>CM075071.1:46551114-47751114 GCA_037428765.1 Rubia yunnanensis
TCGTTATGAATTAGCACAGCTCAACAATGGACACAACAAAAAAACTCATATACAACAGTAATTTACACAACAACCCTAACTAATTCCACAGGAATTTGAAAATCATTCTCCCCCAATTTGAAACTAGGGTTCATATCACAAACTAGATTGCCTTGGATCCAAAATCAAACAAAAATTTTAGAACGACGTGAGAAAAAATTTTGTGGGGACGAGATGGCGGAGCTATTACGTAGCGGTGGGCTAGGGGGCTAAAGATGTGGTGGGCGATGTACACAAAACAAGGAAAAAATTTTGAATGAAATTCAGGGTTTAGAACAAAGTTTTTGTGGGGCCTACAACACAAGGGAAAAATTGTCCTCACAATTTTAGGTTTTGATCCAAGGGGCATTTTCATCTTTTTAAGTCCAACCAATGGCGTCCATGTGAAGGTGAATGCCGGAAATGGTCCCAACGGATTATATTGGTCATTTCATTAAAAACTTAGAGTTGTTTTTTTATTTAAAAAAAAACTTAAGGGTAATATTAGCACTTTAGCAACAATATATGGTTATATTGGTATTTTTCCCTTATTTAAATTTTTTTATTTTTGAAATATGCCAAAAAAAAATTACATTTTAAGTGTGCCACAAATAGTTAAATAGAGGATTGTAGCTAAAGAGAAATTCTCAGGAAATGTGGCATGTCCATAACCTTATGGACTAACCCCCTGACTCTTTAACTAAACAATTATATTTAAAATTTTTAATTTTTTTATATAATTTAAAAAAAATTAATAATGTGTATTTGAACGTGAAAATATTTAAGAAAACATAATATAAAAATATATTTATTAGAATGTTTAAATTTAGTATGTGATTTAACAAATGTAGTGTACAAGTTAAAAATACAGTAGTGTGTCAATAACTTATGGACACACCATCTGTCAGGAGATCTACTCACAGTTAAATGGATAAATTAATTATATTTCCAAAATGACACTTTCACTACCCCTCTATTTATCTAATATCCCTTCTATTCATCTAATATTGACTTACTTTCCATTCTGATGTTTTTTTTGTATTGGCTCTTTTTTAATATGGAAAATTTTATATTATTTTCAATTTTTTTCTACACATTATTTAGTTGACTTTATTCAATTGGTATCACTACAAGAGACATCACCTATTACCTTGGTTTTTCAGTGCCTTTTACCTCGATTTTCAGCCCCTGAAAAACTGAGGTAAATGTGTAGTAAAAAGCATACTTTTTACCTCAGAAAACCAAGGTAAATAGCCCATTTTACCTTGGTTTGGGACCGACATCGGTATGAATTGAGACCGACATCGCACCATGGCAGAAGGTTGATGTGATGATACCCCGGCTATGAAATCGTTGAATACGACGTCAACATCATGAAGGATGCAACGTCGATGAAAGTAATATAAGTAGCCGATGGTAGAGGAAGTGCGTCGACTTCACACCAGATGATGTCTTTCATAATACGAGTGATGTCAAAGTCACTGAGAAGTGATATCGCACATAGTGAGGGATCCACGTTGTACATAGTGATATTGCACATTTTTTGAGAAGCGATATCGCACATAGTGAGAGACCCACGTCGTGTCCTTGGTGACATGGATTGCTGAAAAAACAATGTCGTTTTGTTTGTCCGACGTCACAAAAAATAGTGATGTCGGTCTATGCAACGTCACTAATATGTCATTTCGGAGCTAGTTAATGTGACGTCATGGTTCAGACGGCCAGCTCTCATTTCTCAAAAATAATTATAATAACAAATATTCGATGACACAAACAATCGGTCTTCGATAGCCGTTACACGTTATAAATAATGTGATAAACCGAGTAATGGATGAACATCATACAACATTCAATTGTTCAATTATTGTGGGAATCATTAATTGAAATATTCATTTAAACCAAAAAATTATGACATACTAGTATATTAAAAATAAATGTAACAATATATTAAAATGCATAAGGTTGTTATTAAATTGAAACAATAATTTCATTTATTCTTTGTTTTCTACGTTGTACAACATTCATATTTCTAGGGCGACTGGTGAGAAGCTAACTACGTCTATATGATATGCTAGAATCCACTGATAACTCCATTTGATCCTATTACAAGCAATACATAGGAAATAAAAATTATGTTACAACTGGGTTGTACCCAAAAAATACATGTAATATATTCATATGTAGATGACATTATTTGCAATAAGGAAATAGTAAGTGATAAGTATCAAAGCGACGTCAGACTCATAAATACCGAGGGTCGCAGAGATCGATTTAAAACTGAATTTAGATATTTATGGATATTAATGTTAAACTCAACAATTCCTCAACTCTACGACGTCAATTCTAACTCGGTATCGTATTGTACTGAGCGATTAATGACCAATGTCGCACATTCATATTGTGTTCATCTGAAGCTAAGCCATTTTTCTCACGATTTATAAACGTGTCATCTTATTGGTAACAAACACAACATACAATATATAACATGTGACACAATGATTCACCCTTCATGAAATTCTTTGATCTTCCATGAATGACCAAAAAAACAAATAGAAGGAATAGATGGTAACAAAATTGCTAAAGAAACATATAAAAGATTGAAAAGTACCTCAATAAAGTTAAACCTAGATGCTCCATTCCTTGGATACCTATTGATGAATGAAGGAATCTATTTGAATGAGCCTTTTCATTATGGTCTGATTGGATAAGGTGGATTTGTGGGATATGTATTAGAGATGGAAATGAGTGTTAGTGGTGATATTTATTGAAATGAAAATAGGTTTTGGGGGAAATTTTATTTCAGATTTTTCTCTAAAATTGTCGGTTACCCCTAGAAATTTCAGAATGATCGATGTCGCTAGCTATTAGGTATATCTACCATGCCATGCGACATGTGTGTGACAACACATATGTGGCCATAGTGTAATAATCAAAATTTGTCGTAAAAATATCTATTTAGAGGTTCCAGGCCTTTCTGTTGACTCGTTTATGCCCAAATCAGAACAACATTGTCGTCAATATTTTAATAAATAATGATATATCCAATTTTGAATCTTGACATCTCCCAGTTTCTTGGAGGGACCTAAGTGCAAAAATGAAAAAAGACAACGTGTGGTCCCAAACTCAATTCCGATTGTCCTGAAAAGAAGCAGTGTCATCCATATATAGTCGAACTTATAATAACTAATAGTAATAAAGAAACTGGTCTTATATTTCCCCATAGACTTCCAAAAGATTATACAACCGACAATCATATACTTTTAAGTAATCAAAAATAATTTACTCTAGACTACGTACTGGCGATTTGTAAAAATTGAAAGACATGATTTTATTACTATTATATTTGAAAAAAAAACCTAGAATATGAAATTTCACGTGATTCTATATATTTGGAGGAAATGTTCGTTCCCATAACGCTTATCGCTAAAGTATTAATGGAATACTGTAAAAACAAAACCTGAAAGATAACCAAGGTTCGCGTGCCTATAAGACAGTACACATAATTTCCATATGAAACATTTTTCATTTTGTTCGGGGTAATGTCTGCTACCCATAGTGACAAGCAAGGAAGTTTGGGCCGTAGTGTAATTTTCCCAGAGTTTTGTAATGCACTGTTTGTGAATAATTTGGGCCCGTCTGGTGACTGGTTCATGGACAATTCTAACATGGTGGTCGTGACAATGTGAAATACATAAGTGTGTATCCAATTTTGCATTTCGAAATCTCCCAGTTTCCTGGAGGGACCTAAGTGTAAAAATAAAAAAGACAACGTGTGGTCCCAAACTCGATTATGATTGTCCCGAAAAGAATGTAATAGTGGTATGGTGGTGATACTCCGCAGGATCTACGTCTGCTTTAGAAGTAAGCCGCAAATACACCGCAGAAGTTTTTTATGGAATATACGTCGTAGCTGATGGAATAACGTTAAGATAAAATGTAGAAGGTTAAAAAATAATTGTTAATGGTAAAAGTCAAATGCTAAGGAAAAATGCTACTATTGTTAGCATTTCGTATTTGGCGGAAACGCTACATGAAAAAGCCAAGCAACCAAACACTTTTTTTATATTCAGTGGAGCAAAAATGCCAACAGCCAAAAGCCAGTCAAAACGCTAATGCCAAACGGAGCCATTAACTTATGTCTTGCAGTTGTTTCATATAAAATTCTTTGATATGAAATTATTCAATAAAAATCATTGATTAGATACTGTATTACTTGGCTTACAACTATAATTTCTTAATCTATAAATTGTATTCTTTTTTCTATAAGTTTAGTATATCATAACAATGAACTATGTCACATAACTAAAATTAAACTTAGTATTAGTAAGTATACAAATAGTACTTCTTAACATTCAACATGCGTATGTTTCATACAACCTTAAGCCATAAAATCCAAAAACATCTTTTCAAAGTTTCTTAACCAATCAACCATAACATGATAAAACACCCTTCAAGCCACTAACCAACTAGTCTCAATATAAACTGATTACAATCCATGAAATTCAAATCATCAAAAAAAATATTCAAAGAAATCAAAACAATTCTTCAACTTCAAAGGTGCGGATATTCAATTCGATCAATCCCAAGGGAGAATGTAGGAAGTGAGGAACGATTTTTCCTCATGAATTCTTCAACCATCCTATCAACCAACTCATGTGTCCTCCGGTCTTCCATGACTTCCTGAGTGGTCATGACATACTCAGAATCTTCATTTGAAGCATGTTGTTGCACAATGTGATTAGCATTCGCTTTTTAAGATTTTGCTTTGTAATGACCTCCATGTCTCATTTGAGAACGAGACAAGTCTTATGAACAGGCTGGAATAAAAATGCAACAAAATCAATCCAACAAAACAAAAAGATCAAAACAATATGAACTACAAATCGCATTATTTAAATTAGAACTATGATAAGTTTAAAAACAACATGACTAGTTTTAAATGAAAATCGGTAATTTTACCAAAAGATTTACATTACTGGCAGCTTTACCAATATCCTCATTGGTCATCAAACCACTTAGAATGGAGCATGAAATGATTCGTGGCTTTTGAGCATGGCCCTCATAACCAACATTTGGAGTACAAAAACCCTTAGATTCCTGGCTCCTAATTTTCTATTTCAGTCTGCCATCCTTGCTCAAAGGATTCCCACTCTCAACCAAAACTCCTTATCATACCCCATCTTCTCAAGAACATGAATCCTCTTCAACAAAGATCTGTTCGACCAATGCACGTATAGTAGCAATCTTATAGGATTAGACCGACCTCAAGAGGGAAACATGTACATATACCCTAGTAATAGCACAAAGACACAACCACTAACAAATGACACATTTTTGCTATTAGATTTGTCAACTCCCTCATAAACAATCCAACACTAAACCACTCCAATCAAGATGCTTAATGGTTCCAACATTTTCTAAAGCACCCACAAGCTTCATGTCTACCAAATTCCTTGTAGGAAAGTATACATCACATACATAACAAAGTACCTTTGAAACAGAAGACCACCACCACTAAGTTTTATGATTTCATCAAAAAGGTAATTCAAACGTCTCTCTTCTGCTCAGGAGTGAGGGAGCTAATTACAACCTTCAGCTTTGTAGGACAACCACTGTTAAACAATATTTATCAAACCTAAAACACAAAATTCAACATGAATGTTGCAAGCATGCACATGAATATTAGCATGTGCAACATTTAAGCAAATAAATACTAGTTCTAAAATAGCATTTAAGAAACAATTTTTGAAAAACAACAGTTAGTTAGCACAAGTAACAAATAGACTATAAATATTAACATACTCCCTCTGCCCCATTAATATCTCTAACTACATATAATAATTTCAAATAAAAATTTGATATTTAGAAAATATATGTTAAGCTGAATCTAACAAGATCTCACATTATATCTATATTACATATATTAGTTGAAATTTAGAACCACCTTCACAATCTGGATGTGGTCCATTTGAGAACTTCCTATGACAATCAGAATGCTATTTCTTTGACTCCAACTTCAGTCCGTCATTGGCCTTACAGATTTCTTGCTTCTTTGACTTCTTCACGAGTCCAGTAGTAGACTTACCAATTGCTTCCTTCTTTGACTTCTTCAAAGCGTCAACAAACTTACTTTCATTTCTTTTTAAATCATCCAAGTCACCTAAACATTCATCAAGATACGCGTCAACTTCAGCTTCAACTTCTTTTACAACTTTTTTCCCTACAAGTTTACTCCCACCATCACCATCGATTACAGCAGCTTCAATAGCATTAGAACCACCTTCGTCTGCACCCACAGCCTCAGACCCTTCAACAGCACCAGCAACCTGTGTGTAAACTACATCTTTAACATCAACTTCATCAGAAACAACAACAAAAACTCAAACCCCTTCAACACCAACATTAACTTCACTAGACACTCAAGAAACCATTGAACCCTCAACCTCATTTACAACCTCCTCCACTACCTCAACTTCAAACGAACTCTTAACACCCTTAGCCACCTGAACAACATATGAATCCCCACCCTCAACAACTTTAGAACCCAGACTCAGTTGTGAACCTCAACTTCAACATTCTTATCAACACGACCTGATTCCCTACTTATACAAAGAACATCACTCAGCAAAGTATCATAATAAAAATCTTGCAAATCTTCAGATGATCCACCCTCACAATCCCCAAGCTTGTGTACCGTAACTTTTAACTTCCTCTTCTTTGTCTCCTTAGGAACAACAGCTGGAACCTCTGGAGTTGTAACACAATTTATTTTAGTCGACCTACATGCCAATGCAACAACTATATAAAAAAACATAATCGCTATTAACACAATATCAATAAGAAATGAATAACATAATCACATAAATGAAATATGACATATATAAATATAAAACAACCTCCAGAAACATAAGATTTCTGCATTTTCTTCAGCTCATTCTGAAGAGAAGATTCTTCTTGCAAATCCTTAGTGCACCATTTCCTTACCAATCGCTTTACACCTAAAAAATATTGCACATTTTACATATAAAAGAACACAAAGACAAAGATAGCTTCCTCTTCTAGGTTCCTTATTCTCAAAAATAGCTTTATCTCCCTCCAGAATACCTAAAAGAATACATACCCCTAACTATCAGGAACTGTATGTGAAAAACTCATTCATACTTTAAACTAACACGTGCATGACTTTAAGAAACTAATGCACAATATAGCTAAATTAAAAGTAATAGTCAATAAGTAATAAACTCTGAAACACACAATATAACTAACATATGCATACAATATATTAACATATGCAATTTGTAATAAAATAAATACATGCTATCAAATTGGAAGAATAAAAATATTAACATTTAATTCATAATTTAACATCACATATGCATAACCAAACAAAACTAATGCACATTATAGCAACCAAGAACTATTATACTCTAAAACCCAAACACAGACTAACTATCTAATACATATATTATACTAACACATGCAACTTCTAAATAAACAAATGCTTACTATTAAACACATTCAAGCCCGTGTAGATCTTACTTATACATCATAAAAGGTAACATATACAAATTCTCACTAAAAACGAGAAAAAAAAGTCAACAACAATAAGACCGAAAAATACACACAAATAAAAACAAGTCACAAAAAACGTGCCAAAGACCAAAAATTCAAAACAAAGAACAAACACAAACCAGGTGAAGGAGAAGGCTGCAATAACTTCTCAGATATCGGAGCCAGAGCTGGTTTCTTTCCCCACCTCTTATCATCAACTACTTTAGCATGCACATCTCAGCCACTTCGTTTCAATCGACCACACACTAGTGGAAAGAGCTTGACTAAAGGAAGCAATCAAAGGCGGTTCCTGAGGAACCACCTTTAATTGAGGTCCGAATGAGGTTCCAAACTCGTAACTGCTTGCGGATTTGATTAAAGGCGGTCCAAAATCAATCAAAGGCGGTTCCATTGTGGGATCACCTTTAATGAGCTGACTTTAATAACTTTTGACCCACTATATAATTAAATTTTAGGGTTTTCACCTGCGCCACCTTCATTTTGTCCTTAGCCATTTTTCCAATCTAATGATAACCCCTCATCTCGTTCTTCATCAGCAGCACCATCTTCATCATCCGTTCCTCCACCTTCATCATCCGTTCCTCCACCTTCATCACCCGTTCCTCCACCTTTAATCACCCCACCTCCACTTCATCCACCGTTGAACGCCCTATTCACTGTCACCTGCCTCTTCCACCTCTCCTCAATTTTATCACCACTACCTCATGAAGCTTTGCGCCACCCCCTCTGCCACCTTACAATCACTCCCACTTGCGTCACCGCACCACTGCTCGCTCCAGCGCCACTGCGCATCCACCACTCGCTTCCACCGGCGTCACTACTCGCCCACTCCATCTTTCCTTCTCCTCCAACCCAGCGACAACACACCCGACCCAACGGCGACGAAAGCTTTTCTTCTCCTCGATCTAGATCTGTAAATTTTGCATCTGTTAGCATTTTCTTTCATTAAATTTTTGGGTTTCAAAAATTTGGTTTATCTATGTGGATTGCTGAAGATGTTGAGATTGTTGAGTTCGATTTGTTTGATGTGTTTCTTTGGTTGTTTCCGGCTGTTTTTTTTATGGCCTAGGATTTAGGTTCCGAACTAGGAACTGCTTTTTGTTCCAATTAAAGGCGGTTGTTTATCGCCAACGATCAAAGGCAGGACCAAAGTGATAGGCATGTTCTCTAGTAGTGAAAACCTAGCGCAAATATGAAACAAAATCAATCGAAAATTTTTAAAATGAAGGAATATCTAACAACAACTAAACCCTAGAATCGTTACAATGCAAAAAAATGACGAACTTACTGAAATCACTCAATAACCGACGGACGAAGATGGGAAGAAACTACGGAGAAATGTGGCGAGGAATTAAGAAAATCAAAAAAATGCAATTAAAATGCAGAGAGGAGAAAACCGATGAGAGAGAAAATGCAGACTGAAAATAAGAAATTGCCAGGAGAGAAATAAAAAAAATATTATTTCTAATTGATACCCAACTCTATTTAATTACAAACTGAAATTTATTTTGTAAAATAGTCCCTTCATAAACTTATGAACACGTTTCCGAAAACCTTTTCTAAAATGAATACCTGGAATAAGACTAAAGTACGTTCAACCCCATCCTATTCCAACGCGGTGCCATCGTAATCCAATGTGGTGCCATTCTACATTTCCATTTAAATTGGAATCGCTACTCCCTCTTACAAGAGCAACGTCTGAAAATAAGGGACGAAATTATAGCCATGTCTACCTTAACCACTTCTCCAAAGGCGATAATACTCGTCATCAGGGCCCCGGCTGCAACAACACCAACCTCATAATCGAGAAGGTAAATCACTGCTTCCAAGGGTTTGGTATGCGGTGCTCGAATGTACTCGGTGGTCACAAGGAGCACCTCCACTGGAGGATACTTTCACACTGCGCCTGCCGAAATTCGAACCCCTCTCCATGAGGAATAGAACCATAACACCTAACCACTTGGGGTATTCCGTGAGTGTACTTAACCACTTCTCCAATTCCACCTTATGACGCCATGCAACTGTACAGAGCTTTGAAGGTGACCAGTAATTTGCTATGTTTCTTGGATTTCGAATTTTGAAATTTCTTGTTGAATTCCTCTTACGGGAGTTTTAATTTTCCCTCCTCTCCTAGTTTGTTCTTGATTTTGGAGCGTTGATTTATTTGTTCTCATGTTTGTACTGTTCTGACGAATGGATAAGAATGTTTTGCTTGTGGAGAAAGTCGAATGATAGGCGACATTTTCATAAATTTATGATAGTCCATAGTAACTTTTACCTTAAATGTTATAATTTTTTTATAAAATTTAAATATTGTATTTTAATAAATTAAAATAAGTAATTATATGTATTTGAAGGTGAAAATATAAAAATGTATGATATAAAAAATATTTTCAAAAATTCTAAATTTTGTATATAATTTAACAAATGCAGTACATAAGGTAAAAAGTAAATGGCATGTCCATAAGCTTATAGATAAACCATCTGTCAGGAGATTCACTCTTACTTGTGTTTGACTGGCTTATATTTTGCTTGTAAACCGACCACTTTTTTAGTGTCATTAACTACTAAAAAATGCTTACTCATTTATTTAAGAAGTGGAAGCTTTTTTAAAAAAGAAAAACATAAGCTTGTGTCCCATACTTGTTTTACTCCCTCTGTATAAGTTATTGTGACGCATCTATTCTTGACACAAAGATTTAGAAGATACTACTCCCTCTTGTCTTGATACATTGGCACCTAGCCAATTGAGACACTTTTTTTTTTTTTTAAAGTAAATTGAATGAAGGAGATTATATTGAGAGGAGCAAATGTTCAAAATGATATTTTTTCTGTTTTTCTATTATTGATACACTTTTTTTTTGTTTCTTTTATATTGGCACACTTTTTTCCTTTTTGTTAAGATTCCTTCCATTTCATTTACTCATTCTACCTTTTACTTTCTACATTTAATTTCACTCACTCATTCTTTTTACTTAAATTCAAGTACTTAAACATATGGTGCGACAAATAAAGAAACGGAGGGAGTACCAACTTTTATTTGAAATTCACGATTTGGTACCAAAATTTCAAATTTGTATCATAAACATATCCACTTTATCATTTTTGCTTCAAAATGATCCCATAACCTGTTATAGTAAATTTTAATTTGGTCAAAGTCCCGGTGAAGGTTGATGGAATTAACATGTAATAAAAAAAGTTGAGTGACCAAAAGTCCATAATACAAACTTAAATTTCCTGCACCTATGACTGTGTATTCCATCAGGTACGTCTACCCAATCAACAATGATGCTCAGATTGGCCCTGATTAGCTCATCCATAAATTTTGGAAACATTTCAAAGGATTCCTCCCAAGTTTCAAATACCAAATCAATAGCCTTCTGGCGAGCATATCACGCCTTCCTGTAGGAAAGGGTCACATTAAACTCCTTCTTCACATGCGCTTGGACATCCTTCACCGTGTAAGAAAGGTTCGCATAAATCTGGTGGCAAATGAAATAGACGATCATCAACGATGTCAGTTTAGTGTTACTATTTGATTAACCAGCACCAATACAACTATGACTACTTGCCCCTTTGGTGATCTCCCACATCCCATGGGAAGCCTTCTTGCTAGCTCTAACAATCCAATGACAATTACAACTTCTTTTAACTATGTCCTTACATTTCGCATACCATGTACGTGACCTACTTTCTATGACCCGGTATTCCCTGTTCATCATCGAACTCCACCTGGAAATAGCTTCTACCAATTCTGGCTTACTCCAGAAGTGCATACCCAATGCAACTTCACCTCACTTGAACATAACTAGGAAGTCTTTCACCACAATCAGTTGGGTCATAGCCATCCTCATCACGGCCCCCATAATCCCTAAAGTAGGCCTCCGCATTAGGATTCGCCATAAGTTGGAACGCCATGGTTACATTGTTCGTGCACACCACTTATTCATCATCATCCCCTGGATTTAAACCAGTTGATAAGAAACAATCATCTTCACTTTCTTCTTCAAGTTCCCTTTCCTCACCTTCATCATAGCTACCAACATGTTCACTAGACCAACAATATGCTCGCCAATTTCACCCACATAATCATCATCGAAGACATTCAGTTCCTTATGATGCACACCATATATACCAGCACTTATGGACGGCTGAGTGCAATCGACGTGAACATACGCACTAGGTTGGCTCGACTCACCAATGACAAAAGGTTCTCCAAAACCTTGGCAATGTACAAGAGGTGGTAGGGTTGGCAAAGGTGTATAGTTTTGAATATTGCTCAACAACAACATGAACGTGCCCAAACTAACATCACCTGCATAGTCAATGGTGTTTGACATTTTCTTGATATTAATGTACAGATCAGCTGAGGACAAGGACATTCGATCAACAATGTTGGAGATGGTCGCGGTAGACTCGTCATCTTCCACATTATACCATCGATAGTATATAGGCGAACCAATCAGCTCAGGACAACGATAATATATTTTTAACGAGAAACCCCTCACTTGCAATGCCAAGCCTTCTAAAAATTAAATCAACTAACTCGGAGTGGCTTAACCTCCGTTCGAGAGTCACGTTTATCTCAGGTATGGGAGGATCATAATACACACCCACAGTCAAATAAAACTTAATCTGACCCACTTTGTACAAGTACACCGTAAAAAACATCGTACAACTGCATTGTACAAATATAGAATATATAATTTGATGTTCGGAAGACGGTATTATTCAACAACTCATATTCAACTCCTCAAACCCTAAACCATACAGTGTTTCATTCTCATCGGGCAACCATATCATACACTATTATCGATTTTCTAACTAATTGACATACAACATTTCAACTTAAATTGTTAGCCCGACAAAAATAAAAATGTTTGTCAACAAATAACACATAATGATTCAACCACACTCACACATCCTCATTCAACACATTCATATAATCAAACCACATATAATAATTCAAACCACACATAATCATTCAACACATTCATATAATTAAGATTTTTTCAAGTACCTCTAGCAAATGTAGTGGGGAGGAGGCTCCCGAAGTTTCTAGCGGCACTTGATTCCCACACGCGGGTAGGCTGGCGGCGCGTGAGTCCACGCGCGGAGCTTGCAGTGGCACGTACATCGCACGCTCGAGTCTCGCAGTAGAAAATCAACCAGTCCCGACCAGCCGGTGTCTTCAGCTACATAAAAAACAACAATTTGAACAAAAAGAATGGAAAAAATGACCGGATCTAACAAAAGAGCAAAAAATACCAAAGAAGATTTGGAGAGATATGTTCTTGGCGACGACAATGTAAAAAAATGAGGGCTAGGAGGGAGACACATAGTGTGCGCACGTGGAAGACGATGAAGGCGGCCTGAGCACGACGACGAGGATGGAAGAATCTGGCGTGCAAAGAAAACAATGGGTTTTCCTTTCCTGGGAAATTGTTTTCCCATTTCTGGGTTTACAAGGGGTTGGAGAACACATTCACTGAATGCGTCCTCGTATACATCGCTTAAAAAAACCTAAATTCGAGGACGCATTTAGCGTCCTCCTCGCGTTTAGTGCTAAAAAAACCTGAATTCGAGAATGTATTTAGCAAATGCGTCCTTCCTCGTCCATACATAAAATAATACCTAAAATACAGAGGACGTATTTTCCAAATGCGTCCTCATTTTTTCAAAAATTAATAAAAAACATAGAGAACACATTTAGCAAATGCGTTCTCCATAATTGCACCCACTGTCGGTTACTGTAGCCACAGTATAAGAATTTTCTCAATGCGCAAACCTTTGCCAACCCTAAATGTGAAATCATCAGGTGTAGATCATCGATCATCATCCTCGATATGGGGTTATGATGATTGATCTTTGTGGTGTATGTAGGAGAAGATACACTAAGGACCTTGATTATGACTTCATCGGTCCCACTGGGCATGCTAATTGATGCGTATGAAAACTGTCAAGAAGCTGAATCGCCGAATCCTTAGCAAATAACCTGTAAAACAAAGCCCCCCCTCCGATGATAAAGTCAGTGATTGATATGGGAATAATAGTGAATGAAATAAAATGAATGACATATCTTCATATCTATACTATTTAAACCCTAACTATTATATTATGGCATATAACCGCAATTCTGATTAAATACGTATTAAATGACAATCTTAACCTATTCATGACTAAACCCTTGTTGAGCCAAGCCAACCCAAAGATATTATTTAACGATTTGGGCTGTAGCCCAACTCCAACTCTATAAAAGTATCATCATATGTGTGTGTATATATATATGTATTTATGTATATATATATTCCTTTTTGTGGTCTCCAGATGCTTGATTTTGGATGGCATGTTCCAATTGGGCACCAAACAGTGAATGGTAAATTTTTTTGAAATAGTGTATGCGAGATGAAGTCCAGGAGCATATTACTTCGGTGGCTACTATCAGTTCATTATATGAGCAGAGGAACTAGGGTACTAAAATAGCATCAGGCCTTGGACAGTTAAGGAGCCAAAGTAGCACTGCTTCCTGCAAGTATTTATCAATAGAAGAGTAAGATAAGTCAATACCACGGTATATATCATGCTCGTTAAAGGGCCCCTTCAATCACCTAGATAGAAGCTCTAATACCATATAAATATTAGACACGATCCCAAATAGGTAAAAGGGACGTGCAGAAAACCCAACACATAAATTCAGTGGGGTTCCATAGGAGGAGTAAAGCACCAACCTTATATATGAGACAACTAGCATCTCCACTTCCGATGTAGGATGCTCTAAAACATGTTTCTTCTTAGGTACTGGGACTATGCTGTGCAGTGCTTTTTGTTACTTGCTCAAGACTCAAAAAAATGACAAACCAGTAAATTTAAGTACTTTCCTAAGTAGGAGGCATAAATGAGAGAAGATCTGCTAATTTAACCTCCAGTTTACCAAAAAGGTCTGACGATAAACGTTTGCTGAGTTCTTCACTATACATAGTTGTAGATTCTTACTGAATCAGCGCTCGCTGTGATGCATTTCGATGGGAAAGAATATTAATGACAGCTGCAGTATCACATTCAAGTCCTAATATAAAAGAGCTTTAGTTTTCGGAGAATCATAAGTAGTATTAGAGGGGGCAATCAATCCTAATAACTATAGTACTGCAGAACACAAGGAGTCAACAACTTGCGGTCCTTAATCCTCTCCAAAAATACCAAAACACATTGGGTTTATTTAAGAAGCAGAATAATTTTACAACCAAAGATCAATCCAGCTTCAAGCTTTCCGATCACTGTTGAATTTCTAGTGAGGCGAAAGTGACGTGCCTTGTTCTTCACAATTATCACAGATTGTAAGGTTATTCTGTCTATTAATGTGTACTAGGGGTCTTCAGCCCGCGAAAAGTGCGGGCTGTCGACAGCGGGGCCGCCAACAGGTCACCACTCAAACTCTTACCACTCGAATCCTCACTACTTGAACCTTTCCACTCGAACCCTGAACTCAAACTATCTCCACTCAAACTATCTTTTCGAACCCTCGTACTCCCTCTACTCGAACCCTTTCAACTTAGACCTCTTCACTCGAAACGTCATTACACGAACCCAGAATCACTCGAACTTAGTACCACTAGAACCCTCACTACTCGAACCCAGTCCCAGTCAAACTTTTCCACTCTAACCTCTAGTCGAACCCTCTTCACTCAAACCCTCACCACTCGAATATGTACCATTAAAAACCAGTAGTACTCGTACTGTTTCCACTCGAACCTCTATTTGAACTCTTTCCACTCGACCCTCACCATTCGAACTCTCACCAGTTGAAACTTCTACACTTGACCCCTCTCCATTTGAACCATGTACTCGGAGCCTCTCCACTCGAACCCCAAACCTCCTCTACTCAAACTGTTTCCACTCGAACCCTTACCATACAAATCCAGTAGCTCGAGGGGGGATGGTTCGAGTGGTGGCGGCTCGTGTGTAGGAAGCAAGTGTTAAAGGTGGTGGATGGTTGGAATAGCGGATGGTTGATGATTCGAAGGGAAAGGATTCGAGGAGTGAATGGTTGATAGTTTGAGGGATAAATGGTTCTAGGGGTTCAAGGGGTGATGATTGGAGGGTTAATGTGTCAAGGCGTAGTGGATGGTTCGAGGGGTGGATGGCTGATGGTTTTAGAGATGAATGGTTCCAGGGGTTCTAGGGGTCACAATTTGAGGGGTGGATGGTTGGCCCGAGGGGGTAGATGGTTCGAGTGGTGGCGTGGTGGATGGTTCGAGGGGTGTTGGTTCAAGGGGTGGATGACTGATGTTTCGAGGGAGGGATGGTTCTAGGGGTTCGAGGGGTGATGATTTGAGGGGTGGATGGTTTCTTTGAGGAATGGATGGTTCCAGGGGTTAGGAACCAACTGTTCAAGGTAAGAGTGGTGGATGGTTAGAGTGGTGGAGCGGTGGATGGTTCGAGGGATGATATTTCGAGGGGTGATGGTCCTAGGAGTGGATGGTTGATGGTTCGAGTGGTGGCGAGGTGGATGGTTGATGGTTCTAGGGGTTCCAAGGGTGATGATCCTAGGGTGAATGTCCCAGGAGGCGGACGGTTGATGTTGGAGGGGTGGATAGTTCAAGTGGTGGCAAGGCGGATGGTTGATGGGTCGAGAGATGATGCCTCAAGGGATATGGTTGATGGTTCTGGGGCCTCGATGGTTGATGAATTGAGGGATGATGCCTTGAATCAACACCCCTCGAGGCGGATGGTTGGATGATTCAAGTGGTGGCAAGGTAGTTGGTTGATGGATCGATGGATGATGCCTCAAGGGGGATGGTTGATGGTTTAGGGGTTCGAGGGTTGATGATTCGAAGGAGGATGCCTCGAATCAACACGCCTCGAGGCGGATGGTTGATGTTCGAATAGGGGATAGTTCTAGTGGTAGGGAGGCCTTGAGGTGGATAGTTGATGATTCAAGAGGTAGATGGTTCGAGTGGTGGCGTGGTGGATGCTCGGAGACTGATGGTTCGAGGGGTAATGGTTCCAGGAGTGGATGTAAGATGGTCCGATAGATGGATGGTTGATGTTCCAGGGGTGGATGGTTGATGATCCTGGGGTAGATGGTTTGAGTGGTGGTGTTGTGGATGTTTCGATGGGTATATGCCTCGAGTGGGTCATGGTTCGAGAGCTAATGTGGATGGTTCGACACTCTCAGTGATATACCTCTCTCTAGGGGTGGTGTACGCTCGAGGGCTGGTGTACTCTAGAGGGGTGGATGTGTGACCTCTCGAGGGGTGGTGTACCCTCAAGGGGTGACACATCTCTCTCGAGACTTAGATGGCGTGCTTTTGAGGGGTGGAAGGTGTATTCCCTTCAGTGGTGGATGGTTTACCCTCTCAAGAGGTAGATGGTGTACCCTCGAAGGGTGGTTGACAAATTTCTTGAGGGGTGGATGGTACTCCTTCCTGTGGTGGATGGTATACCCCTCTCGAGAGGTGGTTTTATAATCTCTCGAGAGGTAGATGCTACTCTCTCCAGTGGTGGATGGTACCCTCACCGGTCGACTCTCACCACTCGAACCCTCACCACTCGAACCTTCTCCACTTGGACCGGCAATGAGGTCGACAATGGGTTACCACAATAACTCTTACCATTCAAACCCTCACTTCTCGAACCACTCCACTCGAACTCTGAACTCGAACTGTCTCCAATCGAACCATCTTTTTTCACCCTCGTACTCCCTCTACTCGAACCCTCTCAACTCAAACCTCTCCACTCGGAACGTCATAGCACGAACCCAGAATCACTCGAACCTAGTACCACTGGAACCCTCACCACTCGAACCCAGATCCAGGCTAACTTTTCCACTCTAACCTCTACTCGAACCCTCTCCACTCGAACCCTCTCCACTCGAACCCTCACCACTCAAATCAGTACCACTTGAACCTAGTAGTAATCGTACCATTTCCACTCGAACCACTATTTGAACTCTTTCCACTCGACCCTCACCATTCGAACTCTTACCAGTTGAACCTTCTCCACTTGAACCTTCTCAACTCGAACCCTCTACTCGGAGCCTCTCCACTCGAACCCTCAAACCTCCTCTACTCAAACCGTTTCCTCTCGAACCTTCACCATACGAACCCAGTGGCTCGAGGGGGAATGGTTCAAGTGGTGGTGGCTCGTGTGTAGGATGCAGGTGTTAAAGGTGGTGGATGGTTAGAATGGTGGATGGTTGATGGTTCGAGGGATGAATGGTTCCGGGGGTTCGAGGGGGGATGATTGGAGGGGTAATGCCTCGAGGCGTAGTGGATGGTTCCAGGGGTGAATGGCTAATGGTTCCTGGGATGGATAGTTTCAGGGGTTCTTGGGGTCACAATTTGAGGGGTGAATGGTTGGCTCGGGGGGTAGATGTTTTAAGTGGTGGCATGGTGGATGGTTCGAGGGTTGGATAGCTGATGGTTCAAGGGATGGATGGTTCTAGGAGTTCGAGGGGTGATGATTTGAGGGGTGGATGGTTGCTTCGAGGGATGGATGGTTCCAGGGGTTAGGAACCAACTGCTCAAGGTCAGAGTGGTGGATGGTCGGAGTGGAGGCACGGTGGATGGTTCGAGGGATGATATTTTAAGGGGTGATGGTCCCAGGAGTGGATGGTTGATGGTTCGAATGGTGGCAAAGTGGATGGTTGATGGTTCTAGGGGTTCGAGGGGTGATGATCCGAGGGTGATGGTCCTAGGAGACGGATGGTTGATGTTGGAGGGGTGGATGGTTCGAGTTGTGGCTAGGCGGATGGTTGACGGGTCGAGGGGTGATGCCTCGAGGGGAATGGTTGATAGTTCCAGGCCCTCGAGGGTTGATGAATCGAGGGATAATGCCTCAAATCAACACACCTTAAGGCGGATGGTTGATTTTTTAGGGGTGGAAGATTTGAGTGGTGGCCAGGCAGTTAATTGATGGGTCGACGGATGATGCCTTGAGGGGGATGGTTAATAGTTCCAGGGGCTCGAGGGTTGATGATTCGATGAAGGATGCCTCGAATCAACACCCCTCGAGGTGGATGGTTGATGTTTGAGAGGTAGATGGTTCGAGTGGTAAGGAGGCCTCGAGGCGGATGGTTGATGATTCGAGAGGTGGATTGTTCGAGTGGTGGCGTGGTGGATATTCGAGGACTGATGGCTCGAGGGGCGATGGTTCCAGGAGTGGATGTAAGATGGTCTGGCAGATAGATGGTTGATGTTCGAGGGTAGATGGTTTGAGTGGTGGTGTCGTGGATGGTTCGAGGGGCATATGCCTCGAGTGGGTCATGGTTTAAAAGCTACTGTGGATGGTTCGACGATCTCAGTGGTATACCCCTCTCAAAAGGTTGTGTACCCTCGAGGGCCGGTACACCTCTCTCGAGACGTAGATGGTGTACCCTCAAGGGGTGAAAGGTGTATTCCCTCTAGTGGTGAATGGTTTACCCTCTCGAGAGGTAGATGGTGTACCCTTGAAGGGTGGTTGACAAACTTCTTGAGGGGTGGATAGTACTCTCTCCAGTGGTGTATGGGATACTCCTCTCGAGGGTTGTTTTATAACCTCTCGAGGGGTGAATGGTACTCTCTGCAGTGGTGGATGGTACCATCAATAGTCGACTCTCACCACTCGAACCCTCACCACTCGAACCTTCTCCACTCGGACCCTCTCCACTCGAACCTTATATTCGGAGCCTTTCTACTCGAACCCTTGAACCTCCTCTACTCGAACCCTTACCACACGAACCCAATACCACTCAAACGTAGTATCACTCGAACTAGTACCACTCAAACCTCTCTACTCGAACCTTCTCTACTCAAACCCTCTCCACTCGAACCCTCTTTAATCGAACGATCTCCACTCAATTCCTCATCACTCAAACCTTCACCACTGGAACCAGTACCATTCGAACCAGTACCACTCGAACCTTGTACCACTCAAAACCTCTCCAATCGAACCCTCTCCATTTGGACCTTCACCACTCGAACCCTCTGTATTTGAACTTCTCTACTCAAACCCTCTCCACTTGAACGTTCTCCACTCGAACCAGTACTACTCGATCCCAATATCACTCGAACCATTACTATACGTGCAATTGGAAAGAGCTTCAGATATGGCCACGTATAAAAGTAGAGGACATGCATTGAATGATAGAGAATGGATAAACATGGACAAGAAGCCAAAAAAGAGAAGATACGTGTAATTGGAAAGAGCTTCGGGTATGGTCACGTATAAAAGTAGATGATATGCATTGAATGATAGAGAACGGATAAACATAGATAATAATGCATAGGAGGGGGAGGGGAAAAGAAAAAATTACGACAAAATTTTACTGTTCATTCAAAGATCGACACATTTAAGAGCAGTGGATGGATGGATGGATTTGGATAAGGTAGATAACCCCAGTCACTATTTCTAGTCTTTATTCTCGTTGATCAGAGGAGTTTTTGAATATGAAAACGTTGATATCATAACCTTAAATTGTTCCATTTCCATCTTATATAGCAATGATTATTGAACGAGAAGGTCACATGATTAGAGGAATTGAGAAGCAAGAATCCAGTGAATACAAGGAGCTTTTGCTGGTAATGCTGGTGATCACGTGAGGATACGTGCTCCTCTGCTAGTAATGGATTTGGAGAATCCCCAACTGGTGTAATTTGTTCCGAATCAGGATGAGCTGAGCACCGCCGACGAGTTGCTCTGGCTATCTCCGTCGGCGTTGTAGCAGCATTCTTTGAGAACAGGGCTCTCCGGTGGGGTTGGACCAGAGTTTGCAGGGCCTTTATCTTTCTTAGCGTTGGCAGAAGGGGAAATATGGTTTTCTTGGCGATGCCACCTCTCAAACAGGTCATTTAGGTTGGGCCTTGGTCGTCTCCTGTGAAGGTGAGGCAGAGAAGGCGGTCGATTTAGGCTGTAGAGGTGGCGGGAAGGTTGGGAGATGGTGGTGGTAGGCGGGGATGAGTGAAAGAGTGGGAATAGAGCTGGTGGTCTCTGGAGGAGTCGCCACCGAGGCTTGGTGAGCCACGGCTTGCCGTCGGGTGGCTTGTGGAGAGGAGGCCGGTGGTGGAGGAAGGTGGAGTATATAGAGAGGGAGGCGTACTCGAATTCTCACCACTCAAACAAGGAGTACTCGAACCCTTTCCACTTGATCCTCTCCACTCGAACCTTGTCCATTTGAACCTGTACCACTGGAACTCTCTCCACTCAAACCTCTCCGCTCGAACCCTCTCCACTCAAAGCATTACCACTCGGACCCAGTACCACTCGAACCCAGTACCACCCGAACCCAGTATCAGTCGAACCTCTACTCGGATCCACTCCACTCGAACCCTCTCCAGCCGAACTCGCTATTCGAACCCTCTCTACTCAAAACCTCTCTACTCGAACCCTCCCTACTCGAACCCTCTCTACTCGAACCCTCCCTACTCGAACCCTCTCTACTCAAACCCTCTCCACTTGAACTCTTATTACTTGAACCACTCGACTCAAACCATCTCCACTCGAACCGTCTCCATTCGAACCGTCTCCAATCGAACCCTCTCTATTCGAACCCTCTCAACTCGAACTCGTACCAGTCGAAGGCTCATCACTCAAACCTCACCACTCTAACTCGTACCTCTTTAACCTCTCCACTCAAACCACTCCACTCGGACCTCTCCACTCGAACCCTCCATTCGAACCCTCTCCACTTGACCCCTCTCTACTCGAACCTCTCCACTCGAACCCCCTTCACTCAAACCCAGTATAACTCGAATCCAATACCACTCGAACCCTCCCCACTTGAACCCTCTATTTGAACCGTAACTATTTGAACCTCTCCACTCGAACTCTCACCACTCAAACCCTCGAAACCCCTATACTCGAGATTGAAACATTTCTTCGCCTCTTACTGCGCTGGTTTCTTATGTTCCATGCCACAAAAGAGCTGTGCTGGGTTTTGATGCTCCATGCCACAAAAGAGCATTAACGGAGGTGTAACACTGATAAATGCTAAATTATATAACCTATTTTACAGATGAGTTCAGAATTAAAGTTAACGACTCTTCTAAACAGACAATTTGGCAAGCATTACGACCAAAACAAATTCCATACGCTGGGTACACAGAATTAGCACATGTGGAATAAATGAATGAAATGGCGGAGTCTATCAAAGGATTCCTCTCACTTCTCAGCTCCAGCTCCATAATTGAAATCGTAGTCCAATCAATGAATCACTACAAATGAAAAAAAAAAATATTTTCAACAAACTAAGAAAACAATGATGTAACCATGCATAAAAACCCAGAAAAAAGTATTTCGAGGAAAAATCCATCGCCACCATTGGCTCCTTCATACCAAACTCCGTCAGAAAGAATCCCCCAATTCATGTAGTTGTCCTGAATCGCGGTGGCATGACCTCCGCGAATAAGAAGGGGAAAACAAGGAGAAAACAATTAGCAAAACAAGTCAGGCAATTCAACGAACACCTTGCATTCATAAATCAAACTTCAGTAGGTTGAAGGAGAAGAACACATGAACATTAGGAACCCAGAGAAAAGGCCAAAATCACATTCAGTCGGACTCTATTTCGACTAAGAAATTGAAAGCATACCAGAAACATTACACAAATCGGAGCAACGATGATTGAAAAGGAGGGCAATTTTGATTAGGAAACCTATGAAATTACCTTGTGCAAGAATAGGAACCCAACCATCTGAGAGCAAAATCTTATGGAAGCCAAAAAAGAGAAGATATGTATGATTGGAAAGAGGTTCGGATAAGCCACGTATAAAAGTAGAGGATACACGTTGAATGATGGAGAACGGATAAACATAGATAATAATGTGTAGGGGGGAGGATAAAAACAAAATTAGGAAATTACGACGAAAGTTTACTGCTTATTCAAGGATCCACACATTTAAGATATGGAGATTAAAAGACTTTGCTCATCCACGAGGCTACCCAGACTTAAAGGCTTTTGTTTCTTATTGTTTACCTATACTACGGTAAACCACAAATAACTTGCTTTTGCATAGTCTAAGAAGACATTTCCTTTGCATCAAACTTCTGCAGATGAAATCAGAAATGGACTGATTCTACAGATCTTGGCTCTTAGAAAGACTTAGAAGAGGAATTGGTATACCAGCCCAACTCAAACATCCAGTAATTACAGTTTTATAATTGTTAGAATAAGTCAATGTGATGATTAGATTTGGCTTGATCTGTGTTTATCTTGTTGACTATTTTAAAGTTATTTTAGTCGTAGTCTATCTCTTGTACTCTATTTATTCTATTCAGTAATTGAAAATCATTCTTTCATTGTATTAGAGCAAGTTCTGATCCTAAACCCTAAACTTTATTGGAATCCAACCTTGTATCGTTCTCATTGGGGCCCTTCAGTACTTGACCATCACTTGTCCTGATTTGGTTTTTCTGGTCAATACTGTTAGTCAGTATCTTCAGGATTCCAGGGACAATCATTTTTATGTTGTTACTCAAATACTGAGGTATGTTTGAGGTACTCTACATTTTAGTCTTACTTTACTGTGGTACGTTCAGGGTACTCTGCTTTTTGGTCTTACTTTTCGATCTGCTAGTTCTCCGGAGGTGCTGTGGTACTCTGACGCTGATTGGACTCGATGTTTGAACACTTGATCCACTTATGGATATGCTATTTTTCTTGGTGGAAGCCTAGTTTCCTAGAGTGCTAAGAAACAACCCACAGGTTTTCGTTCCAGCACTGAGTCTGAGTATTGTGCTCTTGCCAACACTGCCTCGAAAATTGTTTGGCTTATTCCTTGCTCTGAGATCTTCGAGTTCCCTTGTCTAGTCCTCCGGTGCTGTTATGCGACAATAACATTGAAATATTCTTGGCATGGAATCCAGTTGCTCACAAGCGAGCTAAGCATATTGACATCGACTATCACTTCGTTCGAGAGTTGGTTGCTTCTGGCAAGCTGTGAGTTGCTCATGTTCCCACTTCACTTCAGATTGCAGACATATTCACCAAAGGTCTCTCTCGTCCGCTGTTTGAGTTCTTCAAATCCAAGCTTTGCGTTGGCAATCATCCGATGTTTCGCTTGGGGGTGTTAGAATAAGTCAATGTGATGATTAGATTTGGTTTGATTTGTGTTTATCTTGTTGACTAGACTATAGTTATTTTAGTCGTAGTCTATCTCTTTTACTCTACTTATTGCATTCAGTAATATCATAATTACTATGGGAAATCATTCGTTCAATTACATGCCTCCCTTGCCTCCCTCTCCCAGCTTAACATTAGTTGTCAAATGAAGCAACCTAATACCTTCCTAAGAGATCACCACCTAATCTGATTAACCAGAGCTTTCGTGTGGACTATACAACAATGACAAAAACCAATAAGCATTTATCCTACTATCCAGAGTTGCCTATATGAATCATATATTGGCATTGTGTTCTGTAAAGGTTGAGCCACACTGGACCTTTGTTTTAGTGGTTCTCTATTTTGTGGGCGAAGTACTCAAACAAGGACATCTCAAGTATGTTGGTGGAGTTGTGCTTAGAGTAAAACTAGCTTATTTTAAAAGAAAGAAAATCAACTCAAAAAAATAGTGCTTAGTTTATAAGCAATGTTGCTTATAAGCCCTATCAAACACACTTAAGACTTTAAAAAAAAACATGTTCAAATCATCCCAAACATGCTTCTCTCATTTCTTTCATGAAAAGTGGGGCTATACCCTACGGTCCAACTTTGGTTCTAGTAATCCTTTTACTATCTATTTTACTTCGTCCGTCTCACTTATTTTTTCACTTTTATTTTTTGCGCATTATTCTCTATCAAAGTTTAACCACATATTTGAATAGATAAATGAATAATAATATTATTGTATATGATATTATTTAAATTGTTGTAACAAGTAGTTTTTAAATATAAAAATTTTGTTTACCGTTATTGTATATAGGTAAAGATATTAACAGTCAAACATGTATTTTGAATAATATGCAAAAAACAAAAATATAAAAATAAATGGGACAAATGGAGTACCATAGACGCTAGGTGCTCTCTGATCCTCAAGAACAGATTGATATATTTTTTTTAATGAAAACATCCGTAGGTGAGGAAAATATATATTAAGGATCCCCAGGCCTTATAAAAAGATCAACAGTTAATACATCAAGTGTTGCTAGTTCCCTAAAGCAATAAGGCAATATAGTTGCCTCCAAAAGTCCTGAACTATCAATATCGAGGATATATAAACAAATGAGAGAATCTCCACCCCTTGTGTTAATTCTCTCCCTTGGCCAGGTAACTTCAATGACAGTGAATCAATAACTAAGTTGAAAAGTTTCAAAACCAGGAGTAGGATTAAAGGAGTTGAGCTGAACCAAAGGAAGGCAAAAGCAGCATCCAAAGGAGTCCCGTGATGTGATCATAATGAGCTGCAATCCCAGGTAGGCATCCATGGAAATAGCAGCAGCTCCAGTCCATCATCATGTGCAGCAAGTTTATCAGTCCTACATGAACAAAACCATAACTTAGCAGTATCTATTCGAAGCCATTAGAACTTGTAAAAACTCGAATGTGCGGTGTGGATTGTTTATCCAAAGTAATAAGGCCTGATATGATCCTAGGGATATTAGATAGATGGAGGCCTTGATTAAACTTAGAATGGTGTTTGGCAACAGCATTAGCAACAGCGTTACACTCTCTGAAAACATGTTTAAGTTCAGCTGTACCTAGAAGGGACTTAACTTTATAGACCTTATCAAAAATATTCCAATGTGCAGCATAAGGGTCACTGATCATTTTAACCGCAAGCTTAGAATCTGATTCGATTATAAAAGTGTGATCCAGTTGAGGGAAAATATGACAAGCATGCAAAATAGCTTCAATTTCAACATGTAATGGTGAAACAGCAGAAGAGGTAGCAGAACTAATCTGTATAGGGCAACCAAAAGAATCTCTAGCAATAAGACCAACAAATACTTTATTATGACTCCAAGATGCATCTACATTAATTTTTATGAAACTAGGCTTAGGCCTTTCCCACAGAATCTTCGATATGTTAGGCTTAGGAGGGGGTCTGAGCAGGGGTGAGAGATGTCTAAAGGGAGCTGGGATAGATCCAGAAGAAAGAAATTTAGGAGAGCACGCATATAATGTCAATTTAATCAGGTCGTGCACCTCATTACAAATATAGTTAACAGATAGGGATTTATTATCAAATAGGAAGCGATTCCTAGCTTTCCAGAAATTCCAGCATATCAGAGAAGGCAGGATATTACAGTAAATATGCTGAAGTTTAGGTAGATCACTACAGTTCCAGAATAAGTAAAATCTCTGAGGGATAGAGTGCATAGCATTTAAGTTAAACTGAAGCAGAGATGTTAAATTTGACCATACTGCATGAGCCAGATGACAAGAGATCAAAAAATGCTGGATAGAGTCCGAATGAGAACAAGCAGGGCATTTCGAAGCTAAACTAAATCCACAGGTAATGAGCACATCATCAAAAGGGAGAAATGAATGCAGCAATTTCCATGTAAAAATAATAATCTTTTTCTGCAGAGGAATGTTCCAAAGAAAAATGCTTGCGGGAGAATTACCTGATGATAAAGTTAAGGTCTTATAGGTTGACTTAAAAGAAAAATTACCTGAGAGTTCAGGCTTCCAGATCAGCCTATCATCCCTATCCAGTGTTATTTCAGCTCCCTGCAAGAACAAAAGCGTATCATGTTCCAAGAATGACGAAATCTGATCTAGAATAAAGTCTCTGTTACTGATGAAATAAGCCACAAATATGTCAGGCATATCAGAAATAATACTCTTTGGAACAATGTTTAGAAGAGGGCCATGTGGACACCAATTGGCAGACCAAAAATTACAATTGCCTTTGCCATGAATTATAGTCGAATTATTTTCGGCAAAGATGTTAATAGAACAGATTCTTCTCCATGTCACTGATTTTCTATGGGAGGGTGGAAGAGCCCATAGCAATTTAGACCACAAAGAGATGCCTAATTGACTCTTCCACCAAAGTTTAACCGAGCAGGACTCAACTATGGATTTGATAGATCTAAAACCTAGTCCATTCAGTTTTGTAGGTTTGGCTAGTTTAGCCCATCTTTTCCACACTTTATTGTTCCTATCCTTAGATTTACCCTAGAAGAAATGAGTCATTTGTTTCTCAATTAATTTAATTATGCCTTTAGGGGGATTTGTTACAGACCAAATATGTTGAGGAATAGAGTGTAGACAAGATTTTATTAAGATCATTTTACCTCCTCCACTAAGCCATTTATTTTTCCAATTTTGTAGCTTATGGTCAATGTTATCCAGCAAAGGATAAAAATATCTCATTAAAGTTCTTCCTCTAAAAACTGGACATCCTAAATATTTGAAAGGAAAAGCTCCTTTTTTCATTTTTAAAATAGCTTTGACCTGATTAAGCTTTGCTGGTGTAGCTCTATTACTTAGATAAAAATAAGATTTATCAAAGTTAAACTTTTGGCAAGAGGTATACTCAAATATTTCAAGGAAAGCTTTGATCTTAATTAGGTTAAACCTAGATGCTTGCATAAAAATAATCGTGTCATCCGCATACATTAGGTGAGAAATCGTAGAAATAGAAGCAGGTACCTGATAACTAGCCAAACTACGATTATAGAATATGAAAGATAAACTCCTAGAGAAGGCTTCAGAGAAAATGTTAAATAGGAAGGGAGAGAGAGGATCACCTTGTTTAATACCCCTTGTGGCCTTAAAGAAACCTACAGGATTACCATTTACAAGTACAGAGAAGTAGGCTTGTGACAAATTATTCATAACCGCATTTAGAAAATTACCATTAAAACCAAACTTTAATAAAATCTGTCTAAGAAAATTCCAGTTTATTCTATCAAAAGCCTTTCTTAGATCCAGTTTAAGAATGCAGTTTGGTATTCTATGTTTTTGTCCAAAAATCTGATCATTTCCTGTAAGTACAAGATATTGTCAGAGATATCTATGTTTTTCATAAATGCTGATTGATTAGGATAAATCAAGTTGTCCATATAAGGTTTCAACCTTTCCATTAAGACTTTAGAACAGATTTTATTTAACACATTAGAAAGGCTAATTGGCCTAAAGTCTTCAAATGAGCTAGGGGTGAGTTTTTTTGGTATCAGTGTAATCCAGGTACTAGAGATTCCCCTAGGCATTACAGATCCATCTATAAAATCATTTACTGCAGAAATCAAGTCTAATTTGATGATAGGCCAGCATTTGGTAAAGAATTTTGGAGAAAATCCATCAGGACCTGGACTACTCATCTTATTCAACCCTTTGATCACTTTATGTAACTCAGATTCAGTAACCGGGGAGGCTAAAATTTGGTTGTCACTATCCTTAATAATAATTGGTATTTGACTTAGGAAATGAGGATAATAAGTTTCATCAGATACCAAAGAAGGCTCAGTAAGCAAATCTGAAAAATAATCAGTTGCTGCTTTTTGAATTTCCAATTGAGAGTTAGTTAATCCATTGGCCTACACCATTTTTTATTTTAGTTATCTGCAATTTACAGTTTCTTTCCTGTACAACTTTATGGGAAAAAGTTGTGTTATTATCTCCTAACTTATGCCATTTAAGTCCTGCTTTCTGCTTCCAAACTTTTTTCCTTTTCTTTTAAAGCTTTAAGCAATAATGCATTTTTCTGATTAAGTTTTACACGTTCCACAGTAGACGGGTTCAAGTCAAAGATAATTTCCTGAGAACTTAAGGCTTCCTCTGCATTTTTGATATTAAGGTCTATATTACCAAAACTCTCTCTATTCCAAATCTTAAGAACTTTCTTTAGCCTGATCAATTTAAGGTAGAATCTGAGCATTCCTGTTTCAGCTAAAGGTAAATTCTAGCAATCATTGATTAGACCATTAAACTCACTCCTCTGAAACCAGGCATCAATAAACCTAAATGGCTTAGGGTTGCAAGGGATCTGAGAGGAGACTTGGAGAAGCAGAGGAGCATGATCAGAGGTCTGCCTATTTAGGATTTGAATCGATGAGGAAGAGAATTTAGAGTTCCATGAGATAGTACTTAGTCCTCTGTCTAATCTTTTAGAAGTTGGGTTCCTAAGCCTAGAATTTCACCATGTGAATAGGTTACCAACTGTATTAATTTCTTGTATCCCATTCAAATTTATCCAAGAGTTAAAGTCTCTAATGCTTCCTAAGGCTGGTGAACTAGGGCCTCTGTACTCTGAGAGAGAGGTGATCGAGTTAAAGTCACCAATAAAAATAGTGTCACCTCTTGAAATAGGCTACAAATCTATCCAAATAGTCTTTCTAACATCCCTATTTCTAAGGGCATAAATAAAAACTGCATCCATATGCCAGTTAAGGTAATGATGAGTAATAGTGACATGCATAAATTGTTCATGAGAGGATAACAGAGAGACAGATAGTGAGTTAGACCACATTAACCAAATTTTCCCATTATACAAAGTCAAATTATGGGCAAAGGAAAGTGTCTTCATATATGCTTGACAAGTAGTATTGTCATGCATAGGTTCAATGATACAAAGTAACTGTATTTTCTTAAGTTTACATAAGTTAATGAGCCTAAGCATTGATGTGTCCATGCCCCTAAGATTCCACACTAAGCAATTTACATGAAAGTTAACTATCATTGTTCACAGGATTTATTACTTTTTGTGGTTGATCTAAGCATCATTCTATTTAATTGACTTAGATAATTGGTTTTCTTAAGTTTAGACTTACCTTGCTGCTTACCTACAGTAGAAGAAGTAGTGAGATTTTGATGATCAGAATTGTCCTCCATAGATAGCACAGCCTCAGTTGTTTCCTCTTGATCCATAGAGCAATCCTCTTGAACCTGCAAAACAGAGAATCTGTTTGCCATCTTTCCAGGCTGGGAAAGTGCAGTTTTTTGATCTGGGCTATAAATAGATAGAGAAAAAGATCCTATCTGAATATCATCTTTAGCATATGCCAGAAGAGTTGGTTTTGATGTAGCCGTTTCTTTAAGTAACCTTGAGATAGAATTATCAGAGCTATCCAGAGATTGGGATTTAGTAGTAGGAGATATCTCAGTAGTCCTGATAATTAGAGAAGGTGAACTAGGTGGTAAGTTATGGTTAGAAGTATTTGAAGTTCCTTCAGTATTGTCCATCTCAGGGAGGGTTTGATCTTCCACAGTGTCTAGAATCAATGGGGGCCTATCAAATTTCTTACCAGTAGCCTGCCAATAGGATTGGGGTAAACTTTGAACTGGATTTGTATCTTGAGTTTTACCATTGTTAGACGAAGGGTTGACTTTGCATTGAGATAGGGAATGACCTAATTTTCCACAGAGATCACAGTATAGTGGTACATCCTCATATTCAATTTGGAATTTCCTATTATTAGACACAGAGCCCAGCCTTATGAAGTGACTCAAAGGTTTTTGAAGGTCTATTTCCACACAGAGTTTGATTGCTGATGGCCTAGTAAGCATATCAGTGGCAAGATCATTTTTGATAAAACTGCCAATGCTATTCCCTATTGCCTCAATAGAGGCTGAGTTATAGTAATATAGGGGAACTGCCCTAATAGTACACCAGATAGGAACTATTGGTGATTCAATATGTGTAGAAAATTCAGGGGTCCATTTGAGAATCTTAAGAGCAATGCCATTAAAGTTCCATACACATTTCATCCAACATCTTTGATAATCGTTAATCAGCTCAAACCTAATTAATACATGCTTGTAATCAAGGGAGCCAAGCTGATACTTACCTTCAAACCCCACTGTTTTGAAAGCCTGCTCCAAGAGTTCCATGGAAATTCTACCTTTGGTGAACTTACCTACCAACGCATTCGCATAGTGGGCAGAAAGCGTGGCAATTTCATCGTCTGAGTATAAACATGAAGGATCCCCCAAGTGGTGTGATTTAGGAACAATTTCAGGGTTACTAGGCAAGATTTTGGATAGAGGTGGAGATTTATTTTGTAGCACAGCTGCAAAGGTTTTGGGGGGGTGTGATCGCTTGAGTTTGCCGCCATATCAGCCGGCATCAAGGGGAGGGTGACCGGCCTAGCTGTGGATGGATGAGTCCAGCCGTTTCCGGCAAATTAGCCGTTAACGGTGAATAGGAGAGGGAGAAAGAGGAGCAGCGATCAGTTGCCTTAGGAATTTTGGGAATCGTGCCAGAGAGCGTTTGTCGAAACAAAACTTGGTCAAAACAAAAGTAGATTGATACAATATACTTTCGGACATGGAATGCAAGGTCACTGTGGACATCACTACCCTTATTGTTGGTTAACAAAAGTTTCATTTCAATCCTAGAGGTAATCTATCTAAAATAAAAATAATAAGCATTTGCTACCCCTTACCCTTTTCAATAAATGAAATATCTTTATATATTAGAAAGGTCGATGGATTTGGTGAATAGTAAATTTTCGTCGTAGGCATTCGAGGCAAATAAACCATCCCTTCGAGTCTACTCCTTTTGTCCTGCGATGATGGTTCCTCAACCATCGTATGGTCCTCGTCTTTGTCTCCGTCTTCGCCGTGCCCTCCATTGCCCTCCATTGCAGCTTCATCTCAGTCGCGGCCCTATCTCCGCCTACCCCAATTTCTTGCAGATCTAGACCAAGGTAGGTCGATTTCTCTTCATCTCTTTCCCTTAACCTCTCCACCGCGTCTCTAATGGATTTTTAGACATTTGGTGGTGTTGGGTGCTGACTCGGTTGGTCGTGTCGAAGATTTTGTTCTGTTGGGCGGTGTGGTGGTGATGGCATCGCCGATTCTTCTTGATATATTGGGTTTCACATTTAGTGATTCTATTAAGGATCTGTTTGATTTTGCAAAGAATGAGGGTCTGAGGTTGAAGGGTGAACCTTAAGTTTGCCGTGCCTTTATCGTTCGAACCGGCCTCTTCGGCGGGGCTTGAGCAGAGTTCTCCGTGCCTTTATCGTTCGTAGTGGTGGCAGAGTTCGAGGGTTTTAGACTAGGGATGATGAAGAAGAAGAAGATGGTTTGGAATCAGGTTCGAGTGCACGGGTTCTTCATTGGTCTTTCATTTTCTGAGGTTTGGCGGTCATAGTTGTTGCAGGTATTTTATAAGCCTTCATTGTGCACATAACATCATGATCCCTCTGCTCTTAATTTAGCTTCCAAGCCGTTTGGTGCTCAAAATTTGATCTATTCTTTGCTCGAGTTGTTCTTTTGTACTTTAAAAAACCCGCATAAAGCAAAAGTTTTAATTTTTAGAGTTTTCTGAGCTGGGATCTTGATGAAAATATGTATTTTGCTGATATTGATTGATTTTCATGATTGTGTTTCTTATCCCCAAGAGGAAAATCGTGTTTTGTTGAAAATTGTTATGGAAAATATGGCAGGAAGGGAGAGTATATGGACACATTCCAATGGATTCTTATGTCTGAACCAGCTAGTATGTTTGCTTTTTTTCTCCGATTCATCGGATAAACTTGCTAAATTTGGTGACAAGTTTCCATAGGTTGAAGAGTTCAAATTCCTGATTATGAATAAATATAATTCCATGTAATCTTATTTGCAAAGGAAAATGAAGTTTGAAGTTGTATGGTCTTGTGATGCATATGGAGCGGTTTACGTCAAAGATGCATTGTAGTACTTTTTCCTCCTCCCCCCCCCCCCCATGATTTCATCGTGTTTGATGTTGTGTTTCAAGTTTTGTGCATGTTTTGACGGGTTTATTTTGTACTCTTCTTGGTCCTTTTTCATTTTCAAAGGTAGCACAGAAGGTGCTCGATGATTTACCTCAGTAATCATTGGATTGCTGACGGTTGATCAATGTCCGAAGCATTGCAGAGGGATTTGGTGTCGCAGGAATGGAAGAGAAAGGCGGGGAAAAAAGCTGCCAATGCCTACTACCCATGATGGAAGCTGATGGTCGAATCTTGCAGCTGAAGAATGTGAGATATAAATCATGACAGATAAATTGAGTGAGTGTCTTTTGCATTAAAAATAAGTTCTTATTTCTGCCATTGCTTCATTCATAGCCTCATTCGATCTGCATGATGTTCTATTTTAAGTTTGTTGGGCTATTTTTCTTTGTTTGAAAATAGGGATTTAAATGAGCCTTGTGTAGAATGAGATTGATATGATCAATTCATGTTTGGTGTTATTGGCAGCACTCCGTTCTCTTTTGTTACTAATTTGTTGTAGCTTGATGTTACAAATGGGAGGTATTCGATGCGACTGGTCTGCGAAAATTTTAATGAGGTATTCTATTGCTTTGAGGTTTTTCGTTTGACCTGTGTTATGAAAAGATAGTATTCTTTATTTTCTTCACTAAGCATGCAGTTTTCTGCTTTCTAGTAAATAGAGTTTCTTACACAATAAGATATGGTTTTTGCTTGTGGGGGAATGGTTTTTGTGGAGGAAAAGGTCATCCAAGAACACAATTATTGCTAATGGAAAAGGCGGTTTTGACAAAAGGAAAAGTAGGGGAGGTAATGTAGTTGTTTCTTTTATGGTAACGGAAATGACCAACAGTATCAATCTTATGGGATACTGATTGATGGCACAAAGGAAATTTGTTTATTAATGCATGTGCTGCATATTAGGATACCAAATTTTACTGCATGTGTTGTGCATTTCCTTGAAATCTGATTGCACTTGATTCTTTAAAAGTTCAAGCTTATTTTTATGATGCCTATTGGGAAGACTTTGGTACCACTGAAGCTTTCTATAATGCTAATTTGGGGATCAAGAAAAGAATCAATTACAGATTTCAGGTTTTGGTTACAATCATCGTACAATATCTTTTCACATTATCTTTTCATGCTTAAATGCAATAGCTATAGCCGTAAGTGCAAAGGTCTAACTAGATCTTCTTATTCTGTAACTAGCATTTGTGAAGTTTGTTGAATGACCATGATTACTGGCTTAGTTTCTTGATATATGAACGAATTAAGAGCCCTCATAATATGAAGATTTTACCTATTTGAAACTCTTGAGGCATGCTGTATCCTGCACGTTTTTGTATACTTCCCTGCCTAACCTTGTCTTAAGCTCGGATGCTTTTTGGATTCACAAGTACAAGTACAATATAAGTTTGCTCATAGGTGTTGGTGGATCTTCCTTTTTAGGTGAGTAGTTTCGCTTCTTTTATGGCTTGCTTATCTAGGTAAAAATGTACGGTTGGTTCAGCTTGTACTTGAATACGGATTAAAGCACTTTGAAATTTGAACTATCCACCACTAAGACACGTCTTTTTTATCATATCATGTTTTAGATTTATTCATCTTTGATCAAGACTATCTCTCACTTTATTCTTGCATGTAATGCCATTATCAACATATTTTGTCAGCAGACTCTTACATTTACTATCCCATTATGCTGCAGGGTTGATATTGGTTGGATGTTGTCCTGGAGGTATGCGAATACCCTTTTTTCCGGTACTAATGTTGTGTGGTAATTTCCTTTTTACTCACTTCCATGTAATGACATATGGATTGATCCTCAGGAACTGCGAGCAATATTGTCACCTATATCGCCAGGTACGCAAACATGTACAACTACTTACAACAGATTTTGGGTTTCACATAACCCGACAGTGATTCATTAAGAGAAATTACACCCGATAGGTACTCTGATTTGCTATTGTTTTAATTTTTTTCTAAAATTTTATAAGGTTTTTTAATGGTTTTTGTGGCAATGGGGTTTTATTGATTTGTAGGTTCTTAGTAGGTTGGGATGGGAGGAAGCGGATAGACGATGAGGGTTAGTAAAGAGCAAGTTGAATCTTCTCTGGCCAGTCGCCACCAAACTAAACTATTCTGACCTCGAAGTGGTTGATGTCTCTGCAGGATGTGGTGCAAAATGCACGGTTCAGATAGTATCTGAACCATTTAAAGGTAAAAGGCTGCTCGAGAGGCATCGCATGGTTAACACTGCATTGGGAGAAGAGTTGAAGGAAATTCATGCGCTCTCTATCACCAAAGCTCTCACTCCAACTCAGTGGGAACAGCAGCAAGGATCTGAAAAATCTCAGACCGCTAAAGCTTAAGGCCGCCACAACTTAACTGTAGTTAACTTTCCAGCCTAAATTACACCTTCTGTTCACTGAACTTTGTGATTTTGATGAACATATATGCTTGTCATCTTATAGCCTGATTATAAGACACTACAGTGGATACTGGTAGTGCTGAATTTGAAAACTTATGCTACTGGGGTAGAAAACATATCTACTCTACCCCTATCATTAAGTATTTAAAAATAATTAAGAAATATCAGTGTAATTCGATATCAAAAACACCAATTGTTTCATCAAATTCGACAGCCCGTGCAAAGCTGAAGTTTTGTTGATTTTTCTGGCATACCCTTTTAAATTTTAACCTGAACCCTTTTGGATTCCCGACATAAAACTTCTATTCATTTCGTTTATTACAATCCGATGTGCAGGGCTTTAATTATAATAGGTCTAGCGATGATAACTCTGGTCCAGCATCGGTGATTCATCTCCAGCAATGACTTCGACGATGATGAATCGTCCAGCTCTCATGAGAGACAGAAGAAGAAGAGAGGGAAGAAGTCGTAGGGGAGTGTGTGTGTCCTTATCGGTAGGGTTTGCCTTTTAGAGAAATGCCGATGGCGTTGCTGGTGATGCAGGTTCTGGTTGTTTTTGTCTGATTTTTGCTTCTATTGTCTGTCAAGAATGGTAGTTCATTGTTTTACAGGGTTTAGATTTTTTGAAAATGGTTTGTTTGATTCTCAATTTATTGTTCCCGTGATGAGAAGTTTTGTCTGGTTTTACTACGCGATTTATCTGTTTGTTATACTTGATTTTTTATTGAGAGATCATTTGATATATATGTGTATGCAGAGCTGTTAGCTATGGTATTCAATTGTAGATTTTTGTATTTTTAAAAAATTGTTTCTTTGATTATATTTGTATTGTTTCTATAATTAAACCATTGGTTTTCTGTCAGACAAATTTTCTATTTGTGAATGTTTTCATCTCTATTCGGAGTTTATGCGGTATTTTTGCATGTAGAGTTCATTGCTAGCTATTTCTTATGAATTTCAATTATTGTGAAAAAGGTTTCCTAATAATGTTTTTGGTGCTTCCACAATAAAATCTTTACCTGGTATGCTTAGAGGAGTTCTTGGATGGGATAACTATGCTATAACTTGATCTTTATCTTTTCTTGATTAATATGTTCATTTTGATTGGAGGTGACGATGGTAGTGATTGATAAGAGTGAATGCGGTCATTATGCATTGGAATGGACCCTTATAATCCCCTGTGACTCTGTTGCAGTTGCCGATTCATAGCTGTTATTTCTTGTTGTATAGTCCATTTCAGACTCATTGAGAGTGTTTCTTTTAAAATGGTTTCAGGTACAGACATTTGACGTAATATTTCTGCATCTTTGCTGGTAAAGATGATTGATTTCATGTTAAAAGGGCAGTTTTTTTCCAAGAAAAAGAATCCATTGGAGAATGTTATTATAATGTATGTTAGATCTGGGATAAGAAGTTGACCATCATTTGTATCCTCGGGAGAATGTGACAAAGCAAGGACTGCTAAAGCTGGAGCTGAATGAGCAACCCAAAGGGAAACAAGAATTGGAAATATGACTGCATGAGTTTGCTAAGACAAAGGATTATGTGGAAAGAGCAAAAAGAGAAGAAATGAGAGGGAGCGGGTTGGTTTATGGTTAGATGAGTTCATTAATAATTTATCTTCGTTGTTGGATTATGGACTGACTGTGATATTCTCATGTTGTGTTGTGTTCATTTTATTATCGTTGCATATATTTTAACAACTTAGTTCGTAATGTTTAGCCAATCAAAGGATGCATCATCTTAGATTTATATCGGGTTTTGCAAAGAATGAGAGCACACGATGCTACCCCTTCGAGGACACAAGACACTGCCCCTTCAAGGGCACAAGACACTACCCCTTCGAGGACAGAATACACAAGAAATTACCCCTTCGAGTCCACAAGAAACTACACCTTCGAGTCCACAAGAAACTTCCCGTTTAAGTCAACAAGAAACTTCCCCTCAGAGTCCACAAGAGAGTACCACTTTGAGTTCACAAGAAACTTCCCCTTCGAGGGCACAAAACACAACCCCTTCGAGGGCAAAAGACACTACCCCTTTGAGGACAAAAACCATGACCCCTTCGAGAGAAAAGGAAATGACCCCTTCGAGGTTAGAATAAACCATCCCTTCGAGCACAGAATACGCCACCCCTTCGAGCCCACAAGAAATCACCCCTTCGACCCACAAGAAGCCACCCCTTCGAGTCCACAAGAGACCACCCCTTCGAGTCCACAAGAGACTCGCCCTTCGAGCCCACAAGAGACTACCCCTTCGAGTCCACAAGAAACCTCCCCTTCGTGGGCACAAGACACAACCCCTTTGAGGGAAAAAGACACTACCCCTTCGAGGGCAAAAGACATGACCCCTTCGAAGGCAAAAGAAATGACCCTTCGAGGACTGAATATGCCACCCCTTCGAGCCTATAAGAAACCACCCCTTCGAGCCCACAAGAGAGTACCACTTCGAATCCATAAGAAACTTCCCCTTCGAGTCCACAACACACCATCCCTTTGAGTCCACAAGACACTACCTCTTGAGTCCACAATAAATTTCCCCTTCGAGTCTATAAGAAACTACCCCTTCGAGTCCACAAGAAGTAAACCCTTCGAGCCCACAAGAGACTACCCCTTCCAGTCCATAAGAAACTTCCCCTTAAAGTCCACAAGAGAGTACCACTTCGAGTCAACAAGATACTTCCCCTTCGAAGGCACAAAACACAACCCCTTCGAGGGTAAAAGACACAACCCATTTGAATACAAAAGACACTACCCCTTCAAGGGCAAAAGATATGACCCCTTCGAGGTCAAAATAAACCATCCCTTCGAGGCCAGAATAAAACATCCCTTTGAGGATAGAATACGCCAGCCCTTCGAACCCACAAGAAACCACTCCTTCGATTCCACAAGAAACTACCCATTCGAGTCCACAAGAGAGTACAAGTCCACAAGAGAGTACCACTTCGAGTCCACAAGAAATCATCCCTTCCAGTTCACAAGCACTACCCCTTGGAGAATAAACAACACCTTTGAGGTCATAAGACACGCACCCTTCGAGGTCACAACACACGAACCATTCGAGACAACAATACATGACCCCTTCGAGGGCATGAGGCATTGCCCCTTCGAGGGCATAAGGCACTGCCCCTTCGTAGGCACAAGTTGAGACCCCTACAAGGTCACAAGACGAGTCCCCTTCGAGGGCACGAGGCACTCCCCCTTTGAGGGCAAGACGCACTACCCTTCGAGGGCACGAGGTACTACCCTTCAAGGGCACGAGGTACTACCTTTCGAGGGCACGAGGTACTACCCTTCGGGGGCACGAGTTACTACCCTTCGGGGGCACAAGTTACTACCCTTTGACGACACGAAGTACTATCCAGTCGAGGGCTCAAGTCACTGCCCCCTCAAGAGCACCAAGCGCTACTCTTTGGGGGCACAAATCACTACCCCTTCGAGGGAACGAGGTACTTCCCCATCAAAGGCACGAGGCACTACCCATTCGAGCGAACGAGAAACTGCCCCTTTGACCCAAGCATGAACAACCCCTTAGAAGGCACAAGACGAGACCCCTTCGAGATCAAAATGAACTACCCCTTCGAGATCATGCACAAGTCATTGCTCCTTCGAGGGAACAAGGCACTTCCTCTTCGAGGGTAGGAGGCACTGCCCCTTCGACCCAAGCATGAACAACTCCTTAGAAGGCACAAGACGAGACCCCTTCGAGGGCACCAGACGCAAAGAACAACCCCTTCGAGGGCACGAGGCACTACCCCTTCGAAACTAGAATTAACTACCCCTTCAAGGTCATGAGGCACCACCCCTTCGAGCCCAGAATGAATTACCCCTTCGAGGCCATGACACTACCCCTTCGAGGGCACAAGACAAGACTCCTTCGAGGTCACGAGGCTCTACCCTTCGAGGGCACAAGACAAGACTCCTTCGAAGGCATGGGGCATATACCCATTCGAGGCCACAAGGCACTACCCCTTCGAGGCCACGAGGCATTTACCCATTCGAGGTCACGAGGCACTACCCCTTCGAGGGCACATGACAAGACCCCTTCGAAGGCACGAGGCATATACCCATTCGAGGGCACGAGGCACTGCTCCTTCTAGGACATGACACTACCTCTTCGAGGCCACGGTACTACCCCTTCAAAGCCACGAGGGGATGAGGCATATACCCATTCGAAGGCACGAGACATATACCCATTCGAGGGCATGAGGCACTGCCCCTTCCAGGGCACGAGACACTGCCCCTTCTAGGTCATGGCATTTCCCATTCGAGGCCACGGTACTACCCCTTCAAGGCCACAAAACAAAACCCCTTTGAGGCCACGAGGCATATACCTATTCGAAGGCACGAGGCACATACCCATTCAAGGGCACCTCTTCGAGGGCACAAAACAAGGCCCTTCGAGGTCACAAGCCACCCCCCATTTGATCCCAGAATGAACAACCCCTTCGAGCCCAGAATGAACTACCCCTTCGAGCACATAATTAACCGCCCCTTCGAGGGCACAAGACAAGACCCCTTCGAGCCCAGAATGAACTACCCCTTCGAGTGTACGAGGCACTACCTCTTCGAAGGCACGAAACAAGACTCCTTCGAAGGCACGAGGCATATACCCCTTCGAGGCCATGAGGCAAGACCCATTTGAGCGCCCAAGGCATTACCCCTTCGAAGCCATGAGGCATATACCCATTCGAGGGCATGAGGCACTACCCTTTCGAGGACACGATGCACTGCACCTTCGATCGCACGAGACACTGCCCCTTCGAGCGCACGAGGCACTGCAGCTTCTAGGCCACGACACTACCCCTTCGAGGCCATGGTACTACCCTTTCGAGGCCACGAGACAAAACCCCTTCGAGGCCACGAGGCATATACCCATTCGAGGTCACGAGGCACTACCCCTTCGAGGGCACAAGGTAAGACCCCTTCGAATGGATGAAGCATATACTCCATTCGAGGGCACGAGGCACTGCCCCTTCGAGGGCACTAAACACTACCTCTTCGAGGGCACAAAACAAGACCCCTTCGAGACCACAATGCAAGACCCCTTCGAGGCCACAATGCAAGACCCCTTCGAGGCCACAAGACAAGCCCCCTTCGAGGCCAGAATGAACAACCCCTTCGAGCCCAGAATGAACTACCCCTTCGAGGGCACAAGACAAGACCTCTTCGAGGCCAGAATGAACTACCCCTTCGAGGGCACAAGACAAGACCCCTTCGAGGTCACAAGACAAGACACGACCCCTTTCATAAACCGTTGTCGACAGCTCGCGCTTTGCGCGAGCTGGAGACCCCTAGTATATCATAAACATAGAAGTATTGGCAAGACGTCAACAGAGCGTGGAAGCAGACTCAGATGCGATAAGCTATATTTACAGCATCCATTTACAGTGAGATTTTAGATCGAGGTTATATTTTTTTTCAAGTAGAGTGTGATCTGTAAATGGACACATGTGGATAATCCTTTTCCTCCCTCATTTAGGCACACTACAAAGCAACAAAGGGTGTCATTGGTAAAGTTGTACTACTCACTCAACTTCAACTAATATTGGCACATTTATCATTTTAAAAATTTTATTTTATTTTGGCACACTTTACCTTTTCACTAAAAAAAAGGTAAATTTTGAATGAATATTATCCACTCATTAATACTTTACTTACTCTCCCTTTAATCCCTGCAACTTATTTGCTCCCTCCAATTTTTTTTATACTGGCACACTTTCTTTTTTTGTTTGATCTTTTAATATTGGCACATTCCTATTTTGGCAAAGTTAAGATTAATTTCATCCACTCAATTTACTTTTTATTCTCTCAATACGAGCAATGCTAAAAAATGATACCTACTTTTATTCGAGATTCACAGTTTGGCACCCAAATATCAAATTTGTATCATAATCATACTCACTTTATCATTTTTGTTCCAAAATGATCCCATGATCTGTAATAGTAAATTTGGTCAAAGTTCTGGTCAATGGTAAATGGGTAATAAAAAAAGTTGAGGGATGGGAATAAATAGTAATAATATACTCCATCTATCCCAGCTAAATTTGCACCCTCATCATTATCACGCTGTTCAAGAAACATATTTGACCGTTAATATGTTTACCTATGTATAATAACGACAAATAAAAAATTGATATTAAGAAACTACTTGTTACGACGAATTGAACAATATCTTATACGATAATATTGTTGTTCATATAGCGCTATTTAAATATGTGGTCAAACTTTGATAGAGAATAGTATCAAAAAAAGTAAAAGTCCAAATTTAGCGGGGAAAGAGGGAGTAAACTATTTGGCCCGTCTCATTCCACTTTCTTTATTGACATGTCGCCGCCGCTCCTCTGCTCTCCGCGATGGGGCTTCAGGGCTTCCAGTAAATTAGCCGGGAGACAACAGCACAACCTCTTTCTTGGAAGTACCAGGCGCTAGTTTGCAGGTATTTTGCTACTAAACTTCAGCTATCTTGGGTGTTATTAGCAGACAACACCAGATCACTTTTGTTTCAACATCCCTCGAGATAAAAATGACATAAAAAATGTACCATGACCAACTCTTGTACAGACCAATTACTTAAGTCGAATGAAAGAACGAGCACATAATAGTGAAATGTAACAAAGAAGCACCCGAACACATAATATTTTAAGTGCAGAGCTACAAAGCAGTAGCTTGACGACTTAATTATCCCTTGACAAACTGGATGGAAAGAAACGTTCAGGTGTAATTTCCAGTGCTGTACTCTTTCTAAATGAAATTTAGTTTTACCACTTTTTCTATACCTTACTAGTGTGTTCCAACATAACTAGTTCTTCATTCAGTTTTCCATTCAGTTCTTCATTACCCTTTTCAAGTTCTGCAATCGTGAATCGTAATTCTCTTTCACTTTCCATTAATTTCTTTTTTTCTTTGTTCCGCTCTTTGTTCGTGTCGGCTACTTGGACCCACATAGCATACATTTTTTCATACGTGTTGTAGATTTCTTCATCACTTACAGACAAATCATCATCTTCATTGCCGTGTGCATTGTTCAGATCTGTGTTGAAACATACAGCTTTACCTTTGTTCAGTGTGTTGGAACATTGATCCTCTGATGTATCATGAACCTTTGCTCTAAAAGCTACGTAGTTACTGGCAAGTTCCTCTTCGTCCTTCTCATCATCTTCATCTTCACTCCAAGAGGTGACATATTATTTTCCTTGTTCCTGCGAGTGTTAGCACATTCAGCCTGAATATGACCATATCCTTCACATTCTCTGCATTGAATTCGTCCAGCCTGTTTTGGTTCGTTGTTCTGATTTCTCCCGAACTGTGGATTCCCTTGTTCAAATCTCATTCCACGATTATTACCCGAGTCTTGTTGTCTTTGTCTATTTCCGCCAAATCTTTCCTGAAATTTCTTGTTGACCACCTTCTTTAGCATTCTCGAGAAATTCTTCGTGATAAGTGCAAGTTTTTCAATCTCATCATCGCTGTCAGACTCGTGATTGTCCTTAGATGGAAACACTTTGAACGCCAATTCCTTAGAGACTTTTTTTTTGTATCTTGTTGGAATGTCATCTCATATGTCTGTAACGAACCCATTAGTTCATCTAGGCTTATTGTGGCTACGTATCTTGCTTCCTCTATTGCTGCTACTTTCATTGCAAATCATTTGGGAAGAGATCTCAAGGTCTTTTTCACCAGCTTTGTTTCATTGTACACCTTTCCAAGTTGATAAGCCATGATGGAGATGTCCCTGAGTTTTCCATTGAATGTAGCAATAGTGTCGTCCTCCTCCAATTTGAGTTCTTCGAACTTAGTAGCCAGCATCTGTAGTTTCGATTCACGAACTCGACTGGTTCCTTTGTGAACAGTCTGTAGAATATCCCATGCTTTTTTTGCTTGATGACATGTAGATATAAGCTTGAACTGATTTTCATCAACTGCAGTGAAGATTGCATTAAGTGCCTTCAAATTCGCCAGAGATTCTTTGAGGTCATCTGAAGTCCATCTAGCTTTGTTTTTGGGTTTTTGCTTCCTTTTACTTGACTCTCCTTCTACCGCGTTAGAACGTGTATCAGCATCTTTTGTAGGATGATTCCATTCATTCTCAACATAGAACCATGCAAGTTCATCCAGTGAATTGATGAAAACCCTCATGCGCGCCTTCCAATAGTTGTAGTTGTTGACTTCTAGCAGGGGTGGTCGAGAGACTGAAGCTCCTTCTCTTGTCATCATGGTAAAATTGGATCTCACTTTCCTTGAAATAACCAAGGGAATAATAAGTTACCAAGCTCTGATACAAATCAAATTTAGTTTTACCACTTTTTCTAGACCTTACTAGTGTGTTCCAACATGACTAATTTAACCAAGTGCATAATAACATAAAACGTAAAGGACACATGACTTGGTTACGCAGTTCGGTGTAATCCACTTACATCTGCGGGGCCTGGCCCAGTTCAGAATGAATCCACTAATTAGAAAGATACAGTACAGAGTACAGGTTACAAAATACTTATCTTTACTAACTATATTGTGTGAATTCTGCTAGCTCCCTCGCTACCGATCCGCTTTGATCAGACTCCCTCTGATCTCAAACTCCGTCGATGCAGGATCTCCTCCTCCCAAAGAATTAAGGTTTATGATTCTGAACTTTGTGCAGCAGGTCAGGTATGTTGGAACACAGTATTCTGACTCTTTGTAAATCTCGAAAATCTCAAAAATCTGTATGCAGATTTTTGCTCAATTAAATCTGTGAGCTCTGCAGTCGCGTTGGTCCCAATGTATATCCACGAACAGATTGGAATACTCCTTGATTATCTCCACAATATTCCTATTCCAAATCTGCTTCTTGAAGCATATCCAAATCCCATAAATAAAGGGATTTACCTTATATTAATCTATCCCATATATTCGAATATATCATCTCCATATAAGTAGGGATTTTCCATAAATCAATTATGCTTCACACGCCTGATATACGAATTCCATATATTACAAAATGCTACAATATTCTAACTTTGATTTCCATAACTTTATGGCGTAAATATTCTGAACACAGCATGTTCCAACATGGAATAATTTTCGGTTCAAAATAAATTCACACAAAATTGCCAATTAAATATTCACTTGCAAAAATCTTGACTTTACACTAAACATTTCCAGTTGAACAATCATATGGAAAATGATAAAACAAATGGCAAAAGGCAATACAAAATCACAAATAAGCACCAAAGTTCCAGATTCCCAACTTGAACCATTTGAGGTTGATGAATCAACAGAAGGAAGGACAGTTAATTGATTTTCTAAGCAGAGTAAATACCCATTATAGTTCAAGAAATGAGCAATATAATCAGTATAGAAGAAAGGAGCTAATACTTCTTACAGAGCCTTCTATGGCTATCCTATGGATCTGAGAAGCCCTGAAGCCCCATAGCCGGACAGCAGAGGATCGACGTCGCCGGCGGTTCAATAACGAATGTGGAAGGAGACAGGTCAAATAGTTTATATTATTACTATGGCTATCGATGCATTTCGCCATTGTAGGCTAGTGATTAGTGTGGATAAGACTCATTTGAGAGGCGCATACAAGGCCACAATGCTAGTTGCGGTGACACATGACGCGAACAATTACATACTCCCCATTGCTTGTGCAATAGTTGATGCTGAGACTAATGAGAGTTGAAATTGGTTCATGCTAAAACTACGACTTTATGTGGTAGGTAGTGATAGTAGGCCAATCTGTATTATATTGGATCATCATGATGGGATTTTAAATGCAATGAGACATATCGATGAATGGATGGAGCCAGCAGGATACCACCAATTTTGCTTGAGGCATTTTCAGTCCAACTTCCTTATTGCAGAGCGTGGGAAGTTAAAAAATGTGCATATGAAGACTCTGGTTTGGCAGCTTGGTCGTGCCAGACACATAAGGAGGTGGATGGAGTACAATGAGGAGTTGGAGAGTCTTGAACTATCTGCTTGGGATTAGCTGAGACAATATGATAGCAGAAAGTGGTGCCTTACCTATGATGAGGGTGATCGTCGTTGGGGAATTCTTACAACTAATTTTTTCTGAGAGTTACAACAACTTCTTAAGGCTTCCACGACATCTCCCGATAACAGCATGTGTCAAAGCCACTTTTGAACGAACAGTTGAAATGTTTGCATGAAGGCTAGTGGTCGCCACAAATTAGAGGTACTTTTATGATACATTATAGTTCACTATGTGTTCTTGGAGTAGTGTATGTATTCTAAATTTATGTAGAATTGTGTAGGTCCGAGTTCCCAAGCAGGATTTGGAAAAAAGTTTCAGAAGCAAGACACTTGGGGACAGGGACATACTGTCACCGGGTATGGTCAGGAATCGCAGACTTATAAGGATGTGACAAGGACCATTGATGGTAGCATTGGTGAGAGCCAATACACTGTGAAATACCGGAGAAAGGAGTGTAGTTGTTGCGAATGGCAAATTTTCCATTTCCCTTGTTCCCATGCATTGGTGGTCTGTAGGTATAGATGTGACGATCCATCTACTCTTTGTGACATGGTATATCACACAACCACCTACGTACAAAAATATAGTGAGGTTTTTGTGCCTATAAAGATCCATCACTATGGAAACATGTCAATTGGAGGTTGATTCCCGACATTGAAAAGTTTTGTAATAGGAGGCGTGGTCAGTTTGTGGAGAGAAGGATAAGGAATCAAATGGATGAGAGAGTGTCGAGTTATTTCATAGGCGTTCGTAGGTGAGGGCGTGCTTAGGGTCGGGTTTGTAATATGGAGTTTCTAAAGATCCTTATGTTTTTTTAGACCAATATGTATTACATGATATTATATAGCCATGCAACTTGTTATGCTAAATTCTCTCATTTTTTAGTGTAATTGATCGTGTGGATTTCTATTATGTGTATTTTTTTAAACTGAAGCAGAGGTTTGATTTGGTTTGAATATGTATTACATGTAGTAGTATTCATTTTTTGTGGAAACATGGACTGATCATTTCTCCATGTGATTCTTATTTTCACCAGTGATACACCATGTATCATCCATGACCCATTGATGAGGATTTGCTCTACCTTCACCACGAGCATCATGCACGTGCTCTATACAACTGTAATTTGGAGGATGAGGCATTGCAGGTGAGGCGGTGCGATGGGGCATGTTGAATTGGTGGGATCCCTGATCGAGTGATGTTGGATTCCAGGGACTATTGGATTCCACACCAAATCACATTGACCATTCCCTCATCACTGCGTTAGTTAAGTGTTGGAGACCAGAGACACACATATTTCACCTGCCGATGGGGGAGGCTACCATCACTTTACAGGATGTGGGCATCCTATGGGGTCTACCGATCGATGGTATGGCAATCACTGGTGTAGACATAAGTGGATGCATAGATGACTGGCAAAGATTCTGCACTAAATAGCTGGGGGCTACACCTGACACGAGTGCTATCAGAGGGGGTCGTATAAGGGCCAGCTGGTTGGAAACCTGTTGCGCAGTCTGTTGCCTCTTGATGCTACTGAGGTTGATTGTCAACAGCGGGCTAGGGTTTTCATTCTACTACTGGTTGGAGGAATACTCATGTCAGACACATCCGGGCACCTGACCCTCTGCTCTATTTTCTGGTACTGATGGAATTAGATGCAGCACATCTGTACAGTTGGGGGAGTGCAATTTTGGCGCACTTGTACAAGTGCTTATGTGACACTGCAATCCCACAAGTCAAATCCATATCTGGGCCACTAGTCTTACTCCAGGTAACATTGTTGGTTAAACTTGTTAGTAGGACACGTATCTATAATGACCTCTTACATTATATTATATTGTAAGTTGTGGGCATGAGAGCGAATACCAACCATCCGTTCTGCCGGACGACTTCCAGTGTCCGCCACCATGAGTGCTCTTGGGTCTAGGTTCGTATTCAATTAGTAAGGACCCAAATTTTAAACCTTTTAAATTACTAGGAATAGCTAATATTATTCATTCTGCTCCTCGCAGGTGGAGAGCCCAGTACGATTTATCACAATAACCCTGCATGTACTGAAAATGTACTGCGATCAGCTGACATCTCTCCATGAGAGTCAGGTATAATGTAATTTAGATTATCTTTTTTTGAACTAATGGAAAAAAAAGGTGTTTCTTTCCTAACCATAACACTTGTATGTTATGTCAATTTATTTGGCAGTCATACACTGAAGATGTCATGCAACAACTCCCACAATACTGTATTATCATGCAACACCTCATTTGCTGGCACGTCGTGGAGTATTATCATGTTCATCATGTTCTCACGCAGTTTGGCCTTATCCAGACAATACCCACGCAGTTTGACACTATAGATGAACACAAACTACTTCATACTAGAGACCTTCGGGGGAGGTCATGCTTGGATTGGCATGTTGAACTGAGAAGATATCTCGATTCATGGGAACATTGAGCAGAGCAACAACTTAATGTACTTGGGTTAGCGGATCCATATACACCCGATCGAGAATACATGGAGTGGCATTTTTGCATGACAGTGATCCTAATTGATCATCCAGGATGGCGCCAAATGGTTACCGAGGATTTTCATGGAGACGGAGCTACCATGGAATATATGCCATTTTCTAAATTTTTAATAGTATCAATAAATAATACTTTAGATTCCCTCAATTTTTAATATCTAACATATTTATCAATTTTATGTAGTTGCAGGCAATGTCTGAGATGCGCCTCATGCCAGATATTAATTTGGATGAATGTCCCCCACATTTTGTGGATGTTATTAGGGGGGTACAGGGTGTTGCCACATGTACTCTACAATATGCGTATGAGCCCTACAGACTGCAGTTTTATCAGCCATATGTGTACACCGAGAAACCTCCCCCTGGTGTGAGATACAATGAAATTAGAAGCCACCGTCCAGCTCCACCTGGTCGATAGGGTGGTCGGCGACCGCGTGCTCGGGGCCCTACAGAACACATTGGTTCATCTAAAACCGATCCCTCACATGCGAGTCTAACGAACGCCGGACCATCACATGGTGGACCCTCACACTATGACACTACTCCAGCTGATTTCACTACATATCTTACTCCCACTGCTAGTCATGTGTATATGTCGCCTACTACTCCATTAGAAACAGGTAGTATTCCCCATGTCCAGTATGATTTGAATGAGGACGCAAGAGACAATATGGAGGAGAATTTTACAGAGGAAGTTCTGCATGACGACGTACATGTTTCTACTCAGATGGTTGTTCCACGACACACATCCCGCACCATACGTCCTCCCCCATGTGGAACGGGTGGAAAGCTTTGCATAGTGCATCATTAGTACATTACTTGTCGTTGGGCATTCATTTCATTACATTTGTACCTATCTATTTGGCACGTGTTTTTCGAATATTGTATCTCTGAATCATGTTTATTTGTTTTTCATTACCATCTCTAATTTCATAAACATTAAATGCATCTATTGTTATATTTTTGTTTATTTATATTAGTTAATAATGGAAAAGTGTAAAAGTTTAAAATTTAAACAAAAAAAAGGAAAGTTTTCTTTATTTACATGTCTAATTCATTTAAACTACAAAACAAAATGAATTTTCCAAGTTACGATTCAAATACTGTAGTAACTTACGAATTTTTTAATAATTCATTTCTATTCTATATTCATGATTATTTAAAAAATTGCAATACACACGATCAAAATTTTTCATTATCTTTAATCGGGTAAGTGGAATATTCAAGTTTTCTTATCATAAATTTCAAAGTAGACTTCTAAATTCTTCCGATGCATTTATCATACCGAAATTTTAAAAAAATAATAAATAATTACATGTCTACTAATGCGCTATTGAAGACAACGAAAATATAAAAATCAAAGTTGGACAATCAGTTAAAAGACTGATTAAAAAATTAATTTTAGATTGAGGACGCATTCAGATAATGCGTCCTCTACATGGGGTTTTTGAAAAAAAAAACAAATTCAAATGACATAGAGGACGCATTCAAAGCATCCTCTTCATGCGTTCGATAAGAAATACAAATTTAAATGGATGACGCATTCAGAGAACGCATCCGCTACTATCGATTTAAAAAAATTACATAAATTGAGGACACATTCTCTGAATGCATCCTCTAAATCCAGATAAAAAAATAATAAAAAGACTGGGAGAACGCATTCAGAGAATGCATCCTCCACAAAAGTAGCCATTTTTCAAAACTAGCATGGTTGCATCCAATTTTAGGTGATCTAGCACATTCAAAGAAATATCGGTTGCGCATTGGATAACATCAAATCTTGCAAAGGGAATGCATTTTGGATGGCTCCAAAGCCCGTCCCTCGAAAGCATGCCTCTCGAAAGCTTGGCCATCGATGAGTTTGTCCCTCGGAGAACACATCCGAGTAGGGCTCGTCCCTCGAAAGCTCGTTCGTTTCTCGACCACATCTTGCTGCCGCGGCCTTCTTCCATTGTCCCTCAGGGCTCGCTGGGGAATTCGAAGCCACCAGCCCTCCAGCCTTCGTTGGTGTAAGTAACCCAACCTTTGACGAGTACTTTGCAGAACATTAAGCACTAACCAGTGATTTAAATCTTTCACATATTTTAGATCTTCGATGAGAACTTTTCTTGCTTGCTCACTTTTGACGACTTTGTATGTGGTTTGAAATTATACAACGTGAGTGTGATATGGTCAGGCAATAGCAAAATAATGAAAAGTCTAAAAATGTAATCCTAGTTCCTCGATCTTGTCCGTAGAGTAAATCAGGAGCCACGTACCTCGATGGAGTGCGTCGAACACCCTGCAGTCGCGCTCTTCTGCCGCTCGTCTCTTGAGCTCACCCATGGAGCTTCGACTTCGACGCCTGGAGGAGGAGCTAATGCACCATATAATATACGTAGATATTTGTTCTAAGGTTTTCCTCTGGATATTTGTTCTCAGCAAGATCATAAGCATGGGACTTTAGGAGGAGAGTTCTGATCAAATAATGTTTTCAAGTTTGCCATCATCAAATAATGTGGTCGTCGTCACTGAGTTGCCGCAGTCTTCTTGAAGCCTCTCGATCAGCGTCTCTTGACTCAATATTGAATCCCCTCGAGCCCGCCGAAAAATCGCTGCAGGCAACCCAGAGGGCGTCACAGAGACATCAATAAGTATTGTGGAATGGTATTATGGGAAATGGTTTCGGGGGATATTTCTATCCTCCCTCGAGAGCTCGAAGTCTCCGCTGTTGTGGCCTTCCTTCTCTTGTCCCTCTCCATCGCAAGTGCAAATTCTCAACTCATCCTGAAAACTTGATCCATATGTGCATGGTCAATCGAAAGAGGATACATTTGTGCATGTTATTATATATGGACGCAAATATGGAGGACGCATTTACAGAATGCATCCTCACTGGTTTTTTTTTTTCCTGCATGGCAATTAGATGACGCATTCCATGAATGCATTCATGAATGCGTCCTCAATATTTTATATATTTTTTAAAATAAATATAATTAGAGGATGCATTCACATCCTCATTTTTTTATATATTTTTTAAAATAAATATAATTAGAGGATGCATTTCATGAATGCATCCTCATTTTTTTATATATTTTTTAAAATAAATATAATTAGAGGATGCATTCCATGAATGCGTCCTCAGATTTCATTTAATATTTTAAATATTTTTGTTAAAAAATATTTTTACAATTTTAACAATTTATTTTAGAATTTTTGTGTCGAATTGTTAAATTTGTTAAAAAATAATATATTCATCTTCATTTTGCATTCCAAACCGGTATTGAATTTGACAAAATAATACATTTCGCATTCCAGTTAATATACCTGTTTCGCAATCCAAAATAGTATATCTTTTTTAAATCAGTGTTATTAAAAACGGGCATTGTATTTTACATGTATATTAGTACTGTACATAATTTTTTTAGGCCCACATGTTATTAGTGAAATATATAAATTGTAATTTTAATCAGTGAAATATATAATTTGTAAATTATTCTTTATATTTATTTTTGGGTGAATATAGTGCATTGGTAGAATTCGTCCTCAATTTTGTGAAAAACTTTTGTAACGAATTTTTCATGAGGACGCATTACATGAATGCCTCCTCATGAATTTTATTTTTGAAATAAACAAATGTATTTAATTTTCATTTTTAATTTTTTTTGAAATACTGTTTGAATTATACCTGTTTTAAATCAGTGTTATTAAAAATGGGTATTGAATTTCACATGTATATTATTAACGTACACAATTTTTTTTCAGTCCCACATTTTATTAGAAAAATATATAAATTGCAATTATAAGCAGTAAAATATCTAATTTATAAATTATTTTTTATATTTTTATGTTATTCTAAATGCATGCAATGAGAGTCAATAATGCATGCAAAATATGCAGATGTCATGCGGTCAATAATGCATGAATAATGCATGCAAAAGATGTCATGCAATGGTCAATAATACATGCAGGTGAATAGCAATTGTCAATAATATATGCAGGGTGAATAATAGCAATGGTCAATAATATATGCAGGGTGAATAATGAATGTCAGGAAGCAGGGAGGACGCATGAGGACAATGCGTCCTCATGCCAAGTCAAAAATATCATGCTCTGTTCGAAACTTTTCAGGGAGGACGCATTAGCACAATGCGTCCTCTTCTTGCCAGGGCAAAAAAAAAATTTAATGTACTAAGGACGCATTTGGCAAATGCATCTTCAGACTTTCTCAACGAAAAAAAATTGGAAAACATGAAGGACGCATTATGCTAATGCATCCTGCACACTTGTATCCATAGCCATTCACTGTAGCCATAGATATAGAATTTTCCCACTCATCCTTCGATGTAGACTAATTCCAAGTCTAAAGCTTCATTAGAAGCTTGCCAGTGTAGAACCATCAAGCCTCCTTCTCAAAACTCCGTCTGTCGAGCCTCCATCTTGAGCCTCCGTTTGTCGAGAGCTTGTCCCCTGAGGATGTCGCCCTCACCCCTTGAATTCGCCGGAACAAAAACACAAAGCATGTTTGAAACATAAATTGTGGATAAGAGAGTGGAACTGTTGTAGAACAAAGAAGAGAGCAAGGCTTTGTTTAGATGGGCTATGATGCGTCTCCGACCACCGTCCGGTTCGTGGGCTTGGGTTCTTCTCAAATGGACCTGCAATCAAGCTATCCCTGGGATTCCAGGGGTCAGCACTCCGATGCCTAAGTTAGTCCAAGCATTTAATATGATTAAGATGGAATGAATGATAAGTAAAAGTGTACATTGTTCCTTAATTATCACCCTTAATTACCCACGACTGCGGTAATTAAGTTAGAGTATTAAATATTCTCCCTACCGGGCTGTCACTCCTGGGCCTTCTGGCCTTCCTGGGCCGAACCTCTATCAAGAGCCCCTAGAAAAGCAGGTTCTCGGCCATAGAAAGATGGAACGTCACAAAGGTCTTCGAGGTCTCAAATGCATGGGGCGATTCGAAGACTTTAAAGGCTCAAAATGAACCTTGCACGTTGTGTTCCTGCCTTCGAGGATGAAAAACTGGTTTTCTAATCAACTTCGTCCTGTAAGTTTCCGAAAGGGCGCCGCGTGGTATGCAATCGCGCGTGTCAACCCCCAAACATCGCACTGTCAGAAGACAAAGAAGCGGTCACGTCTTTCCATAACTTTTTATATTTCCAATGATGAAATAATTACCCATCACTTCAGCCCGCATGTTTACCATTCATTTGCGCTTCCTTATTTACTTTTCTCGTTTGCAGGCGTCTTCTTACAAGATTTATCTCTGTATTTCTCACGCGAGTGATTCAACCTCTATCACTTTTTTCCAAAAATCAGTAAGTTCTTTCATCTTTATTCTCCTTATAATCCTCTCGTTTCCCCCCTTTTTCATCACGGCCTCCGAGAAATTTTTCGGTGAAATTAGAGTTGGTACATCGGAGAGAACTGCTAACGACCCGGAATGTACCCCTCCCGGAGGACTCCGACACGATTCAGATGCTGGAGAGGGCGTATCTGATCATGGTGCCAATAGTCTTGGGGAAGGAAGGTTTATTCCCATAGCTGGCATGCTTGGGCTTCGGGTATGGGCAAACCTTACATAACGAGGTCCCCTACGAGCGGCAGGATTGGCTTTTACCTTCCCAGTCCATAGCTCAAAGCCATAGAGGAGGAGGAAGAAGTACTTCCTTTGAGGGAGAAGGCAATCCTCGAGGGGAAAGAGACTCCTTCGAGTGGAGTAGTCTTCTCTAGCCAAGCCCTCTCAAAAGAAGAAGAAGGGGACTCGTCGAAGATTAAGGCTAAAGGAGCCCCCAGGTCCTGCAGAGAGAGCCGTTATTCCTAAAATTTTGGCCCCGGTCTCTCCTGGCCAACGACTAGCTCCAGATGCCGATTTTTAACCATTTTGAGAAGGTGATTCCCCACAGACGATGCCACTTGATGCGTCTCCGACCACCGTCCGGTTCATTCTCTCCGACACCTTCGCTTGCGAGCTCATCTTTCCTTTTCCGCCCTTTTTTTCTAAACTCCTTAAGCAATTTCAGGTGAGCCATGTGCAAGTCCATCCCAATGTGTTGGTGATAATTATGATGTTCTTGACCAGATGTGACGAATTCCATATTAGACCCAGTTATAAACTGCTCACTCACTATACTTCGTGGCCTATAGTGGGCGTTCTGCAGATATGATTGTCACATTTGTCAAATGAGAAACACATCATAAAACTTTCAGTGTTCCTGGCAATTGGGTGATTGGAAGAGCTGGAAGAAAGGTATCTCATTTGATAGAAGGAGGTACCAAGTTCCGTCGTGGAATTGGGTCGTAGATTTGAGTCTCCCAAACTTAGGGAATATATCTGCTCATATGCCCTCGAGAGGGACACCCAAAAATAGTTATCCAACTCCCTCGACTACAGCCTTTTCAACCATCCCAATCCCCGGATTAGCGGCTTTGCGTTCCCACCCCAAATCTATGAAGAATATGTGTTTAACACACTCCGAGGAGATACAAGAAAGAGGCAAAGGGAATGTGAGGGCCCCAGAAATGACCCTCACCTCGAGATCATTGCTTTTGACTCTAGGCATTTGGGACCCTCCAAAGGTTCCTTAATAGAAATCTACTTCTCCTGTATGTTGTCTTATTTTGGCTATTAGTTAACTCTCATTCTTTTCCCATTTTCAGTGGGTTTTGCTAAGGGCTTAAAGAAGCAGAAGCCCTCGAAGAGGGTCAGGCTCACTCCGAGGAGATCATTGATTCCTCGAACCAAGCTTCCATTCCCCCTACTACGATGTCTCCTCTCTCGAATCAGGCCTTCCCTCCTGCAGCAGACCTTGAGAGGCCTATCTCAACCATTGGTGCTGAGCAATCACCTCGCATCAGGAACGTTCGCCAGAAGACCAAGGCGAACAAAAATACTATCAGCTCCCCCTCACCAAGGCCGCTTATGGGAACACATGGCGATGAAGATGTACAACAAAAAATCACTTCCCCCCTCAAGTGATGCGGTACCTGTATGTAGGTTTGAGCATCACCTTTCAAAGATTAGCTTTAATCCTGAGGTTATTTTCCATTCTCTTTTCTCTCTTACTTATTTATTTTTATATTTAGAACTTCAGTCTGAGTTGGATTGTTTGATCAAGCTTCAAAAATTTATCACGAGGCCACCGTGAGAATAGTGGCCCTCTTTTCCCTTGGATCCATTGGCAAGGATAACCTTCGTGAAGAACTCAGTAAAAAAGATGCAGACATTTTGCGGCTAAGGGAAACTCTCAAGGGTTACTAGCAGGTCCTCGAAGGGAAAGACAAAATGCTCGAGGAGAAGGACAGGGTGCTTGAAAAAAAAGCAAAAGCTTTGGGACAGCGAGAGGCAAGTACTGGCTTCGAGAGGCGTCAATGGTTGCTAGATAAGGATTCCCTCACTAAGAGGGTTCAAGATGCAGAAGAGAAGGTTCAAGATGTAGAAGATCCAGCCACGCATGTGCGACTGCTCGAGGCCTTCAAACACAAGCTATTGAATAGCCCTGAGCTTGTTGAATTTTTCCTGGATCTTTTATGGGTGGCCAAAGAGATCAGCTGCAGCGAATTAGCCAAGGAATTTTTAAAGCCACAAGTGTCTGCTTCTCTTTTTGAAGATTTGGCCAAGCAGGTGGACGGACTAGTTAATCCAGAACTTGAAGCCACCATGGATGCAAAATGGGATGAGGCTATTAAAAACAACGGCCTTTTCTTTGCCCTATTGAATTTCATCAAGGCCAACGGGGAGTTCTTTACTGCCGAGGGGATTCGAGCAATCCCCCTTCTAGAGGTTACATATGCCTCTCTTGGGCAAGATTCCCTCGTCAACCAGGTGGAAGAAATGATTGTTTCCACATAAAAGGAGGATGATTCTAGGGTTGGTCCTTGATTGTAACCCTATTTTTTTTCTTTATTTATTTATTTACTTAGAGCCCCTCAATTGTAACCTAAATTGTTTTTTTGGAGAATCAATTAAAACACACTTTTTTTTGTTGTGACTTATTGATTTTACCTTTGTTTTCTTTTTGTAGTATAGCTCTTTAAAAATGGTGCTGGAAGGCGCTTGCAAGAAGCTTTTGAGTGCCCAAAAAGAACTGAATGAGACAAATAAATAGCTACTGATTGCTCTTTGAGATCATTCTAAATGGAACCAAGAGAAAGACTCCTTGAAGGACAAGCTCCACACACTCGAGGCCGAGATGAACCTGTGGCAATCTAAAGATCATCCTACCATCAAGGGGTTTGTTGAGGATTTCCTTAGCAAGGAATTTAATGGTACCTATCCTTTAAAAGTGGTCAAGGGTTGCGATCCTGCTGATAAAGAACTAGAAGAAATGATGCGGCAAATTTATGTGAAGTTCGGTTCTCTGAAGTCCTGCCTTGCCGCTGCAACTAGGCTTTCACTAGTGGAAAGGTGCCTAATCGGCTGCTTGGGAAAAAATTGGAGACTGGTAGCCCAGAGGGAATTAATTTTCTAACAACATTTGTTAGCTCAACGTAGAGTAGCTAGCCTTGAAGAGGACTTACTCACTTGGAAGATAGCTGGTAATGACCCCCTTCCACAAGTGAAACATTGTCAGCCCCTCAGACCCCTCGAGGAAGCCCCCCCAGTTGAAGATAGCTCTTTGGTGGAATCCCTTTTATCAGAAAACTCAAAACTCGCTGGGGAAATCGAGGCCTGGAAGGCACAAGTTACAGAAATGGAGCAGCATTTCACTAAATTTGAAGAAACAAATCACCGCACACGAAGTAAGCCTTCGTCCCCATATGCTTTCTCACGGAATTCCTTCACCTACTTAATCAAAAACGATCATCTTCCAAAGTTTCTACTTAAAACTGCTCAGTATTGGATAAAAGAGGTAAACGTTCATGAGAATGGGACACCACGACAGAAGAAGGCTTTTGATCTCATTCTCGATTGGCTAGCAGAACTGAAAGTTAAGGGATTTACCCCCTCGAGTTTTTGCTCTGCCCCTTAGTCACAGAAGTATGCTGCTAAAGAAATTGAACGGCACCTTGTCCTAGTGAGCAAAATTAACCAAGGGTCTTCCTCAAAATTCCGCAAAAGCGCTGGGTCATCCTCGAAGGCCCCATTCGAACCTTCCATGAAGAAACGGTGTAAGACCATCGCCGTCACTCCCCTTGATTCCTCAGAGTACTCTATGGAGGAACAAATGAAGAACATCTGATGGGCGGCTGGTATTAAGCTTGAAGAACTCGAGGAAATAGAAGCAAACGTGAAGAAGCTAGGAAACCTGTTTCCACTGAAGAATTGTTTCAAGCGGGATTTCTTCCCAGTGAATAAATTACATGTAGATGAATGAATTTGGATAATCGTAAGTGTAAATATTGTATCCTTAATATTTGTTGGAATTTGAATGAATAATTAATATGTTTTCCATCTCTAATATGTTACCCCTCGAATAGGGGTGCCTCGTGCAACTTGTGTAGTTAGAGCGAAGTATGAATATGACTGGTAAGTAGAAATAAAGCAATTTAAAGACACGAGTATTTTACCCAGGTTCGGTGTTTTCACCTACATCCTGCAAATTTTTCCCACTAGTTTATCATTTCAAGAATACAATATGGCTTTCGAGTGCCGCTTTAGAGCCAACCACTCAAAAATCATCTAGAGTGACGCTTTATAGCCGGCCACATGAACATTAACTAGAGTGCCGCTTTAGAGCCAACCACTCGAATATCAACTAGAGTGCCGCTTTAGAGCCAACCACTCGAACATCAACTAGAGTGCCGCTTTAGAGCCAACCACTCAAACACATGTAGAGTGCCGCTTTAGAGCCAACCACTCGAATACCAACTAGAGTGCCGCTTTGGAGCCAACTACTCGAACACATCTAGAGCGCGGCTTTAAAGCCACCCGCTCGAATACCAACTAGAGTGCTGCTTTAGAGCAAACCACTCGATCATATCTAGAGCGCCGCTTTAAAGCTACCCAATCGAATACAAACTAGAGTCCCACTTTAGAGCAAACTAGTGTATCATATCTAGAGCGCCGCTTTAAAGCCACCCGCTCGAATACAAACTAGAGTGCCGCTTTAAAGCAAACCACTTGATCATTCTAGTTGGTAGTATTTTTTAAAGTTGCTAATGTTCCACCTTCTTGGTACTCAAATCTCATTATCTGTTAGAGAACATAACTTCCTCCCAAATGCGATTCAATCACTTTATAAGGTCCTTCCCAATTTGCAGCTAATTTCCCCCTCGGGCTCCTTTCTACTTTTCCCATTTTTCCTCATTACCAAGTCTCCCGGGTTCAAGAACTCCTTCTTTACCCTTCTGTCATGATATCTTCTGAACTGTTCCTTGACCTTAGCCTTGTGTATAGGAGCTAGCTCTCTCTATTTTCCTCCACCATATCCAGATCCAGACATCTGTTTTTGCAGATTCATCGTCTAAACTGCAGCAGCCATTATCCTTGGGCTTTGAACCCCCTATTTTCGCAGGAATTACTGCTTCTGAACCATATACCAGACTGTAAGGCATTTCTCCGGTAGGGAAAGACTTTGCTGTCCGATATGCCCACAACACATTTGGTAATTCCCATGTCCAGTTACCTTCTGCCTCCTTGAGGCGCGCTCGAATTCCATTTACTATTGTTCTGTTAGTCAATTCCACTTGCCCGTTGGTATGTGGGTGGTAAATAGATATCACCTTCTGCTTGATCTTATACTCCTCACATAATTTCTTGAAGGGATCCTGAGAAAACTACGTTCCACTGTCCGTAATAATTATCCTCAGGATTCTAAAACGGCACACAATGTTCTTCCAGCAAAAGGAGATGACCATTTTTCCCCTTATGTTTGTCAATGGCTCAGCCTCTACCCACTTGGTGAAATAATCAACAGCCAATATTAGATATCTGAACTTTCCTGGCGCTTCCGAAAAAGGGCCCACCAAATTGATTCCCCATTTTTCAAATGGCCACAAACTATAGATGCTTCTCATTTGTTCATGTGGAACATGTTTGATAGGTGCATGTCTTTGTCGCTGATGGAAAGCCTGAATATACCGGTTCACGTCCTCAAACATTGTCGGCCAGTAAAATCCTGCTCAAATGAGCCTTCTTGCCACGAATCTGGCTCCTTGATGGCTGCCACATACCCCTTTGTGAGCTTCCCTTATGAGGTAATCTGCCTCGTGAGATTCAATGCATCGAAGCAATGGCTGCAAATAAACTCTTCTATAACCCTTCCTCTTGCAACACATACATTGTAGCCTTCAACCTTATCTTTCTAGCATTCACTTCATGTTCTGGCAGGACTCCCTCTCGAAGATATGCCACGAACGGTGTTATCCAGGAGTCTGCCACTTCAATCGCCATCACTACAGACTCTTCAAAACTTCGCTTGCTCAAAGTTTCCATGAGGAGTTGTTGCTAGGATTGGGTTCCCAAATCCGAAGAAGCAAGCTTACTTAGAGCGTCCGCTTTATGATTGCTTTCCCTTGGAACCTGCATCAATGTATAAAATTTGATAAATTTTAACAAGTTCTCACTGCCTCGAGGTATCTCTTCAGATTACGCCCTCTGGCGTCGTATTCTCCATTCAACTATTGAACCACAATTTGAGAATCACTGAAAACCTCTAGTTCCTCCACTTGCAATCCTTCGCGAGGTGCAGTCCAGTGCTCATTGCCTCATATTCAGCTTCATTGTTAGTTGTCTAAATGCAAATTTCAATGCATAAGGATAATCTCTTCCCTCAGGGCTAGTAAGTAGGACCTCATCTCCACTTCCTCCTGAATGTGACAAACCATCCACATACAGCTTCCATATCTGTCTCTTTCATGTGTCTTAATTCTGGATTGGCTCCAAACACACTTCGAGGGGTTCAGTAGTTTCCACTATAAAATCTGCCAGTGCCTGCCCCTTAATCACAACTCAAGGATGATACTGGATATCATGCTCTTCCAACTCTACTGCCCACTTCATCATTCTTTTGGAAATCTCCGGTTTTAGCAGGATCTTCTGAATTGGGTGGTTCGTGAGCACCACTATCTTATGTCCCTGGAAGTAAGGTCTCAACCTTCGAGCTGTATGCATAAGAGCTAGAATCAACCTTTCAAGAACTGTATACCTCATCTTCGGTCCCTGCAAGGCATGGCTAACGAAGTAGATCGGGTGCTAAACCTTTTCTTTTTCTTTAACCAAAGTCACACTAATTGTTAGTGGTGATGCAGAAATATACAAGTACAACATCTCATCCTCGTCTGGTTTCATCAAAGTAGGCAATGTCCTCAAATGCTCTTTCAACTACTCGAATGCCTCTTCGCACTTACCATTCCACTCGAACTTCTTTGCCCTTCGAAGAACATCAAAGTAAGGCAAGTGCTTCTCTGCCCCCTTCGACAGGAACCTACTTAGTGTTTCCAAACATCCTGTAAGCTTTTGCACATCCTTTATCGATTGTGAGGTTTTCAATGTCCATAGAGCTTTGACCTTTTTTGGGTTTACATTGATCCCCCTCTCTAAGACCATGAATCCGAGAAACTTCCTGGCTCCACACCAATGACACACTTATATGGGTTCAACTTCAAATTAGCTTCCCGAAGCTTACCGAATGTTTCTTCCAAGTTTTTAAAAAAATATTCATAACTCTTGCTTTTGACCACCATGTCATCCACATATATCATCATGTTTTTCCCTATCAGTTCCTTGAACAGTCTATTGACCAGCCTCTAATAAGTAGCCCCAGCATTCTTCAACCCAAAAGGTATCTTCTTATTGCAGTATGTGCCCACATCTGTGATGAATGATGTCTTTTCCTATCTTCCTCTGCCGTGAGAATTTGGTGATACCTCTTATGTGCGTCAAAGAATACCAAAATTTGGTATCCAGTGATAGCTTCCCCCAACTTATCGATTGGTGGCAACAGGTAACTATCTTTGGGGCAGCATTTATTTAGGTCCGTAAAATCTATACACATCCTCCATGCTCTATCATACTTTGGAACCATAACTGGGTTGCCAATCCGATCGGGATAGAATACCTCCTCGATGATATCTGCCTCCAATAATTTTTTCACCTCCTCTTTAATTGCCTCAGCTCGTTCAGGAGTTAACACTCTTCCCTTCTGCTTCACTGGCTTAATCAAAGGGTTGATGTTTAGCCTATGCAATGCAAGGCTCAAATGGACCCCCGTCAGGTCAGATGTATCCCATGAGAACACATCTCCGTACCTTTCTAACAAGCCTTGCAATCCTCTTTTCACATTTTCGGGGATCAGTTTCCCAATAGCTATAGACCCTTTATCCTGAATGGGTATTTGTATTGTATTAACAAGTCTCACTTCTGCGTGCACTGTCACTACATCCCTCTATTTCCTTGCCTCTCGTACTGCTGTTAGGTTACATTTTTGTGCCACAGTCTGATCCCCTCGAATGGATGCCACTCCTTTTTCAGTTGGGAACTTCATCATCAGGTGGTAGGGTGACCAGACCGCTAGAGCCGGGCACATTCATGGCCTTCGTAAGATCACATTATAAGGGGAAGGTGCATCCACGACAGTGAAACTACACTTGATAGTCACTCCCTTGTAGCCATCTACCACTCGAACGGGCAATGTTATTTCTCCTGTGGGAAATATCGGATTTCCTGTGAATCCTGATAAAGGGGAAGCGAATTTTTTCATGTTCTCAAGCCCTATGTCTAACTGGTCAAAACACTCAGTAAACATCACTTCTACCCCACTTCCATCATCAACGAACACCCTTCTGATCAATAATGTTCCAATAATGGCTGAAATTACCAGAGGATCTACATGGGGCATTTGGTCTGGCACAGCATCCGCTTCCGAGAAAGTGACGGTCTCATCCGGTCGAAACCTCTTATGATTGGACTCTTCTGTGGTGACCATTCGAGCTTCAGCCTTTAAAATAGCGTTTTAGGATATCTCTCCCACTATGTCATTGATGACGTTAATTACAATTTGGATGGATGAGTGTTCTCCATTCTAGTTTCCTTGATCCCCCCCATGTTGTTCCTGAGGTCTATTCTGACTTCCTTCCTGCCCCCTGTCTTGAACCACTTGTTCTCGAGGCCTTCTATCTCCTCTACCTCCATTGTTTTTATTGTTTCTTCTATAAGGATGCCATTGATTCATCCAGGGATTCGATGGGGCGGCCTGGTTCCTGTGTCCTTGTCCTTGAAACCATCCTTCCCACTCACACCTACCAATCTCCATCTTTAACTGCATGCAATCATTTGTGTCATGACCATAATCCCTGTGATGATCACAATACCAATTCGTTGCTCTCCGAGCTGCAATCGAGTTATGAAAGGATGAAGGTGTCTGAAACAAACCTCTTTTATGCTTCAAATATGTACATGAGTTCTTTCACCAAGCGTTGGGGGCAGTGGATTATTCCTCTCGAATGGTGTTCTTATGGATTTGACTGGGCTCTTCCCTCTATGGTCTACATTTCTTCCTACTTTCTCTGCAAGGTTATCTCTTTTCCTTATAGTTGCCTCCTCTACTCTCGAATATTGTTCCACGACCTCCTGAAGTTTTTGCAGTGCCTCAAGAGTATTAGTACTTAGCTTCTTGTATAGTTCTAGGTCCTGCATCCCCAATAGGTACCCCTAGATTACCTCATTCTCCATCGTTTCTATCACCCCCAAACTCTTATCCACATATTGGTGATAAAAGGTTTTCATGCTTTCCCCTGGCTTTTGTTTCTTCTGCTAGAGTTCTAACAAATTTTTGGTAAACTTCTTCTTCTGTGCGTACTGGCTTAACAACGCTCCACTAAAGTATCGATACGATTGGAGTGAGCCCCTTGGCAACTTATTAAACCACTCATGTGCCTTTCCCCACAAGTAGCTGCCTACCAGCTTGAATGTCAATTTCTCATCAAATTCCCTCAAACCCAGGAATTTCTGTATGAACTCTCGAGGGTCAGTTTCACCACTGTATATTGGAAGTTCTTCCGAGGGTATCACTTCTAACGGCCATCGAACCCCTGTGTTCACTGAGCTGAAAGGAGACCGGGCTACCTGGCCCAAGGGCTGATCAACCTATCCAATTCCTTTCTTAGCAATTCACTTGCATCTGAGGGGTGTTCGTGCGGTTCCACTGGCTGGTTTAACCCCCTATCATGACCACCCAACTGTGGCATATAGGAAGGTTGGGTTCCTCTGTATCATGGGTTCATCCAGTACTGCCCGAGGTTCAGGTATGCTGGTGGTGGTAGCGGTTGAACATAAGGATCTTACAACCCTTGGTCGATTCCTATACTCCCATATCCTTGCATGCCAGAAGAAGTCATCATTCCATATACTGCTCCTGGACCGACCAGGTCGAGGGTAGGAGCGAAAAGGGCTAGCGGAGGTAGCGCATATGCAGGACCTTGGGAATAACCAGGAATGGAAGTCTGGGGCCTAGCTTGTAACGGTTCTCCACCATATCCCTAATAAGGATAGGCTACTGGGGGTTGGGGTTCAGAGCCCAGCCTATAGTTATTCCCAAAGGTGAGGGCAGTACTGCCCCCATAGTGATTTTATCATCCCTTAGAGGAGGGTTAATCCGATAGCCGGCCACGGCCAAGTCCTGAGCTGCTCGTTCCACCTCTTGATTTGGGGTTGCCCTCTCTGCATTCTGATTTCCTTGCCCATGTTGGCAATAGGCTTCCATATACAAGTCTCCCAAAACCACTGTAAACCTTCCATCCCTCGAATCAATCACCCTCTCGAGCAGGGGATTAGTATTTCCCTGTCTTTGCCCTCCCATCACATACAGGGTCCTCGAGGGCCCTGAAACATCAGGCTGGATTGGTACAAGGGTGTTTGTACCAATCACCACTGAGGTTTGTCCCCTTCCATGGCCTACACCCGTACTAGGTTCTACTCGCAACTCCACTCCCGTTGTTTGAGTATTAACCATATCATTTTCCCCCGATGTGGGCATCATTTCCTCCTTCTAGATTCTCCAATGTTAACCTTGGTGGAGATCCAGCCCTCGTACCTATTGACCTCAATCCTTCACTCCTTCGAACTACCGTGGACATAAACTCTCCAAACCCTTGATCCAGCTTTCTCGTCCCCGTAGACAATGCCACTTGATGCGTCTCCAAACACAGTCCAGTTTGTGGGCTTGGGTTTTTCTCTAATGGACCTGAAATCAAGCTATCTCCCCTAAATTGCATCAAGCTATCCCTTCTTGATAGAGGTTAGACCCAAGAAGGCCATTGGGCTGCAGAAGTAACAGCCCGGTAAGGGGAATATTTAATACTCTAACTGAATTACCACAGTCGTGGGTAATTAAGGGCAATAATTAAGGAATACGTTATTTAGGACATGGGGTATAAATACAAGGTACACATTTACTTATTATTCATTATGTCTTAATCATATTAAGCACTTGACTAACTTTGGCATCGGAGTACTGATCCTTGAAACCCCATGAATAGCTTGATTGTAGGTCCATTCGAGAAGAACCCAAGCCCATGAACCGGACGGTAGTCGGACACGCATCAGGCTGGATGAGCTACACAGAGAGTTGAAAGGGCTAAAGAACACATTGCTGAGTTTGATAAACATGAAGTTGAGGCCAAGAGGTTGAGAGATTATATCAACAGGCTACAGTTCACTACTTCTGAAGTTGATCATATGTTGAATAAGTTATAGGCTTTGTTGGGGATATTATGCAATGCCCACACAACCAAGACTAATGTTCTTGGGGCTGGTTTACTTACGCATCATCAAGCCGGGTGATCGGGGCCCAACTCCTCGAGTCAAACAACTTAGCATCTTGAAAATAATATTTGGACACTACCACACCATATATTATTTGGATATTATTTTATTCAAAGTATTATTAGTTGCATCACGTTTGTTGCAAGATATTTTATACAATCTTGCGCTGGATTATTTGCGTTGAACATTATCTTTAGAAAAAGGTCTCAAGTCACATGATCTGCTTCATTTTGCTTGTGTTAACCGTTGCATTGACATAGTTTTTAGTTACTTTTAGTTGGTGGATTTCTAGTATTAGTTGAGTTTACGTGACAAGGGGTTTAGATGGCCGTGTTTGGTTTTCTTCTCTAAATCCCGCATTTTGTAGACTTAATTGGTACCAATGGACATCTTGTATCCATGAGCTCCTTGGTATTTATTTTGATCATATTTAGTAGGTCGCCCCATGGGTTTTTTGGTTACATTCTATGTGAATGTCGTTCGCAAGGGCGGTAGAAGATTGAAGGCCGTTTACAAGGACGGTAGAAGAGGCAAAGTCCATTCACATTAGAATGGTAGAATATGAAGGCCATAAACATCAAATCTTAGTAGAAGGAGATTGAAGCCAAAGATAGGTGGCTTCGGAGTTCAAGACGACCTAAAGAGAAAATGGTGAATCGTGGTCCGATGAGTGTTTCCTTATTCTGAGAATGATCTAGGAATAATTATCCTTCAAGTTTGGTTCCACTAGATTCATCTTCTTGAGTACTACCAAATCGACTACAAGAATTCCCAATTCGGACTAATGGTTCACCCGAAGCAAGCAAACGAAGTTCAGCAGACGAAGCATCGGCGGCACTTCATGGACCGCACATGGTAAAGCACTAGCGGCCCATGACAAAGAACATGGACCACGAGGGACACGAGAGGATTCATGAAGACCTACACGAGGCAATGGCACTGGGATGTGACAAAGACCCCGTACCGTGGAGCTTGGAGTTGAAGAATTGAATATTTGGCTAAATATGGAGCCGGTCTGTGAAACCCTTCACAGACCGTGACAAATGTTCTGAGCAAAGACCACAGGCTGCTCGCGGTCCGTGAAAACCTTCATGGACCATGGGAAAACTCTGAGCAAAAATTGCATACTATTCACAGTCTGTGACAATCTTCAACGATCGTGGCACGAGACCTGCTTCAAGGACCATGCCAGATCCCACGGCCCGCGACTATGAATTTTCATGAACCGCGCTAGATCCCACGCCCAGTGCTTGAATGTTTCACAGTCCGTGACATCCGTGCCGGTCTGTGAAACCTTGGCGGCTAACTGTTTTTTCCAAAACTCTCTCAATTTTCATCTGATTTCCCTCTACCATATATTGAAATCTTTGTCTTTCCAAGCTCAATCTAGGAGATTCACTAATTTGAGAAGTTTCTTCGAGAAAGGTTCAACGGCTAGATGGAAAGGGTGACTATGGTTTTAATACTTTTGGCCTATTTTTAGGCCCAATATCCTAATACTATATATATGAGCCTTAGTCTTCTTGTAAACCTTAGTTAGTCATAATGTATATTTTTCCTCCCACTAGTTTAGAGAGAAAGGAGAGGATAGTTCTTTTTCTCCTTCCTTATTTTTTTTTATTATATTTTTCTTTTCATCTTATTTTCTTAGGTCAATGTCATCTAATCCCATATTTTCCATGGATCTATACTTTTTAGAGTAGTTAGTTTAACTTGGGACATATTTGGAACTTGTGTAGTTTCTATTGCTTTATGAGATTCAAGTAGATTCATCTTATCTTTATGTTTATGATATTATTGTAACTGTTCTCGAATGTTTCAAATGCATGAACACTACACCACATATAAGCACACACTTTGAGCTATGTTCATGTATGGTGCATTTATTGATACCCCTTTAGGAAGAGAAACCTGGATATTTGAATGGGTAGGGGAGGACGCATCCGTGTGGGTGTGTGCATGGGGGATTCGAGAATGCTCTGACCTATTTGCCATCACATCAGTCTTAACTTGCTCCGTAAAGTTGCGCGAGAGGTTACAGGTAGAGATAGTTGATAGTAGCAAGCTAGGAGTTGTGTTGAAACCCTAGTATCACAGATAAGGTGCATGTGAACCTAAGGCCTCGAGCATAGAGAACCACTTGGAATTAGTGCATTCATGGTGGAAGCTCGGGACGTAATATCATGGGGGAGATATAGAACCACAACAATAATCAAACCTTGTTGTGCTCCCCTAATTACGATGGTGGTATCGATGAAGGGTTGCGAGCGCACCCACCGTGACAGGGATGGGGAAGTTTATGCCATCAACCACACCACGTGTTATGATCACACTGATAGGTCTTTTGTATGTCTTTGTGTAAATGAATCGAGAATTAAAGCATTAGAACTACCATGTTGCTAAATTCGTCCCAAGTGCCTAGTATAAATAGTTTACTTGTTTGTTGATTTCATGCTTAGTAGTTGTTAGTTGAAAATACCCCCCCCAACTTGCATGTTTACATTACTAGTTGTTACTTTCACTCGTACAAATTAAAGACCCACATGGGGCTGTGCTTTTAATTTTACTTGAACCCTAGCATCTCTTTGGACAAATCCAGTGCCGCTTACTACCCTTTGGTAGCATTAGCAGCGAGAAATAGGTGCAGAACTATAAATCTTATCTTTGACCATCCCAAGGGACTAATGCCTTGTCCCGGGTTAATTAAATTGTGCTTGCTGCGAATGTATTAACGACGCCGGGTCGGGTGGGTTAAATTTTAGCACCACTGTCGGATATGCTTTTCAGTTCAAGTATTAGTTGACCATAGCGTGTTAGTGAGTACTTAGTATTGTTTTCATCTTTTTCTTGTTTTTTGTTTGCCGAAGTAGGTATTGCTTGAGTTCTTGGTGAAAACTAGAGCTCTTGCACTATGATTCTGAGTTTTTTTGTTTTTCTTTGTTGGTTCTTAATAGAAAAGAAAAAAATGTGGGAAAGCACTCAACGAAGAGAACTCTGTAGGGTGTGTCAATGTGAACATCCTATAGAATGTTGCCCAAGGTTTAGTGAGTATGGGAGAAGAATGGCTCAAAGAGTGATATTTTGTAGGATATGTTATTGCGACTACCCTACAGAGTCTTGCTTTTGGATGATCCAAAATGAGAAAGAGAAAAGAGTCATTGGTTCATGGTGTATGTGTGGCCCAACAATCAAAGGGGTGAGATTTGCTAAGTCCAGCCCAACATTATCCTGCCAAACTTCAGTCCAAAACATAGAACAGGTAGATGCAGTGAAACACAAGAATCACGAATCGTGGCAGAGAGTGTGGGCCATAAAAAATGGGACACACAGTGAACAAAAAGGCCACAACCAAGGAACGTGGAAGAAGTGGAGTGTCCACAATCTCAAATTCCTAAGAACAGGGAATTGCAAAAGGAATGAGCCTATAAAGACAACAAGCTCTAGAGGAGCTAAGGTAAGCGCGACGATATAGAGAAATTCCATTTCTTGAAGAGATGACTGACTTGTTCATTGGAGGTGCTCTCCCAGAATAACTTTCAGAGCTGCATTTACAGGTAAGAGAATCGAAGAAAGTGAGCCAAGAGAGGCTACCACATCATTTTGCGCCGTTTATGGGGAACAAAAAAAATTTCCTTTCATTCTCAGGTTGCTCAGGTAAGCAATGACATTCACTAGGAGTGCAAAAGGCCACAACCATCAATCATAAGAGCAAATGCTGGGACAAAATGAAGGAACACACCACCAGCAACATCATACACTTAGTAAAGAGAAAGGATTTAGTAAATAAGAAACAGAGGAGGAGGAAAAGGAGGCAAAATTTCCAAAGTGTTATAAGAAAAAATGGGCTTTCGCGGCATTCTTAGAAGCAAACAGGGAGGATTTGTACGATCAATTCTTGAAGACTCTGAGGTAAAAAATCCCCAAGGCCAGAGAAAAGGAAAAATCAAGAATGCAAACGCCTGTGCTATAAAGAAGAGCTGTGTGACATTAACGCAGAAGATGATATGGATAAGTCGCATCTCACACCACATTTACGAGACTTCCAGATGCCTAAAGATTTCAAGATTCCTTTACGCGTTAAAATATATGACGATACCATGGATCCAAAAGAGTTCTTATATTCATATACAAACATCATGAGATTCCGAGATGCGGACATAGAACTAGTTTGCAAAGCATTTCCCATCTTTCTACCAGGCACTGCAATTACATAGTACGAAGACCTTCCACACGGAAGTATTAAGTCCTAGGCACAACTGCCAGATTTATTTTTGGGACCTTTCTACCAAAAGCAGAAGTTCACTAGAATGATTGGGGGTCTCAACAGTATAGCACAGTGAATCGATGAAAACCTTGCGGAGTATCATAGTCGATTCATCACGGAGAGCTTACAAGTTCGATATTTGTCGTTTCAATCTCCATTAGGTGCTTTCATAGAGGATATGAGATCCGGAGAATTTTACAAGGAACTGATGAAAAATATGCCGAAAAACCCAAGGGAATTACAAAAAATGATTGAACAACATGTGTGAACAGAAGAGGCGAACAATGGAAAGATAGAGAAGGAACATGGTGAAAAGCGAACAATGGATGATTCACAAAAAGCTTGGCCTAAAAAAGGAAAAGTAAACACCATTTTCAGAAGAGGATAGCCAGGCTTGCAAGGTTTTCCATTTCAAGATACGCCTTTAACGAAGACAAGGAAAGAAATAAGGCAAGCGAATAAGGATCTATTCCAAGAACCAGCACCAATGATCGCACTGCCAAATAAAAGATCATTAGAGTTTTACTGTGCCTTTCACAAAGATCATGGCCATGACATAAAGTAATGCAGGGACCTAAGGAGACAGATTGAAGAAAATCTGAGGAATGGCAACTTGGGCCAATATAGAAGAGAAGAAAAAAGTCAGTATGGGGATGCAAGCAAGACACCGAACCCATATCCACGAAACCAAGGTGTTGCGGTGACAATGGCTAAGAATAAAAAAAATGACGACGGCTGTAGAGTACAATGACAGTGTGGATAGAGAAGCACGAGAGACAAATCTCTTCTCTATACACGGTTTCACAGATTTGCTTTCCAACAACGTATAGAAGGCCATGGCAAGGTGCTCCCCTCCAAAAGAACAAGTTGATAAAAGGTTCCGCCCGAACAAAGAAATTACCTTCAATGGAATGCAGTACCCAACACATCATCACACAATGATCCAATGGTCATCATATCAAAAATTAGAAATGCAAGTGTCCACAGAGTTTTTGTTGATGATGGTTTTACAGTTGAGATACTATTTTTTATTGCTTTGACAGTTTGGGTGTCAAGAGATTGGATTTTAAAAAATCCACACCTTTGCTGGTCGAATTCACAGTGCGAGCAAAAATGCCTCTAGGAAATATACACTTGCCCGTTACGATTGGGAAAAGTGGTAATATTCCACAATCATGTTCAACTTTGTGGTTTTGGATGCCCCAAGTACATTTTATGCCATAATTAGAAAACCGTGGATGAACAGAGCTAAGCCAATCTGGTCCCCTTATCACCTGGTAATGAAATTCCCAACTCCAGCTGGAGTAGCAGCAATTAGGTGAAACCAGCAAGCAGCCAGGCAATGCATAGTTATAGCAATGAGGTAGGAAAGATAGGAGAAAAGGTGAAGCTGGTCAATTCTATTTCAGGAGGGGCTTATTATAACATTCAGATGAATAAGTTAACCTAGGTGAAGAAACGAAGTTAGTAAACATAGATGTAGAAAATGAATCCAAATGCGTAAAGATTGGAAAACATCTTCCAGCTGGGAAAAGGAAAAGACAATTCAAATCTTGCAAAGCCACAGGGATACGTTTGCATGGGACGTACATAACATGGGAGGAGTAAGCCCAGACATTGCTGCCCATTCGTTTAATGTCCTTAGCTCAGTTAAACTGGTTAACCAGAAACAGCATTGCTTTGCCAGCGATACATTAAAAGAGACCAAAGAAGAGGTTACATCATTGTTGCAAGCCGACATAATAAGGGAAGTCATATACCCAATGTGGTTAGTAAACCCATTCATCAAGAAGAATTCAGATGGTTCTTGGAGGATATGCATTGATTTCACGAACTTGAACAAAGCAAGTCCAAAGGATTCCTATCCTCATCCAAAGATCGATCAACTGGTGGAAGAAATCTCAGGACATGAAATCTTGGCTTTCTTAGGTGCATACAAAGGATATCACCAAATACTAATGAACCCAGGCGATGAAGAGAAAACATCCTTAACAAGATTCAGAATGTTTTGTTATGTGAAGATTCCTTTTAGCCTCAAAAATGTGGGAGCAACGTACTAGAGGGTGATTGATAAGGCATTCGTAAATCAAATAGGGAGAAATTTTGAAGCGTACGTTGATGATATGGTGATCAATAGTAAGAAGGTAGGAAACTTCACTAAAGACTTGAAAGAAAGGATGGACACTCTAAAGGACATAGGGATGAAACTCAACCCTAAAAAGTGTGTTAATTGGAGTGAATGCTGGAAAGTTCTTGGGGTACAAGGTTTCCTCAAGGGGTATAGAAGCTAACCCAAACGAGATACAATAGTGAATCTTCCCCAACCACGAACAGTTAAAGAAGTACAAATATTAATGGGATCATTGGCAGCGCTCAGCCGTTTCGTACCAAAGGCAGTGGAAAAGCATTTTTCACTCTTTTAAGTACTAAGAAAGGCAAGAAAATTTAGCTGGAGCGAAGACTGTTAGAGAGCAGGTAAGGGGTTAAAAGACCATCTTCAAACGTTGTCAACGCTGAAATTGCCCGTATCGGGAGAAACATTGTACTTGTACTTAACAGTCTCACAAAACGCTGTCATCTCTGTATTAGTTTGCTTGGAAAGGCAGAGGTAGGTTTCGATTTATTACATCAGCAGAATCCTACAAAAGGCGGAGATAGCTTACATGCCTGTAGAAAAGCTAACCTTAGCTTTGGTCTATTTGGCGCAAAGATTGAGAACTTACTTTCATAGCCACAGTATAGTAGTTTACACAGGGTTACCAATCAAGAACACTCTCTCTAAACCAGAGTCTTCAGGCAGATTGGCAAAATAGGCTCTGGAACTAGGTCAATTTGAAATACAATTTCAATCTAGAACAACAATCAAAGGTCAAGCATTGGCAGACTTCATTGCAAAAATGTCAAGTGAAGAAGCACAAAGAGCGAGCATCTATCAGAGCTTCACAATTGACAAAGGTAAGACAAAAGGGGATCAGGTGGCTTGGACTTTGTTCGTTGATGGCGTATCAAGCAAGCAAAGATGTGGAGCAGGATTGCTTTTAGTGGACCCAAATGGGGGCGAGCATAGACACTCATTACGATTTAACTTCTTGCTTACCAACAATGAAGCAAAATACGAAGCTCTAATTTGTGGCTTAGATCTCGCGATCAGAATGAAAGTAAGAAGTGTCCGGGTATCCAGTGATTCACTAATTGTAGTTCAACAAGTGCAAGGTGAATATGAGGTACGAGAAAAATAGTAAATGATATATTTGGTGAAGGTGCGACAGCTCATAGCCCAGCTTGAATATTTTAACGTAAAACATATCCCGCAATACGAAAACACAGAGGTGGATGCATTAAGCAAGCTGGCGACTGCTGGTTTTGATTCCTTTACTCAACATAAGGATGTCATCATGGAGGTTATCCAAGTTAGAAGCACCATATCAACGGTGGTGCTAACGATCCAAGAAAATAAAGCAAGCAGGATAACTCTGCTAATAGATTTCTTCGTAAAAGGGACGTTGCGAGAAGACAAGGTGGAGGCTAGAAAGTTGGAATTGTGTTCCTATAATCACACCTACGAAGATGGGACATTGTACAAAAAGGGGTTCTTGTCCCCATGAATAAAATGTGTAGGGCCAACAAAGGCAATTGAGATCTTAAAAGAGGTTCCTGAAGGCTTATGTGGCACACACCAGGGAGCCATAATGACAGCTAGAAAAATGATCAGAGCAGGGTACTATTGGTCGAATATGTTCAATGATGCACACCAGTTCGTCCTCAATTGTAAGAGTTTCCAAATCAATGCTTCGTTGTCGCATAAACTGCAATCAACTTTAACAGGAATCTACGGAGACTGGCCATTCGACAAGTGGGGGATAGACTTAGTGGGACCATTCTCAAGAGGAGAAAGCAACACTAAGTTCCTCATTGTAGCGATCAATTACTTCACAAATTGGGTTGAAGCTATGCCATTAGGACGTGTCACAGCAAAGGCCACTAGGAAATTTGTATGGCAAAACATCGTGTGCCCCTTTGGATTTCCGCAGACCATTGTCATGGATAATGATACATAATTCACAAGTGTGGTTTTCAATGACTGGTGTTTGAAGCTCGGGATTACTCAAAAGTTTACCTTCATGTCATATCCTCAAGAAATTGGCCATGTGGAAGTGACAAACAGGACCATAGTTCAAGGGATACAGAAGCGATTAGAAGGAAAGCAAACAGGATGGGTGGATGAGCTACCGAACACACTATAGTCATATAGAACAACCATCTGATAGCCAACTGGGAAGATGCCATGTGCTTTGTTGTATGGTCACAAAGCAGTCATACTCGTAGAAATTGGAAATTCAAGTATCAGGATAAGCAATTATAAGGAGATGGACAATCCATATGTGATGAAGCTGGAACTAGACAAACGGGAGGAGCAAAGAAACTTGGCAAGTATCACAGAAGCTAAACACAAGGAAAGAGTGGCAAGAGCTTACAATTAGAAAGTGAAGGAAAGGTGATTTCAGATTAGTGATCTGGTGCTGAGAAAAAATGATGCTAGCCTGGATGAAGAGCAAGGAAAGCTATGCCCAAAGTGGGAAGGACCCTACAAAGTCACGAAGGCTCATAAGTCCAATAGCTATGAGTTAGAAAGAATGGATGGCACCGCAGTCCCAAACACGTGGTATGTGACTAACTTAAGGAGGTTTTATATCTAAAAGAAAAATAGCAACCGACTACTTGTATAGACACAAGGATATTATCCTTGTTTTCCTTTAGTATCACTGTTCCGTCGTGATATGATCACCATCGTACATATTTAATATAAAAAGTCACTTTGCTTGACCATAATTACGCTTCCTATTCTTCCTATTTTTTACTAAGACTTGAGAAATGGGCTATAGATCTCGCATTCTCGTCAACGCTCGCAAGCTTTAAATCTTGCAAGTCAAACAACCACAAGCTATTGATCTTTCCAAATTGGTGATGCTTGTGAGCTTTAGATCTTACAACTTCGCAAATCAAACAAACGCAAGTTATAGATCTTGCTCAAATATCGATGCTGGAAAGCTTTGGATCCTACAGCTTCATGAATAAAAAAAATTGCAAGCCATAGATCGTGCACAAATGGAGATGTTTGCAAACTCTAGATTTTGCAACTTCACAAACCAAACAAATGCAAGTAATAGATCTTGCTCAATTACCGATGCTGGCAAGCTTTGGATCTTGCAGCTTTGTGAATTAAACAAATTCAAAGCAAGATCTTGCAACTTTGCAACATAGGAAAAAATATATTTAGTTATGAGACAGATATGCCTACAAAGCACAAGATAGCAGAAGATCGATAATGATAGAAAAACGTGGCAGCAAAAAATATAGGAAATAATCATTATCAGTACAAGACGATTCATAAACCCCAACGACAACAAAACATACAGACGATCATATTATCTATAGCAACAAAGAAGACACACTATCTACATCTTGAAGAGCATGATGGTCCAAAAGTAGAGGAACCATCGTGATGACGATTAAGTTCAGCCTTGTAAGGAGGGCACTCGGTTTCACGAGAAGATCGTTCACCACCGTACGGGCGTTGCTCAGCTCCGCAGTAACTTTCCTCTGCCTCACGCTCCTCGCTAACTAAGTGATCATATTTCCATTGCATATGTAAGTATGCAGAGTGATGGGTCATTCCTCTTCGTCTCATACGATTAAGATGTTTGGCATAGTAATCCTTGAAGTCAGTTATAGGACAAAACTTTTCGCGATCCAACTGCATACTCATAACGTTAACTGTTTCCTCGTATGTTCTATTCTCGTCCTTAAATTCCAAAGTTCCTCTTTAAGACAACGAATATGAGATTGGACAGCGTCTGAAAATCTAATTCTTCGACCGCCCCCACCAACAGTTAAATCATCATGGCTTAAGGTACGGTGTGATGACGAAGGGGGAACTTGAAGTTAATTCTTGTAGTCACTGCAAGCTTGCTCCAACTGATGAACAGATGAATCCAGATGATTATATTCAATAAGAATATCTTCATTTTCTTCTCGTAGCTGCGTGTTAATGGCAACTTGTTTGTCAAACTTATTTTTCCATCCAACAGCAGAGGCCGAGATGTGGTCATTTTCAACCTGTTTCTTCTTAAGCTTTTCCAGCAAGTCATCAATACGGGCACACTGCTTATCAATAATCAACGTCTTTTGATTGGCTTCACTAGTCTTTCTTGTGATACACTCCTTAGCCTCCATTTGTTTCCAGAGCATCATCGCAAGGTTCAGTAGATGTCGATAAATAAGATCATTTTGTTCACTCAGGATTCTGCACAGAACTCGCAAAGCATCCTGAGTTTCCTTCACGACCGTACCCCATTTCTTTTCAAGATCATCAATACTTAAGAGCATATACTTTAAATGGATGCCCAAATAGGGAGTAGGAAGGTTAAGCAATCGGATATATATGCCACCACACTCAAGATCGACTAACCCACGAACAATGTCCTTCCTAAGCGATTCAACATTGTATCCATCAGGAATAAGCTCACTACAAGGAAAAATTGTAGACGAAGATGGACGGACAGAAGGAAAAGGAAGTTGCCACCCAATACATAGGGGAAGTGATTCCACTTGTGTAAAAAGGTCAGAGGAAACCACCACTGCACATTCTTCAGTAAATAATCAAGTAGCACAAAGCAAACTAACAGGTTCAAAGAGAGGGTCATTACATCCCATAAAATCAAAGTTCTTAGAAATTTACTATCAATAAAAAATGTTGAAACCCTGCACACGGGTAAGACTGATAAGAAAATACGGGACAACAAGCATATCAACTCTTATAAATAAAGTCATGCAAATAACACATATAAGTACTAAAAGATTGTATTAAGAGTACAACCTAGAAACCCAATGTATATGAAGAAATACTAAAAATTAACTAATTTTAGGGTTAGGGTTAGGTGGAATTGGAGCAGCAACTGCAGAGACATCTTGGTTAGGCCACTGAGTGGAATCACCATCGCTGTCTTGAAGGAGAGAAGTTTCAGTACTTGCATTACTTACATTAGCATCTGGATTAAGAGTCACAACATCAGCGCATGGCCTAAATGGAAGTTCTTGATAATAATCCGCCTCACACTCTTTCAACTTAGCCAATGAAGGGAGACTAGTGAGATGTGAAAGAAAGGAGTACGGATGCCCCCCATCAGCGATCTTATCAATGAAAGCTTGATTCAAATCATCCCTCTTGCTTTCTAGAGTTTCAATACACTTCTTCATAGTGGCCACACTTCTGCAATCACATCTGGGGTTCTACTCCGGAACATTCTTCAAGGCCTTGTAATACCCGACAATTCGAGCAGCCTCGGAGATATCCTAAAAAAACTTGTAAAATTACTTTGTCTAGCATAGTCGACCCACCAGCACTTGGGGGTATTGATAGGAAGTAGTTCCATTGGTTCACATCTGATCCAATTAAAAACAAAGCTCTGAGGATTCCACCCCTGCAAGCCTTGCACTCTCCTTAGCAGCGCTCGTCTCTTCTTCTCAAGCTTTCACCTTCTCCTTAGTAGCCTTCACTTTTTCCTTAGCAGCTTTCAACGAACTCTCCAATAACAAAAACTTAGTCTCCAGAGATTTTTATTTCTCCATTATTGAACCATCAGAGGGAGAAATGCTTGGATAATCGCTCGCTCGTAATCTTCAGGCCCTCACCAATCTTACAAGTGTGCAACATAGGGAACAAATTCACTCACTATGTTATAAATGGCAGATTAATACATAAGAAAAGTTAATCAAGGAAAGTTGCAGCCTTACCGTAGCCAGTGTGTCGAGTAGTGAAAGGCCATAAAAAATATCAAAAATTACCCCCTCAGCCAGAAAGTTCTCAGTTTTCTCAGTAATTAGCAAATCAATTTGGTTACCACGCCCCTTTTTGAGGGGAGGAACATAAGGTCCTGAGTAGCCGCTGCTTCTCCTTGTTCTTCTTCTCTTTCTGCTGGTACAGGGTTCGACGATGGCTAGTTTGCCCATCCTCATTCTATTTTTCCCTAGAGCCTGTGATGATCGGTAGCAGGGGCACGACGTTATCATCACCAGCATGGTCAGTCTAAACTACAACCATATTTACTTCTTCGTCATTGAAGATTGACAAATCAATGTCACTTTTTGTGAGATCCATATCTTCCACAATGAGAAACAACATAGGTTAAAATGAGCTCACGGAAGAAAGAAAAATAGTGATACAACCCACTATAAAGTACACAGTAAAATACAGTATAATATAGGCAAACACAACACCTTCAGCTTCAGAGTTGGCATGGCAAAGATGTTGGGTATGTACGCAAAGCGTAGCCACGATCGGTGTCTCCTTAGTATATCAAACACTCAAGTTAGGAAGCTTAGGCTTATGAACTCTGTAGTTCCATGAAGGTACATTAGACTCAGGAGTTTGCTTGGCTTTGATAAAAAAAATATCTCCTACACCAATCACCAACGTTAGTGGGGAAGCCACTCACAAACTCTACCCCAGAAATCACAGGATATAGGCCACAGTATTCTTCACTTTTCGAAGGTGGTAGAAATTGCAGAATAAGTCAATTGTGAAAGTTATGTTCGCATTTTCACACACACGAAGGAAACCCATCATAATAGCGATTCCCTTAGGATAAAATTGGGCCAAATATTATATGAACAAAGCAGTGCAATCACATGTTCGGAAAGTGGAAAATAGAGACCAAAGTTAAGATATGCTAGATAACAATAAATATAGCTGGGAGGAGAGTTACGAACGCACTCAGATTTTGAAGGCGAACGAAGCTTATAAGCAGACAGAAAAGGAAGAATTTCTTTGAGTTATTTACAAAAGAGATGGTCATAATACTTGGAACGGTGGAGGATCCGGCAACATGGTCGGAATCCCCGTCGGAAGTAGCATCCTCTACGGGAGACTTACCGTGATTAAAAGAAGACATGGAGGTTATAAGATTGGGGGGGTAATAATTTCAGTTAAAATCCATTGGAAACAAACCTAATACAAAAATGATTTATAGAAAATAGGCCGGAAAAGATAATCGGAAACAAGTTACACAGACAACCAGAACCAGAGAAAGTATTCCAATCCCAAAGAAAACAGTGGAGATACTAGAAATAATTAAAACAAGGGAACTTACTCTTGAAGGAGCGGAGGGTGGATTACGCACAGAAAATTTAGGAATTAGTACAGGAAGACAAACTCTGGACAATGGAGAGGAGAAGTTGAAACGAGAGTGAAGAAGGGAACTTAAATATAGACAATAAAAGGAGCAGTTGAAGAGAAAAGCATAATGATGAGTATCTAACAAAATTAAAGTACTTTTTTACTTATATCGAGATGGTGGTGGGTATATAAAAGGACAGCACACTGATTAACTTCGTTTCGAATTCCCCATTTAAGAGATATAGCGATAACAAGCGTAAGGGAATTTCGGGCTAGAATACCGAATAATGGGGAGCAAATTGCGGATTTCAAAAACATAATTACCGCAAATGCTGCCTTGTCATGAGGAGCTCAAGATGAAAGATTTAAAATTTGAAGAGCGATAAAAGATAAAATTACAATCAACAAGACTACATCACTACGCAAGGCTAAAAATAGCTTCTTCATCACGAACATTTTGTACAACAGTAACATCTGTTCGCACTCAGGCTACAAACAACATCATCACTTCATTTCTTGTAATCTTCATGGCTAGGGGGGTTATAGTGAATGTTTGGCCAAGCAATCAAAGGGCTGAGAGTCTCTAAGCCCATCCCAACATTATCCTATCAATCTTTGGTCCAAAACAAGGAATAGGTAGATGCGGCGAACACAAGAATCATGAATCGTGGCATAGAACGTGGGCCGTTGAAAATGGGACAGACAACAAGCACAAAGGCCACGACCAAGAAACGTGGTAGAAGTGGCATTTTTCACGATCTTAAATTCCTAAGAACAAGGAACTGTAAAGGGATTGAGCCTATAAAGACAACAAGCTCTAAAGGTGCTAAGGTAAGCTCTACGATATAGAAAAATTCCATTTCTTGAAGAGAGGACTGACTTGATCGTCGGAGGTGCTCTCCTGGAATCACTTCCGGGGCTGCATTTGCAGGTAAAAGAATGACAGTAAGTGAACCAAGAAGAGGCTATCTGGACAAGCTACCACATCAGCTTCCAAGGCTGATAGGATCAAAAATTTTACCCATACCATGACTCTCCAAATTTAAGGTTTAGTGGTAACTCAAATTCGTGGTATAGAAATGCATCGGGAAACCAACACTTTGGGTTAGATAGTTGGATTTCACAAACTTACCCAATGCCCCAAAATCAATCCCTAGGTTTGGTTCCCAAATTGGATTGTGTGGAAATTTTGCAAGCTATAGCTAATGTGACAAAGAGTAGTGATTTACTCCAATCATAAGTGCTTAGCAAGATTAGCGATTTGGGAACTCAACTATTATCAAGCATTGAGAAAGTTGAAGGGCAAGTGCTTAATTTAATGAGTAGGGTGAGCCAACTTGAAACCCAATATTCCAAAAATGAACCATCCCTAGTTGAATGTGAATTGTGGATAGATGAATCCAAAGGGTCTGAGGAAAGGTTTGTTGAGAGTGAAGAAGTCGGGGAAGGGGTGATTATACTTAATTTTCCATATTACTTATTTGCACCCCTACCTCCACCTATAGAACCTACTTCCCAATTTTTGGAAACCTTAGAGGAAACCATAGGGAAGCCAATTGAATATGCTAAGCAAACCACCTATTCCCTCTAAGGTTGACTCCATATCTACTATATCTTCCTCTTGGAAGATTCTTACCCCAACATTTTGAGTTTTGGTTTTCCAATGTGATGGGGTAAAAACCTGCACCTTATGGATAACATTAGGGTTGTGCCGACGACCTTAAAAATATGGGGCTTCTCGGGAGGCAACCCGAGTTTTAAAAAATTAGATTAGTTTAATATTTTATGTGTGTTTTCCTATTTGTAGCTTTCTTTTTGTTTTTGGGACACTATTACACTTGGTGTGCGTGTTTGTTTTGTAGGAAGCATATAGTTCTTGGAGGAAGGTGAGCAAATGGGGATTCCAACTCATGGACCATGTAGACATACATGGTTTGTGACGCTTAAAATGGTGGACAAGAAGGAGAACCAAACCCCATGTTCATGGGGCGTATAGACGTGCACGACCAATGGAGCTCACATACTTTCCTACACCACCCAATCACCATTTCTTTCCTACCACCACCAAATACCACCCAAAACCCACCTACCCTCAAAACCCCTGAGACACACACATCGAGACCTAAGAGGTAACTCTCCATTGGTATTCAATTTTTCATTCAATTTGTGGCGCATGATAATGGTTGGATTGATCTTTCATGTTTTGAGGTTATGGGTAGTATATTGGGGTGATTGTAGTTTGTTCTTTACATTCCATGATTGTGCCATCAAGGGTAGTTTTAGTGTTTATTTTGCATTATAAGTGATTTCCTCTTTCTTTTCCTTGACATGTGTTCTTTGATTTTGTATATGCATTGAGGATAATGCAAGAATTAAGTGTGGGGAGTTTAGGGTATTGGATAGCACTTGTGATTTTTAGTTGTTTTTATGTAGCTAATAGCTCTTCCAAGAACATTTTGAAAATTTTGAAAAATGAAAAAAAATTTAAAACCTGGACAAGTCGAAAACCTGAAAGGGTGACTTGGGTAACATTAGGAAAAGCCCGGATAGGTCGAAATCCTAGGTAAAAGTGAGAGGCTTGGCCCGGCTAGACTTACGAGTCTAGGCAAAAGTGAGTGGTCATGTGGAAAAAGGTGAGAGGTGAGCACGTTTTGTGGGATAAAGCTAGGATGAAAACCCAAAAGGGCTCCTAGGAAAAATGAGAGAAATCGAGAGAAAAAGGAAAAAAAGAAACAAGAAACTAGGTTGATGATACATTGGACTTCTTGGTTGTAACTAGGCCGAGAATCTTGCATTATCCCTATGTTGCAACCAAGTCGACGACTTTTGGATTTCCTTGGTGGATTGTTTTTGGAGACAACTCTTGATTGCTTTGGGATCATTTTTGGAAAGTAAGCTAGCTTGACACTTATCTTTTTGGCTTACCGTTTTCCATGTTTTATTTTAGGTGGATAGGTTACTTTAGGATCTTCGGGGAGTGTGGAAGTTGTGAGGGTTTTCACTTCTTTGGGGGAACTAGGGTAGCTTGGGATGAATTGAATGTCTTGGTTAACATATGCTTGCATGCTACATTTCTCTTGATTCTTTTTCTTGTCATAGATTTACTCGAGGACGAGTACATGTTTAAGTGTGGGGAGTATGATATGCTTCATTTTGCATGTGTTAACCGTTGCATTTGACATAGTTTTTATTTACTTTTAGTTGTTGGATTGCTAGTATTAGTTGAGTTTATGTGACAAGGGGTTTAGATAGCCATGTTTGGTTTTCTTGTCTAAATCACGCATTTTGTAGAGTCAATTGGTACCAATGGACATCTTGTATCCACAGGCTCCTTGGTCTTCATTTTGATTATCTTTAGTAGGTTGCCCATGGTACTTTTTGGTTACATTCTATGTGAAGGCGTTCACAAGGACGGTAGAAGAGGCGAAGGTCATTCACATTATAATGGTAGAAGATGAAGGCCACGAATATCAATGCGTGGTAGATAGAGATTGAAGCCGAAGATAGGCGGTTTCGAAGTTCAAGATGGCAAAAGGAGAAAATGGTGAATCGTGGTCCGAGGAGTGTTACCTTAGTCCAAGAATGATCCATGAATAATTAGCATTCAAGGTTTGTTTCATTGGATTCTTCTTCTTGAGTACTACAAAATCGACAACTAGAACTCTTAATTCGGACTAACGGTTCACCTGTAGGAAGCAAACAAGGTTCAGCCGATGAAGTACCGGTGGCACTTCACGGACCGCACATGGTAAAGGACCAGCGAGCAGTGACAAAGAACATGGCCCACACTACATGAGGGACATGAGAGGATCTGTGAAGACCTGCATGAGACCTTCACGAGGCAATGGCGCCGGACCGTGACAAAGACCCCTGACCGTGGAGCTTGGAGATGAAGAATTAAAGATTTGGCTAAGTATGGAGCCGGTCCGTGAAAACTTCACGTACCATGACAAAATTTCTAAGTGAAAACCACAGGCTGCTTGCGATCCGTGAAAACCTTCACGGACTGTGGGAGAACTCTGAGCAAAAACCGTGTACTGTTCGCGGTCCGTGACAATCTTCATGGACCGTAGCATGAGACCTACTTCACGGACCATGCCAGATCCCACGGCCCGTAACTATGAATGTTCACGAACTGTGCCAGATCCAACGCCTATTGCTTGAGTGCTTCACGGACCGTGGCATCCGTTCCAGTCCGTGAAACCTTGGCGGCTGACCGTTTTGGCCATAACTCTTTCAATTTTCATCTGATTTCCCTCTACCATACATCAAAATCTTCATCTTTCCAAGCTCTATTCAACGCACTATAATTGAGCTCCATGAGATCCACGGATTTGAGCAGTTTATTCGAGAAAGGTTCAGCGGCTAGAGGGAAGAGGTGACTAGGGTTTTGCTACTTTTGGCCTATTTTGGTCCTATTTTTAGGCCCAATCTCCTACTACTATATATAGGAGCCTTAGTATTCTTGTAAACCCTAGCTAGTTATAATGTAGATTTTGCCTCCCTCTAGTTTAGAGATAAATGAGAGGATAGTTCTTCTTCTCCTTCCTTCTTCTTCTTCTTTTTTTCTTATCTTTTTCTTTTCATCTTATTTTCTAAATCCATGGCACCTAACCTAATATTTTCCATGGATCTAACCTTTGTAGAGTATTTTATTAGCTTGGGACATATTTGGCACTTGTGTAGCTTCTATTTCTTTATGAGATTCAAGTAGATTCATCCTATCTTCGTGTTTATGCTATTATTGTGATTGTTCTTAAATGTTTCTAAATGCATGAACACTACACCACATATAAGCACACACTTTGAAGGAGGTTTTGTAATAACCGCCCTTCAATGTGGGCAATGGAAGGTGGTTGAGGTCAGAACCGCCTTTAAATGGCTCTATTTAAAGGCAGTGAGTTATAATCGCCTTTAAATCCACATATTTCCAACTTCAAAAATGACGAACAATAGCAATTCCAAAATCGTAAACTATAGTTTCCCTGATACTAAAGAGAAGATACTTTTTCCGTACTCAAAATTGCTTCTTTTCTTGTTTCCAAGTTCAAAAACTTACTAGTCGTGCCTTGCTATTCATGATCATCAGTTTCTAAGTTCGGAAAATGTGGGAGTATATAAAAAAAATTGAGCCCTTTCATTTAATACCCACATTTCCAAAATTGTGTGAAGGGTTTGCTCCAATTTCCTTATCCATTGATGAAGAGGTGATTTCATACTCCATTGGAAGAGGTTAGTGTGTTTCATACTATTTACTACGTTATGCAAATTAAATATTAGCTGGGGTTGTCTTGATTTCAATGATATATATATATATATGTATATGTATATGTTCAAATAATGGTTTTGATATTAGTATCCTAGATTGTCGAATGAATGGTCATGAGTTCCATTGTAATCAACTTGTAGGAAAATGGATCAAGATAAACTCATTGGTAATGATCTTAGATATTTTCCAGAGTACATGCCCTTGGTAGAATCATTTATTTCTTTAGCATTTGAAGATGCTTTTATAAAGGTGGGGTACGAGCACGATGCCCATGTAAGGATTGTAGAAATGATGCTTATTTAGGGAGGAAGAAGATGCGGGAGCATCTTGTAAGGAGGAGTTTTCAAACCATCTACACTCGTTGGGTATGGCATGGGGAAGTCATTGAGGATCTCTCCGAAAACTATTTAAGTGGAGAAAAAAAAGTGGGAGATGAATTAGATGGCAACGTTGAGTTTAATGAAATGGTGGAAGATATTGTAAGGGAGTTCAAAGAGAAACCCGAGTCGTTCCAAGCACAGATTAATGACAAAGAGACGCCCTTGTAAAATGGTTCTAAACACTCAGTTTTGAGTGCAACGTTGCAAGTAATGAATTTGAAGGTGAAATTTGGTTGGACTGATAAATCGTTGACTTAAGCTCTCATGTTGTTTAGGGAATTGCTTCCGGAAGGCAATGTGTTGTTTGATAGGTCGTATGCCGCTAAACAAAGTCTACGCCCCATGGGATTGGAACTACAAAAAATTCATGCATGTCCAAACGATTGCATGTTGTATAGGGGGGAATTAGATAAAGATCGAGAAAGCTATTGGTTTTGCGGCGAGTCTCGATACAAGTTTAAGGGGGGGGAATTACTGTGGGTGCTGAAGTTGTGTCTCAATCAAAGAAAAAGACATCGACAAAAGTGTTATGGTATCTCCCTATCATTCCCCATTTGGAGAAGTTGTATGCTTGTAGAGAAGATGCAAAATTGTTGCGTTAGCATGCGAATAGGGTCCGACCGGCAGATGATGTGATTAGACATACTTCAAATGATGAGCGATGGAAGAAATTTGATGCCTTGTACCCTGACTTTGGCAAAGATCTCCGCCATTTGAGGTTAGGGTTGTATCCACTTATATAACATTGGCTTCTCGTATTCCTAAAAAGGTAAGTCATTTTTTGTCCGACATTCATCATTGTTTTCCTGTCTGATTTGACTTCTCTTGGCTTTCAGCTTCTTAAATTAAATTCCTTTAACCCTTTTGGATTCTTCATCCTCTTCCTACCTTCATTATTGTTCCAGTTCCTCGCCATCATTAACTCGTAATTTTTCTTGATCCTAATTTTTTTTCTTCTACAATTATTTATAATTGTAAGCTTGTGTCATCTTCATTATATAAGCTTTGTTTCTCAATCTTGATTTAGGAGTTTTCCAATTGCTTTCTTTCGTCTCTATTTTTTCTCGACTTTTACTCTATATCTTTTTTCTCAGCTTTACTGGAATATACTCTTTTGAGTTCTGTGACTCTGATTGATAAATTTTTCGTCTGAATTTTAGGAATTATGTCTACCTCAACAATATTTATCCCTAATGTTGGTGAACCTTCCATAAACGATGTTGTTGTTGAAGTTGTCAACTCAAGGGAGGATTCCAACCATCCTACCAGTTCTTCTACTGCCAGTAGTGTTCTTTCTAATTACTAATTGGATAATTTAAAAAGTAGTTTTTCTTTTTTTTCCTCTTAAGGGCTTAAGGCCCCTGATTATTCTGAGAGTGTTAACACTCCTCCTCCTGGATTCGTCTCTTGTTATCTAGACTATCTAAAATTTGGACTTGTTTTTCCTCTTGCTCAGCACATAATAGATTTACTCTCACATTACCATGTCGCATTATCTCAGCTTCACCCAAAGGTTATATCAATTGTTTTTGTTTTTTATCATGTCTGCAAGGAATCTCAAGTCCCTATTTTGATTGGCCTGTTCTGTAACCTTTATCAGCTTCGCAAGGTGAAAAACTCATTTGATGAATTCACTCTTGACCCAGCCATTCCTGATGTCGAGTTTGTTAGTGGATTTCCTAATAACTGTGGTGGTGTGTAGGAAAATATTTTCTTTATAAAACATGGTAATGAAGGTGAACCAGCTTTGCGATTTGAGAACTATGATTGTCCCAAATCCAAACTTCCTAGGGCAGGGGTTCTTCTTAATGCTAAATCTAACGTTGTAATAACACTCATCCAACATTCAATCTGTCTTCACCATGATAAATCTGAGGGTGATGGTGTTTGTTTGTCATTATCTTGTCATTTTTCCTTGTCCTACTTAATTTTATCTTTTACTGTTCTCATTGTCCTATTGTTTTTTGTGTGTTCGTCTGAATTATTTTTGTACACTAGATTGCAGATATGGATTTAGCTAAGCATCCCATTGAGAGAAAATTCTTTCATGATAATGAAGAACCTGAAGTTTCAGCTACCCAAACAAATGAAAAGACTGCAATTGTTGTCCCACAGGAGAATGTTATTAGAGCAAACTCTCAGCTAATAACTACTGAGGTTATAGCTAATGAATTTGGAGAGATAGTTGGTAACAATGCTATTAATATTCTCAAAGAAGAAGAAAAGGGGATCAAACTGGTGGGTCATCAAGCACCTTGGAGCCTCCTAAGAAAACATGGTGCATTAGTCATTCTCACCCTAAGCTTCCATTGTGAAGCCATCACTTAATGGTGGAGTGAACCGTTCCTGCTATTCTATCTAAACTTCCACTCCATGAGACAATGACCATTGTATGTTCCTTAAGAGTAGTGTTTTAAAATTATATTTGATTTGCTTTGGTGCTTTTCCATTACAATGTTTAACTGTTATATTTTTTTATGTAATTTAATAATAAGAGAAGACTCTGTACCTATCATGTTGGGACACCCTCCGAGGGGGTTGATCATGCAGCCTAGCCGTGCTAGAGTGTCACGACTACCACCCGATTTCTCATGTGTGTCACACCGAATGTGGGTAGCTCAGTACTCCATGTATATGTTGTACAAAGATTCTCACGAGTACTGGGTACTGAGACAAAATAAGGTCAAAGGAAACAAGGCATGTAGGCCTGAACCTAACAAAGTAAACTAAGCTAATCTACATGGATACGTTTATTACAAGCAAAAGAGAAGACTTTTGGGACAAGGAGCTTGGGACATGTCTCCTCGGGCCGTGACTGAACACTAAGTGTACTAGCATGGCGGGTGACCAGGCGTTGTGCACACGGGCATTGGGCACGAATGGCTCAGTCATTCCGCACAGTGCGTCGTGGGCGCAGAAGGGGGACATCATGGGTCATGTGGTTAATCTATCGGCATTGGATAACCTAGAGGCGTGTGCAGTGCAGTTGAGGTAGGCCGGTTCGCAGAAATGCATTGAGCGGCACGGGACCGCAACACGGTTGTGGTATGCATGCAGGCATGGGGTTGCATTAAGGTTGGGTGATAAGCCCGACCCCTATAACATGATGGCCCACGCCAATGGCCTCGCTCGCAGATCAAAAACTCCAAATCTAGCATGCTGACCACGGCTCAGGGCTTAGGCCATGGTCCGCACCAGATGACCTGACGCGGCCGACACCATATCGAGTGCCCCACGTGGGATGAAGAGGCAAGACCCATGCCATATCCTGGGTCCACACAAGCAAGGACACCCGTACGCGCTACGGGCCACGCCATCTGCGAAGGCCCGTGCAAGGCGGCGGCTGAACTAGGGTCACTTATTATTTTGCTATAACTCTCTCTCAATTGTCATTCGATTTTCCTCTACCACATATAAAAATCTTATTCTTCCCAAGCTCTATCTAACCCCCTAAATCTCAGCTCTAGAAAGTTCATGGATTTGAGTAGTTTATCCGAGAAACATTTAGCCACAAAAGGGAAAAGTGACTAGGGTTTTGACCTTATTTTGGGCCTATCTTTAGGCCCAGTCCTCTCAACTACATATAAGAGCCTTATTCTTCTAAGAAAATCTAAGTAGGCATAATATAGATTTTCTTTCTCTTTCTAGGTAAAAGGAAGAGAAGAGCTCTCTCTCTAGAGTTTTTCTCCTCTTTCTTTATCTTTTTTTTCACCTCATCTTTTCTTCTTCTTTTTCTATATCCATGGCATATGATTCCATATTTACCATGGATCTAATTTGTAGAGAGTATATTTATAGCTTGGGATAAATTGTAGACATGCTTTTATTTATATGCTTGTGAGATTCCTTAGATTCATCCTAATACTTGAGTTCATGATATTATTGTGATTGTTCTTGAATATTTTAATTGCATGAATAGTAAAATCCATTAAGCACACACTCTAGTCTACATTCATGTTGGTGCAAATATTGATGCCCCCTTGGGAAGGGAAGCTTGGATTGTATGGGTAATGGGGTACGTTGCGTCTGTGTGAGTGTGCACGGGAGACCTGAGTATTGCTCTGAATTATTTTCCATTGTACCAGTCTTAAGTGATTAAGTAAATTATTCCGAGAGGTTACGGGTAGAGATAGTGAAAACTAGAAAGCTAGAGTTGTAAGATGCCATAGTATCATTAATAAGCCACCTACGACCCTTAGGCCTGATTGATAGGACCATTGGGAAGTGGCACATTCGTGGTGGAAGCTCGGGATGTAATCACATGGGGGAGAAACAAATCTACAACAATGGTCGAATCTTTTTGTACTCCCCTAATTACGATGACGGTGTCGATGGAGGGTTGCGAGTCAAGTACACAAATTAGGGAACCAAGTCTCATCGTCGTAGTAAATTGTGGAGGGCATGTCGATAGTTTGCACTCCCGCCTTCTTCAATATTGCAGATATTAATCCACCATAGGGAAGGTCCTTCTTCTCAATGTTAGCCACCTTAAGCATGAACGAAAAGATAGTGTAGCCAAGGTTGAATTTTACCCCCTCCATCACATAGTAAAACAACATCAAAGTACCAATCGTATGCTCGCGAGTTTAGCCACCCGTTGGCAAGATATTTAGGCAAATCCACTTGTACATGAGTCGTTGCTCGACAGTCAATGCGTTAATGTCATAAGACTCGGCCTTTCCCGCATCACTACCCGAACTCTTAAAATATTTATATGCCATGTCCACAGGACAGGGGGGCTTGCATCACTCACCCATGACCAACAATGAGTATGGTAGATCTCTAGGGGACCATTGAGGTCATCGGGCCTCAATTTTTTGGGGGTTGTGTATGGGCATTCTAGGGATTCGTTTATGGTATACCTAGACACGAGGATATCCTTCCTATTCACTCGAGTTAATTCACGATTGTTGTGACTTTGACCCAAATTTGCATAAAATTGATAACCTCGTCCACATGAACGGGTTCACCAACGCAAAGAAACTTCTCTAAATGTTGAATTCTAAAACAGGCTAGCATGTAATCTACTCCTAAATCACCAATCTTAGATGAATAAAAAACCTTAGAATTTATAACCTTTCTCTTTGAAAAAGCAACATACCTCGCCTCGACCTCCTCATTGAAGAATTTTGGTGTTTGACCAATCTCTCTCATCGGGTGATGACTCCTTTCACTTGTCACACTCTTTCTAGCCTTGCTCTTCTTCGTCATTGTTGGAAATGTGGAGGTTTGGTTATTGGGTTAGGGAATCGAATTTGGGGATTTAGGGTTAGGGAATTTGGTGAGTTTGAATTGCAGATTTTGGGGGTTGTGGTTGAGCTGCCCATTTTTTATATATATTAAATCCATTTCCGAACTCAAAAGTGGCTCTGTTCTTTAACTATAAAGTATGGAGTAGTTTCCAAACTTGGAATTTGGTCTAACACGGTTTTCGAGTTTGGAAACCCTTTTAGACTAAAAAAAACACGTCAAAAGGGTTTCAATAGGGCATTTCTTGCCCATTTAAAAACCCACCAACATTTCCCACCATTTTCCCCATCCCAAATGCTCTCAAACCCCCACTCTCAATTCCAGCTCATTATCACACCAAGAATTCATCTTCTTCAACTACAAGGTAGGGTTTCATCATGTTTTTCATCTAGACCCCTATTTTGCTATTATACCTACTCAATGTGTAATGTTGCTAGGGTTTGTCAAAGTTTGCTTGTAAATGAAGCAACAATGGAGTCACCATTACAATCTTTGATTGAGGAAAAGGTTAGTCATTTTTTATTGTGAAAATCAAGGGTTCACATTTGAGAGACCCAAAACCCTAGGGTTTCCATGAAGTTTTTTTTTGTTTTGACTACAATGGTTTAAGATAATTTAAGGTCTTCTTGTTATTTTTTTAAGATAGGAATTTTAGTATTTTTTGTATGGCTTTTGAAGTATTAGTTTTGTGTTAAATAATCAAAACATTGGGGTTTTAATTGTGTAATGTATTATAGATTTCGTATTATTAGGGTGAATGCATTCAATAATTGATTTTAATCTAATTTTTGTTTATTCATGTTTTAGGATATTTAGCTACTTCTTTAATGGCTAAGTAAATTTATGGTACATTATCTAATGTAGCGCACGAAATGGCGTCTAGCAAAAGGACTCGTGATCAACGCTACTCTTGTCTTTAATTCTCATTTTAAATGTAGAATTAAATTAATTATAAAACCATTTTATAACTAATTGAATTTTTTTATTAATTCAAAACTAATCAAAATTTTATGAGTTAGTCTGTAATTTATGAAATTTAAGTTTTCTAAGCAAAAACAATTATACATAAAGTACAAGAGCTATTTCATAAATATTAAACCCTTTGATGACGCAAGTCTTACTAATGATGACGTTATGATGGGGACCCTTTTAAAAAAAATATTTTGAATAAGACTCCATTGCATCGTCGTCGGAATTCATCGCGACCAATGTCTCAATGATCCATCGCCAATTTTAGTGGCAAGGATGTCGAGGGTTTCAACCATGGCAAAGCCTTTTAGTTTCATTACTTCTTAAGGAATCACAAAGCAATCGCATGCTCGTAAAAATAATATTATGAGTCTCCATCCGGGTAACCATGGATCGAATATCTTAATTTATTATTGACAAAATCATTTTTTACTCCAAGATTTGAACACTTTCAAACCAAATTTTAACATTGCATCATCAAACATAGTAAACTATAATTATTCGGAATTGTAAGCCAATAATTTAACATGATAATCAAATTATCAATATACTAAACATGGATGAACAAACGGTCAAGCCCATATTTTACTATTTTTAAAATAAAAATAATAAGGTAAAATCATAGCAGTAGCTAATCATATTAACATATGGCACTTATTTAATTTTTTTTATTTAAAAAAAGTTAATATTATTCAATAATAAACGCCAAAAAAATCAAAGCTTCATATCTCTTATGATTTCATCAAGAAAAATTATATGAACACTTTATTCATAATAATGCTATAATTTTCTTGCATTTTCCATGAATCATATTCACATAATCAAACATATACTGAACATATTAAAATATGGTTAACAATGATGGCTCTGACAAGCCGCTCACATGCCCGGCCTCTATCGGTGTCCACACGAACTGCCTTCTCGGGATCCTCTAAGGGTTAACCGATTACTAGATCGCCGACTAGGTCTAGAGTTCTATTGTATTTTTCTTACTCTTCTAATCTCAACAACCAAAACTATAAATAAGTCTCCATGATACCTTATTTATGGACAATTTTGCAGTATGCTCAGAACCCTGCAAGGTACTTTGCAAAGGTATTTTCTCACATGTGACAAAGCTCTTACCTTCTGAAAGTTTGCTCATTTTATCAAAAATGTCTCGCAGTACTAAGGTCTGGTCAATAGATGGAGTATCTTCAATTTCTTGGGTGGAGGGGCTACCTCACGAAATCTTCATACATGTATCTGAAATCATATTTACACTCGTGCTTTTATGTTGTACGTCAGGAGCTTCACAAGGCAATGGAGCGCTTGGGAAGCAATGATTGAACACTGATTCGAATCATAGTGACGAGGACTGAGATTGACATGCAGTACATCAAAGAAGAATACCATAGAAAGCATATAAAAAGCTTGAATGACACCGTTCATTCGGAATGTTCTGGTCATTATAGGACCTTCCTCGCGCTGTTGGGACCTGGTCAACAAGCCGGTCCAATGTAGTTTAAGGCTTGTCGTCTCGGGCAAATCATTTATTTTGGGCCCATGTAAAAAGGTTATTTTAAAAAAATTGGACTCATACAAAATTTAAATTTTAAATTAAATGATTAGCCAAAAAAACTTTGATATTAACTGGGTCAAACATAAAATAAAATGATAGATTAAATATAAAATTAATACATATGAAGGGACTTGTAGATACATGGGCCCTTAAATTTTTGGGCCCTGTTTAAACGCACTAATTACACTATCCTTGGTCCGGATATGCTGGTCACTAATGGAGAAGCACAAGGAATGTGCACTTGTGTATTGTATAGTTTGCCTAGTGTGTGTATCATATAGTGTGCATGTGTCTCTTCAAAGAAGAATTATCGTAGATTGTTTTCTGTTCCTGGTGTGTATATATAGTTTTCCTGTCAACATGAGAAGCTAATACATATCCTTGTTGATCAATTTTTACCATTCTGCATATTTGTGCTATGCTAGAATTTGGGATGTAATAGAGCAAATGACTTCGGTGACCCCTTAATGATCACCATTGTCCACTTTTGACCCCTTATCTTTTTTTTTGAATACTTTGGGTCCACAAATTATTTTTTGAATATTTTTTGTCCCTCATCTTACAAAACAATTCAATTTTAGCATTTCTGGAGGGGTCACGATAAAACTGCTTTGTAAGTTGAGGGGTCAAAAGTGTTAAAAAAAAAAAGGAGTTAAAAGTGGATAATGATTATAATTAAGGGACTACCAAAATAATTTGCTCTATGTAATATTAGTTCTTGAAATTTTACTCGGTAGCCAATGTCAAGATTAGATTTGGCATATAATATCAGTTCTTGATATTTAACTTGGTAACCAATCTCTCCCATTCCAGATTAAATGGTTACTTAAGTTTTTTGGTCAAGGTAATAAACATTTTATTAGAAATTAAATATATAAATATTTAGTTACGTAAGGACTTGATTAGTCAATAAAGTTGTGCTTTCAACGCAAACTTTGTGCCTTTGATTAATCATTTACACTTTGTCCTTTATTTTCCTTCCGCCGCAAACTTTGTGACGTCGCAAACTTTGTGACGTCGCAAACTTTGTGACGTCGCAAACTTTGTGACGTCGCAAACTTTGATCCAACACTAACACTTTTCCAATGGCTACCAACGGCTTCGAGACCGGATCTTCTTCATCTGACAAGCAGCTCAGCGGCGACGTCACTCCTCTATCACCATAAAAATAATTTCTTCATCCTGTTTTAACTATCTCCAATATCCCGCACAAAGTTTGGGTCTTCGGTGGCATGAAGGTAACGTACGCCTCATGAGTACGTTGGGTCAAACTTCATGCCAACGGTTACAAAATTCTTGCGCACATCGACATTACACCGCCTCCTGTCGAGAATGATGCAGCCTTTGATGTCTGGTGTGAGATTGACGCCCATGTTTCTTCAATGGATCTAAGAAACATTAAGCGATGACCTTTTTTCGCGGGTTCTTGAGGATGAATCCATTGCACACGCTGCGGGGACTCATGTGAAGAACATTTTCACAAACAATATGGGCGGTCACGCAGCGTCCCTGGATCAGGAGTTCAACAATCTAAAACTTTAACTTATGTCGCCTCTTGAGGCATACTGTTAGTGTCTGCTTGAACATGTTGGCCAGTTGAAGGATGTCGACGCTACTGTCAGCAAACCAACTTCTGGTGCTTCAACTTGTACGAGGTCTGCCCAATGAATTTGACACGGTTATCTCCTACATTCACCGGAAGATACAACGTTTGAGACTGCATGTAGCATGCTTGAATTGGAACGGCACAGTCGTGCTGAAAAAGATGAACCTGCAGCAGCCATAGTAGTGTCGCTGCCACCGGCCCCTGAGCTCTAGCTAGATGCGCCGCCTCCCGCGGCTCCAGTCAACGTCAGCCCTACCACGAAGGAGGATGCGGCCAAGGCCACGGCCGCCAACAGCCAAGCTCCACCGCCCCTCAATGGATGACTCCATCACCTTAGTGTCACAATGGGGCTCTCCTCCAGCGTCGTACCCCATTGCTCCGGGTTGGGCGCTCTCGTGGTAGCCATGGTATTCAGCTCCGAAGCACGGCCCTCCGGCAAGAGGTCTTGGCCAGCCGCATCCACCAGCTCTAGCTCGCGGCTATGGCTAGGGTAAGGGCACTTCACTGCCGATGCGGACCCTCCTCAGCCGATGGATCTTGGCCAGGAGTTCCAAGCCTTGGCCATTCAGCCCAACAGCGACCTACACTGGTGCTGATGTGTGTTTTATTGTGTTCATATTTTGTGGGATTATTGTGATTTTATTGAGATATAATTTGCTTTTTAGGTGATTTTGGTAGAGGTGGGTAAAAAATCCAAACTGCAAAAACAGAACCAAAAATCGAGTAATCCAAATTTGAATAACCCGAACCAAATTTAATATTCAAATATTTGAACTGATTAAACCAAATTGTGAATAAGGTTTATGGTTTCTAAACATAAACTGAAAATCGACCCAAAAACCGAATTATAATATATAAATTAATTAAATATATACTCATATGTTCTAATAAAATATATCTAATATATTCTAAAATTTTAAAATGAGAATTTTCATGCAAACAGAGAAAATAAAGGGACATACCATTTTTAGAAAAATTAAACTAAAAGTGTCAAGCAAAGCTGATAAATTTTTTATCTATACATTTGTGCCCCAATGTATTTGGCTATATGCTTTGGTTGTGAATTTACGAATTTCTTCTTGATTAGGTAAGCTGCATTTTTTCCTTTCCTTGTTCTTTGATTTACAGGTTGGTCTCTTTTTATTAGTAAATAGATGACTATTTGGATAAATGTAGAAAATCAAAGACTGATGCTAAAACACATCATACTTATTATTTGTTTGTTGGAAAGGAAAAAATATGTGCCTTATTTTTTCCAAATATTTTTTCTTACACTTTTATTTGCTAGCCATTATCTAATTTGGTTTATTCAAATATATATTTGAATTGAAACCAAAAATAAATAAAAAATGAATTTGAATAAACCGAATTTTATTTTTTCATATATGGTTTGGTTTTCGGTTTTGACTTTGTAAAATGTCAACCCAATTAAACCTGAATGAATCAACTGAAACATTTGAAAATCGAACTGATGTCCACCCCTAGATTTTGGTGCAGAATCCATGGGTTGTGAAGAATCGGAGAGGGAGTGATACGTTGTATTCTTTTTCCCTTAACCAACGATTTTTTCTCACTCGATTTTCCAAGTTAAAGTTTTTAATGAGGGATGTGCTCCAATGGAAAATGTTCTTATTTTATAAGATATTTTTCTAGAGATGGAGGAAAGAAGGAAAATGCAGAATTGCTGAATTTATGAGATGAAAATGAATTATTAAAGATATATGGATTTGTAAATTAAATGTATACACTCTCCATATTGATTAGGATTTTAGAGCATCCACAATGGTAACTCCTTAAATCTCCTTAAATCATATTGTCTTAATAATGAGCACTCCTTATTTAAGAAGTACTATTGCAGAGTTTTAAGTACACTCTTTAACAAAGGTTTTTTTTTTGAAATAAAACCATGATGTCATTCATTGAAAATGTGTTGTACAAAGTGTGGGATGTGTTCCCATTTCGAGGTGGACTCTACAGCATTTTTTGCATATTGAGCTAAAGAATGTGCTACGGTGTTGTGTTGTCTTCTAACCCAGCACAATTCTGGGTGTAGATGCCTATCAGCTAGTGTAGTGATGTCATCAATAATTAGGCCAAAATCCGATAAGTCTTCAGTTTGATTCTTGATTGCCCTTATGACGACCTGTGCGTCACCTTGAATCTGACTGATCTGTATACCTCTTTGTAAAGCCGTATGCATCCCTGCTCTTAAAGACATAGCTTCTGCGTGTTTAACTGCATGCACTATAGGAAGGTTTTGCGATTCTCCATAAATCCAGGTTCCAACTGGGGAACATATATACCATCCTAGACATGTTCTACTTTGGGATATGGCTGCATCAAAGTGGAGAGTGTTTCCATCGGAAAACGATTGATCGTGTTGGATTCCCGTCTCCTGATTTGATTTGTCGCCTCTTAATGTTTTAGCTAGATTTGAGAGCATTCTTTTGGCGTAATTGACGCAATGCTGTGGTTTCAGGTCATGACTCTCTCCATGTAGAAGCTTATTTCTATGATGCCACAGCTGTGATAATAGGGTGGCAACACATGCCATATCCCTTGGCATTAGTCCCAATAATAGATCTTGAACCCATAAGCTTGCGCTTTGTTGTTGGAAGTGGTAGATCTTCTCATGCAGCTCAGCGGTGAACCACATACTGTGCGCTAACGGGCAGTGGAAGAATATATGTTCAACAGAAGTGTCATCCATTGTGCAACTAAGGCAACAAGGTTCAGCTGGCATGTGTCTTTGAAGTAGATTGCTTGCCGATGGCAAGTGATTTTTACATAGTCGCCACAGGAAGTGTTTTACTTTTGGCTGAGCCGGTAAGTTCCATATTTTCTTCCAGTGTGGAGAGGGTCCTGAGCTACTTGACGCCATGTTACCTGCAATTACAAGAGTGGAGGAGTTAAGTTCTAGATTATATCCAGATTTGACTGTGTATTTACCATCCACTGTAGGGTGCCATATCCATCGATCCCTTGTTCTAATGCTCATGTTCCTGGGTAAAGATAGAATGAGATTTGACTCCTCCCAATTAAAAGTACTTTTAACAGCTTCTTCATTCCAGGCTGTCCCGTTTCCATTCATAAGATGTGAAACCTTTCGATCTGCTGGGTAATCGGCTGGCAAAGACATTGGTCTTTGATTTCCTAGCCTTGGGAGCCAAAGGTCACTCTTTATGCTTGTATTCATCCCAGTCCCAATTCTCCTTCGGATTCCCTTTGACAGTAGTGTCCTTCCTTCTAGAATGGATCTCCAAGCATAAGACGGGGCCCACCCTAACCTCGCTTCTAAAAAGGTTCCCGATGGGACATACTTGGCCTTTAGAATCCTTGTAACTAGGGAATTTTTGTTTATTAGTATACGCCATGCCTGCTTTGCTAGTAACGCTGTGTTGAACGTTCTCAATTCTTTGAATCCTAATCCTCTCATACTCTTGGGTGAGCATAGGTTTGTCCACGTGGACCAGTGAATTTTCCTTTTCTGTGTCGTGCTTCCCCACCAATATCTGCTATATAGTTTGTAAATGTCTTCGACAAGCTTGTCCGGGAGCTTAAAACATGACATGGTATAGGTGGGTATAGCCTGTAGGACTGATTTGATGAGCACTTCTTTCCCGCCTTTTGATAACTGTTTATTTTCCCAACTACCAATCTTTGTCCAAATTCTGTCTGTTATCCCCTCAAGTGCATTTGCTTTGGATCTTCCAAAAACTATGGGGAGTCCCAAGTATTTTCCATGGTTGATGGTCTCTGTCATTCTGAGCGTGGTTAAGATGCAGGCTTTCAAATGGTCTCCAGTGTTTGGGATAAACATAATTGAAGATTTACTAAAATTGATCTTTTGTCCCGAGGCCTCCTCATATAATTGTAGAATGTCACGTAGTGTTACTGCCTCCTGATTTGTCGCTTCGCCGAGAATAAGCGTATCATCTGCAAACAGGAGATGTGACAGAACTGGTGCATTCCTAGCAATCTGTATCCCATGTAGCCTTCTATCCCTTACTCCCTTGTGAAGCATATGTGAAAACACCTCACTACAGATAATGAATAAGAACAGAGAGAGTGGGTCTCCCTGTCTCAGACCTCTAGTGGGTGTAATGTTCCCAAAACACTTTCCGTTGAGCAGGAAAGAGAAATGCACTGTCGAGATACAGTTTTCAATCAAGCGTATAAATACTGGATCAAACCCCATTTTTTCTAGTACCTTCAGTAGGAAGTTCCATTCAATCCGATCAAAAGCCTTGCTCATGTCTAGTTTGATGGACATGTGACCCTTCTGGCCTGTGGTTCGCCTCTTAATATGATGGTGCGCTTCATGAGCTAAGATGATGTTATCCGAGATCAGTCTGTTTTTGACAAAAGCGCTTTGATGACGTGAAATCACTTTATCGAGCACCCCTTTTAGCCTGTTAGCTATGTATTTTGAAATTATTCGGTATATCACATTGCATAAACTGATCGGCCGAAACTGGGAGACACCTTTTGGTTGTTTCACCTTTGGAATGAGTACAATATTCTTGTCATTAAGCGATCTCATAGATCTTCCTTCATTCAGATAGAGCAATGCCTCTTGAGTGACTTTTGGTCCAACAATGTCCCAGTATTGTTGGAAGAAGGACGGTGGCATGCCATCAGGTCCTGGAGATTTATTTGGGGCCATGCTCTTCAGAGCTGCAAGTACCTCCTCTGAAGTATATAGTCTTGTCAGGCTGGCATTCATCGTTGGAGATACTTTTGATGGGATTAAATCTGTTAAATGGTCAATAACTATTGGAGATGAGTGTGAAGTTTCGAATAGAGTTCGAAAATGGTCTGAAACAATAGCTTCCATATCTCTTTCTTCAGTACACCACTGGCCGTGCTGGTTTGTCAGTCCATGGATGGTGTTTTTTCTTTTTCATTTCTTTGCAAAGGAATGGAAGAAGCCTGTATTTCTGTCTCCTTTCTCTAACCAATGCTGCTTTGCTCGTTGTTTCCATCGTGCTTCCTCCATATCCAAGTGCTTTTCTAACTGGAGCTTTAAGACAGCTAATTTCTCCTGAGCATCTGCTGTGATAACACCTTTTTGGAGCTTTTCTAGCTCGGTCTTGATCTGGTCTTTATTTTTGTGCTGGTTTCGGAATTCTGATTTTGCCCAAGCTAATAAACCTTGCGCGCATTCCTCAATTGCTGATGGTAAGTCTTGGGCTATAGGGTTCCAAGTTTCAGTTACTTGGTCCCTGCATTGCGGGGATTGGATCCAGTAATTCTCAAAGCGAAAGGTCTATGTCTTTGTGAGTGCACATGGTCTGTTGGCACGTTCCTCAGTTGTAGTAGTATTGGAGAATGGTCTGATTTGTGACTAAATAAGTGTCGGAGCTTCGCTGTAGGGAAAGCATTCATCCAAATAGGATTTGCTACAGCTCTATCTAGCCTTGCTTTAACTATATATGGGATTCTCCAGTTTCTGAACCACGTGTATTTGTAGCCCTCATATCCCAGGTCTATCAGATTGCACATGTTCAAGGCTAGATGGAAATCATCAATTTGGTTTAGAGGTCTCGTATTAGTGCTCTCGAACTCATGTTGGTGGAGGACTTCGTTAAAATCCCCAATGCACATCCATGGAATGTTTGGACCATTGCTCAGGGTGGGAAAATTTTGCCAGAATTGACGTCGTTTATGCGTTATTGGTTCCCCATAGATGCCTGTACCCCACCAGAGTAAGCCCGATCTTGGTTCAATGACCGTGAAGTCAATATGGTTGAAAGAGTAACTCAAAACCGAAACATCTAAATCTTTATTCCAAAACAGAGCTAAACCCCCCGAGTTGCCATTGGAGTCTACAAATACTCCATTCAGATCTAGGGAGTCTCATAGTGCTACTAATTTGTCAGAAGAACATTTTGTTTCCGACAGAAAAATTAAAGAAGGGGAAAACTTGCGAAAGAGTTCTTTGAAATGTCTCACTGCTCGAGGGTGTGACAGCCCCCGACAGTTCCAGCTTAGCAGACTCATTTTCTTCGGCGGGACTGGAATTTTCCAGTCGCCGCCGCTGGTCCAAATGTGGGTAAGCCCACATTAAAAATTATTCCCGGAGGTAGAACAAACGATGTCTCCACTGCTGTCTTATGTTTTTTCGGATCTGGCGTAGCTTCTTCCGGCTTCTCATCATCCACACAGGCTGACTTTCTTTTAAAAATCGTGAGTTGGGCTTTGGTTGGTGAATATTGGTCCACACCTTTTTGTCCATCATAAGCAAACTGGTTTGACTTTAAATCTTCAGTTGAACCTTGTTGAAAGAATTGGACATTTCCCACAGCCCCATCAATCCCATGTCTAGTAGCAATGAACCCAAAATCTCCAAACAGCATTTGATTTTCTTCCTTCTTCGACCGTACGCCCAGCTTTTCCATTTCCTGAATATTTCCCCCAAAACCGCTATCCACCTTCTCCATGGCCAAGTCGGAATTTGCTGTTGGAGCTAGACCCATTTTTGGTCGGTAGAAGTACCCCCTATTTGTGCGTCTATCCATGGCTTCCAACAGATCTGTAGAACGGCGAATGTGGTCAACAGATCCGCCGCTGTCTGGCGCTGCTCCGCCGATGTCAGCGCTTCTCCACCGCAGTTCGGCGCTGCTCCGCCGCAGTCCGACGCTGCTCCACCGTAGTCGGGATCTGCTTTGCCGTCGTCGGGAGCTGCTGATGATGTAGAACGGTGTGTATGGTGCTTCGTCAAGAATTTCGGGCATAAAGGTTTTGGGATCCATTTTTCCGGAATTCCGATCTGGTTTATGGTGGCTGGATTTAGTTGCCGAGGTAGTTTCATTTTTGCACCCAGACCTTTGCACGCAAGCATCGGTTTCTTCCCTGGCCTATGCTGGGTTTCATTCAATTTTTCCTCAATATCTTGGTTGGTTTTTCGCCCCCCCCCCCCATGATTGCTAATGGGAGCAGACTGTTAGTTACCTCATCTTCTTCCATTTCCACTATGACCGGTACTTTTTCAAATCCCGGTGGTGGGCAATTGTGGTACTTCATTTTTGTGTTTACTTCTGGCTTGCCTGTGGGTGTGTGTGCAGGTGAATCCCTCAACGAGTGGATGGGGTGAGACAGTAGCTCCCTGATGAGACCAGCATCAAGATGTGCCATTTTGCCAGCATGTCCCTCATCCTGAATGCCAAGTGCTTCCGCCCAACACTTTGCTGCACTACTATCAGACATGAAGGTAGAGTCTGTTTTGTTCTCCTGCAGTGGAAGATATTGTTTTTCCACATTTAAAGTATTATAAATTGGGGAAGGTGTAGAAATCACCAGCTGGCCTTCCTTATTAATAGTAAAAGAGCCTCCACAATCTACGCCTTTGACTCTTAAAGGAATATAGCTGTTGCAGGTTTGAGGCGTCAATGTAGCAGATCCGTTGTGGTGATTAATGGGGGTATTAAATCCCACTAATTTCTCGGCCGCCGATTTCTCTGCCGCCGATTTCTCAGCCGCTGATTTCTCCGGGTGAACAATTGACTGCATCGGTACGCTTCCGTCCGGATCTTGAACATGGTTACCACCAGCGTTCATAGGTACCAGCCTTTGATTTACCTGCTCTTGAGCCTGGGCTGTTTTTTGGTAGATGACTTTTGCTTGTGCTTCCTGCTCTTTCTGTCTACGTCGTTGGTGCATCACACCCGGCCCTGGTATCGGGAATGGATGGTCGTCTTCATATCGTAGCCAGCATCCATACCCCATTGGCATGAGGGGGTCTCGTTGTGGAGTGTTTTTCAGCAGACATTCCGTCGTCGGGTGGTCCAAGCAACCACACAACTGGCAGAACGCAGGGAGACGCTCATACTGAAAGTAAAAAAGATAGTCGGTACCTTTGAACTCCACTGTGATCACCCTGGGGAGAGGCTTGAACACATTTAGCTTGATTCTCAGCTTCAGGGTCTTGCCTTTGCAGGATCCAAATTTATTCGTGGCAACCTTCACGAAGTCTCCAAGATAATCCCCGATTAAGCCTGCCATGTTTGGGTTCATTAATACTGGTGGAACATCATGAACATAGACCCAAAAGGGGCTATCAGTGAATGATAGTTGGCGGAGAGGCTCTTCTCCATCAGTCTCTGCAAGGGCAACAAGGCAGTTCTCAAAAGACCATGGCGAGTTATCAATAACTTTGGCTCGATCCTGGTGATGCTCGAATTCAAACAGAGCCAAATTTACTCCCATTTGATGGCCCTCAACCTTTCCTTTGCACCACTTCCAGACCTTAGTCAAAGTGGATATCATGAAATCCACACGTTTGGATTTGGGGCTAAGGATTTTTGCTCCCAGCAGGTAAGATTTATTTTGGTTGGTTTCTGAAGGCAGTGAGTTGGGGACAATCAACCTATTGGCTGTTTCACCCGATAGGTTAATTTTCGCAAATTTGGCAATCAATTCATCACCCATGGCTAAGGCTGCAAGAAGATCAGTATTGCCAAGCAGCAGAATTGGGAAAGTGTGATTCTGATAGATGAAACTTGTGAGAGCTGGAGGGTGTTGAACCTAGAAATATATAGGAATAAGTATTGATTTTCTAAGATCGTTGATTGCTCCGATCAAGCGATCTGATTGTAATTGTATGAATGATGTTAATAAATCATCCATTTCAAATTTCAAATTTGAAAACTAGTCCACAGGCTGCAAATTAGCTGGAGAAAAAGATCATCAAAGATCTAGAAAACTAGGGAAATATCCTAGAGAGAGAATTAGGCAAGAGAGAAGGCAGAGAGAATTATTACTATTTGTCACTGCAATTTCTGTGATTTTTCTAATCGTAGCGATGGAGTAAAGGTTTGCTCCTTAGTTAAGGAGTTGGTACATCTTTCGTTGTGCAAATGTCAACCAATCAATGAATGTCATTTAATATGGATTGTTTTATATTTTTAATTAATTATAATTTAAAATAAAAAAGAAGTGTCTTTGAAGTACTCTCTAGGTCCACTACTATTGCAGAAAATTTTGTATGTAAGGAAAACAAGTATGTTGGGGTGAATGTCCAATCATTTTGGACAAGTGTCAGTGAAGTAAGAAGTTAAAGGTAGTTTTTATTTTCTAATTTTTTTTATCTTTTATTTTCTTAACTTATTTAACACTTGTCCAAATGTGATTGGACCATCACCCAAACATACTTATTTTCCTAACATATAAAATTTTCTGCTACTATTGTCGGTAATTTATTCTTACCTACGTTTTGTCAAATTCATGATGTGGCACATAAATGCTACTTAAGTTCACTACAATTGTGGATGATTTTATACTTTCTTCCAATTGAAATGCCTTCATTTTAGAAATTAATTAGAGTTATAGAATACGATTTAGATTTGGTTTTGGTTTTGGTTTTGGTTTTGGTTTTGTCACGCGTATATATACACACCTATTCTTTGACTTTCAAAAAAAATTGAAATCAAACCCTACCTGGGGGTGGGAGATCAGAAAATCCTCAAATCAAACCTCTCATCTTACCGTGCCCAGCTGTCGTCCACCCGTGGCTGGTCGCCGTCTCCACCGTCGATACTTCTTCTGGTGATACGTCAATAGCACCTGCTCCATCAGTATTAATGGAGGATTGCTTGAAGCTTCTTAGAGGAGAGAGTGACTCCCAGATACTGGCTGGTTTACTTTTAGTCACCAAAGCATGCAACAAAGATGCCCATTCCGCCATCCTCCAAGTCTACCAAGCTATAGGCCCTCAGTTCCTCCTCTGTCTCTTGCGCACAGGACTTGGTAAAGGGGGTGAGAATAGTGATGCTTATTTGGAGTTATCTGTTACAATACCTACTGCAATCTGTAGAGTTCCCCAGATTGCCGCGTCTCTAGAAATGCTGACTGTTGTACCTCTTCTGCTTCAGATTCTCTCTAAAGGATCATACCCATTTCCGACTGAAGATTGCTATGAATTATTTTATTTGGCGATAAGTGCTCAAGAAGATGGCGTTAGGAAATTACATGAATCTGGAGGGATCCTACTGCTTGCTTCTCAGATCCCCAGCCTGTCAGATGGTTCCCCAGTCCCAAAGTTTGCTCTGGAACTTGCTCAGTTTATGATAAGCCAGTTGCCTGCACAAGAAATTTACAGCAACAATCCATTTGATGTAGCAATGTTGGCTATTGCAGCAGCACATAAATTTGGTTTGCTGCATACTGATCTAAAATTTAAAGCACTTCACCTCCTGTCAGCCATCCTGTCCTCGGAACACTCGGCACCTGTACGCGAAGCTCTTAGCTCAATGAACGACAGTGTCTGATCAACTAATATTTGTGCTGGTGTTGTGGCTATCTTAAACAATCGAGTTGCACCAGCAGACAAGCTTCAGGCTCTGTTTCTGGCTGAATGCACCATTTCCATTGTTGGTGAAGATTGGCTGATAGGTCCAGCGAAAATAAAGTTCTTGATTTTAACATGCTAATTATTTAAAATTTGGATGCAAGTGTGCATGGGCTAGGATATGGATGTCAGTAGGGAGGACGCATTCGACGAATGCGTCCTTTCATTGCAGTTTTTTTTCACGAAATTTAGAGGACGCATTACAAGAATGCGTCCTCTTCTTGCCATATTTTTTTGTTTGGAAAATAAGGAGGACGCATTACTAGAATGCGTCCTCTATTAGGCCATATTTTTGTTTTTTGGAAAATGATGAGGACTCATAGAATGAGTCCTCTAATTTCCCTAATTTTTTTCCATGCATTTTCCTCTAATTTCATAAATTATCCCAATTATATTGGTAATAATGTTTGTTGCTGATTATTTTTCTTCCAGAAAATGTAGTCATGAATTGTTGTTTTATTCCAGGATATTTTTCTCAGTTTGATCACATTTTTTTGATTGGGTCACATGAAATTTTTATCTCGAGAAACTTTATTTTTTATTCCTAGAAATGTAAGGTTTTTTTATCGATTATAGATGTGTTAAATGGGTCATGTTGGAATTGTGGTGAAAAATAAATTGCGAAAATTGTAATAATGTATTGTGTGAAGAAAAATCCGCAATGCATCTGGTTTCGTTGTTTTTAATTAATTTTTTTTAGATTCGGTAGAGAAAGCGTTTTGAATTTTTTAAAATCGTGTCCTGAATTCAACAAATGCGTCGTGAATTTAAGTAATGAAATTACTTTTAATGCAGCAAAGTATAACTTCTTATTTTTCATATACTTGTTTTTTGTGAAGATTGCGTAATTTGACAAATTAGGATTGTGTGATTTCCAATTTTTGAACTAGTCTTGAATATAGGAGTAGATGCTGAATTATTGCGTGGTTAGAATGAATATAAATTAGCATAAATGTATAGTAGCCGAACAATACGTGTGAAATTTAATGCTAATAAGTGTTGAGTGGCATGTAATGTCCTAATGACGATCTCTGCAAAGTTTTCCACCTATTCCACACGGGGGAGGACGTATAGTCCTGGAAGTCTGTCGTGGAACAGCCACCTCGATAGGTATATATGTACTTCCTCACGTGGAGCTCCCTCTGGTATTTCCTCCTCCATTTCGTCTCCTGCTTCCTCATTCGAATCATAATAGGCAAGTGGAACACTACTTGTATGTAATGGAGCGGTAGGCGACATGAATACTTGACTAGCTGTGGGAATGACATATGCAGTGTAATCTGATGTAGTCATATCGTATTGTGAGAGTCCACCATGTGATGGTCAACCAATCGGTGGACTCGTATGTAAGGGTCCAGCTTGTGTTGAACCAATGTGTTATGTTTGGCCCCTAGCACGCAACCTCCGACCTCCTTGTCAACCACGTGGAGCCTGACGGTGACTTCTGAGGTCAGTATATCTCATACCAGGGGGAGGCTCATCACAGTGCACAAACGGCTGATAATACTGCAGTCTAGAGGGCTGATGCGCGTATTGTAGACTCTGTGTGACAACACCATTGATTCCCCAGATAACGTCCGCGAAACGTGAGGGACATTCATCCAAATTAATGCTCGACCTGATGTGCACCTCAGTCATTGCCTGCAACTACAAAATCAAGATAAATATGTTAGATATGCAATGTTGAGGAAATCTGTAGTATTATTTCTTGACAATATTCGAAATTTAGGAAATACCATATACTCTATAGTTGCACCGTCTCCATGGAAACTCTTTGTAGGTGTTTGAGGCCGTCCTGGCTGATCAATCATGGTCACCGTCTTGCGAAAGTACCACTCTATGTATTCATGGCTGGGTGGGTATGGATCTGCACAGCAAGTGGGTTTACTTGTCAATCGGATCGATGTTCCCAAGCATCGAGATATCTTCTCAGTTCGAAACGCCAATCCATACCAGACCTTCCTCGACGGTCTCTTGTATGAAGTAGTTTATACTCATCCCTACTGACCAAACTGGGTAGGTATTGGCTGGACTGCCTGAGAACACAATGTGCATGATGATACTCTACGACATGCCAGCAAATGAGGTCAACGTAAACTAGCCAATTATTGCTACCAGCTGTACAGTACCACGGGGGGGTTGTTCCACGACATCCGCCATATATGGCTGCCAAATAAACTGAAAGAACACGAAGGTGTTGCGGTTAGGTAATTAAAACCATTTCCCCCATGAAGTCAAAAAAACATAATCCAAATTTACCTATACCTGATTGTAATTGAGAGATGTGAGCTGATCGCGGTACACTTTCAAAACATGCATCGGTGATTGTGATAAATCATAACGGGCTCTCCACCTATGAGGAAAAGAGTGAATTATATTATCCAGTATATGGAATTGACTATGGTATAAAAAAATGTCTCTTGACTAATTCGATGTGTACCGGGACCCAACAGCACTCATCGTCACTGTTATTGGTAGAGCACTTGCAGGTCGGATGGATGGTATGCGCTCCCATGCCCACAACTTTCAATAAATAAAATTAAATGTAATACAAAGTAATATTATGGACAATATGTACAACTGAGTAGATTGACCAACTAATTTACCTGTAGCAAGACAAGTGGGCCAGAGATGTGGATTTAACTTGTGGAATTGCAGCGTCACATAAGCACCGGTGCAAGTGTGCAAGAATGGCACTCTCCCAACTGTACTGACGTACTGCACCTAGGTCCATCAGTACCGACAAGTAGAGCAATGGAATTAGGTGGCCAGATGTGTCTGGCATGAGCATTCCCCCAACCAGCAGTAGAATGAAAACTCTCGCCCACTGTTGACATTGTACCTGAGTAGGATGAATAAGGAATGGACTGTGCAATACGTTTCCCAACCATCTTGCCCTAATGTGACCCCCTCGGATAACATTGGGGTCAGGTATAGCACCTAGCTAGTTTGTGCACACTATCATCCAGTCTTCTGTACGCCTACTTATGTCTACTCCTGTGACTGGGATCCCATCGATCCGAAGACCCCATAGCATCCCCACATCCTGCAATGTGACCGTAGCCTCCCCCATCAGCAGGTGAAATGTGTGCATCTCGGGTCGCCACTGCTCCACTGGGGCAGTGATGAGTGAATGGTCTATGTGTATCGGTAAGGAATCCAGGAGTCCCTGGAATCCTAAATCACGCACGTAGCTCATAACTGTGTCAGGCATTCCTTCGGTCCAGCATGCCCCATCGCACCATCTCACCTTCAGTGCCTCATCCTTTAAGTGACAGTTGTACAATGCATCAGCAGATAGGAAGTTTGACTGAAAATGTCGCAGGCAAATTCGGTGGTATCCAGCTGGCTCCATCCACTCCTCCATATGTGTCATCGCATTTATAATTCCAGCATGCATATCTGATATGATACATATTGGCCTGCTATCACCACGTGAAGACGCAGTCTCCCCATTAACCAGATCCAACTTTCATTCGTTTCGTCGTCAACAATTGCGTAAGCGATGGGGAGTATGTAATCGTTTGCATCGTGCATCATGGAAACCAGCATTGTGGCCTTATATGCACCTCTCAAATGAGTGTCATCCACACTAATGGTTGGCCTGCAGTGGCGAAAGGCTTCAATTGCCTGACCAAATGCCCAGAACACAAATTTAAATTTCCTACACCCGTGACCGTGTATTCTGCCAGGTACGTCAACCCAATCAACAACGGTGCTCAGATTAGCCCTGACAAGCTCATCCATAAATGTTGGGAGCTGTTCAAATGAATCCTCCTAAGTCTCGAATACCATGTCAATTGCCTTCTGTCAAGCATACCACACCTTCTTGTAGGAAAGGGTGACATTGAACTCCGTCTTGACTTAAGCTTGTACATCTTTCACTGTGTATGAAGGGTTTACATCAATGTGATGGCGGATTGAACGGGCTATCATCACCGACGTCAGATTCATGTTACCCATAGATCAACCAGCACCAACACACCCATGGCTACTTGCCCATCTGGTGATCTCACACATGCCATGCGGAGCCTTTTTGGTAGCTCTGGCAACCCAAAGACAATTCCCAGTTCCTTCGACAACGTCCTTGTATTTCGCATACCATGTGCGTGACCTGCTCTCCACGACTCTGTGTTCCCTGTTCATCATGGAACTCCACCTAGAAATAGCTTCAACCAACTCGGGCTTCGTCTGGAATCGCATACCCAACTCCACTTCACCAGTCTCTTGAACATAAGTAGAAACTCCGGGCCCAAAATGAGTTGGGTCATAGCTATCCTCATCAGGGCCCCCATAATCCCTATATCAGGCCTGTGTATCAGGATTCGCCAGAATATAAAACGATGTGGGTACATTGTTCGTGCACACCACTTGTTCATCCTCGTCCCCAGGATTCAAATCAGTTGATAAGGAACGATCATCCTCACTTCCACCGTCAAGTTCAGCTTCCTCACCATCGTCTTCGCTACCAACATGCTGAACAACATGGTTGCTAATGTCACCCACGTAATCATCGTCGAAGACATTCTACTCGTCATGGTCCATACCATACATACCACCACTTGTGGACGGCTAAGCACAATCCACGTGAACATACCCACCAGGTTGGCTGGACTCACCAATTTCAAAACCTCGGCTATGAACAGGTGGTGGTATACTTGGTACAATGGGAAAGTTCTGCATGTTGCTCAACAACGACATGAACGTGCTTGGCCGTGCTCCATCATTAGTGCTTGTCAACTATTCCATAACAATGTAAAAATCCACGGAGGACAACGACAATCGATCAACAATTTTGAAGAAGAATGCGGTTGACTCATCATCTTCCACATTATAACACCGATAGTATATAGCCGAACCAATTAGTTCAGGACAACGGTAATATATTTTCAACATATACCCCTCATTTGCAATGCTAAGTCTCATGACAATTAAATCAACTAACTCGGAGTGGTTCAACCTCCTCTCGAGAGTCACGTTCCGCTCCGGTATTGGAGGATCATAATACACACCCACAGTCAAATCAAACTTAATCTAACCCCTCTGTACATATAACCGTCAAAAAGATCGTACAACTGCAATATACAAATACATAACTTTTAATTCCTTTTCATTCGACATTTATTTTCATTGTATCCTCAAATATGTACTCCACTCGGCCACATTAACAAAACTATTACTACAAACTTAATACATTAATCAGTAAATAATTTACATGATTAATTCATTTAGTCACGCATCAGCATTAAATGCTATCATAGCATCGGACCAAACATAATCATTCAAACTACACACAATCATACAACACATTCAAATTAACTAAATTATTTTGGGTTCTCCACAAATTATAATGTAACACAAAATTCAACAATAAACTTTCTATGACAACTCACACATAATTGTTCAACACATTAGTAAAATCATTTAGGGTTCAATTAACTTCACGAAAATGAAAATTTGAGTGGGTGGGAGTCTGAGACTCACGGACAAGGTGGAAAAAGTGGCAGTCAACGGCGGCAACTTCAGGCCGAATATGATCTCTACAACCAAAAATCCATTATAAATTTCACCGAAAAAAACTTAAAAGATAAGACATGAAAAAAAGTAACATTACCGGATCTTGTGAACAAGCGGAATGGCAGAGGAGAATGGCAGAATGCCGGTGAACAAGCGGCGCAAGGGCGGAGGAGAGTGGCAGTGAAGTCTCCAGAAGGAAGAAGAATGGTGGAATGGAGGCGAACTGAAGAAGAAAATTGGCGAAGGGCAAATGAAGAAGATGAAGAATGGCGGAAATGGAGAAGAAATCTGGGATTTAAGACAGATAAGAGGACGCATTATGTAAATGCGTCCTTGCCACGTGTCGTCTCCCCCTTCCGCCTGATTTCGTTGACCAAAAATTTTTAAAAAAAATTTGAAAGTAGAGGACGCATTACGTAAATGCATCCTCGCCACGTATCCTCTCCCCATACGCTGCCTGATTTCGTTGACCAAAAATTTTAAAAATAAATCCAAAAGCAGAGGATGCATTACGTATATGCGTCCTCGCTACATGTCAAGCTCCCCTCATGCGGCCACTGAAATTGATAAACAAAAAATAAAAAAAATTGAAAAGGTGAGGACGCATTACGTACATGCATCCTCCGTATTCACTGTTGTTTGTGGCTACTGTAGCCACAAACATAGAAATTTCCCGTGAAAATACCACAAGTTAAGGATCTGATTCCTACCAGCAGGTGTATTCAGCTAGTTTTTGAGACTTCTAGGGTGTTCTTCTGAACGACTTGGCATATTTGAGAGACGAGGCCTCTAAGAGTTCTGCTTTGAATCCTGAATCTGTCGTTGTGAAGTCCAGTAATCTTGCTATCATGTTTTCTTTGATTGAGAACGTGATAAAACTCATTTCAAAATATGGTGAAGGTGATGATTCACATCCACTAACCGATAGCATCTTGATGAGCATCATATATGGGCTAAATGAGATGATTAGTGTGGTTTTGGAGTATCTACAAGATGCCAAGGAACATGGGCAGAACAAGGGGGACGATCTTCTGGCCTCGGTGCAAATAATTGGTCGGTATCTTGTACAAAACACCTGATGCAGGGGCGGATCTACATGGGGGCTGGAGGGGGCTCCAGCCCCCACCAAGACAAAATTTATGGGGAATACGGGTAGTAAAAAATTTTTTAACAAATTATCAGCCCCCTCTAATAAGAGAAAAAATTGAGTTTTTTTTTACGGACTGATTAGCCCCCGCCATAAATGTATCCTAGCTCCGCCCTTGACCTGATGCATGCAGAGAAAAGGTCAAACAACTTCTAAGCTATATGATTTCTGTTCAAGGGAAAGATGAGCCCAATCCGTTTTGTTCAACCTGTTTTTTGCTTCCAATGTGTCAAATAACAATGAGCATTGATGGATGTGAACTTTTTGTATCATCTGGTGCATATAAAGTGGCTATTGACTACCTCATTAGTTTGATTGGCCCGAGCTATAACAGGGTTGAGGATGATAGTGCAGTATACCTGGCTTGTGATACATTACTGAACTTTCTGTTGCGATCTCCAATTTCGGATGGTTTGCCTTTCAAATTATTAGGAGCACTATCACGCTGGGCGATGGAAACAAATAAAGACAGCAGTGTTCTAATGTCAGGGAGCATATGTGCGCTTATACTTGATTCAATATATGTGCGCTTATACTTGATTCAACATATGTGCGCTTATACTTGATTCAACATATGTGCGTCATCTGGACTTGAGTAGTGATAATCTAAATTGTCTATCACAACTTATGAAGAAAAGCTTAGCAGTTTATGGCAAAAATTCGGTGACTGATAACGCAAAAGCAGATGATGGTCTCTATCAAATAGTTGCTGCTGGTTACTCTCTCAGTTCCCGACTATAAAAGAGGTGATTAAGAGAAGCTAGATTAGATTTGGTATATCAATAGTGAGGTCACATCGATGCTTAGATGACAACTAAATGAAGTTATCAGGGTGATGCAGTTTCTTGTGGGTGAAGGTTATCTGGAAATATGTTGGTCGCCCATTTAGTCAAACTGAATACAATAACTTGTATTTCAACTCTTTTTTCAAGGGGGTGGTTCATAGTAGGTTTTTGCGGAGAGAGAGAAAGATGAATTTTATACAAATAACTTGTATAAAGAAAGAGTTGAAATACAAGTTTTTTTTTAAGGATTCCTTAAAGAAAGAGTTTAAAAACTAGTTTAAAGAAAGAGTTGAAATACAAGTTATTTGTATTCAGTTAAAGAAAGAGTTAAAAACTAGTCCATTAAAGAAAGAATTGAAATACAAGTTTTTGCAGAGAGAGAAAGAGGAATTTTTTTTAGGATTCATTATTATATGCTTTCTTTTCCATGTGCTGGTGGGGTACCTTCATTTTATTTTTTGTTTCCATTTAATTTCTTAAAAAATGAATAAAAGCTGGCCAAAAAGGAAATAAAGTGAAGAGTGCAAAAACAGTTAGGACGTCCCAAAAAGGAAAGCGTGCTAATATAGCTGGGATGAAGGGAGAATAATTTATTTAAAAAAAATAACAATTTTGAAGTAAAATGTTAAACTTTTTTATGAAGTAAATTAATGGTGGATATATTGTATTAAATTTTTTTTATGATTTATTTTCAAAAAATTGGTCAAAATTTCAAATGGGTAAAAATGAGTCAATTTGGGTCAAAATCCAACCCGATCCATTTTGACCCAATCCACTTGACCCATATGGGATATTGACCAAACCCGACCCAAATGGGCCGGGTCAAAAATGGGTCGGGTCGGGTTGTGCAATTTGAACATCCCTATAATAAACGTACCTATCGACCTATAACTGATAAATGCATATGAATTGATTTATCTTTGCGCCGATGATTGATGTTTAACTAATGTGAGTTATTCCGAGTCAGTTACCTTCTTCATATATTTTCTAGATTTTATATCTGGCAGCTTGCATTTTTATTTTATATTTGGTATTAGTTAGCTGCATCATTAGTAGTACAAAAATCTGAAAATTAAGGCGTGGTGGGCACACCAAAAGTGTTATATATTAGCAGGTATTTTTACTATAGTTATTTTTATGTTCCTGGTGGGATCAACTTTGCTTACTACTGTGCTGATCTCATTTTTAGAGTTTGCAAATTATTTTGGTGAGTGAAATGACATACACCAAATTGGCGCCGCTGCCGGGGAACAGTTAGTCAATTTCTATTTAATATTACCTACTAACTTTGTGTGTTAGTGCTTGGTTTATGAGCAGATCATCAAATTCAGAATTGATATTTGATTCAGAAACAGAGAAGACAACCAAGCAGAATAGGAAAAGAGTTAAATCGAGTAAATTAGATTCTGTTGCACATGCTCAGTTTGGCCAAACAGACACTTGCAACCCTCAGTTGGCCAAACAAAGTCTGACATTCATAATTCAGCAGCATCTGAATCTGAACGTGACACCAAAATGGAAGAAAGAGTATTAGATGAGAATCTTAGGCACAACGCCAATAATCCTTATATGTGGGAAGTCATTGGACATAGTGAAGAAGATCGTACCACACCTAGTCAGCTGCCGAAGAATCCCATTGAGATTATGCTAGCGTTCTTGAATGTTCTTACTAAATTTCAAGGAGCGAATACATAAGACCAGTACAACTTCTTGAGTGAATTCATCAAGATTTGTAAGGTGCGGAAGAGGCCAAATAATGTCATTAAGGATTAATTAAAAATGGTTGCATTCCCTTTCTGTCTTACAAGAGCTGCAAACCAATGGTTTTCTAGCTTACCGCCTAACTTCATTTCGACATGGTCTGAGCTAAAAAACCTTTTCTTGGAGTATTACTTTCTAGCCACCAGACCTAATGCCTTGAAAAAAGAATTACGAGCATAAAGCAAGAATACGATGAACCATTGAGCATTTTTTGGCTAAGGTTTAGGTGGCTGGTGGATAGCTACCCCAATCATTGAATGAGTAAAGGATAGTTACTTTAATGCTTCTACCAAGGAATGACGGCTTCCAACAAGGATTTGATTAACTCTTCAAGTAGTGGTGGCTTCTCTCATCTTCGAGTAAATGAAGCCAGGGAGATCATCAAGAGGTTGGTGGACTTAAAGAAGGAATATGATCAGCAAAATGTCAGACTCTTGAAGAAGGTAGCACAGACAAATACATCTGATTTAGATAGTTTCAAGGAGAGGATGGATAGAATGGAGAAGATTATCTCTAAGGTGGTTAACAAGGTTGCGATTGTGGTATAACAAGAAAGTCCTTGCTATACATGTGGAGAGTTTAATCATAAAATGTTGCAATGAAATTTGACTATGGGAGAGATATAGGTTCAAGCAAGCGTGATGGAAAATTGGAATGACAGGAAGCAAAGGGAAGAGGCTTACTCTAACACTTACAACCCAAGGTAGGGAGATCAGCCAAATTTTTGTTCAAGAGACTCGGGAAATCAACGTGTTTCACCAAATCAAAGAGTGCCACAGACTTTCCCTCAGAACCAGCAAGCGACTCAAGGGAGATCAGTAGATGAAAAGATGGACATGATAATGACCATGTTGCAAAATCAGCAACAAAGTGCCAAGAAGACTGAGGAGACATTAGAGGAAAATACACGACAAATTTCTCAATTGTCAAATTCGTTGTACAAGCTCAGAACTAAATAGACAGGATCACCATCTCAAGTTCAGTTGAATCCAAGAGAAACTGTGAATTAGATCACTTTGAGGAGCGGATAGAAATTTAATAGGGTTATTTATGTACTTTTCCATATTTTATAAAAGGAAACCCAAATTCAAAACCCCTTAGAACATGGGCAGTGTGGTCTCTTAAAATTAAGATACCGCTCTAGAGACCGAAAACCACCACAGTGGTGGTCTATAGAGTGGTCTCTTAACAAGAGACCACTCAAGAGTCTCTTTCTAAGAGACCATTTAAGAGACCGAGAGTGGGGTCAAAATCAGACCAAGCCACATGGCCCAGGGCCGCTGAAAAGTGGCCCATTTTTATGTCCGTTAGGGACACGTGCCACCTTCTGAGTGGGCCACGTGTCCCACTAATTTGCTGCATTTTTAAAAATTTTCTAGTGTGGACACGTGTCACCCATGGATTGACCCGCGTGTCTGCAACGACTCTTTTCTGATGTGGGGGATTTAAATCAAGGGACACGTGGACCAATCAGAAGGCAACATGTGTCCTCTGCAACAGCTGTTAATGTCTTTTTTTAAATGGGCACGTGTCCCATTCTGGCGGAAACACGTGTCCCAACCGTATTTTTTTGAAAATTTTTGCAAATGTTTTTGAAAGAATTTCAATTTAAAATTTTTATTCCATATTCCTCCACTTTTTGCCTATAAATATAGATGATTTCAACTCATTTCATCGCACTACTTCCAATTCCAATACTTCTACCTCACTAATTCATCTTCTACATTGTAATCCATTTATTGTGATGGATCCACGAAGAACGTCGAAAGGCAAAGATAAGGTAATTCCAAATGCTTTCAATTTGGAAAATTCTTTGCAAAATTCAAATTATCGTCCATTTCCAAATTCGGAATTTTGTGAAAATTCTCCAAACATCCCTCCCCACTTCTATATGAATTCTCAACATTCATACATGAATTTTCAAAATCAATACTACTGTTCCCAAAATGCATACATGAATCCTATTTACCCGAACCACTTCCAAAATGCAAACACCCAATCGCAAAATTTGTACCCTAATTTATATGGTCAGAGCTTTCATTCTCCACATCTTGATGCTATAAACGAACCGGGAGCATTTTCAAGCCGAGGTGGTCGCGGTTCACCGGGTCAAAGTTTTGGTGGTTAAGATGGGCGACAATATAGAAGTCACGATGCTACGGACGGTAAGCCCTATTTTAATGTGTTTTATTTCAATTATGAAAATTCTAGTTTATAATTAATTTACATTGTCTTTGTTTCCCTTTGCTATATTTTAAAATAAGTATATTTGAACATGCAAAATATACGTAGCTAGTATATGCATTTTAACATGCAATCTAGTGTATGCAATCTAGTATATTATTTGAAGAATCAAATATATCATTTAATATGTTAATGTATTTTAAAAATTCATAAACATAATTTAAAAATTAGTATATGTTTGACATTTGTTTTGCTTTGAAAAAATGATTTATTTGTTTAGAAAATGATGTAGGTGAAGAAAATGATGAAATTGCAATAGTGTCCAGGAGTAAGGTTACAAAGAAGAAAGGTAACCGGGACAAATGGAGCGTAGAGGATGATAAAGCTCTATGTGGCGCATGGTTCGAGCATTCCACCGACTGTGTGGTGGGTACAGGTCAAAATTCTGGTGTGTTTTGGTCTAAAATTATGCGCGACCAACTGGATGAATGCTTACAGATGGGCAAAACGACGGTGAGAGAAATGGTGTCTCATTTTGTTAATGCAATTATTGCCGTATACCGTCCAACATACCTCAGACCAACAAAATCAGGAGGATATTGGTCGCCTGATGCATGTAGCTCGTGGACGTGGATTTCCAAGTATGCTTGGTATTATTGATTGTATGCATTGGGAATGGAAAAACTGTCATGTGGGTTGGAAGGGTCAGTTTCAAGATAGGAGTGGACGCACCTCAATTATTTTGGAAGTAGTCGCCTCCTACGATACATGGATTTGGCATGCAATTTTTGGTATGGTTGGGTCAAACAATGATATCAACGTCCTAGGCAAGTTACCTTTGTTTGATGACGTATGTGAAGGGAGAGCTCCACATTTTCCTTATGAAGTCAATGGTCGCAGCTACGATCAAGGGTACTATCTTACAGATGGAATCTATCCTAAGCGTCAAGAAAGTTACCGGAAAGACGTTGAATGTGCTTTCAGTATTTTACAAGCCAGGTTCTCCGTGATCTGCAACCCAGCTCGATACTGGAATGTCTCAACGTTGGGCAATATTCCGATAGCTTGTAGCTTACTACACAATATGATAGTCGAAGATGAAAAAGATACATATGGGTTGCAAGTTCAATGGGTAATTATGACCAAATCGACGACTCTCCTTGGCATCATAACGCCGAGCAGCATGCTGATCTACCGACTTTTAGGAAAAATTATAGGGAAGTACGCAACATAGCTAAACATGACCAATTGAAAAATGACCTTACGGAACATCTTTAACAACATTTGGGTGGTCAAAATTAAGATATCAATATGGTTTCGTCATCCATGTTTTCTCGTTTTTGAATGGGTAAAGTGCAAATATAACCCTATATAATTGAAGAAAGTGCAGATATAACACTGCAATGTTCGAAAGTGCAAATATAACTCTATCTATTCAGGTTATGTGCAAATATAACCTTTTTAGCTAGTTTGTGGCCGGAATGAAGTGAAATGATGAATTTGTCCCTGACGGATTCTTTTAAAAAAATTGGAAATAGCACCATTTTCTCTTTCCTTTTCTCTTATTTCCGTTCCATTCTCTTTTCCCTTTCTTCCTTTCTTTTCTCTTTCCTTTTCTCTTTCCTTCCTTCCCGCTCCAAACTCCTGATGTCTTTTCTCTTTCCTTTTCTCTTTTCTCTGAATCCAACCTGCAGATGGTGGTGGCGGTGGCGTAGGAGGTGGCGTGGCTTACCGGCGGCGGCAGCGGAGGAGATCCAGATCCACGCGCCACCTCTCACAACAGTGCTGGCAAGGTGAGTACAGCTCTATCCCATCACCATCGACGAGTCCAAACTGACGGGAAGAAGGGCATTCGTGGCGATTTGCTTTCGTTACCGACCAAATCGATGCCTTCGTCGCCGACTCTGATTCCAGCCGGCGGATTAGCTTTATCAAATCAATGCCTCCGTCTCCGATTCCTATCTCGTCATGGTCGTTCTGGTCGTACTGACGGGAAGAAGAGCATTCGTGGCGATTTGCTTTCGTTGTCGACCAAATCGATGCCTTCCTCGCCGACTCTGATTCCAGCCGGTGGATTAGCTTTATCAAATCAATGCCTCCGTCTCTGATTCCCATCTCGTCATGGTCGTTCTGGTCGTTCTTCTGGAGTGCTTCCAGAGTTCACGAATTATTGTTCTAGCTGTGATCTCGCCACCCATCAGATCGAGGTGGTTTTGATTTTCTAGGTTTGTGCCTTGAAGTGGTGTGGTGGCGGGTCTGATGAGTGGTGGGGAAGGGTTTGATGTGGTGTGGTGGTAGGACTGATGGGTGGCGAGAGGTGGTGATCTAATGGCTGGAGGGATTCGTGGTGGTGGTGGGAATGGTTAGTGGTGGTGGCAGGGTGAAGGTGAGGTGATGGCAGGGGGAGGCAGAGGAGCTCCGATAGTGGCTGATGGTGGTGAGCCGGGTGGTGGCGGCCGGTGGAAGGGTGGTTCGGAAGGATTAGCAATGGCATAGTTTGCTTCGGCGGCGCTTCATCTAGGTTCGGTCCAATTCCAATTAATCTCTCTGATTCTGGGGATTGTGGTGGTGCTGGAGGGCTGGAGATGATGAACTGATGGCTGGCTGCGGGAGATGGCCGGAGGTGAACATGGCGGCGGATTGGAGGTGACAGGAGGGTAGTTTGTGGGGGCATTTTTGTCTTTTTAAATTTTGTATTAGGTTAAAAGAGTATTTTGGTCATTTCCGGTCGGTCAATGGCCGGAAATGGTGAGTCAATGCCGGAATAGTGGCTTTAGGGTTATATTTGCACTTATGTGTAATAGATAGGGTCATATTTGCACTAAAAAATAACTCAGGGTTATATTTGCACTTTCCTCAACATATAGGGTTATATCTGCATATTACCCTTTTTGAATTTTTAACTTGTTCTTTGTTAGTAATAATTGGTTAGACTAGATCAATATTTCTTTTTTCATTTTTTTAATAATTGGGCATATTAGATCAATATTTTAATTTTTAAATTGTAATAATTGGTCGGCCTAGATCAATATTTTATTTAGTATTTTCTGTAATTTTTATAGCTGTTACAATTGGTTTTCACAATTTTAATGTTTTTTATATAATTTTAAAAACATGGATGACAGTCCACTAAATTCACTGTGACTACTGGGTTCTGCTCTTCATCTATGATCCTTCGTCTCTGAACCTGCATTTCTGTATCTTCCTTAATAGAAACCTGAAATTGCTCACTGTAGGGTTTTTTCTTTTCAGGGATTGGAGTGTTTCTTACTAGCTCTTTTTTTGCAAAAACAATCATAGGAGCTAGTGAAGTGGGAGAGTATAAGTTAACAGATGGTTTTTAAGAGTTTAATAAATATTTTGATATTAATATCGCTGATGACAAGGAGCTATGACTGATTCAGTGGCCCCTAAATTTGGTACACAACATTTCTTGCTTGTAGTTTCTGGCGTTTTAAGTTGGCTACATTTTGGTAGCGTATTTTCTTTGTATTTCAAACTATCATGCTGTATAATAGGATTGTTTCTAGGTTAGAGGTTGTGTTGTGGTTGAATCATTGAATATTTTTTAACTTAACTGATGCTAAATTATAGAACTGCTCATGCTTTATGTTCTTTTTATAAGTACAAAATTTGTAATCATCAAGCTACGTGCTGTTCACTCTTAAAAAATCTTGGTTAGGATGGAAGAGTTTAATAAGATACTAGTGTGATCTACATAAACCTAGATGAGGCATACCTATTGAGAAAATATGATTGCGAAATATATCAAGGCATTCCACGTATATGTGATAGCTGGTGCTGTTTTTGCTGTTTTATTTTTGAGAGTTCTGTTTGTCGATGGTTTTTCATTGATTCCACCATATTCTTGAATGATCTAGGCTCCAGATATCAATGGGCAAACACTGTCATTGAATCTTCACCACAATGGTCTTCTTGGTTCTTTTGAGGGTTCAACTGGTAATGGAAACTCATTTGTTTTATTGCTTAATGTTTTGTCCTATATTGTTCTTGTTACAAACTGATGTCTGAAATTGCTTAATACAAGTTTCTGTTGTAGATTCCATATTGTTTATGATGGTTAATTTGTTTCTTGTCCATTTTGTGCCAGGAAAATTGTATGAAGTGGTTAGTAACAAACCACAGGAGCCCGGGCCTACTGTGTTTTTACCTTCTCTGTCAGATTGCCAGATTGGTAATGATTCTCTCTTTCCATTTCACTTTCAAATGTTTCTCTGACTCGTTTATATTTTGGTTCAATTAAATAAGTGCGAGTAAATGATAAGATAATTGTGAAGTGCACTTTACTACAGCTCATGTCAATTAAAGTTAAATCTAGTACTCAGCATTTTAATCAGTTGAAGTTAAGAGCTTAACTAGGTGTCTTATAGATTAATGACTTCAATGTGACTATACCTGACATACCACTATCACTCATTAGAGTTGGGAAGATCTCACGACAGGTCTCTGTCCTGCACTACCCAGATCCAAAAGAATTTACAGAATCAAATCGGTTCGTTTTTCAAAAGATGGCAGAAAGGTCTGCTGCTTCATCCTTGACAGGCTCGGCTAGTCGTTACTCGACTCCAACACAAGGTATGAGGTCCAGAAGTTCAGGGCTGATTAGTGGGCATCCTACCTCCACACGCAGCGGAAGAACTGGAACTGTAGCGTCTGATGGATCGAGGGACACTTCAAAGCATCTATTGAGAAGGCATCCTGGATGCTAATCAAAGCATCCAAGATTCTGGTTCACCTTCAGGGTCATTTGAGCAATCCTATGAAAGAAAATTAAAGAAGAAAAGGAAGTCAGAAGTTTAAGGATGCGAGAAATCATAGAGGAAAAGGTTCGTTAAGTCAATTTTTGTTTTGGAATTAGTGCTCAACCACATATTTTTCAATTATATGTTACATTGCTAGGGATACTTGTACAACTTATTTACTACTCCCTCCATCCCTGTTTTTGCACACTTCTCTTTTTTTAGGTGTCAAATCTGCACATTTTTCATATTAAAAAAAATTCTATCTCAAAAGACATAAACACCCTTAAAGTACTTAAATATTACTCACAAACCCTCACCAGTCTCACGCTTGACGTAACCCAATTTGCATCTCACAAAACCCCTTGCATATTATTGGGTTTCAATGATCAATCATGCTTAACTCTGCCTTCTCTCCTGTCTTATTCTCTCTTTAGGATATTTTCCTAGTTTATCTAGATCTTGAGGATCTTCTTTTTCAAGCTTATGCAGCTTGTGTTACCATCTGTATTTCAAAATTTGAAATTCAAAATGGGTGATTTACTCATAGCATTCATACAATCACAATCAGATCGCTTGATTGCAGCAATCAACAATCTCAAAAAATCAATGATAATTCCTATATATTGCCGGTTCAATACCCTCCAGCCCTCACAAGATTCATCCACCATAACCACACTTTCCCGATTCTTTTACTCAGCAATACCGATCTCCTCGCAGCCTTAGCCATGGGTGATGAATTGATTGCCCAATATGCAAAAATAAACTTATCTGATGAAACCTCCAACAACGAATCGTCCCTGACTCGATGCACTCAGTAAACAAGCAAGCCAAAACATACCTTTTGGGAGCAAAAATCCTTAGCCCCAAATCCAAGCATGTGGATTTTATGATATCCACCATGACTAGGGCATGGAAGTGGTGCAAAGGAAAATTTGAAGGCCATCAAATGGGTTAATTTTTTGTTCTCTTTGAATTTGAACAGCAACAGGATCGGCCAAAGGTGATCGATAACTCGCCCTGGTCGTTTGACTACTGTCTTGTAGCCCTCGCAGAGACTAATGGAGACGAGCCTATCTGCCACCTCTCATTTCGCTGATAACCCCTTCTGGTTCCACATCCATGACATTCCCCCAGTTCTTATGACTCCGGACATGGCAGGCATAACTAGGGGTGGGCAAAAAAATTGAAAACCGAACCAAAAATTGAATTATCCGAATTCGAATAACCCGAACCAAATTTAATATACGGTTTTTGGATATCCGAATTGAATAAACCGATTTCTGAATATGGTTTTTGGTTTGGTTTTGGATGTTAAAACTCAAACCGAAACCCGAATCGAATACCGAATTATAATTAATTAAATTAATTAAATATATATAATAATAAATAAATTTTAAAACTACAAAACTAAATTTATAAGTAAATAAAAGTGGGAGGACTAATCTATAAATTTTAAAAAATTACCCCAAACATCTTAACATTAAATGGATCAAATAGACAAAAGACTGATATTCAAGTATTTTATAATCCATATTCATTATAAACAAGTTTAATAAATTAGTTCATTTAAATTTCTTATAAATTTTAAAAACAAGTATATATATTCTTATAAATTCTTGTTGGCATGAACGTAAATGGAAAGCATTAACTATAATCAATAAATATCCATATCTAAACTACAGTTCTCTTAGTAATCATAGTGATAAGGTGCACGAACAATTGATTCTTCAACAGTAAACTTTCACTACACTGAAGCATTCCTCAAACAATGGACATTTTCCTCTGCTCTAAAAAATTAACAAACTACAATGGACTCAGAAGAGATTACTTTGTGAAGAGATGAAGACGGTGAGATTACTTGGTGAAGAGATGAAGACAGTAATATATAAATATCATAGTTAATTTAGGAGAACGTCTCCTATTAGACCATCAAAATGTTAGACTAATCATGAAAAATCTCGTTTCAATAACTATTAGGGTCAAATTATAATTATTTATACATTACCATACATTTTAAAAGTTATAAGAAATTTGGTGCAATAAATTAAAACAAATATCAAATCAACTTATTAGTTATATCAATTATAAAAAAAACCTTGTATAATGATTTGTCAGTCTAAAACAAGACGCTGTGTTAATTTAATAGTGGAATTTTTGTATCACCCTCTAAATGTATTTAAATTACTTATATGAATAGAAGAGAAAGAAATTATAAAAATATACGAGTCCGTTTCTTGAAAGATGGTTTTTCCATAAGTTATGGAAAGACAAAGTTTTAAACTATAAATTAGAAAAAATGAAGATAAAATTGCTGGGTTGCATGAACCGGGTTATAAATTTATAACTACTATATGTTGCATACTAAAATTTTAATATTGCAACTAAGACCTTTTACCTTTTATTATTCTAATTAAATCATGTCTTTCCATAAACCTATAGAAAGACTGTCTTTCCATAAACCTATAGAAAGACTGTCTTTCCCAAGACTTTGCCAAAATATATTATAAACACATTCATCATGTATGAAAGAGGTAAAAACATAAGTCAAATTAATAGGGTAATAATAATAAAAAAGATTTGAGATCAAACGGTATTAAATAATCTTCAGTCACAAAATACTCCTCAAATTAAATAATGTAATAATAAATGGAAAAATCTTGAAAAATACCGTCTTTCCATTATTCTGTATGCTTATGGAAAGACAAAGTTTAATTATAATAATACAAAGTGAAAGGTCTTGGTTGCTGATGTGGCCATTTTATGCGGATATTTTAGGGTTTTTAGGATTAGGTTTTGGACAATTTTGTGCTCTGAATGTGGCATTTTGCCTTGAAATCATTTAAGGAGCGATAAAAGCGACTTTGGCGTTTTTATCACTTTTTAGATGATTTTTTGTGTGACAAGGTGATTTATTTGAAGACTTTGAAGATTTGAAGACTTTGAAAGATATCTTTGAAGATTTGAAGACTTACATTTGAGCTTTGTGAAGATTTGAAGAAGTGAAGAGGTGAAGAAAGGAGAGCAAAGCAACGGATGTATGATGATCCAGGGTTCTCAGAATTTTCCGAGAAGAATCAGCCTTCAAGAGTGGCACCATTGGATTCCTCTTCTCGAGCACTATAAAATCGACTACAAGAACTCCCGAAACGGATCAATGGTTCACCCGGAGGAAGCAAAACAAAACAGGGCTGGAGTTACTGATTTGGTCGCGACTCGCGATGAAGCTCGTCGCGAGTCGCGACGACAGCGTCCAGTCAGCCCTACAGCAGCGTTTTTCTCCCCTTTTTCTTCCCCTATAAATACCTCTTCACCCCCTTCTTTCCACAGCTTTTGGCCCCTGTTCTTGGGCCAAAACCCTAGTTTTTCTCTTCTTCTTTTCTTAGTTTCTATGTCTTTTGTTATTCTAGAGTAGTTATTGTACTTGGGAGCAAGGGTTGAAGCTTCCATATCTATGTAGCAAGAACTCATTTTATCTATCTATTTGGTGTTTTTGCTATTGTGCATTTAGTGTGCTTTGAATGTTAATTGTTGATTTCATTGATGTTGTTGAAAGCTTGAGCATATGAATACTTGTATGAATTGCTAGCTAGGGTTTGGGGGATTTGGGTTGATTTCCCCCTTTTCTTGTTAGGAATGTATGAGTATTATTTAGAGCTTTTGATTGTGTTGATGGATTGATAATGTGCTAGATGAATGTGATTGATGTTGAACTCTTCGTCATGTTCGTTTGTGTAGCAAACGAGAGAGTTATATGCTCTTGGATGAATGTGCATTGCACGTTCATCCAATCTCGTGTAATTGCATGAATTGGTTAAATGCTTAGTCACGGTGTAGTGGTCATAAGCATTGCCAAGCTTGTTGGTTCTTCGTGATTAAATGCCACCAATGGGATACCTTGAGTCGTGGTCGCGACAACGGAAGTCATTGGTGAGGTTTGACGAGAGATGTTGAACTCACTCTTGCAAACTACGAACTAAGAAGGATAGGAGTTTAGTCTCCACAACAAGTAGTTGAAGTATTGAATAGATGATTTTAATTCATCCTTGAAGCATTTGTTATTTAGCATTTGTGTATTCTTGATGGTGTGTTTCACTTCATTTGTGCCATGAGTTGATTGAGCATAGGGAGTGCTTGTATGATTGAATTGGTTAGGTGTTAGAAACGTGACGAATTCCGTAGCTCCTTTGCATGAAAATCTATGAGCGTGAACTTAGAACTTCTTGTGCATAACGTGTTGTGATTCTTGCTAGATGGGTATGTTGATGTTGAGTCATGTAATGCTATATGATAGAATGAGTGAATGATTCAATGACCTACATTAGATTTGGAAGTGGATATCCCTTGCCCCCAAGGCTTTTTATCTTTGTAGTTTTAAAACCCCTTTTCTTAGTTTTGTTTGATGATTAGCATAGTCACTTGACCTTGCTAGTTATCTTGTCTTTTTACTTTCGTAACTTAGGAACAACCAACCAACCAACCAACCCCCCCCCCCCCATTTTACTTGCTTTTATGTGTGTGTATATATATCTACTCCTAGCATAATATCAACCATTTGTGCTTAAGCGCTTAGGAAGATCCCTCTTCTCCTTGGACGACCCCGATTTGCCGCTATCTACCTAGTTGTAGAAAGTAAGCAAAAAGGGCTTACAAATTATCTTTTGCATAGGGGGTGCGACGACCGCCTGCTATCAGTTGCAATATTAAAATTTTATTATTCAACGTGTAGTAGTTATAAAGTTTATAACCCGATTTATTCAACCCATAAATTTTATCTTCATTTCTTCTAATTTGCATTTTAAACCATAATATTTCCATGACTTATGGAAAGACCGTCTTTCAAAAGACGGGCTCATTATAAATTCAACAAAAAAAATAATGGCAGAAAAGGTGGAAATGCCAAAATGGAACATGAATGAAACCGCAGAGATGAAGTCAAGCAATGAAGCAATGAAGCAAGACAGCAAAGGCTTTAGACTTAGCCTTACTATACTACATTAGTCCCACATCGAAAGAGATGAGACTTAGCCTTCAAATTTCAACTATAAATACTAGGGAACTCATCCATTCTTTCAAGGCAAAGCACAAGATGCAAATGGGCCTCTAATGTCAAATTACTTGGCCTTGAACTTTGGGCTATAATTATTAACTTAAAGTTAAAATTTTGGTATGTTTATGAGTTTTTTGGTAGCACCAAAGCCTTTGGATGAACCTCTTTTCTAAAGCTGAATTAGATACGGGTAGGCATAAAAGATTTGGAATCCATTGACATTGATTAGAAGATCCTTTCAGTTGGCTAGAATCCGTTACTTGAACGAAACTCCTTTTTGCTTCGCTCGTGCGTAGCACTCCCGAACCCAACTTTAACTCTAACTCAACGAGCAGCGAAGCTTACGCCCATTCGCATTAGTTCATGGTTTATGACATTTATATCCATGGCTGGGAATTTCGCCACTCTATTTTCATTACGAAGATGTATCACGTCAGGATCCATTTTTTTTTATTCTAAATCCATATAGAAAATTTTTCTTTTGATTTGTTAGTTCAAGGGTTTAATTCCCTCGAGAAGGAATTGATAGAGGTGCGTCATAGATCTTTGGGCTTTTATTTCCATGATTCGCAAGAACAAACGAATGGTCAGTCCGCTGCCCGTCGAAATTAACTATGACAAGGAGCAGGGCGTGGTGCAGTAAAGAACAAGGACTCCGCACGAACCGATCCAGTTCTCACCAAATCCCTTTCTTGGGTTGGGGCAATCTCTTTCGGGGGGCCCTTTTATTTATTTTTTTGTGCATCATTGAAGATTTTTCATACTTTCTCCTTCCTCTTTAGGGAGAGAGGCGAAGCCAGGCCGAAGACTGGGGGAAGTTTAGGAGAGATGGGGAAACCTAGCAGCTGCCGGTCGGGCACCCCAATCGAAGATCCCACCGTGGTATGCGCCAATAAGACCACCAAAAGCCCCCCTACAGTCTCGTCACCGCTGCCGTTGGTTAATAGAAAATTCCCTTGGTCATTCCTCTGTTTTAATTATCTTGTACCACGGGTGGCAACGTAGCATATCCAATCGAGCTTGGTGCTTTTGTTTTAAAAAGCCCTGGAAATGTTCCGGAGGAAGAAGCAGATAGAGCAAAGGCCTTCTATTGCGCTTTGGGCTAAAGGCTAATCCCCCCTGGTCGGTCACCTTCTGGGAATTTCCTAGCTCTGCTAGAGGTGGATCGGATGAGAGGCCTCTATTTGCTTGCTTTTTTTGTGATCTGACTCCAACCCCGCGAAATCAGGTTCAAGGCGGCTATTCCTCACAATTGCTCCTTGTGATACGGTTTATCACGATATAAATTCCAATCATAAGGTAGAGGTAAGAAATAAACGAAAAAACTTTTGCCAATCACGAACAAAGCTATTGCCAGTTTTCCAACTCAAGATCTTTTTTCGTAATTTCGCCCGCCCGTTTAATTTCCTTTTGCCGAAGTTCGTTCAGTCAGTCTATTATTGATATCGAATTGCATGGCCAGTAAAAGCAGTGAAACATACCAGCACGGGCAGCTTTTGTTTTATCTTTCTAAGAGCGGTCTGATCCCTTATTTGATCAGACCACTCACGAAATGCGGCATTGCCGAGAGAAGACGAGAAAGGGGCGAGATATCTTTTTTTCATTGTGTCCACACCCCCCAAACTTACTTGACGAGGAATCCATTCTCGCGAACAAACACAACCCCTACACACACCTAGGAGAATCCAAGGTCAAATAGTTTGAAATTCCTAGTGCAGCCGAGAGTGTCTCGGGTTTTGGATGTCCCATAAAGAGTGAAGCTGATGCCCATAGTTGCACCAATCTGGCACGAGTGGATATCTGCTTCTACCATTTACACCCCTAAAGTGGAGAAAGAGGGATGTTATTGGCCTTCAAACATTCTCTTTAGAGCACCGAGAGTAATAAAATGGGCAAGGATGTATTGAGGTCGTGCCTCACATCCTTGAGAATCCCATTTAAATCAATCTCCTAAAGATGAGAGAATGGATACACTTATACCGCGTGCATCAAGCGTGACGATTATGTAATCACCCACTCCATTTTGAGCAAATGGACAGCTTTATGCCAATTTAACACAGAGTGTAGCGCGGGCATAGAGCGCATAAATAACTGTTAATTCAAAGTTAAAACTAGGCTTAGGAGAAAAAGAATCGGAGCAAGATCCTTACTTTAAATCCTATTGCCTCCTTCTTAAATCCGAGTTAAAAAGAAAAACCAAGAAAACCCTTTGATTCTATCGGGCATGAACAACCTCCTCCTGGCGCGGAAACTAGCATCATTCGGCCAGCAAATGCCCAGAATCTAGGTCCAGTGCACAATTCCAGCGTCATGCATCCGAGAGTAACGCCCAGGCACCAAGGACTCGAATGCCCCCTTGAGCACTCGAACACATCCATATATCGAATGTCGTGTTCGAGCACTCGAACACCTCCATGACTCAAATGCCCCCTCGAGCACTCGAATGCCTCCTACGCTCGAAAACCTCCTCGAGTACTCGGAGACCTCCTGGAGCACAAGAAGACCTCCAACACTCGAATGCTCCCCTCTAGCACTCGAACACCTCCAGCACACGAACACCTACATCCCTCGAGTGCCCCCTGGAGCACTCGTAGACCTCCAGCACACGAATGCCCCTCCCGAGCACTCGAACACGTCCAGCACACAAACACCTCCATCAGTCGAATGTCCCTCAGGGGCACTCAAACACCTTCAGCACTTGAGTACCTCTACCACAAATTCCCATTCGAGCAGTCATGGCACCCAGATCCAGCAACAAATGCCCAGAATCCAGCGCCATGGCACAATTCCAGCGTCATGCATCCGAGAGTAGGGCCCAGGCACCAAGGACTCGAATGCCCCCTCGAGCAATCGAACACATCCATATCTCGAATGTCCCATTTGAGCACTCGAACACCTCCATGACTCGAATGCCCCTTCGAGCACTCGAACGCCTCCTACGCTCGAAAACCTCCTCGAGCACTCGAAGACCTCCTGGAGCACTTAAAGACCTCCAACACTCGAACGCTCCCCTCTAGTACTCGAATACCTCCAGCACACGAACACCTCCATCCCTCGAGTGCCCCCTGGAGCACTCGCATACCTCCAGCACACGAATGCCCCTCCCGAGGACTCGAACACATCCAGCACACGAACACCTCCATCAGTCGAATGCCTCTCAGGAGCACTCGAACACCTTCAGCACTCGAGTACCTCTACCACAAATTCCCATTCGAGTAGTCAAATACCTCCAACTCTTATGGGCTCACACATCTGCCCCTCGAGTAAAGAAGTACCAGGGAGTAGCCATGATTATACATCTAGCCCAACATATAGGGACTAGAACAAATGCTCATCTGGGAACAAGCGATTAATCACTATATAGCAATCTTTCATGACGATTTTTACCACTCGATCAGTACTTGGTTGAGCACCATTCATAACAACACTATTCCTTTCCCTCCAAAGACGATAAACCGTGGTAATCAAAGCTAGAATTCCAAACTTCTTTCGAACTTTTGAACCCTTTATTTGCCTCTTAACCCAAGTCATAGAGCTTGCAATTGTGTTTGTTCGTCTCCTTAACCCAATCAAATTCCTTATACGCCCCCATACAACTTCCGAAAATTTACACTTGAAAAATAAATGTTCATTCGTCTCCTCTTCAAGATGACGTAAGGAACATATTTTCTCCATGCTATCTCCCTCCTCCGATCGATGCTCGTCCTTGGTGTGAAGTTTCTAAATTGCGGCCAACCATGCAATAAAAGAGAATTTGGGAGGAATAAAACCACGCCAAATACTATTAAAAACCTTCTCTTCCGAACGACCATTAACATACAGATTCGGATACTTATGCCGATGCATAAAGAAATAAGCCACGCTTGTAAATTTCCTCGAGCTAGACCAAGAACCAAGATGATCCTTTAATTCTTGTATATCTCCATGAAACATATCACTCAATTCATCCCTCAGCTTACAAAGATCACAAAAATAGCTCGAAAATCTCTCCCGCAGTCTACCATTCGATATCCTTGGATTTAGACTCCAAAAGTCCTCTCCTTGAAGATAAAATGAATGGATCCATTTGACCCACAAGTTATCCTTCTTCATATGAATGTCCCATAATCTCTGGGCCATCGAGGCACGATTCCATGTAACAAAATCCCTCAAACCAAGACCCCCAAAGACTTAGGAGCGCATAGCTTTTTCCATGCAACCTTACCCTTATGCTTGCCTCCCCATAAGAAGCATTTGCATTTTTGCTCAAGGGCATCCATGACTGTAGTCTGTATAATAAAATTCTGAATCCCAAATCCAGCAATACCTCCTACAATCGAATGAACAAGTTCCAACTTTCCGGCATAGGAGAGGGTGTGACCCTTCCATTGGGCAATCTCCGAATCAACCTTTCCAAGTAGGGTTCCAAACTGAGTGACCTTCAACTTGCTAGAATCAAGTGGCACCCCTAGATACCTTATGGGAAATGTAGACCATGGAATACATGTGAAACTTAAATCCTCCTTCAAACCGACTCCAAAGAACTTGGATTTAGCCGCATTGATAGCTAATCCCGAAGTGCACTCAAATTCATTAAGTGCACTCATAAGGATGTGGACCGATCCTTTATTAGCCTTGGAGAAAAGCATAAGGTCATTAGCAAAAGCTAAATGAGTGATCTTGAGCACTTCACACCTCAGATGATAAGTAAAATGCCGTGACTCAGTCCTCCTTTTCAACAATCTCGAAAAATACTCCATGCAGATCACAAAAAGGAGAGGAGACAGGGGATCACCTTGTCGAATGCCTCTTTGACCCTTGAAGTGATCGCACAATTTTCCATTAACTGCAATCGAGAATGAAGATGTTCTCACGCACATCATGATTCTATCCTTCAGTCTTTCTGGAAAACCTGAAATTCTGTTTCACCTGAATTCTAAACCTTTATACCAAGTTGTTTAACAGTTTGGTGTTGGAACACCAAGATTAGTTTGGTGTTAAAAGCAAAACGAAATACGCAGTGCACACACAACTTGGTTACGCAGTTCGGTGCAAATACACCTACGTCTGCGGGGCCTTGCCCAGATCAGAAACCATTCACTAGAAAGCAGTCTTTAGTACAAGAAGCTTAACTTAAATACTAATCCATTGCTAACCTACAGAGTGAATGTTGTGAGCTCCCCTCGCTGTCGATCCTACGTCGTTGAACCCTCACGATCAACACGTCTCCCTGGATCTCCTCCTCCCGAGGAATTAAGACTTCCTTGTTTCTGATCTTTACGAACTTGGTCGGTTGTTTACGAACCTCCAAACACTAAGGCAGATCGCTCCAAAGCTCTCACGTAGAGATTGAATCTTGGTTGCGTCCCATTGATTGCGTTGTAATCTTCTTCTCTTTATCCCATCGCAATCCTGCCTTGAATCAACTTCTTTCCTTGTCGAACTTCTACCACAAATAGACTTCTAGACTAAGGAAAGATCTAATGCTAATCTGGTATTTAATTGAACAATCCTGTTATCAATAGGACTTGTTCCATAAATAAACTACTTAACCAATTCCTAACTATTACAGGAATATTCGTTTACCAGAATTAGATGACCACGAAATCAATCATTTATCTTCACAATATTCTGATCAGATCGCACCATTATATCCCATAATACACTCCATAAATCGTGGACATCAACCTTACTGCTGCTGGAATACTGCTGGATAGCAGTGGTGTTAAAACACCATATCACCAGAAGTCACTCAGTGGTGTTAAAACACCAGATTACTAGTATTCACAATATGCCATACATAAGTCCAACTCCGGAGGACTTTACAATCTCCCCCTTGGCATATTGGTGAATTCATAGAACAGCAGCACAAACACCATAGAATACCAGAAAACCAGCTAGCACAAATATCACCAACTAGCATAAACAATATAGAACACCAGAATACCAGCTAGCACAAATATCCAATTATCCAGAACACAAAATCATTCAAATCATACAAAATCTCTAATATCTCCCCCTGAATTCAGTAATATGACAAGAAAAACCAAGAAAATCCAGAATTCCAATCATTCCAAACTATCACTCGGACTCCTCTGATCCAGCATCTGATCCATGTTCATTTTGACTCGCTCCCAGCAATGCTTCTCTCTCAGCCGCCAAAGCTGCCAGCTCCCCCTGAATCTTTGCAATAGTGGCCTGATGACGTTCAAGTAGTTCTTGACACGCAGCTGCCCTCGCCTCAATGGCTCTTAGCCGAGCTGCTCCTTCATCCGAGCCAGTCGTTGCTGGAGGCGTCCAGGGTAGGTCCTTCACTATACGACCACTCAGGGTTCTGAGAGTTGGCCGTAAGGCTTGGGTTGCCAATACTTCATCGGTCTCGCTTGCAACTGCTCCCCCTTTTTGCAGTACCATCGATATCAGACAGGGATGGACTAAAGCTTCCTTCCTCATCGTGCGAGCACAGTCCAAAATGTCATTAAAAATCAACCTGCCCATATTGACCCTATGCCTCGTTCCCAGGCTGTAAAGAAGAGTCACCATTTCTTTGGTGACAATCGTGTTGTTTACCGATGGAATCCAGTTATGAACCGCCACCATATACAAACAGTAATACCTGGAGGTCAAGTTTGATGCTGGTATTTGTTGTCTCCCAGTCAGTGGCCACGAACTTTCCACACCACCGGTCAACTCTACTGCCACTGCATCAAAATTTTCCGGCATTTGGTGTTGGAACACCGCCTGAACATTCCTCGATGTTCCACGCTGCAGACAAACATTTACTGCCTCCGGGGAAAATACCACCACTGTTCCTCTCACATATACTCTGTGAAACCACGGAGAGTCTTCGTCTTCACACTCCTCCTTCAAATTAGAGTAAAATTCCATCACAAGTTGCTTGTTATAGTCACCGAAACAGGTAGCTGCCTTAAACACTTTGAGATAATGCAAATAGTCTGTGAATCCACATTCCTTATATTTTACAGCATCAGCTGGCCTTTCCGCCAATATCTTCCGGTCACAGACAAACTTCCACTTCTCTTGACTTGCATCATCAAAGAATTCATAGCTAATGGCTTCACTCGCTTCAGGTACAGGTTGTGCACTAGACTCAACTGTCTCAGCTTGTCTTTGCTGTCTGGCAGTGCGTAACTTCTTCAGTTTCTGCCCAATTGGCTCATCACTGTCCTCACTAGTGGCTGTACTTTTGACTCTGCATCTTTTAGATCTTCGCACTCACTTGGAGATAGAGGCCACCCTTTCTTCACCTGTCTCAGATCTGTCTCCAAATTCAGATGGTGTTTCAACACCAGCCTCCTTCCTTTTCCTCTTACATCCCTGAGATGGACTTGTCTCCAGTGGTGTTTCAACACCAATACCCATATCAACTGGACTCTGCTCCTTCTCAGCATGGCTCTCATCTGGTGTTTGATCATCAGTATCAACCAAACCAGCACTTGGCACATCAGCCACACCTGCTCTCTCCGCAGCAATTCTTTCACCATCTTCCTTCTCAGAATCAGATCTCATAAACTCTGATAGGGCAGACTCAGACCTAAACAACTCTGATATGGCCTCATTCAATGCGGATTCACTTAGTACAGAGGCACTCTCTGGTTCATTCACCCTCAAAATCCTCTCAGCCTCATCAGTGCCACCTGCACACCCAGCCTCATCTTCACTATCACTAATGTCCACAACAGGAACAGGTAACCTTCTCAGTGATTCTTGAGTCTGAAACAGAGACTCATCAAAACACACTATCTCTGTGTCACCAGCCACAGTAAAATCAGTGGATTAAACCACTTTTATCCAGGGCTGCACAACTACATTATCCCCCAAATTCCTGATAATCGGCCTGTGCAGGGAAGCTATCCGTGTGTACATTGTGAAGTATTGACCCTCTTCATCTCCTACTCTATAATGTTCTCTGAAACCAACCCCAACCAATTTGGCATTATACTCACTAATCTCCCTAATCTCTCCTATTCCACCAGTTAATAACTCCTCAAGTTTAAATCCATTAACTTTGCCATGCAGACTTTTATATTTTCTAAGGTCTACATAATCTCTGTTCTGCACCATCCATTCTATAAATTCAAGAACAGAGCAAAAGTACATTCCATCATAGACGAAAGAATGATCAAACCTAGCTTTCCGTCTCTGAACTTTTCCACCCCACTTGGCTAGTGTCTGCACTCGATCTCCACACAGCTCGTCCACATCTGCATCCGAATCGAGCTCTTCAATTCGTGGATTCTCCGGCACCCGCACCTTGACGAAATCTCGGACCATCTTCTGGAACGTGGAGCTTACCATTGTTACAGGGTTTTGAGTGGGCTATAAAAATCGAGGGTTTTGGCAAATTTTTCTGATGAACAGGGAGCTGTGAGCTACGTAGAAGATGAACAGTCGAGAGTTTGAGTTTGTGTGGGAATCAATTTGTCACTTTCTCCTTTTTCCCCCCTTTTTCCGAAACCCAAAAATCTCTCTTTTTCCTTCCTTCTGAGTACAAACCTAGGCCCAATAAGTTTTCGGCCCAGCTGATTTTTCTCCCTCTGAAGTCCTCGGTGTTTAAACACCACTTCACATATTTTTGATACTTTTGATTTTTCTCTATTTTTTTCTTTTTCACCATATTATAAAAGAAACAACACAACAGTAAATAATACAATAGAAAGTACAGATCAGAGTACCTTACATTCGACAGACACCCAAGTGCTGTCTGAGGCCTTCAAACGTCTCACCATCCAGTGGTTTTGTAAATATATCAGCCAGTTGTTCTGCTGTTGGTACATACTGGACTGCGACTTCTCCTTTTTCAACCAAGTCTCTGATAAAATGATGTCGGATATCGATATGCTTTGTTCTAGAGTGTTGCACAGGATTCCTGGAAATATCAATGGCGCTTTTATTATCACACAGGACTGTCAAACCAACATCATTGAACCCATAATCTCTCATCATCTGCTTCATCCACAATAACTGTGCACAACAACTCCCGGCAGCTAAATACTCTGCTTCAGCTGTGGACAAGGATATAGAATTCTGCTTTTTACTGTACCAGCTGACCAGATTAGATCCAGCAAAGAAGCACCCTCCAGTGGTACTTTTACGATCATCAGCATTCCCAGCCCAGTCCGAATCACTGAAACCTACTAATTGTGAATCCTTGTTCTGAGAAAACCATACTCCATACTCCGCTGTTCCACTTATATACCGAATAATCCTTTTCACTGCTGACATATGTGATTCCTTTGGATCAGCTTGGTAGCAAGCACAAATACCAACACTTAAACAGATGTCTGGTCTGCTTGCAGTCAAATACAACAGGCTGCCAATCATACTCCTGTACAATTTCTGATCCACACTTTGCCCCTGTTCATCCTTTGTAAGCTTATCGGTGGTTGCCATTGGGGTGCGTACTGCCTTTGCACTTGTAAGACCGAATCTCTTGATCAAGTTTTCAGCATATTTCTGTTGATTGATAAACAGACCATTCTTCTCCTGAGTAACCTGCAATCCCAAAAAATATGACAATTTTCCTACCATGCTCATTTCGAACTCTTGAGTCATTAAGTCAACGAACTCCATCACCAAGGCTGAATCGGTAGAACCAAACACAATGTCATCCACATAGATTTGTGCAATTAGAATCTTTGGCCCCTTGTGCAGCACGAACAGTGTACGGTCTACTCCCCCTCGACGATCGCCCTTTTTAATCAGAAAGGTTGTCAGTCGCTCATACCAAGCACGAGGTGCCTGCTTGAGTCCATAAAACGCCTTATTCAACCTATAAACATGATCAGGAAACTGAGGGTCTTCAAACCCCTTAGGTTGCTCCACGTAAACTTCCTCTTTTACTATGCCATTCAGGAATGCACTCTTGACATCCATTTGATAAAGAGTAAAGTCTAGTATGCAGGACACGGCTAACATTAGTCTGATGGACTCCAATCTGGCTACCGGGGCAAAAGTTTCATCGAAGTCAACCCCTTCTACCCTTGAGCAACAAGGCGTGCTTTATTTCTAGTGACATTACCATCTGCATCAGATTTGTTTTTGAAAATCCACTTGGTACCAATCACATTTACATTAACAGGTCGTGGGGTAAGAAACCAAACATTGTTTCTCTCGAATTGCTGCAATTCTTCTTGCATCGCCGAGATCCAATATTCATCAAGCAAAGCCTCTTTGTAATTTCTTGGTTCAGTGAGTGAGATGAAACACGATAATCCTGCTAATTCTCTGTAATTTACACGGGGTTGATCCCTTAACTGCATAGTTCTCGTTGGATTTCGGTCAGAATCAGGATTTCCAGATTCTGGAGTTTCAACACCGGTTGACGGTGCTGGTGTTCCAACACCAGTAGGAACGGCTGAATCAAGCGCATCACCTTCTCCAGCATTGTCGTTCTCTGAATCATCTATCACCACATTAATAGACTCCATGACTACCCCAGAACGTTGATTCAGTACTCGGTATGCTCGGCTGGTAGGAGAATAGCCCAAGAATATGCCAATGTCGCTCCTGGATTCAAATTTAGCTAAGGGTTCTCGATCCTTCAGAATGTAACACTTACTGCCAAAGACATGGAAATACGACACATCTGGTTTCTTTCCTTTCCAGATCTCATACGGTGTCTTCTCGGTAAACGGACGCAGATATACTCGGTTGATGGTGTAGCATGCAGTGTGTACTGCCTCAGCCCAATATCTAGAATGAATTTTTTTCTCAGCCAACATTGCTCGTGCCATTTCCTGCAGTGTCCGATTCTTTCTTTCTACTATACCATTCTGCTGAGGGGTTATGGGGGCAGAGAACTCATGATGTATACCAAGCGTTTCACAGATGTCCCAAAATTTAGAGTTTTCGAATTCCTTTCCATGATCACTCCTGATGCGTGCAATTCGAACCGTTCCTTTTTCTACATGAAGCTTGTGCGCCAAGGTCTTGAATACATCAGCGGCCTCTGATTTTTCTTTGAGGAATGATACCCACGTATATCTCGAGAAATCATCCACGCAGACAAAAATATACTTCTTCCCTGCCACATTTGGTGTACTTACTGGCCCCATTAGATCCATATGTAGAAGCTCCAAAAGTCTTGATGTTGAAACATCATGTACAGCATGGTGAGGAATACGAATTTGCTTTCCTTCCTTACACGATCCACAGACAGTCTCCTTGATTTCACTGATTTCGGGAATACCTCTGACTGCATTGAGTCTGGAAATACGAGCCAAGGATTTATAATTTATGTGCCCCAATTTTCGGTGCCACAGTGTACTAACTTCCTTTTTCGAGCTCAAGCAGGTGACATCTTGATCGAGTAGATAACACTTATCCATTGATCTGGATCCAGTGAATACTCCAGACCCATGATTTACAATGCACTTATCTTTGTCAAAGTACACTGTCATATCATTATCACATAAATGACTGATGCTCAATAGGTTAGCCTTCAGACCTTCCACCAGCAACACATCTTGGAACACTGGAAGCCCTTTGATTTCTAACTCCCCTTTGCCGATTATTCTGCTTCGTTTTCCATCTCCGAATTTAACATGTCCACCAAATCCAGGTTTGAATTTTCGCAGAAATTCAGGAACTCCTGTCATGTGCCTTGAGCACGCACTGTCGAAGTACCACGAGGTTCCTGTATGTGCTCCAAAACATACAAAACTTGAAAGACAAATATCTTGAGACTTTCGAACCCATACCTGGCTTACTGGTCGAGTGATGCGATGTGATTTTTGAGTCGCATGTGTGTTCAAGGATCCGTTCCTGTATCCTCCAGTGTTGAATTGGTGCATGGTGTTGTATCCTGGAATGGTGTTGAAATACCGATATGCTGGGTTGACAGACAGTGTCTTAAGTAATTTGAAGCACCTGTTTCTCACATGACCTTGAACTCCACAGTATCTGCATCTCCTGATTCTCTTGATAGGGTAATTCTCCTCAATTATTCTTGGAGCAGGTGCACCTTGATCTGCCTTATTTTTCAACGCATCAACTGATCTTTCATACCCAATTCCAAATTTGGTAGTTTGTCCCATTTTCAAACAATCTTCAAGCTTAGCTTTCCCTGTATTGAGACGTCTAATAGCCTGTTCTGCTGCCTCTGCTCGTTGAACTACTTCAGCAAATTCCTTTTTAAGTTTTTCAAGTTCTTCAATTGCATCTTTCTTTCCAAGTTTATTCACTCTAACTTTTTCACATAACCTCTTGTTCTCAACCTTGAGCTCTTTGTTTTCATCCGCCACTTTTAACCACATTTTATACATCTCCATACTTTCTTTGCGAATGTCATCATCACTAATGCTTCTAGTCTCTTCATCTGAGCTATCACTTTCTTCTTCATTCAACACACTGCGATTTATCTCAACAGACTCTTCCAATGACACGCTGAAAGCAACATGATTCGTATACTCTTCTCCATCCTTAATATCGTCTCCTCCGTCATCATCACTCCAGGTTATGGCATATGATTTCCCTTGCCTTTTAAGTGTATTGGCGCACTCAGCTTGTATGTGTCCAAAACCTTCACATTCTCTGCATTGGATTTTTCTGTTCAGATTTGGATTTACCGATTTGATCTTCGGTGTTTCAACACCAGTTGCCTGACCGAACCTGGGAGTGAAGTTGGCATTCGGATTTTTGCTCCCACTTAACTTGTCCTGTGGCTTCCTGCCCATCTTCTTCATGAATCTGGAGAAGTTTCTGGTTATGTTAGCAATTTCATCGGAATCTTCATTATCTGTATTTTCATCTGCCTTCCCAGAGGTAGTGCTTGTAAAAGCCATCTCCTTCTTTCCGATTTTATTTTGCAGCATCTCCATCTCATAAGATTCCAGAGACCCCATGAGCTCATCAAGTGTCATCATCCCAATCCTTTCATTTTCATTGATTGATGTGACCTTCATATTGAACCGTGGAGGTAATGCCCTCAACACCTTCCTTACAAGTTTTTGGTCTTTGTACTTTTTACCAAACTGAAAAGCCTTGTTTGCAATATCTCGGACTCGTCCATTAAACTCGGAGATAGTCTCATCTTCCCGCATCTTCAATTCCTCAAATTTCGATGTATAGTATTGCAACTTTGAATCTCTGACTGAGCTTGTTCCCTCATGATACGTTTGTAACACATCCCATGCTTCCTTTGCAGTCTCACAATTTGAAATCATCTTAAATTGATCTTCATCTACTGCTGTGAAGATGGCATTCAATGCCTTTGAGTTAGACATGTACGCTCTATGCTCCTCAGTAGAATATTCAGAATATGGTTTGATCGTTGATGAGCTCGATTCTTTAGTTTTGTCACTTGGAGGTGGAGTGTACTGATTCACTACATAGTTCCATGCTTGATCATCTAATGCTCCAATGAATACTTTCATACGTGCCTTCCAGTAAGCGTAATTGCCTTGTTCCAACAGCGGTGGTCGCGTGACAGAGGCCCCCTCCTTTGGTGCCATGGTGAAACCTGATCTCACTCTCCCTGTATAGGGGTTAGCAAGTGCCTTGCTCTGATACCAATTGAAATTCTGTTTCACCTGAATTCTAAACCTTTATACCAAGTTGTTTAACAGTTTGGTGTTGGAACACCAAGATTAGTTTGGTGTTAAAAGCAAAATGAAATACGCAGTGCACACACAACTTGGTTACGCAGTTCGGTGCAAATACACCTACGTCTGCGGGGCCTTGCCCAGATCAGAAACCATTCACTAGAAAGCAGTCTTTAGTACAAGAAGCTTAACTTAAATACTAATCCATTGCTAACCTACAGAGTGAATGTTGTGAGCTCCCCTCGCTGTCGATCCTACGTCGTTGAACCCTCACGATCAACACGTCTCCCTGGATCTCCTCCTCCCGAGGAATTAAGACTTCCTTGTTTCTGATCTTTACGAACTTGGTCGGTTGTTTACGAACCTCCAAACACTAAGGCAGATCGCTCCAAAGCTCTCACGTAGAGATTGAATCTTGGTTGCGTCCCATTGATTGCGTTGTAATCTTCTTCTCTTTATCCCATCGCAATCCTGCCTTGAATCAACTTCTTTCCTTGTCGAACTTCTACCACAAATAGACTTCTAGACTAAGGAAAGATCTAATGCTAATCTGGTATTTAATTGAACAATCCTGTTATCAATAGGACTTGTTCCATAAATAAACTACTTAACCAATTCCTAACTATTACAGGAATATTCGTTTACCAGAATTAGATGACCACGAAATCAATCATTTATCTTCACAATATTCTGATCAGATCGCACCATTATATCCCATAATACACTCCATAAATCGTGGACATCAACCTTACTGCTGCTGGAATACTGCTGGATAGCAGTGGTGTTAAAACACCATATCACCAGAAGTCACTCAGTGGTGTTAAAACACCAGATTACTAGTATTCACAATATGCCATACATAAGTCCAACTCCGGAGGACTTTACAAAACCTAATCCAAGTAAGACTTCTTTTAGGAAGTCCCAGGAGACTGTATCAAACGCCTTTTGCAAATTAACCATGATCATGCATCTAGGAGAATTTCTCGCCCTCCCATATCCACGAACAATTTCCTGCGCTAACATAACATTGTCCGAGATACTTCTGCCTTTTACGAATGCCCCCTGGCATGGATCAATAATCCCGGGCAGAATTCCTTCTAGTCTATTGGAAATAATATTAGTGATGATTTTGTAAACCACATTGCAACACGCTATTGGTCTAAAATCACTCACCTTAAGATTTTCCGGCTTCTTCGGTATAAGGGCGACCGAGGTATGGTTCAATTGAGCTAGTAGATCACCTGTTTGAAAGAATTCCAGAACCGCACCTGTAACCTCTGCTCCTACAATATCCCACTGTTTTTTGAAAAATCCAGAAATATATCCATCCGGACCTGGAGATTTATCATCCGCCATTGCAAATAATGCCAGTTTTACTTCATTACTAGCAATATCTTGATTCAAGAAAGCCCTATCCAAGTCCGTAAGGATGCTTCCCGAACTGAGTACAACATTATCGATGGAGACCCTATCCCTTGAAGCTCCGAATAGGCCTTTGTAGAAATCTGCAAAGAGCTCACCCTTACGAATATTAGAAGTCACAATTCAATTTTCTCCATCAATAATCGCCGGAATACGTCCTCCCTTTCTTTCCGAGATCATTGTATGGAAATACTTTGATCTCTTATCCGCCAATGTAACATGATTGATCCTACCTTTTTGTGAGAGAAAGGTCGACTCTACAAGATAATAGAGCATGGCCTTCTTTTTTAAAACCCTCAATGCCTCAAGATCCTGATCGGAAGCAATCAAGGCGTCAAAATTGTCAAATGCAGCACTATACTCCTTATCCGCCTTCTTTGCCTTTTTCCAAAATATGGCTAAGATCAAGAGAGCCCAACTCCTTCAATGGGCGTTTAAGCCATAGTATTTTCTGTATACCGAATATTGATTTGAACCCTCAACCGATGGACTCCAAAAATCTTCAACAATCTGCCTACAATTCGGGTGACCTAGCAACATATTTTGAAATTAGAAAGGTCTTCTTTTCCCATCAATTTCTTGCTCCATGCAAACCACCATAGGTGTATGATCCGATTATGCTGAAATGGGAAGAAAAGAGGTACGACATGCATCCGAGTCCCAACCATGATTCAGTAGCACACGATCCAACTTCCTCCATATTTTCCAATCCGCACTATGCCATGTTAAATGCTCCCCTATGGAAGGCGCATCACGCAACCCACACTTAATACAGACATCCTGAAATTCCCTCATTAGATACAGGCTTGGAACCGAAGCACCATAATGGTCATCCGCACTAAGAATCGCATTAAAGTCCCCAAGAACCATCCAAGGAGAGTTTATGTTTCCACCAAAACATTTCAATTCAGCCCATAGAGGCAAACGAGCAGATCTGCCCTCACTATGACCGTATACATATGAGCATAAGAATTCAACACCAGTAGAAAGGTTACGCACCTTTAGATGAATACATTGCGGAGATTTACCAAGAACATCAACCAAGAAACCCTTCGGATCCCATATGATGAGGATTCTCGAGTTCTTCCACAAATCAAAGTTGTGCATGAATTTCCACCCCTTAAAACACTTCAAAAAAATACAAAAAGCCTTATCCTCCAATTTAGTTTCTAACAAGCCACAAAGTCCTACTTTATGTGCGGAGATGATATTTTTCACCCATCTCCTCCGTACAGGGGCCGAGAGACCCCTAACATTGATGGATACAACATTCATTGGGAACCCAAGGTCCCTTTAGGCTTCGGACCGCCGCCTTCAGAAGTTTTGCTACCATAACTATCTGAATTGCTCCTTGTGGTAGATATCATACGTTGGAAAGGCCTCTGAATGGCCTTCCCATGACCATGATTACGTGGTCTACTCTTACTCCGAGCTCTTGTTATTGCCCCTGAGGCGAGGGGGGTCTACTCTTGCTCTTGCTCCTATTCAGCCTCAGAATTTTAGAGCCACAAATTTCAGGGTGGATAATTTGTTGGGGCAAATTTCCAGCTCCAACAATCGGGTGATCATCATCACCAAAAGCTGGAGGCTGCCTATCGGGTGCTTGTTCCAGTGCTGGATTTTCGGACTTTGCGCCACGGTTTTTCCTGGACTTCAAATGATCAACACTCCTGCCGTGATGCAAATCCTGGGCAGCGCTGACATCTCCAGCGTTCTGTCAGTTGTGTGGATGCTTAGATCACCCGAAAATAGATTGTCTGCTGAAAAATACTCCACAAAGAGACTCACTTATGCCAATTGGGTATGGGCGATGGCTAAGATATGAAGACGATCATCCGTTCCCGATGCTAGGGCAGGAAGAGCAGACAGGAGGCGCAGGAAGAGCAGGCTAAGGTCATCTACCAAAGCACAATCCCAGACCATGAACAGATAAATCTCAATATTGCACAAGGGGACGAAGCCAAAAATCAAGCCGAAAATCTGATCGACAGCGCACCAGAGCAGTCAATTCCCCAATCCGAGAAATCCGGGGCATTTACTACCCCCATTAATCACCCCAATGGCTCCTCTGCATTGACGCCTCACACCAGCAATAGTTATATTCCATTAAGGGTCAAAGGCATGGATTGCGTAGGCTCATTTACTGCCAATACAAATGGACAGTTGGTGATTACTACCTCTTCTTCAATTCCAAATAACCTAAACTTAGAAAAATAGTTGCTTCCAACGCAGGAAAATGAAGCAGACTCTACCATACTGTCTGAAAGTAGTGCAGTGAAGTTTTGGGCAGAAGCTCTAGGTATTCAGGACCAGGAACAGGCCGGAAAATGGTGAATCTTGATGCTGGTCTCATCAGAGAGTTATTGTCCCACCCAATACATTTTCTGAGGGATTCACCAACAAAGCCAACCTCAGCCATAACAGGGACAGACATGAAAAAGAAATACCACAATTGCCCATCGCTAGGATTTGAGAAGGTACCTATCATTGTGGAGGTACCATCAGATGAGGAAGCTGAAAACATGCTCCCACTAGCAACCCTGGACTGGAGACAACAAATTCCCGCTCACAAGACATAGGTTGACGTCGCCAAAAATCACCATAGGCCTGAAAAGGAACTGATGACTGCAGACAATGGATTGGCGGCATCGGAAAAACTCCCAAAGCAACTAGTCCCTGCCCAAAAAAACACGGTCGGAGGTCTGAGAATATGGAGCCCTAAGCCTCTCTGCCCCAAGCCTCTGAAAAGCTACCAAGATATGGGAATGATGGCGAGACCTCAAGTCGGACGACGCGGTGGGGCTCTTTGGCGGTGGGGCTGAACCTGAGACCTTTGATCGAGGCCGTCGAGAGTGGATTGAGCAGCTGGACACAAGGGAAAGATGAACTGAGGCGGGCTATTTTTACAGACCAATGACAGGTCTGGCGCTAAGGGAAGATTCTGAATAGCCCACTGGGAGAATTAACATAAATGCCGGAGAAGAAGAACAATTGGTGGAGGAAAATTCCAAAATCATGGCGAAAATAGAGGAGCTGGGTGTGAGGCCCGAAATTGATGAAGATAGACAAGAGTTAAAGGAGGAAAATCCCCCACTCTTTGGGGACCTTGGATTAATTGCCACAAGACACAGAGTGGATGGGTCAATGGAAGATGTTCAGTTTTTTAACAAAGCTACAGGAGAAAGTTTGAAGCCCAACCATTTTGCCCATGTTCAACAAGAGGGCGTGGCCCAATACTCACCAACTCATGCCCAACTTACAATTTTCAAGAGGAAATCAGCTTGTGCAGAGGCCAGATGCCGGGAGAGGACATTCAGTATCCAAAAAAAACAGCGTTGGAGACACCTTTCATTCTACCACCAGGAATGACTTTTAATGTGGGCTCGCAGACACAAACTGCCGGGGGCTGTCACACCCTCGAGCAGTTAGACATCTCAAAGAACTCCTACGTAAGTTTTCTCCATCTTTAATTTTTCTGTTGGAAACAAAATGTTCTTCTAATAAGTTAGTAGGCTTAAGAGACTCCCTAGATTTGCAAGGAGTATTTGCCGACTCACATGGCAACTCGAGGGGTCTAGCTCTATTTTGGAATAAAGATTTGGATGTTTCAATTTTGAGCTATTCTTTCAACCATACTGACTTCACGATCAAGGAACCGCGATCCAGTTTACTCTGGCATTGTATGGCCATTTATGGGGAACCAGTAACACATAAGCACCATCAATTTTGGAAAAACTTTCCCACTATGTGTAATGGCCCAAACATGCCTTGGATGTGTATAGGAGACTTTAATGAAGTCCTACACCAACATGAATTCCAGAGTATTAACACGAGACCTCCAAACCAAATTGATAACTTCCGGTTAGCCTTAAACATGTGCAATTTGATAGACCTGGGATGTGAGGGTTACAAGTACACGTGGTTCAGAAACTGGAGAGTCCCCCACACAGTTAAAGCTAGGCTAGACAGAGCTGTAGCAAACCCTATCTGGATGAATGCTTTCCCTACAGCGAAGCTCATACACTTGGCTAGTTACAAATCAGACCATTCTCCAATACTACTATGCCTTATGGACACACCGAAAGGTCCAATGAGCTCACGGTGGCATAGACCCTTTCGATTTGAGAATTACTGGATCCAATCCCCGCAATGCAGGGAAAAACTAGCGGAATGTTGGAATGTGATAGCTCCAGACTTACCTTCAGCAATCGAAGAATGTTCATCGTGTTTGGTAGCATGGGCAAAGTCAAAATTCCATAATCAACACAAAAAGAAAGACCAGATCGCGGCCAAGCTAGAAAGACTTCAAAAAGGTGTTATCACTGCTGATGTTCAGACAGAAATGGCTACTCTGAAGCTCGAGTTAGAAAAACACCTAGATATGGAGGAAGCACGATAGAAACAATGAGCAAAGCAACATTGGTTAGAGAAATGAGACAGAAATACAGGTTTCTTCCATTCTTTTGAAAAAAATGGAAAAGAAAAAACACCATCCATGGGTTGACGAACCAGTATGGTCAATGGTTCACTGATGAAAAGGATATGGAAGCTATTATCTCAGATCACTTTTGGATACTTTTCGAAAGCTCTCACCCATCTCCACTAGTAATTGACAGCTTGGCAGATTTAATCTCACCAAAAGTATCGTCCGCAATGAATAATGAGCTAACAAGGCCATATACTACAGCAGAAGTACATGCAACATTGAAGAGCATGGCCCCAAACAAATCTCCAGGTCCTGATGGTATACCACCATCTTTCTTCCAACAATACTGAGACATCGTTGGACCAAAAGTCACCCAAGAGGTACTGCAATATCTGAATGATGGAAAATCTATAAGCTCGTTAAATACCACAAATATTGTACTCATTCCAAAGGTGAAACAACCAAAAGATATCTCCCAATTCCGTCCAATAAACTTATGCAATGTGATATACCGATTAATTTCAAAATACATAGCCAACAGGTTAAAAGTGGTACTCGATAAAGTGATTTCTAGTTACCAAAGCGCCTTTGTAAAAGACAGATTGATCTCGGATAATATCATTATAGCTCATGAAGCACACCATCATATCAAGAAGCGAACCACAGGACAGAAGGGACATATATCAATCAAACTAGATATGAGAAAAGCATTCGATCGAATTGAATGGAACTTCCTCCTGAGGGTATTACAAAAAATGGGTTTTGACCAAGTTTTTATAAGCTTAATTGAAAGCTGCATCTCGACAGTCCATCTCTCCTTCATTCTAAATGGAAAGTGTTTCAGAAACATTACACCCACTAGAGGACTGAGACAGGGAGTCCCACTTTCTCCGTATTTATTCATTATTTGTAGTGAGGTGTTGTCCCAAATGATTCAGGTGGGAGTAAGGGAGCAGAGGTTGCATGGTTTAAAGATTGCTAGGAATGCACCAGTGCTATCACATCTCCTGTTTGCGGACAATGCACTAATTCTTGGAGAGGCGACAAATCAGGAGGCAGTGACACTAAGAGACATTCTGCAATCGTATGAGGAGGCTTCGGGACAAAAGATAAATCTAAACAAGTATTCAATCATGTTCAGCCCAAACACTGGGGATCGTATAAAAGCCCACATCTTAACCACACTCCAAATGACAGGAGCAATCAACCATGAAAAATACTTGGGACTCCCCATCGCGTTTGGAAGAGCAAAAGCAAGTGCACTTGAGGGAATAACAGACAGAATCTGGACAAAAATTAGCAGCTGGGAACATAAAAAATTATCCAAGGGCGGAAATGAAGTGCTCATAAAATCTGTCCTACAGGCTATACCTACTTATACCATGTCATGCTTTAAGCTACCAGACACGCTTATCAAAAATATATACAGATTATACGGTAGATACTGGTGGGGAAGCACAACACAAAAGAAGAAGATTCACTGGGCCATATGGACAAAGCTATGTTCTCCCAAGAGTATGGGAGGATTAGGATTCAAAGAATTGAAGATTTTCAACACGACACTGTTAGCAAAACAGGCGTGGCGTCTACTGGCCAACCCAAAATCCCATGTTGCAAAGCTTCTAAAAGCCAAGTACTTTCCATTGGGAAAATTTTTAGAAGCAAAGTTAGGGTGGGATCCGTCGTATGCATGGAGATCCATTCTGGAAGGTAGACAACTATTGTCAAAAGGAATTCGAAAGTGAATTGGAACTGGACAAAATACAAGCATAAAAAAAGGTCTATGGCTCCCAAGACTAGGAAACCAAAGACCCACATCTTTGCCAGACGAGTTTCCGGCAGATCGAAAAATCTCCCATCTTATGACTGACAACGAGACTGCCTGGAATGAGGAAGTTATTAGAAATATTTTCAATCAGGAGGAGTCAAATCTCATTCTATCTTTACCAAGGAACATGAGTGTTCAGGCCAAGGATCGATGGATATGGAACCCTACAGTTGACGGTAAATACACGGTCAAATCTAGCTATAATCTAGAAATTAACTCGTCAGCTCTTGAAATTGCAGGTAACATGGCGTCAAGTAGCTCAGGTCTCTCTCCACACTGGAAGAAGATATGGAATTTACCAGCTCAGCCAAAAGTAAAACACATCCTATGGAGACTATGTAAGAATCATTTGCCGTCGGCAAGCAATCTGCTTCAAAAGCACATGCCAGCTGAAACTAACTGCCTAAGTTGCTCTATGGCTGATATCTCCATTGAACACATATTCTTCCACTGCCCACTAGCGCACCAAATATGGTTTGCAGCTGAACTGCATGAGAAGATTTTCCACTTCCAACAACAAAGCGCAAGCTTATGGGTCCAAGAATACTGGAGTTAAAACCTATGGATATGGCAATGGTTGCAACACTGCTATCACAACTTTGGCACCACAGAAACAAGTTTCTTCATGGAGAAAGTCATGATCTTCAACCTCAACATTGTCACATATACCACAAAACTGCTATCCGATCTACAAAGAACATTGAGCGCCGAAAAGTCTAATCAGGAGACTAGGGGTTATAGCAATCAACCGCTAACCGATGGAAACACTCTTCATTTCGATGCAACCATATCCCAAAACAAAACATGTCTTGGATGATACATATGTTCTCCAGTTGGAACCTGGATTTATGGAGAATCGCAACACCTTCCAATAGTGCATACAGTTAAACAAGCAGAAGCTATGTCTCTAAGAGCCGGGATGCATACAGCTTTACAAAAAGGCATACGGATCCGCCACATTCAAGGTGATGCACAGGTTGTCATAAGGGCAGTCAAGAACCATAATGAAGATTTGTCGGACTTTGGCCTAATCATTGATGACATAGTTAACCTAGCAAAAAGTCATATGCACCTAGAACCATTCTGGGTTAGACGTCAGTTTAACACTGTAGCGCACTCTTTAGCTCAACATGTTAAAAATATTATAGAGCCTATCTCTATGGGAGCACATCCCACACTTTGTACAACGCTTGTTCAATGAATGAAAGCAAAGTTTTGTTTTTTTTACAAAAAAACCCCTTGCCTATTCATTTTCTTCTTTTGCTCACCAAATATACCTCACCAACCAAATCAGCCTCAACAATCCTCGTTTTTGTCACAAAACCCTTCGCCTCCCTGCTCAAATCTTCATCGGCAGCGCAGCTCAAATCCGATTTGGGAGTCGATTTGGGTGTGTGCCGGTTCAGGAGTGCGATGGTGGTGATGGTGGAGTCGAGGCTCCATGGCGGAGTCGAGGGGAGCCGATTTGGGAGTGTGATTGTGTAGCTTCATTTTGGTGGTGCCGGTTTGGTGGTACCGGTTTGGTGGTAGAGGAGGTGGCGGTTGATACTGGTGGTGAAAGAGGTGGCGGTGAATACCAGACGGCGTTGGATTCAAGCAGCATCAGATTTGAGATAGAGTCGAGGAAGTTTAAGAGGCGAGTCAATTTCAGAGGTTGCTTGGTCCGTCACATCCATAGCGATTTTGTGAGTTCGCTTTGCTGAGTGTTCGATTTGGTGGCTTTCTAAGTTTTGTTCGATTTTCTGGGTTTTTTTTCAATTTCCCGACGAGTTTGGCGAGCTTTGTTTTGATTAAATTTAGATTGTGTGCTTGGATATACATCTTTCCCGACGAGCTTCTGTCCGGCAGCAGAAAGAAGGTTGAAACAGAGGCAGAGGAGCCTGGTTGAAGATGGATGGACCGAGTGGGTGAGGGTATTTTAGACATTTTACATGGCCAAACTCGAAATTTTGGTACACTTGAAGACACTTTCAAACTCGAAAGTAAGGCCGGTAATTGCCAATGATTTTGAGTGTCCATGTTCCGAAATCTAAAGGCTTTCGGAAAACACCATTGTCTCCCAAAAAATATTTTAAGAAGGAATTTCTATAATCCAAGCATTGTTCCGATATCGAAGATGTGCTAGGCAGGTACTTCATATGGAAGCAACATTAGTTGCGAAAACGGGACAATCTCTAAACAATTGTGTTCTTCCCCAACTCTTTCAAACTCCTAACATACTTTGAAATTCCTCATCCACCACCCATTGTAGTTCGTCTGAACCAAGTTCAAGCATTCAAAAATTGCAACTATGTACCATGGGTCGTTCCTAGGGTGCACAGAAATTGAAGAGGGCTTCGACATCGAAGGCTCCTTCATCGAAGGCTCCTTCTGTGGCACTTCCCAATCCGCCATTAGAATCAGAGGTGGATGAAGAAGAAATGTATTATGTCCGCAATAGGAAAACAAGAATACATCATGGTCATGACCATAAGCTGCAAGTTCTTCAACGAAGGGGTAGAGAAGTGCTACGTAGAATGGATAGAACGTAAATGCACAACTATGAAAGTGGTGAAAACTTATGCCGTCTCTGATTTAAATATTGATTACATATTAGACTATTTTCGTCCTTCTTTTTTACACAACTTAATAACAATTGTTTGTCCAATCCACCGAGATGAAGTATTCAATTCTATACTAATTTGGGAAAAAGACTCGAAAGCTCTAACATTACTGAGATTTATAGAATAACGCAATTGCCGGTTAATTTGTTGCTTACGTGGAGATAAAGAGCAACCCCAATATAAAAATTTTTGCTTTTAGTTTTATATGGAAAAAATTAGTTAAAGGCTCCAATTCAAAATCTTTTACTGTTAATTTATTAGAGAAAAAGAATAAAGTCAATTTATATTCTTCATTTTCAACTCTTCACATCTCTCTTTATTTTCTGTTGATTTCATTTTCAATTTTTTGTTATTTTATTCAATTGTTTTTACAAAGATAACTAGTTTCTTTAATTATCTCTCGGTTTCATTTTCACTTTCCAATAAAATAACTAATTTCTTTAATTATCTCACGATTTCATTTTCAATTTCCGTTAAAATAAAAAAAAATCTTTAATTATCTCTTAAAATACTCTATTTTAAAGTTTGACTATTCTCTATTAAGTACTGCATATTTGAATAAATATATAAAAAATAATATAATTATATGTGATATTGTTGAATTCATTGAATTCATCGTAACATTTAGTTTTTAAATGTTAATTTTTTTATTTTACGTTACTATATGAAGATAAACATATTAATGGTAAAAAATATTTCTTGAGCCATGTGGTACAACTAGAGATGAGACAATGAGTAATGTATTTAATTGCAAAAGACATTGAGACGGGCCAGGTCATGTGCCTCCTTGACCATTTCCTTGTGAACTTTCCAGGAAACAAACCGAAAACACTTACCTAATGGTAATATATCTTGCACCAGAATTTTGTTTCATATTAGTGATTTTAGTATGTTAATGGGATGGTCCAGTAGAAAATATATAAGTGTACATAATTGTTAAGTTTTCACTCAACATATAATTTTAAGGAGGTGGTTTATGGAAGTTATGTACAATTGTCAATTTTCTACTATGTCATCACCTTAACATATTAAAACCACTAACATAAAAAAACACTGATATTGTACTTCATTTACTGCTTCTAAGAAAGGCTTCTAACTAGAATGAAGAAAGACGATTACTACCGCAAAGTCAGAATGGATTGCGATTGACGTTGTGCCCATGGATCTTGAATGCTGCAAGGCTGCTAATATTGCATATAATTCTGCTTGTAAAGGTGAAGTAGCAGCAAAAACTTCGTATGAGCATTCCTTGGCCTGATTCCCTTATCTTATAACCCATGCTCCAACGGCTATTTTTTGGTTTTGTCGAAAGACGCATCTGTGTAACAGATTATAGTTCCTTGTTCAACCTCACATTGTTGGCCAACAACGTTATCATGTGACCTCCAGCAGACTGTATCTCGGTTCAAACATTCGAAGGTGGACTGAAAGAGGCTTTAATAGCAGAATATAGAGACTCTGTTTGCTTCCAAATGGTGATCGGACCCTCGTCTAATCTGACCTTTCTAGCTCTCCAAATCACATCATTCCTAAACATCCAAATCATCCATATAATACAGACTGTTAGTGACAAATCTTCCATCTGTAGAACTTGCAAAATCCAACTGTGTAACCAAGATGTGAAAGAGCCAGAAGTATTCTCAAAATTGAATCCTAATGAACTAGCTCTCCACACTTTCCTTGATATATTGCATCCCGCCATTATGTGGTCTTGAGTTTCTAATTCCTGCTCACAAATTTGGCATACTGGATTATTCTTATAACCTATCCTTATCAACTTATCACCTGTAGGTAGATTTCCACATAAAATTCTCCATACGAGGAAAAGAATCTCGTCGGAAATTTAACCTTCCATATTCTTTTCAATAGCTTACTATCATCTGCGATAGACATTGATGAAGACAACGACTGTGACAAGTTGTACCTATGACCTTTGGATGCCTCTATATAACCTTTCTTTACAGAGTATTCTCATGTTTACGATGTTGTCCATATTATGGCATCTTTACCCATACCATCATTGCTTTTGTATATGGGAATTTTGATTATGAGAATCTGATTTGCAGCATACTCTGGAAATAATGTCTTTGCAAGAGGAACTCTCTATCGTCTAGACTCGTTAATAAGATGAGAGACTTTCAGTGAAGTTTGAGTTGCCCAAGAGTTTTTTAACGGGTTCTGAATCCCTGGGATCCAGTCCTCATGAATCTTTATATCCTTGCCAATCTTAACTTGCCACTTAAGCTTTGGCCGAAGTAATTGTGCACCCCAATGTATGGATCGCCCGCCCATTGAACAGTCTCCTTTCGGCTTATTCATGAACAAGTCCGAGATCTTATATTTGCTGAGCATGCATCTTAAGAACAGACAATCTTTATTTGACAGTATTTTCAAGGCTTGTTTTGCTAGCAGAGATTGATTCATCAGACTCGAATATTTGAGTCCCATGCCTCCAGAATGCTTGGACGTACATAATGTTTTCCAATTTGTCCAATGAATTTTTCTCTTGTTTGATTTGCCACTCCAAATGAAGGATCTCGTCACTGTATCCAAACTGATCACAGATTCCTTGTGGCAGCTGAAAGATTTACATGGGGTAATTTTCCACTGATTGCAGAGCTATTTTAGCTAACATTATTCTCCCATTGAGTGAGAGACCTTCATCCTTCCATTTTCAATTTTCCTTTTACATTTAATGCTTAAATCCTGAAACATCTCCTTTTTCTACTTGCTTGATAATATATTGGCTCCTAAATACTTATCTTGGAAGGCCTCTTCTGTGAATGTTCAGAGCGTACATTTCCCAAGATTGCCACCATTCCGGGGTGTTTGGGCTGAAAAAGAATGATGATTTTTCAAAGCTTATCCTATGGCCTGAATATCTTGCATATGAGTCTGATTTCTGAGCAATATCTCTAATGGAATTCTGACTGTTTTCCAAGAAGATAAGACAGTCATCCGCGTACATCAAATGCGACAGCTTGTCAGTGGATTTGGAGATTGAGATGCCTAATTTGCTGTCAAACTGTGATGGAGCATTTAAAACTGATGATAACACTTGTTGACAGAAGATGAACATATATGGAGATAGAGTAGACCCCCGTCTAAGTCCTCTAATAGGTACAAACTCTTGTGACTGATCCCCATTTATTGAAGTAACATATGTGACAGTAGTAAAACATTGCATGATCATGTGAATCCAGCTTGCTAGGAAATTCATCTTGCATAGCACAACTTCCAAAAAAAGGCCACGAGATCCCGTCGTACGCTTTGTTCATGTCAAGCTTAATTGCTGAAAAAGCCTTCCTCCCATTCTTTTTGTTTCTGATGTAAGAAACTACTTCATGTACCATCAACACACTTTCTCCTATGCTTCTTTCGGGAACAAAACCATTTTGGTTCTCAGAGATCAAATGTGGATGACTCTTTTTAACCTTGCGTGTAGTAGTTTTGCCAAGATATTGTATTGTGTTTTACAAAAACTAATGGGCCTGAAGTCTCTGACTGTAACAGGGCTTTTGATTTTTTTAAAATGAAAATAATTTTAGCCTTATTCCATTCCATGTTCATGAGTTGACCATGCTGAAAAGATTGAACACATTGGAATATGTAAGGTTCCATATTTTTCCAATGTTTCTGATAGAAACCTGGAGGAATTCCATCTAAACTTGGAGAGGACCATGCTTTCATGTCTGAGATGGCCTCCCGAAGCTCTGATTTTGTAAATGGTAGCTCCACAGTTTGTTGTTGTTCTGGTGTAAGAACAACTTGGATGTTGACCATCAATTGCTATTAAGAGAAATGATAATCTTCCATGATGGGATAGATATCTGGATGAATAATAAATCTGCTTGAACTGGTTATGAAATTTTAGTGAAATCTGTCTCTCTGATGTTAGCCATCACCCATCCTCAGTTTGGATCTCCATAATTCTATTTAGTCTGGATTTCTTTGTAGCCCATTTATGGAAATAGCTGGTGTTAGCATCTCCCATTTTGTCCCAGTTCCTCTGAGATCTCTACTTCCAGTAATCATGTTGATAGTTTAAAAGCTTGATTAACTCCCTTCTTATACTGATCTCATCCATGTTTCTCCCTGTAGAGGCAGTGAGTTTGTGCTCCAATTCCTTAATTTTGTTGTCCAAATTGCCATAATAACACTTATGCCAATTCTGCAAATGATCCATAGTAATTTGGAGCCAAAGATAGAAAAGCTGTTGTACAATCCACTATAGCATCGTCCTGGAAGCTTACTTTTGCTAAACCCAGACCTTGTCCACAATATGATAAACTGCAATGTCCTTTGCCCAAAAGGATTCATATCTCCTTACTCCCTTGCGTTTTCCGTTAGTAGGATCTGTCTACAAGAGAACTGGACTATGACCTGAAATGGCAATTTGGAGATTTAGCAACATTACTTCAGGGAACAAAATTCTCCACCGTTTAGTAGCATATGCCCTATCAAGTCTTTCTCAGATTTGCTGACTACCTTCCCTGCCATTTGTCCAAGTGAAAGAACTGCCTTTATAAGGCAGTTATTCCAGCTCCAAATATGTCAACAAAACAATCAGTTTATGAGCTTGATCCTTATTGATATCTCTCCCTCCTTTTTTATCTGACAAAGTAGTTAATTGATTCCAATCATCTAGAGACAACAACGGATAATCCTTCAAGATCTTACATTCCCAGAACCATTTCCAAACTGAGGGACAACCCTTATAGTCCGGGTCCCCATATATAAAAGAGATCAGCCATTTCATATTATGCTGATCTTGGATCCTAGCCACTATTACATTGCATGATACTTATATTATTTGGAGGTCTATGTTGTCACCCCAAAATACTACTAAACCTCAAGCCAAGCCTACCAGATCAACACAAAATAGGGACTTTAAGACAAGAACTGGATAACCACTTGTAAAACACATCTTTTTTTAATTTGGTTTCCATAAAAAAACTACATCTGGCCGTTGAGTTTTGACCAATCGATTAAGGTAACACTGGGCAAGGGAACTGAACAGGGGTAGATCTACATGCTCCTCCAGCCCCACCGAGACGAAAATTACAGGAAATACGGATAGTAAAAAATATTTTAAAAATATTATCAGCACCTTTCAATAAATAAAAAAATCAAAATTTCTTTATTGATAAATCAACCCCTACCATAAATGTATCTGGCTCCACCCCTGCAACTGAACCCCCCCAATTCCTCCCCAGTCCCCGCCAACATCTAATAGCGAAGATGAATCTATCGTGAAACTACCACCATGTGAACATGTTTAGTAAGATTTAAATATTTAAACACAAACAATCATACTCGGCCAAGGTGTCCTGCGAATTCTCGTTGATCGTTGACTGGACTATATTAACATATCATTATAACCTCTACATCAGTTTTCTGGTATTTAAAGAATTATAATATTTTATCATATTATCAGTCAGAATCTTTTAGCCTAACAACCATAGCCTTGCCTTATCAATGTGAACTGCCAGGAAGACATGAAGAACAACAATGGCAAAGAAGTCAACTGCATGAGGAATCCTATACACACTTTCTCCCTCTGGTTTCTCCTCTGGGAATTTTTTTAAAAAAAAGTGATTATAACGAGCAGTCGAGCAGCAGTTTCTTCAGTTTTTTGGCTCAGCAGAAGCGAAAACGGTTGTCACTTGTTAGTCATCGGCTTAAAATGGCATTTCTGCGAGTTATGGGTTAGTTTTCGCGTCCCTTAAGTCCCGTGTTTTTACATTTCACTTCTCTTCCAAGGGACAAAATATATATGTATGGTAATTGATAGGATTTTTGTGTTGCAGTTCTGATATGGGCCGATTTGTTGGGGACGTATGTGATGTGGATTATGCAAACATACTTAACAGATGTTTGGCAGCTGGGATTTACTCATGCTGCTGGAATTATGAACATAGCCGGTGGCCTTCCGAAAGCATTGCCTCTGCTCTTTTACTGCTTTGTGAATGCAGGCCTTGGTAATAAATGGATGCTGCTCCTCTCCAGCTTTTCCTATGTTATTGTAAGTCCCTAGCCTACATTTGCTCCTCAATTGTAGAACTAATAGTTGTTGGAGTGGTGAATTTGTAGCTACATATAGAAGTAATTCTTGATTGTCCAAGCTAATGATTAACCTTGAAGTTCAATCATAGATGAATTTGCATACAAACGTACTGAATGAATTGAATGTGGTTAAAATCATGCAATGCATATATCTTTGCACTAAATGTGAGCATTAGATTACCACTGATAAATGGAGCCTGAAAGTGCTGCGTATGGCGTATGCTATCGATCATTTTGTAAATCAATCGAGCGAAAGTGCAGACATTTTATATCAATTTATTGCTACTTATACCCCCAATTCATTTGCTGAATAAGCTACTCTTCTAAAATAGAAGGCTCTTCTGTTGGAACATAAGGCTAACTTTAAAACAGTACTGGTCAACTGTAGAGGATGTAAATGTATGTGCATTACGAAAGCGAATTGTAATGTAAACATTAATCTAATGATTTGCAACTGTGTTATGTTTAGGGTTTGGGGCTTTTGTCAATGTCAACTCCGCCCGTTTTGGTCGAATATACAGGGACCTGTAAAGACTATGAGCCTGAGTGCATAGGTCATACACAAAAGACTCTCTTCTACACAGCTTTGGCTTTTGTAGCAGTTGGAATAAGTGGTCACATTGTTTCGCTGGTTCCGGTCTTTGCCGATCAGTTTGAAAAGAAGGTTGAAGATGAGCCAATTGAGGCTACAACCTATGAACAAGAAATTCAATCAAAAGCTGATAAGTTACCAGAGCTCTTACCAACAATGTCATTGCGAAAACAACGCTTAGTCGGAATTTTAAAAATGAAAATGTCATTTCGCCGAAGAAATGAGGAAAGATTGGCTCAGACAGCTAGAAGCACAAACAGGCCAGCAGAAGAGGGTAGCAGTACCGAAGAAAAGCTGCTGAGACTTAAGTTTGAACCGGTGGAAGCAATGCTGAATCTCGTGACGGAGGGAAAATTCAAAGTATTCCGGTCTTGCCTAGTAGTCCTTGTCCCAGTTATTGCCATTTTTGTTCTTCCCTACATTAAGCCATGGTCTCTACTATTCGGAATTCCTGCAATTTGCGCTTTGGTTGCAACGCTTGCATTTTTGACTGGATTCTGCGGTTGCAAAGAAGAGGAGGATAGATCAAATGGAAATCCAGTCACCAATGTTTTTAAAGTCATTTTTGCAGCTACTTTGAAAATCTTCAAAAGGCTTCCCAATGATGCACAACTGTATGGATACAAGAGCACTGATTCTCAGGCATTGCCTCATACTCCAGGACTCTGGTTCAACACTTTCCCTTTAACTCTTCACCTCATCCCCTCCCTTACACATTAAGAGTCATGAATCTTTATGTGGAACGGAGGAGCATTAGAAACACAACTCTTTACATGGAACGGAAGCCTTTTATATCCATTAGTTGTAATGCCAAAAGTATTGAGAACGAAACACATCTGGTCTAATATATTGTGTACTCAGGTTATTGGACAAGGCAGCAATTGAAGAAGGACCAGATGCAAGGAGATGGATACTCTGCACAGTCACAGAAGTGGAAGAAACAAAAATCATCATTAACATGATTCCAATTTGGATCACTTTAATCCTTTGTGGGGTGGTGAGTTCTATTGGAAGCACATACTTCGTAGAGCAGGCAAACCACATGAACTACCATCTTGGAAAATGGAGGCTACCCGATTCGGTTCTCTTGATCCTGTATGAATGTGGCAAAATAACATGGAAACGCATGTGCACCGCCATTGCTCTTTGTTTTGGAAAGTGGAAAGCTCCTCGGGTGGGCATAGCTTTGGCCACGATTTGTGCAACATTGTGCTGCATTGTTGCTGCATTGGTGGAAACCAAAAGGAGACAAGTGACCAGAGATCATGGATTGATCGACCAACCTGAGGAGAGAATTCCTATGACAATTTTCTTGCTTCTTCCACAGTACTTCCTCCTAGCCGGGCTCGATTCGTTCTATGAAAACAGTGTGACACCTTTCTTGAGTGATCAGAGCCCCCCATCAATGCAAAGATACCTAGTTTTCTTAAACCCGGGATTGTCCGGTATCGGAATCATGGGAAGCGTTCTGTCAGTTATTGTTGTTGGGAGAGTTAGCCAGAGCCATGGGAAGCCGAATTGGTTTCAGTCCAACTTAAATAGGAGCAGATTGGATCGGTATTTCTGGACTCTTGCTGGCCTCAGTGCGGTGAATTTCATATGGTTTGTATTTTTCAGCATCCGGTATCCGTATCGGAATCCACAAACGTCGTCGAATGCTGGTGATCAAGAAGCAGCTGGTAATGAGGGAGGGCTATTAACTAGTTCAGTTGTGGATACCTTTGAGGCTAATTTATGAGGAATGGCAAGATGGATATGAATGAAGCTCCACTGTTGGATGAGGGGATACCAGATCATTTTTCTCCCCAAGTTTTGAGAAAACTTTTCTGTGTATCATGATCGTATCATGCTTTATGTTTGCATGCATAAGTTTATTTGTCATTTCTGTTCTTTGTAAAATTCAGGTACCTGTTGATTAGTGTAAATATTCTCGTTTTGTTTGTCTATTATTTTTCCTTCTAACATTTTACCTTGAATGAACAGGGCCTTTTATATAAATGGATGAATATTTCCGACGTTTGAAAATATCTTATTATTAATAATGAAGTGGTCTGAACATTGTTCATCACCGGTGGATATGACTTCAAGTTTACAAAGATACATCTCATGAAAATATGTGTTATTTCATCTCAAGCCACCGGTATGTCAATAGTTGAGTTGAGGGAAATCCAAAATCCAAGAACACAGGAACAAAACATGAGATATAAGTGAAGTACTCAGTATGAGAGAAAATCTCACAAAGAAAAAAAAATGATAATGCATTATTCTTAGATAATTCGTACTCTTTTATCCTTTGTTCATTCGGATTTGGAGAAGTAAGTGCATACTTTTGCCAACCAATCTTCATTTTCTTTTAGAGGGTATTTGTACCGAATCATATGCACACAAAAGAAAACAAATAAGTCTTAAGGAAAGTGTCTCGTACATGAATTTAAAGTTGTCTTTTATTACATTGCTTTATGGGGTTATATCACTTCAAGAAACATGACCTATTATTTCACCCCTGTTACCTCTGTTTTGTTGTTAACACCAAATAACTGAGGTAAAAAGTTATTTTACCTTAGTTATAAAAAAACTGAAGTAAATAATTGGTTTTTTTTACCTCGATTATTATTTGAACTGAAGTAAAAGGTTAAAAAACGAAGTAAATAATGTTACCGAATAACGCGCGACGTCGCATATGTTCTCTGAAAAGCTTGGCCGATTTCGCTTGATACGTCGTTGATACCGATAGGTTTTGCGAACGACAAGCGAAGTCGCATATGTGCAAAAGACAAGTTAAAGTAAAGAATTTGACAATGATAGAAGAAAATAAAATACAATAAAATGGAGGTCGTGCGCTTTTCCCTGTTATCTTTGGCGTCTCTCTCCTCCTAATATCCCATAATCACGATTAATTTGGGGGAATGTAAGATTAAGGTTAGTTAGGGACAATAGTTGCTAGCAATCATTGTGCTACAAACACCCTACAAATCCTCCCCTAATTCGTAAACGACCAGTGCCCTCTTTGTTCAATGTCCAAATAAGATAGACAAATAATTAGAAAACAGTAGTCATGAAAATATCCTTACAAATATAGTACATAATTTAATTCGAATAAGAACTGTCTTAGTTCCAACATAAAAGAAATTATAATACACTCAATCAGCTCGGATAATGATGACCTTGAAGATGATTGGCCCCCTAGCGAAGAACAAGGTGTTCCTGCGTAGGTTGTTTCCCCTAAAGAACTTGCCAAAACCCTTTTGGGGAAAGGGCCTTGACCCTCCCACCCCAAGTAGTTCATATGCCACCCTGCCCTGTAGCACCTTAGCACTACAGGGGTCTTCTCAGTCGGCAATAGTGGTACAATCTCCCATGGGATGTACTAAGTCACCGTAGCAAATATTGATTATATATATACATATGCAATTGTCAACAAATAAAATTTATTCAAAAAGCTTTACCAAAGTTGGTATTTTCCCGAATTCAGCTGCTTCAAAGTGTAGTCAAAATGTAGGCTATCAATCGCGGTCGAATGATGTTCAATGTCAAAGAAAAAAGGCTCTGGGTGTCTCCGTTGTGCGGTGAACTGTATGAAAACCAGAATGTATTAGATGTTATGAAGTGTGGAGTTGTGTTTGGATATATATATATATATATGTAAATAGGTGAAATACATAAAAAATGCCGATTAGACGATCCTTCGCCAGCCATTAGTCCGGCATCAAAAGTGAAAATGTGAAGTGTGATACTACACTTTGGAATACAAGGTGCAACGTTGCCATAAGCGTCACACGTGCATCTCGGTCAAAAGAAGTGATTTGGTCAACATGTAAATGCGACCTCGATTTTGTGTCGGATAAAATGAACATGAACCGACACAATACCGACGTCATGTGTGGAAATCCAATGTAAACTTAGAATCCATAATGAAATTTGGTATCATTTCTAGCAAATAGAAGGTCAGACCAAGATACATTCGACGCCAGAAACTGAAGAATGAGCAAATAAAAAAAATGTAGCGTCGCACATGTATCACATAAGCTGAACTATGTCAGACAGATTACTGATGTCGCAGATATCACAGGTAGTTACGGGAAGAAACACATCAAACAGGAAAAAAATGAGGCTTCATCAACATAAAACTAAACAAAAACCCTTTGGAGACATACCAAAACATTGTACCAAAGTTCAAAGTCAAGGAAAGTTCACACTCTCATAAATTAGAAACAAAAGCTAGAAAATAAGGTAAACAAAACTGAAATTTGGTTTTACCTAGTTAACTTAATTGTATTTATTCGCGTTCCAACATAACCTAATAAACCAAGTACGTAATAAAGTAAAAGCACAAAGACACACTTCTTGGTTACGTAGTTTAGTGAAATTCACCTACATCTGCGAGGTCTGGCCCAGTTCAGAATGAATCCACTAATCCGAAATATAGTACAAAGTACACCATACAAGATACTTATCTTTTCTAATTAAACACGTGAATTCTACTAGCCCCCCTTAGTTGCTGATCCGCCTTGATCAGACTCCCTCTAACCTTGTTGATGCTGGATCTCCTCCTCTCAAGGAATTAAGGCTCTTGTTCTGAACTTTGGATCAAAAGACTTTGATCATGTTGGAGTACACTTGTAAAGCTCTCGGCTACTTCTAAATATCGAAAATCGGAGTGCATATTTTCTTAAAATAAATCCGTAAGTAACTTAGCCAAAATGTCCACAATATATAGCTCGGTCGCACATCTTCAGTTATTTGTGCAACTGGAATTCTATCTCCACAAAAATATTTTGATAACAATCAAATCACTTGGAGATAGGAATTACCAAATCTAATCCCTTTAAGTACAGAATTAGAATATCTCGTCCTTAGACATATCATAGCTGAAAGTCTATACCAATTCCAATTCCATAAATCTAATCCAATCCCACAATAATAGGAATTTATATATTCACCAAATCAAATCAAGTTGGACGAGATGTACTCTGCTTGGATTAGACTTCTACATTCCTTATATCACCAGCATTCCATATTTGCATAATTTCCACAAATTGCTACTTTAACAAATCTGGACTTTAGAATCTCCTCCTTTGGCCTTTTGTGGACCCATCAACCTCTTGGACTTTCAATGCAACAACTATGAAAATATTGACATCAACTAAAAACCAGTATGGATGTTGAACATGAGCACAAAAGAATTTTATCTCCCTCTAAATACCACAGCTCCAAATCATCAAAACCTCAACATCCATGTTGGAACATCAAACAGAGAATTAGTGTTGAAGGAACTCCAAGACTGTAAAGTACAAGAACTCCAAGACTCCAACATCAAACTTCAACTTCTCAGAAAACCATGTTGCAACACAGAACCAACACAAACATATAAGTACAAGAACTCCAAGACTATAAAAATATCATCATACACCAGAATATCCATCAGGCCCATAGCTTCTAGCTGGGCACAAAATAGTACAAACCAGAAATCTAGAATTCCAAAAAAAAAATATATCCAAAAGTGCTCCCCCCCCTTTGGGCTATAAAATATGCCAAAAAAAAACAGTCATAAAACTTAGTCTGGACCAGAAGACAACCAATAAAAATATTATCAAGCATGATCCAGCTGGGCCAATTCTGCTTCTAGTGCTGTAATTTGAACCTTGAGTGCAGCAATCTTGGCCTTAACCACCAGCTTCTTGGCTTCATTGGCTTTCTAAGCAGCTTCTGATGAAGATCCAGCCTTTGGTGGTTTCCAGGGAAAGTCATTGACTATTCTCAACTGAAAGGTCTTTTTGTTTGGCTATAAAGGAACAACAGGAACTACTACACCACTCTCCTCTGCATTCACCCTTTCTATTTTCAAAACTCCAGCATGGATATGGCAGAGAATTTTTAGCCAAGGAATAACTAGCATGCTCCCCCATGCTTTCTTGGATGAGAAGACCAAGATTCATAGGAGTCTTAGTGCCAATGCAGTATAATAATTTTTCCATATCTCGAGTGAGAGTAGTGGTATTAGAGGGTGAGATCCAACAGTTTATAGCTACTTGGAATAAGCAGAAGTACCTTGTACTTAGACTAGAGGATGCAACATTTCCCTGAGTTGGCCATTTAGTCTAATATCCTCCTGTGATTTTGTAAAGATCTGATTATAAGTTGCTACAAAATCTTTAGCATATACAAACTCAAACCCAGGTGTAGGAAATCCCAGTAGCTTGTTAATCATCTCCCCACTCTGACCACATTCCTTCTAAAATAAACCCTGTTGTACGAGACTGAGTCAGAATCTAGGTTTCCTTCCATCAAGTTTAAGTAGAACTCCTGCAGTATATCCTGGTTGTACTCCTTGTATATCAAAGTACCTGTTGTAAATCCCAAGTACTCCAGGTAGTCAGTGAACCCACGCTTCTTGTATGCAGTCAGATCAACAGGCCTTTCTGCCATAATTCTCTTCTGGCATATGGCTTTACAGACTTCCAAATATCTTTCATAAAAAAAAATTCAAAGTTCAGCGCCTCCTTAGCTGTAGGTGTAGGTCTTGAGCTCTGACCAGTTTTAACTCTCTTCTTCTTCAGTTCTTGTTGGGGAGTCTCTGTTGCAGTTGCCTTCCTCTTGGATCTTCTTGGAAAAGTTTGGACAAACTCATCCAGCACCTCATCACTAGAGTAAAACTAGATTCTGCACATCCTCTCCTTGTGTTGGAATATGAAATCCACCTTTAACTTTCTCAGTATGTTCATGTGTTGGAAAATCCTCAATTTCAACTTCCTCCATCTCTGGCTGGCCTGATGCTGGAACTTTATCAAGACCTATCTTTTCAATAGCATCTTCTTCTTCCTCAATATCCTGCTGATATGATATTTGAACATCATCAACAAACAACTCTTCTACCCCCTGTCTCCATCTCAGGGTAAGTATGTGCACATTCTCAGCATTCCCAGTCTCTTCATTTTCCTGATTTTCTGGGACATATCCTCCTCCCACATCACAGTCTTCCATTATCTCCATGTCTACATATTCTTCCCCTATATTCTCACTCTCTACTGGACCAGCATCCCTGGCATCCATCTCATCTTCATCTGAATCTACAATTATTACAGGAGGTGATACATCTTTCAATCTTCTCAAACTTCAGCCACACTAGGATCGTACACCTGAACTGCTTTGTAACTAGAAGAACTCAACACATGCAATTTCTCTGGCCAGTCCTCTATCCTTCCTAATTTGAGTTTCCTAGGCCTAAAACCCCTAGTATATACACACACGACCTTCTGACCTTCATACTTTATGCATGCCAATTCAGTCAGTATAGGTCTTGAATCCTCCATGTACAGAATATCTCCAATAATTCTTTCTAATAAATGACTAAGATCATACCCATTTATATTCCTGGACATAGCCTTATATCCCCTTAAATCTACCCTCTTATCATGCTTCAAATAGTACTCAATACACTCATCAAAATATTTGAATGTCTGGCCATTGAAGGTAAAAGTATTGTCCCAAATAACCTTGATTTTTACTAGGGAAGAAGGATTTTGTGGCGGCTGAACTGGTGGAGGGATAACTTCAACCCCTGGTTCTAACACACCATCCCATTCTCCAACCAAATTGCTCTCTGCCAGATTGATGCTCTGCTCAAGCTCCCCAAAAATCTTCTTGAAGTTCTTGCTGCATTCAATGATGGTAGATTGGATTGATTGACTACTGTAAAATAAGTTCTTGAGAGACCTGGTTAATTTTAATCTCCTTGCCGTAGGGTTTCATGAGAAATCCAACCAAAATCCCTCAAAGTCAAGAATAAGGCAAGAAAATAGGGTGAGACGTTGCGGGAAGAGAGAATAAGAATGGGAGGAAAGTTAAAATGTGAAAATTATTTACTTTCCCTTCTCAATAACCGCACCAGCCTTTTCTCTTCCCTAGGCCATAAAAACTTACTTTCAACTTCCAGCCGTCAAATCTAATAGGTCATTCTCTCTCCTCGCATTCCATATTCCAACATGCATACACCACTTCCAATTTTTGTTCCTTTTATCTTTTTCTTTGTGTTTTTCTATTTTTTTGTACACACAAAAAAGAAGCAAAAAATCTACAGCTAATAAAAATGCTTGACAGAAATTACCTCAAATATGACACACACTGAGGTGTTGTTTGAGGAGTTCAAATGCGGTTGAATCTAGTGGCCTTGTGAAATTATCAGCAAATTGCTCTGATGTTGGAACATAGACCACCGTGACTTCTTTTCTTTCCACAAGATCTCGAATAAAGTGGTGTCTTTTATCAATGATCTTTGTTTGAGAATGTTGGACCGGATTCTTGGATATATCTATAGCACTTTTCCTATCACATAGAATCTTTAGAGGCCCTTGATGAATTCCATACTCCTTTAGCATTTATTTTATCCATAATAATTGTGCACAACAATTTCCAGAAGAAAGATATTTAGCTTCAGCAGATGATAAAGAGATAGAATTTTTGCTTCTTGTTATACCAAGATACCAAATTCGTGCCAATAAAGAAACAACCACTAGAAGTACTTTTTTGATCATCTACATTACCAGCCCAATCAGAATCACCATAGCCAAATAGAACCGAGTCTTGATTTTTAGAATACCAGATACCATACACATAATTCCCACTAACATACTGAATAATCCACTTTAGCGCAGTCAAATGAGTTTCCTTCGGACTAGCTTGAATCTTGCACATACCCCAACACTAAAACATATATCTGGTCGACTGGCTGTAAGGTATAATAGATTACCAATCATACTCCTGTACACTTTTTGATCAACTGAAATACCTTTCTCATCCTTCACCAATTTGTTTGTAGTTCGAACTGATCAAGAATTTCTCAAACCAAATCATTTCACAAGATTCATGACATACTTACTCTGATTTATAAACAAGCCATTCTTTTGTTGCTTCACCTGAAGTCCTAGAAAATAAGTAATTTCGCCAACCATTCTCATCTTGAATTCATCCTACATGATATTTACAAAATTATGTACCATAAATGGTGAATTCGAGCCAAAAACAATGTCATCTACATAAATTTGAGCACTCAAAGTTTTTGATGACCTATTGAGCACAAATAATGTTCGATCTACTACCCCTTAACTATAACCTTTCTTAATAAGAAAGGTAGTAAGTTGCTCATACCATGCCCTTGGCACCTTTTTCAACCCATATACTACCTTTTTGAGCCGATACAGATGATGTGGATAGCGAGTATTATCAAATCCTTTTGGCTGTTCAACGTAGACTTCTTCATTCACCACTCCATTTAGAAAGGCACTTTTCATGTCCATCTGGTACAATGTAAAGTTCATAGTACACGAAATAGCAAGTAAAATCCGCATAGATTCTAACCTAGCAACTGGTGCAAATGCCACATCAAAATCAACTCCTTCTACTTAGGTGTACCCTTGTGCCACCAATCTTGCTTTATTTCAAGTAATCTGACCATCAACATCTGGCTTATTTTTAAAGATCCACTTGGTGCCAATAACGTTTACTCCTTTGGGACGAATGGTGAGGCACCACACATCGTTCCTTTCAAACTGTCCAAGTTCTTCTTGCATTGCCGTAATCTAGTATTCATCAAGTAGATTCCTTGTAATTCTTAGGTTGATTAGTGATATGAAGCATTCTAATCCTACAAGTTCCCTGTAATTAACTCATGGTAGGGTTTGAGTTTTCTTCACACTTGGTTCTGGTTCAACCTGTGTTGGAACATGGGGTGGAGAGCTGGGAGTCGATGTTTCAACATCGATATCTTAGGGTCAGGATTCTCAGAAGGATGTGATGTTCCAACATCGACTTGGTGACTAGTCAAAGTATTTTGTGTTTGAACCTGGATGGGAACTGGTTCATCATCTCCTTTTCCTAGTGCTTGCTTGTCATCCAAATCATCAAAAATCACATTAGTTGACTCCATGAGAGTATTAGTGTAAAGATTGTACACTCTGTATGCTCGATTGTTCATGGAATACCCTAGAAATATTCCTTCATCACTGCAGCTATCAAACTTGCCCAACTGTTCTCTGTCTCTGAGAATATAGCATTTGCTTCCAAACACATGAAAATAAGAAAAATTTGGCTTTCATCCTTTCCAGATTTCATAAGAAGTATTGCTTGGGAATGGTCGTAGATACACCCTGTTTATGGTATAGCACATTGTGTTGAATGCTCCTGTCCACCATTTCTTGTGAATTCCCTTTTCTGCCAACATAACTCGAGCCATCTCCTGCAGAGTCCTATTCTTTCTTTCAACAATCCCATTCTGCTGAGGTGTTATAGGTGCAGAAAATTCATGTTGGATGCCGAGTTCATCTCAAAACTCACCAAACTGAGAGTTTTCGAATTCTCTAGCATGGTAACTATGAATTCTCACAATCTTCCAAACATGAATCCCGTTTCTGTCTATAACTTGATCAACAAAGTTTTGAAAACATCCACTGTAGCTGGTTTTTGTTTGAGAAATGCAACCCATGTGTATTTGGGAAAATTATCAACAATATACCTTTTCCCAGTCACACTAGGAGTATTGACCGGACCCATGAAGTCTATGTGATATAATTCGAGATTTCTCGACGTGGTAATATACTGAACAAATGATTGAGGAGATCAAATCTATTTACCTTGTTGGCATGGTCCACACACAATTCCCTTTTTGTTAGTGAGAGTAGGCATTCTTGGAACTGCTTTAGCATTTGCAATCTTCACCAATGTCTTGTCGTTGATGTGACCAAGCTTCCTATGCCACATGGTTACTTCATCTTCTTTTGAGTTTAGACACCTCACTTCTTGTTCCAGCAAATAGCAGTTGTCTGAAGACCCCGGACAGTATAGTATTTTCTCCATGTTTCACAATGCATTTGTCTTTTTGAAACTCAACAATCATATTATCTTCACACAGCTAAATGATGCTTAATAGATTAGCTTTCATATCTTCTACCAGCAGAACACTCGTAAAACAGGGAAATTCCTCAATCTATAGTTCTCATTTGCCAACGACACAACTCTTCTTGCCATCACCAAAGGTAACAAAACCACCATCTTATGATTTGATGTTGTTCAAGTATTCCTGAGTTCAAGCAATATGCTAGAGCAACCACTATCAGAGTACCAATAATCTCTAGAATGTGCAATAAGAGATGTGTGAGAAACAAGACACATAGTACTTTGTTTAAGGATCCATACCTTCCTGACCAATTTAGAGCATTGGGTATCGTTCATATTGGAACATGCTGACAGTTGTCGCTCATTCATAAAGTCTACGAGCAGCCTGAGATATAGTTCCTGTATGTGACCTTGATAGGAACAGTAATGGCATAAAATAGGCTTGCGACGACGTGTCTTCATTATCCTCTTCTTCATAACCTGGTTCTCTACTTTGAAGTCAATTGGGCCTTTCCAGTGTTCAACTTTGTGATTGCAGCTTCAGCTGTCTCAGCTCTGACATTTGCTGATTTAGATTCTGTTTCATGTGGTCAATCTCATTCTCCAATTTATCAACCAGATGTACAAATTCTGACTTTCTTTCCACAAGCTGGTGTTTTTCTAATTTTAGAACTTTGTTAGCCTCAACCACTTTAAGGCACATTGCATACATGTTCTCATACTCCTGGTATATATCACCATCATTCACATCTTAACCGTCATCGCTTGAAGAATTATCGCTCAACATTTTTGTGTTGGAACATGCCAATTTTTTAGTTTTCCCCGTGTTGGAACATGTACTTTCAGATCCAGCCATACCATTCATCTTTTCTCCAAATGCCACATAGTTGCTAGTGAGTTCTTCTTCTTCCTCCTCTTCTTCATATTCGCTCCATGAGGTAACATATGATCTCCATTGCTTCTTTTGTGTTAGTACATTCAGCCTAGATGTGACCAAAACCTTCACATTTCTGCATTGAATCCTTCCTGAATGTTTTGATTCGTTGTTCTGATTTCTCAGAAACTGCTGATTGTTGCATTCCATCCATGGTCCTCGAGAGTTACCAAACTCCTGTGAACGAGGTCTATTTCCCCCCAGATCCGTCTTGTGATATTGTGTTCAAACCTTTTTCAGCATTCTTGAGAAATTCTTAGCTATAAAAGCAAGTTCTTCTACTTCACCTTCACTGTCACCTTCATGATTATTCTTTGAGGACGAGGCTTTAAATACTAACTCTTTATGTGCTTTCTTTGATGATTGTTCAAGTGTCATTTCATAGGTCTAAAATGATCCCATGAACTCATCCAATGACATATTTTCCATATCTCATGCTTCTTCAATAGCGGCAACCTTCATCGAGAATATTTTAGGAAGAGATCTCAGAGTTTTCTTTACCAATTTTGCCTCCTTGTAAGTTTTTCCCCAGTTGGTATACCATATTAGAAATATCTCTAAGTTTTCCGTTAGACATAGCAATTGTTTCATCTCCCTCCATCTTTAATTCCATAAATTTGTGGCAAGCATTTGTAGCTTTGACTCACGCACTCGACTTGTTCCTTCATGGACTGTTTGCAGTATATCCCATATTTTGTTTACTTGATGGTAAGTAGATATGAGTTTGAACTGATGTTATCCACTGTTGTGAAGATAGCATTTAATGCCTTGGAGTTTTCAATCAATACCTTTAACTCATCTAGAGTCCATGTTGATTTATCTTTAAATCTTCATTTCTTTGCACTCATTTCTCCTTCCTTCTCCTTGGAGATGGATTCGAAATCTTCCATAAGATGACTCCATTCCATTTCAATGACGTGCCATGCAAGTTCATCAAGTGAGCTGATAAAGACCCTCATACTTGCCTTCCAATAGTTGTAATTTGTTCCCTCTAGCAGTGGAGGCCGAGACACCGAAGGTTCTTCTTTGGTCACCATGGTAAAACCGGATCATCACTTATTCCTTGACACAACCAAGGTAAGAGTACGTGACTAAGCTCTAATACCAATTGAAATTTGGTTTTACCTAATGAACAATTGTATTTATCTGTGTTCCAACGAAACCTAATAAACCAAGTATGCAATAAAGTAAAAGCACAAAGACACATGACTTGGTTATGTAGTTAGGTGAAATTCACCTATATCTACGAGCCCAGACCCAGTTCAGAATGAATCTGCTAATCAGAAATATAGTACAAAGTACACCATACAAGATACTTATCTTTTCTAATTAAACACGTGAATTCTACTAGCTTCCCTAGTTGCCGATCTTCCTTGATCAGACTCCCCTTGACCTCGAACCTCGTCGACGCTGAATCTCCTCCTCCTAGGGAATTAAGGCTTTCGTTCTAAACTTTGGATCAAAATACTTTGATCACGTTGGAACACACTTGTAAAGCCCTCGACTATGTCTAACTATCAAAAACCTAAGCGTAGATTTTCTTAAAATAAATTCATAACTAGCTTAGCCAGAATTCCACAATATATAGCTCGGTCACACATCTTCAGTTATTTGTGCCACTGGAATTCTCTCTCCACAAAAATATTATGATAACAGTCAAATTCCTTGGAGATAGGAATTACCAAATCTAATCCCTTTAAGTAAGGAATTAGAATATCTCGTCCTTAGCCATATCATAGCTGAAAGTCTATACCAATTCCAATTCCATAAATCTAATCCAATCCTACAAATATTGGAATTGATATATTCACCAAATCAAATCAAGTTGGACGAGATGTACTCTTCTTGGATTGAACTTCTACATTCCTTATATCATCATAATTCTTTCTTTGACGTTGCAACATTATAATACCATATTTGCATAATTTCCAAAATTTGCCAATTTAACAAATCTGGACTATACAAAAACAAATTCACAGACCATAGATCTGGCATTAATTGTGAAGTAAGAATTTAAAAACTTATGTGTTAGGAGATTAGAAAAACCATACATTTTTTCCAATACAGAAGAGAAGGGAGGAAGATGGAGGCCGATGGAATTTTTGGGAAACTTGTGAAGAAAAGCTTGAACTCTCTATTAAGGTTAACATACTTATACCTATTTTGGAATGACGTCGTTTTGACCTGATTGTGAATTCCACTTAATATGGTGCGACATCGCACGTATGTCGGTTCATACAAAAATGTACCAACCTGGGACAAACGTCGCATGTGTATGGGCCTAACAATTTTAGCCTACCACCCAGCCGGTTAACAATTCCAATTTCTTAATAAAATTCCGAAACAACAAATATTTGCTTCTTATAGAATAATTGGAAGAAATTATTCATTACACACAAGTCTTTTACATTTCTTGAATGATCATTAAATTTTAACTCCGTTCATCAGATGTTATGTTAAATATTAAACATTGAATAACATTGAATAACATTAAATAACAATAAACAACCAAATTTAAATTTTAAAGATTTCAAATATAAAATACGCCTGAATACAAATTCTTCCAAATGCAAAAAAAAAACATTTTCAAATAAATGATCATAGACTAAGCCAACCCTCTAATGTTTGTGCGGGAAGAATGACAATATGGAAAACTACGGGCCCAACACCATTTATGAACTCGAAGTATAGTGTATCCCCAATCTCCAGTTCCTCTTCATCAAGAAACTGGCCAAACCCCTTAGGGGTCAGGGTCTTGAGCATCCTGTTCCCCAAGTAGTACATGTGGTACTCCCTCCCTTTGCACCTAATCATAGCATCCAATGTGTACGGCGGTAGGAGCTCTGCAATTTTGTTAGGGAGGTATTGAATTAAAAAAAACCTTTGTTAGTATTTATGAATGTAATCTATAGAAAATGTTAATTGAAAATTCAATTTTTTTTGAAACAGGGATGAACTACCATAATTGGAATCGACTCGAAGTTCGTCTGGGTCAAAGTATGTACAAAATGCGGATATCTGCCAGAGTATGTGCGATGCGGACTATCATCATCCGAATTAGTACGGATCTATATTGGTCAATGAAATTATTAAAAATTCAATTAGATTCTTAGTAATGAAATAGAAGGAATATTGAAAACGTAACAAAAAATTGCTCACCTCAATCGGTTCATGGGTGGAACCAGCATTGTTAGCCATGATTGTTGTGATTCATATTGTTTGGGATGATAAATGTTATGATAGTCAGACAATGAGAAATAAATACATACAATCTGTTTTGTTGACAAACTCAAGGCGACATCTGGCGATAGCATCTATATAACCGATTGGTTAACTGATGAGGGTGCAAGGTTACATTGATTTAGCCATCTACAGAAAACATGATTGCGACATCGCCTAAAGATTGGTAGAACAGAATCACGATCGACGTGTCATCGGCATCACATTCAAGAAGAGATCGATTAACAACAGCATAAACTATTCCCTTACACCGTATTGTATCTCCCCGATCCATATTCTAACACCCTAAAACCATATTCTAACACCCTACACTATGAGAAAAATGTTCTTTTACGTTGCCCCTTTTACCTCGGTTTTTTTTTCTTAACCCCAAAAAACTGAGGTAAAAAGTTCTTTTACCTCGGTTGTTTTTATTTTCAAATTTAATTTTTTTACCTTGGTTAAAAAAATTGCGGTAAATAATTGGGTTTATTACCTCGGTTAAAAAATTAAACGAAGTAAAAGATAAAAAATAAAGTAAATAATGTTACCGAGTAGCTTGCGCCGTAGCTTATGTTGTGTAGGAAGAATAATCAATTTCACCACTAACGCCGTTTGTACTGATATGTTTAGCGAAAGACCTAGCAATGTCGCACATATTTGAAGAGATAAGTTAAATTAACGAACTTGACGGTGATAGAAAATAATATAAAAGAGGGAATTGGAAACACACATATGATGTTCAAATCTTATGAAAACACACAAATGAACACGTAAAGTCAATCTTATAATGTTCAAATTAGATAGTTTAATATCTAGAAAAATAGTAGTCGTGAAAACATTCTCACAATTATTACTTAAATTCGAATAATATTTGTCTTAATTCAAACATAATAGAGATTACAATAAACTCAAGCAGTTCTGATAATGATGACCTTGAAGACGATAGGTCCCACCATCTTTGATCACTTCAAAGAACCAGATGTCCCCGAGTAGTTCATACGGTACTCTGTCCTATAGCACCTCAGCACTACATGAGTCTTTGCACTCGACAGTAGTGGAACATTCTCCCACGGGATGTGCTAAATCAGAAAAAAAAATTGATTAGAAATATATATATATATATATATATTTGTGTGTGTGTGTAAATATTTGGAATTGCATATTAATTTCAAATGTCTTACCAAAGTTTGGTTCTTCCCAAAGTTCTGCCGCTTCAAAGTACAATGTAAGCGTGGGCTTTCGGGAGCCATTGTATGATCCACAATTTCGAACACAATAGGCTCGGGATTGCTCCATTGTGCAGAGAACTACATGAAAACAAAAAATTGTGGTAAAGTGTGAAGTTGTGTTTTACTAATTATATGTTGTGAAATGTTTTAAGACCTGGAAAAATGGATGACTTGAAGATCCTTTTCCAGCCATTAGTCTGAAGAAGAAATGAAAATGTGAATAGGTGGGCAGCTCATGAACTGCAATGTGCGACATCGCATACGCGTCTCAGGTTTGTGTCGGTCCAAACCAGTGGCATGGACACCATATACTAACGAAGTTTCCATAATGTTAGAAATGCATTGGTTGGACCAAAGTGTCAACCGACACATGTGCAAAGTCTCATACTAAATAATATGCTACTGAAAATTACAATATGCAACATTGCTTTATTATCACAATAACCAAACTGTAACATACGTTTAACCGAGGTCACATATATCACAGGAAGCTATGGGTAAATACACAACCCCAGAAAAAACTAAGATCTAACAACAAAAAGTTATACAAAAGCCCTATGGAGACCTACCAAAATGTAATACACAAGTCTACATGTATCGAATGTTCACCATGTCAAAAATGTGCTTAAAAAATAGAACAAAAAGAATCTAGGATACATATTGCATAACCACGGATCAGACAATGCAAAGTAGGACTTACTAACATTACAAGTTAGAAGGTTAGAAAAAGCCTACCTTTCTTCCAATGGAGAAGTGATAGGAGGTGAGAGACCGTTGGAATTCGCGACAAACTTTTGAAGAGGACTCGTAGGTGGGGTTCTCACATATATAAATCCATTTTGAAATGACGCTGTTTTGACCAAATTGTGGTGTCTGCCCGATATAGTGCGACGTCGCACGTACGTCGATTAATCTAAAACTATGCTGAAATAGTGACCGGCGTCGCATGTGTTCATTGGCCTTACAAATTACACTCATAAGTGAGTTACGTTATATTAAATACTAAACATTCAATCACATTGAATTACTATGAGAACATTCAATAACATTGAATTAATATGAGAACATTCAATAACTTTGAATTTATAGCTAAACATTCAATAACAAAGATTTAACGATAAAAATTTCATAAAGAAAATACGTCAATATTAATATTCTTCCAAATATGAATCAATTTGTTCATGTACGAGGGGAAGAATGACAACGCGGAAAATTACTGGACCACCACCATCTAGGAGGTCGAAGTATAGGGTGTCCTCAACCATGAGTTACTCTGCAGCAAGAAACAGGCCAAACCCCTTCGGGGTTAGGGTCTTAAGCACCCTGCTCCCCGAGTAGTGCATATGATACTCCCTCCCTTTGCACCTGATGACAACATCCACCTTGTACGGCGGTATGAGCTCTACAATTTTGTCAGGGATGTACTGAATTATAAACAAAAAACCTTTGTGAGTACTTATGAAACTAATCTAAGGAAAAATTTAATTGGAAATTCAATTTGTTCAAAACATGGAGGACTTACCTTAATTGGAATTGGCCTGAAGTTTGTCTAGGTCAAAATATGGAAAAAATGGGGATATCTGCTAAGAGTATGCGTAGCAGACTGTTATCATCTAAATCATATGGATCTATATTGGTCAAAGAAATTATTAACACTTCATTTATAATATTATTAATACAATAGAAAGAATATTATTAAAACATAACCAAGATCTGAATATAATTATTTCTCTGATTATGGATCTAGTGTGTGCGATTGCACTTTCTGTGTGTGCGACCAAAACAATAGATGATCTTCAACCTACGCTTGCTTTGGTTCCCGAGTGTTACTGCTATGGGGGGGATGTAGAAGGAAGCAGGAGGTAGTCAGGGTGGCTCACAATGCTACTACGCCCCAATCCAAGGAGAAGGAAGGACCTTGTAATACAGTGATCTGGAGAAGGAAAAGAGAATGGGTAAAAAAATGGGGAATGCAATGGATAAGGCATCACCAGTGATAGAGGTGGCAGTGGGAAAGCAAGCTGATCAGGTAACTCGGGACAATTTGGTGACAGTTTCAATGGTGAACTCAGAGAAAGGTGAAGAATCAGAAAAGGATCAGAGTTAGCCTAATATGGTAAGGAAATGCTTAAAAATGGGGTGATAATGTGGTAATTAATCAAACTGATGATAAAGATGTGGCTAAGGAGAATTGGTATGAAATTTTATGAACCACTGATGGTTGAAGGGAAAAAATTGGGGAAAATATTAAAGGTCAGTGTTGGGGAGAGTATTAAAAATTGGAGTTTAGTAGCTGTATGTCAAATTTTGGGAATGTATCCACCCTTTGTTGTGATGGATGGTTTTATTAACAGAATCGAGAGGGGTTTGGGTAAATTACAGCTGACAATGATTAAGCCTAGGGTGTTTTTAATTCATTTTGAAAGTGTAAAAAAGAGAAATGTAGCTGTGAAGCAGGGCATAGTGTATATGAATGGTAGACCAGCGTTGATTAAACCTTGGAAGATTGACATGAATTATGATACTTCTCAGAGTGTGCTAGTATGGGTTCGGCTTCCTGGCCTTAACCCGATCTACTGGACACCAGAGATCTTGAGCACAATACTCAGTCTAATAGGCAAGCCTTTATTGCTGGATCCAGCTACTATAAACCTGGAAATGATGAGTTATGCTAGAGTTCAACTGGAGATGGACTTTTGTGAAACTATGCCTGAGTTTGTTGATTACATAGATGAAAATGAGGTCATACAGAGATAGAAACTGACCTTTGAATGAAAGCCTTATAAATGCAGGAGTTGTATGATGCTGGGACATTCAACAGAAGAATGTAGGAAGAGGATTGAATCAGTTAAAGGGACAGTGGTTTAAAAGTATGTGCCAGTGGAAAAAAAGATAATCTGACTAAGAATACTGCAGTGGAAGAAAAGACTAAAGAAGGCAGAATCAGAAAATCAAAAGCAGTGACTGAGATTGTAGATTACTCCTTGACTAAATGGCCAAAGGTTGCAAAATCCTCAAAGTCAGGCAGAATGGCATCTATGTTTAAAATAGGTAACCCCTCTATGAAACCCCCTGATGGAATATAACATCTTAGCTTGGAACATAAGAGGTGTACATAGTCTTGAAACACGGAAAATCATAAAAAAAATATGTTTTGTATAGAAGGTCAGTTTTTAATGTTTGTAAGAGGCTAAAGTAAAGTTGGAGAATGAGAATAAACTATGGAAAAATATTTGTGGAGGATGGTCATACAGTTTAAATAATGACTGTATTGACAGAGGCATAATTTTAATTGGATGGAGGAAAGATATGTATGACATAGTGATTTTATCCAAGGGGCCTCCGTGGATACAAGTTGGCTGTAAATTGGAAGGACTGGATATCAATGCTTATATAACCTTTGTATATGGACAAAATGTTGGTAAAGAGAGATTGCCCTTGTGGAGGGAATTAAAAGGTACTGTCATTGATTGTCCATGGATGATCATAGGGGATTTCACCTCACCCTTACATATGGAAGACAGGAAAGGAGGAAACCCTGTAACTGAAAATGAAATTGAAGAATTCAGAAACACTGCTGACACATTGCACCTAATGGAGATGAAAACCTATGGAGCTGATTTCAATTGGTGCAATAGAAGAGCTAGGGATCAAATAGTTATTTAAAAAATAGACAGGATCATGGTTAATCAACAATAGTTAGATACTCCGATAGAATCTAGATGCCTGGTCCTGACAGAGAGCATCTCAGACTATAAACAACTGCTTGTGCAACTCAGTTCGGAATCTCAAAAAGTTAAAAGGCCATTCAAGTTTTACAACATGTGGACTATCTCTGAGAAGTTTATGATGACGGTCAATGAGGTTTGGAATGAAAGTCCTGTGGCAAATTTACATCAGCTATTTGGCAACTTAAGAAAACTTCAGCATCATCTGATGGCTTTAAACAGGAGGAGCTTCAGTGATATTAGGGTGAGATCTGATAATATTACTGAAAAACTGAAGCAACTACATGAGGCACTAGGGAGAACACATTGGGATCGGGATTTGCGAAAGGAAGAGAAAAAAGTCCGAGTAGAAGCCAAACTGATTTATGAAGCAGAAATGTTGTTCCTCATTAAGAAAACAAAGTGTGATTGGATCAGAGAAAGGGATAGACCATCCAGGTTTTTCTATAATTATTTGAAGGCAAAACAATATAAAAAAAACATGTATTATACCTTATGGAGGATGATCAAGTGGTGACTGGAAAGGAAAAAAGTGGAGAACCTGTTAATGAAGCATTTTACTAAGTCATTGGGAAATTCAAAACCTATGGAGCTTAAACTGGATCAGGCTGTTATAGCAAAAAGGGCAGTACTCAATTTGACTCAGAAAATGGAGTTGATTAAACCAGTGACAGAGAAGGAGATTTACATAACTTTACAGGGAATTCAACCCAATAAGAGCCCTGGATGTGATGGCTATACTAGCCAATTTTTCAAAGCAGCTTGGGGGAGGATAGGAAAGGAGGTCACTACTTCAGTACATGGGTTCCTAAATATACATTCAATCCCCAAGGAGCTAAAAAGAACCATCATAACTTTACGGCCAAAGAAGGACAATCCACAAACAACATCTGATTACAGGCCAATTTCTTGTTGTTCAACAGTTTACAAAATAATCACTAAGGTAGTTACAACTAGACTCAGAACTGTATTACCTTTTCCGATTAATGAGAATGAAGGTTCTTTTGTTAATAGAAGGTATACATCTCATAATATTTTTATCACCCAAGAGTTACCGCATACTTATAATTGGAAAGATACCAGGGCTTCCAATTGTATGTTAAAGATTGATTTGCAGAAAGCATTTGATAGCTTGGACTGGAACTTTTTATATGATCTTATGGATAGCTTTAAGTTTCTTGGGATCTTCATTTTATGGATTAGAAGGTATTTGGAGAGCTCTACTTTCTGTATTTCTTTGAATGGGGGATATACCAAACCTTTTACAGCCATTAAAGGTGTGAAACAAGGTGATCCTGTAACCCTACTGCTTTTTGTGTTATCTATGGAATACTTTTCTAGGCTGTTAGCCTTCTACTTTGACAGGATACTAATAGACTACCATATGAAGTGTAAACACACAAAAGTGCAGTGTCTCCTCTTTGCTGATAACTTGATGATTTTTAGTAAAGAAAAATTGAAATTCATTGAGGGGATAAATAATGTGCTGACTGCATTTGAGAGAAATGCGGTCTGTCTATAAATTCAGCTACATCACAACCTTTCTTCTCCAAGATGAATGCGATGGAAGAACAATGCCTACTGGATGTTTACATATTCAATTTGGTGATCTACCAACCACTTAGTTGGGGACCATTGATAGGTATTAGGTGGAATATGAAAATCTGTCAAAAGTTGCTGAACAAGTTGAATGCTAGATTAAAGCCACAGTGTAGTAGAAATTTGTCTCATGCAGCAAAAGTACAATGGATTAATTCAGTTCTTTTAAGCATTTTTCTTACTGGATGAGCATGTTCTAGTTGCTTCAGCATGTCCACTATTCTATTGAGTGCATTTGCAGGAATTTCTTATGGGGGCACTCAGGAAGTACCAGGAATTTGGTTCCTATATCTTGGGATATCCTTTGCAGAAACAAGAAAAATGGTGGAGCAAGGCTCAGGGATACACTAATTTGAAACAAGGCATTACCATGTAAATTGCTTTGGGAAATCCAGTCCAAGAAAGACAATCTCTGGGTGAAATGGATTCAAGGGTATTATATGAAAGGCAAGCTTCTTACTGATTGTGTAGCTAAGGTTGATAGTAGTTTTGCTTGGAAAACGCTTTTGGAGCTGAACAAGGGGGTGGGTGATTCCTTAAACAACTTTATTTATAAAGGGAAGTTCAGATTGTCCTTAGCTTATCTACAACTGTAGGGACAACTAAGGGAGTATGCCATTGCTAAAGCTGTGTGGAGTAAACATTTTCTACGTAAGAACTCATTTTTCTAATGGATGATGGCTCTGGGCAGATTATCTACCAAGGACAGGCTGAGAAGCTACTCTATACATGTTGGAGTGTCTTATTGCTTACTATGTGATGGTACAAAACTTGAAGATCCAAATCATATTTTTGTTCAATGCACCTTCATCAAACAAGTATTCCATGAGCTAGGTCTAACATGCTTTTGGATTTGAGGAGCATAAGGAGATATTGTTATTACTGTTGTACCAGGAGGGATCAAAGGAAAATATTTGACATGATTGTTGCTGTTTTTTATCACGAGTGGATGGAAAGAAATAGGAGGAGTTTTGGTAGTAAATGTATTATTAGCAGTGTTGTTTGTTTGATGACAAAGAGTAATTTTTTGTTTTAGAACATGACTTGGGCCTATCTATTGGGCTACTTGTAATAGCTGAGGGCTGATGTACAAAATGAGTTTTATATTTTTAAGAGATGCAAATCTGGTTTCATCAACAAAAAAATAATAACCAAAAATCGGATACCTCGATCGGGTCCCGGCTAGAACCAGCATTGTTAGATATAATTACTGTAATTCATACTGTCACGGGTGTTAAATGTTGTAGTAGACATAATTTGGACGATGATCACAAATTATTTGGTAAGTTGATGAAGTCAACGAGATATCGCTAAGCCTTCTATATAACCGAATGGTTATCTTTGTGTTTATGATATTATTTGGATTATTTTTTAATGTTATAAATTCAAGAATATTACACCACATATAAGCTCACACTTTGGGCTGTATTCATGTATGGTGCAATTAATGCCTCATTGGGAAGAGAAACCTGGATGTTAGAATGGGTAGGGAAGAATGAGTTTGCATGGGTGTGTGCACGGGAGATTCGAGAATGCTCTGACCTATTTTATGTCCCACCAGTCTTAGCTGACTTCGTAACTGTTTTTGAGAGGCTGCGGGTAGAGATAGCTAATAGTAGCAAGCTAGGAATTATGTTGAAACCCTAGTATCACAGATAAGATGCCACGAACCTTGGTCCTAGCATATTTGGGACCCTTGGGGAGTAGTTGTATTCGTTATGGAAGCCCAGGACATAATAGCAGATGGGATAAACATACATGCAACGATGGTTGGACCTCGTTGTACTCCCAAAATTACGATGGTGGTGCTGATGGAGGGTTGCGAGCGCACCCACCATGACAGGGTTGGGAAAGTATATGCCATCAGCCACACCACGTGTTGTGAACACACTGATAGGTCTTTTGTATGTCTATCTGTGAATAATCGAGGATTGAAGCATTACAACTACCATGTTTCTAAATGATTCCCAAGTGCCTAGTATAAATAGTTTACTGGTTTGTTAATTTCATGCTTTGTAGTTGTTAGTTGAAAATACCAACCCCCCCATTGCATGTCTACACTACTAGATGTTCCTTCCACTCGTGTGGATTGATGATCTGCACGAGGTTGTATTTTTTAATAGAACTTGAGCTCTAGCATCCTTGTGGACAAACCCAAGGCTTGCCGCTTACTACCCCTTAATAGCTTAGCAGTGTGAACGGGTGCAGAATTATAAATCTCTATCTATGAACTGTAATCCCTCGGCTCATTTTTTAGGGCAGGTCAAACTCGTTGTAAAATATAAGTGGTAGAACTGGGGAGAGTCCCAATTTTGGACCATGTGAGGACATCACCAAGTTGAAGTTAGTATGCAATATTATGTAAACTATGAAGTTATTGTAAATTATTATGTAAACTAAGAAGTTATATGTAATAAAAATAAAATATTATGTAAATTAGTATAATTCGTGTCTTTATAATCTAATCAAAACTAGTAAATTAACTCATTGCGTGTAGGCTTCAATGGAAGGGGAACAAGTGAAAGTTTGAACCCGCCAACGGGACAAAATTGAGTTATTCGCAAGTCAAGTTACAAAAATACCGAGCCACATGATAAAAAGAGAGAACCAATCTCAATCCCCTTCTATGGATTGAAGTCAAAGGCCGAAAATGGAGAATGTGACCCTGGAGCAATTTCAAAAGTTTCATCCCCCAGGTTCAACGGCGGCCCATATGATGAAGTCACCAAAAATTGGATCAAAATAATGACTCGGACTTTCTGGGCCCTGGGATACACTGATGAGCGGTACAATGATTGAGAGACAGGCTCACAGAGATCAATCTCTGGGGGAAACAAAGCCCCTGGGAGAGACATGCCCCGACCCTGGACTATGTCACGTGACTTAAATATTTTTCCAAGAGAGGCACCTCGAGTTTCTTGCACGCACTGTGGGAAGGGAATCCATGCAGAGAAGAATTGCTGGAAAAGGTGAATAGGTTTCTACGGTGTGGAAGTTTCGAACATTAAAAAGTGTGGAAGTTTCACTACTTGTCAAAAAGTGTCACAAAATTTCAAGAAGTGTCACCATATTTCAAAAAGTGTCACAACATGTGTCACAAGTTCAATCTACCCAAAATTTCATCTCAATATGCTACTAGCTTACCAATCAACTCAACAAACACCCAAAAATCTACCACCATATCACAATTGGCATCACACAATCCCAAATTATAGCAAAAAGCAAAATTGAAGAACACCCAATTTTCAACGCTCTTTAAATTCAACAGTGAAGTGAGAAGTATTACCGTGGGAGTGATGGAATGAGTGTAGACAACACTAAAGATGGTCAAATTTGACCAAAAAAATCAAGAATTCCCAAATTTTTAGGGTTCTTAAGTTTTCAATCAAATTTTGGGAGATTTCAGGATGGAATGGGCGAGTGATATAAGGTGAAGTGGCAGAATGGTAGGAGAGTGGTGAAAGGAGAGGAATTGGTGGGGGAAGAAAGGCTTTCTCTGGAAAAAAATATGGTGGTGTGAGAGAGGCTTGGGCGGCGGAAAGAACAAGGGAAATGGGAGAATGGTGAGAATGCTTCAGACTGGTTTGAAAGGGGGCAGAGAAATTACCATTGCGGGCCGCACCATATAGTGCGGCCCGCACAACCCTTAGTGCCCATTTTATTTTTTCGTCCATTACCTTGTCGTGGGCCGCACCATATAGTGCAGCCCGCACCACCCATACTGTCCAGAATCCTTTTGCCAAACTTACCCATCGCGGGCTAAGCTATATGGTGCGACCCGCAAAGATACTTCTGTCCTCCTCGCAAATTTTCTTCAAAAATCATCATTTTTTGCCTTTAAAATTCCTCAAGAGCATTATTTTCCTACAAAAACACAACCAATGCAAACCCAGCATAGTATTTCTCCAAAAACCAAATTCAAAAAACAATTATTAAAAATTCGACATGAACTGACGAATTAAAATCGAAACTAAAATTAAAAAAGAAATAATGCTTGCATCGACAAAATACTGTGGATGATTAAAACCAAGTTAATTTAACATCGTCAGCACGAATTATTCACACATCAAGAAAAATGAAGCTGCATCCACAGATTTTCACAAATGGCCTCCAGATGATCAAAACCAATTTTATTTAACATCGTCGGCATAACGTACTCCCTTTTTCAAGCTTAATTCAAAACATTACTTGGGTCTCCAGAATCACCATCAGTGATTCCACCCATTCTCGTCTTTGCATGTATTGGTCTCCAACATTGTCTCGCCTTAAACCTCATCTCCGGGGCCAAATGGACTTGTGCACCTCGTCCCATTTTAGGTGGTTTTGGGGACTCTTTGTAGTGAAGAGGGTTTAGATGATGTTTCTATAACCTCTTCTTCACTCGCTACAAGTTAGTACTAGAGACATTCGCATATGCAACATTGACCTTGTTCAAAATACTAGAAACTTGCTTAGATGTCTTACTGATCATTCCATTATCAACTTCAATTAAGTTAATCATATGGCAATGTTCAAACTCATTGTGAGATTCATGCAAACTTTCAATCATAGTGACACCATGGCAAGACATTATATCCTTTGGAAGCTCTCTATCCTTGTAGATCTCATTACCTACTTTTTCCTCTGTCAAACTCTAATGTCAATGTACCACTATGCACATCAATTTTAGTTCTCGCCATTTTAAAAAAAAACGGTCTCCATAAAAATATAGGCGAATAGTTCTCGCCAGGGAAGCTAGGACAAAAAAAGAAAAGAAAACTAAAGGTGGACTTGGGTGAGTTAACATTTTATAAGAGATCACGCTTAAATGTGGAGGACAAACCACAGCTGATAAGGGCGGTGGAGATTTTTCCAGAGATACATTACAACGATGGAGTGGAGCAAGGGAAAATGGTCATTGTTTGTGCCCGGGCCTATGAAGAGATAGTCTCAGTGGTCATGAAGTCCTGTGAAGGAAATACCTGTGGGACTTCGGTGGTCGGTCCAGAACTACCACCAAGAGCTACATGAATCTACTATGCTGGAACTGCAGAGGGCAGACACACCCTCTGACAGTAAGCACCCTCAACAACCTCGTATCACAGTATAAAACCAATATTGTATTTCTTATGGAAATGAAATGTAGTAGTAGTAAGATGTACAAATCGCTAGACAAGTCGTATCACTAGTTGGGAAATCGTAGATGCTAGGGGTACTAAAAATGGTCTCTATGTGGCTTGACATCGGATATCCATCTCGGGGTAGCAAAAAGCTCCCAAAATTTTGTATTTTGTAATATCACTTCCTTAGAAGGGGAGGAATGGAAGCTTGTGATATCCTGATAAAAGAATGAGGGAACAAGTCTGGGATGAATTGAACAATGACCTACTCCAACACATTACCGATGGTAACCATAGGGGACTACAATCAAGTTACGGGAAATGAAGATAAGAAAGGAGATAATATAGTTATTGAGCAATAGATAGCTGCGTTGGATGAGGTCCTACGAAGGAATAACCTCCGGGAGCTACACAATCAGGGCCACTGGTTTACGTGGTCAAATGGGCGAAAGGGAGATCAACTGGTATTGGAAAGGCTGGATAGAGGATTTGCTAATAAGACGTGGGTTGACCTATTCCCAAATTACTTGCTCGGGAACCTGCCAATGTCAAGATCAGATCATGGGCTGATGGTATTGGACACACACCATCTGACTACAAGTAAAAGGAGAAAAGAAAGGCCAAAGTTTGAAGCATTCTGGATCCAACGGGAAGAGGTTAGAGAAATCATCAAAGATAATCTGCAGAGAGGGCGGAACCAAAATGGGAATCAAAGCAGAGGACAAGGAAAGTCAACATCTCAACACTTCTACATGCCTATGATGGAGAAGAAATTAGAAGCCACAATGCTCAAGCTCAGCAACTGGAGCAGAGAAAACGTGGGTGTACTGGACAAACTAATACGAAGGAAGGAAAAAGAAATAGATAGACTTCAGATGACCCACGATTTTGAAGAAGCGAGAATTAGATCCGAAGAATTAGATGATCTACTAAAACAACAAAATGACTTCTGGAAATAAAAGGCAAAGATTAAATGGGATGCAGAAGGCAACAAGAATACAAGTTTCTTTCACAAATGGGCCAAGAAGAAATAAGGAAGGAATAGAATTACACAGATGAAGAACATTCAAGGGATGTGGGTAACCGATCCGAACAAACTGCACCAGATGGTGGTAGAACATATCAGTATGGTTTTTGTCAATGAATCTATCATGCCACGGGATGCATACGGGGATACTACAATCAATGACGTCCTACAACTTATTGACCCAACGGTTAAATCGGACCAACAAACGAAGCTATTAGCAGGGGTGACGGGAGAAGAAGTTAAAGCGGCAATATTCCAAATGCGAAACTAAACGGCACCGGGACCAGATGGAATCCCACCGGGATTTTATAAACACTATTGGAGCGAAGTCAGAGAGATCTCACAAAAGCAGTACAAGAATTCTTTAAAACTGGAAGAAATGCTGAAAGAATGGAATGCCACCAACATCACACTAATTCCAAAAACAAAGGTACCCTCAATACCTGCTCATTTAAGACCTATTAGCTTGTGCAATGTTACGTATAAAGTAATTGCTAAGGTACTAGCGAATATATTAAAGCACATAATGGGGTATCTAATCTCCGGCAACCAAGGGGCATTTGTAAAAGGAAGGTCGATAGTCGAGAACTCATCAGTAGCACACGAGCTCATAGAGAAGGTTAGGAAGCAAAAGAGAGGGAAAGTATCCATTGCAGCTTTGAAAATCGATATGAGAAAAACATATGATAGTGTCTTAGGACTTTCTCAGGAATGTCATAGGGTGGATGAGATTTCCAATTAAGTGGATTCAGAGGATCATGGAGTGTGTCACTATAGTTACATACTCTATTAAATTCAACAGGGAGTTCTTGGAACCGTTTAAACCCAAACAAGGATTAACACAAGGTTGTCCACTTTCCCCATTCCTGTTCATTTTGTGCCGGGAAGCATTATCGTCCATGATTGCTTCACCACCATTCCAACAGGTGTGCATGGGAATCCAATATGGCGTTGGCGTGCCACGTGTCTCAAACCTAATGTTTGCGGATGAACGTATCCTTTTCTTTGAGGTCACGGAAAGGGGTGTGAAGAAACTATCAACTACATTAAATATGTCCGCAGCCTATTCGGGACAGAGACTGAATTTTGAGAAATCTTCTTTCATGATAAGCCCAAATGCCAATGACTTCACCAAGAACCTGATCAAATTGAGATTCAACATAAAGCCAGATCTCCTGCAAGGGAAATACCTAGGCCATGAAATCAATTTTAAGGGTTCAAAAGTCACATTGCTTAAAGGCTTGAAAAGGAAGATTATATCAAAGATGGCAGAGTGGAGAAAGCGCGACCTGTCGGTAATGTGCAGGATCACACTGTGTAAGCATGTACTTTTCTCATTATCCCAATATACCATTGGAACTTTTAGGATACCAAAAACAATCGCAAAAGAGATTGACAAGCATTTGGCAAGGTTTATCTGGGCAGGAGATCCGGAAGGGAGAGGGATACATTGGAGTCATGGGAAAAGATATGTGAATCGAAATGGAATGGTGGACTAAGGATGTGATCTACGTCTGAAATGAACCAAGCAATGCTGGGGAAGCAAGCGTGGACACTCATACAAAACAAAGACTCTTTCTTCTCAAAGTTCTTTCTTGCTAAATACTGCAAAAACCAGGACCTTCTACAGATAAAACAGAAGTAGGGAGATTCTTACGGATGGAGGGGAATACTTTGGGGACTCGAACTAATCAAACCTCACCTCAAGTGGAAGATTGTGACGGGTGAGGCAGTGGATATTCAACAGAATTGGATATCAAATGCGATCAACCCACTCAATATGAAACAAGTATCTTCCCAGCTACAGGCTCTAAAATCTCTGACCTCATCGATGCACACAAATCTTGGAGGATGCCACTACTCAAAACTCTATTCCCACCTACCACAATCAAAGAAATACAAAAAATACACATCCCGATGCACAGTTTTGGGGATGAAGATTATTTGGCATGGGACAAAGAGGCATTAGGGAAATACTCAGTCAAGACGGGTTATCACACAGCAAAGGAGGTTAAGATCCGAGATAAACCCTCATCCTCAACAACACCACCAGCAAATCAGTCAGAAACCAAAATGTGGTAGGTTCTGTGGAATGCTAACATCCCAGAGAATATAAATTTCTTATTTGAAGAATGATCCATGGGGCATGCCCAATAGCTCTGAATCTCCTGAAAAGAGGTATGATCCTCTCCACAAAATGCCAAATGTGCTCGAGGGAGGACGAAACAATAGAGCATATGATGTTCGAATGTGACATAGCCAAAAAGGTATAGAGGCATAGCAGATTGGGTTTAGATTTCAGTAGGGGTATCCCAACTTCCTTCAAGGTATGGTTCCATCAATGGTTTAACATCACTCCAGAGAAGGAAGATCGAGAACTAGCATGTTTTATAATCTGGGGTATTTGGTGCGCGAGATGTTCTGTCACACTACAACAAGCGCCTATTTCATTGAAACATATAATGGATGAAATACAACCAACAGAGCTACGACAATGGATAGGGTTCGGGACATGCACACTTCGGACTCCGATCTGGATTTCACAGTAGAACACCACATAATGATACAGGTGAGGAGCCACTCTAAGAGACAATAAAGATGGGAGACATCACACTCATGTGGCTCAAGAAGGATAGGTGTGTAGACCATATCTTTCATGATAGCACAATTATCACCACAGATGCCGCGTTCTGCAGCAACAATGGAGGAGTGGCAGCGTGGTGCGCAAAGCCTCCCACACAGCTAGGGTGAAATGGAAAAGTAACCGTCCATGCAGCCTCGGCGGTCCAGGCTGAGCTAATGGCTATATTCCAGGCTATGAAGCAGGCTAGCAACAAAAGGAATTGTCATCTACTCATAAAGATAGACGGTGAAAATGCGTTACAATATATCACCAATTACCCAGATATCCCACCAAATATAAAGCAATTAGTTAAGGAAATTATAATTCTAGGGATGGTGTTCCACATGTTATCAATACTTATGGTGGATAGACTAGCAGTCGTCGAGACACATAATCTAGCACATGACAATGTAACATGTACCAATTTCATTATCAATGAATGAAGTATGAAACAGTTTTATTACCAAAAAAAAAAAAGATCCATTCCATCTTGAGAAGCACGTTTTTCATCTCACATCTGGTCAAGAGCCCATTCCACATTTGGTTGTGTGTTATAATTCCGATACAGGTAAAACCAAATCGCCAGACTAAACTCTGAGCCCTAGTCATACGCACATCAGGCAAGGAAAATGTACATAAAACTTGGAAAGTTTGTTAGCAATTTCTGTATACAACTTATGGCCTTTAATAAACAAAAATCTCTCCCATTATGGGAGTTATATTTGAACTTTCATATGGGGAACCATACAACCACCAACAGGAAGAAAAAATGAACCTGGAACTACAACCTGCTTCATGATTTTCCTTTTACAAGGATACTCCCTCACTCTTTATGCGGAGCAGGGGGAGTATAACAAAGCCATCTTTCGAATTCTAGTTTCCTGACGTGGATTACACCTTAGCAACTAAGAGAAGATCTAGAAAAGAGAACTACAGATCTCATAATATACATAAACAGAGCCTTACTTCGTAAACAGTAAGCTGTCAGATGGTAGCAAATAGTTGTAAGACTTAAAATGGGTCCTAATGGCAATGTCATTGGTGTTTTGTTGTTAACTTTGAGGGCAGTGCCATACCTTGAAGTACTGAGAACCAGCTTAAAATAAATTTCACCTCATACTCCCCCATCCCAAAAAAAGAGTCAACTTTCAAATACTAATTTATCAGGGAAAAAGAAAAACCACCACACTGCCTAAGTCTTATCATCGGAAAGTGATACAAACCTTCCTCAACCTATCTGAAGCTTAAAAGGATTTGAAAACCAATAGACAAAAAAGCAAGAAAACCTAACAGTGTCCATTTCAACTTATATATACCCTGGTTGCTCATGTTCTTGCTTTCGAAAGCAGTTTGTGGTCTCCCTATATCAAAGAATGAGATACAAGTGCGCTTAAGTTCCACAGAATCCATCAACTTCCACCTGGATCAAACAAACACCATTCGGGTCAAAATCCACTTTCAGGAACGCGTAAATTAGTAGAGTGTGCAGAATATAGTAGAAGTTGACTCACCACTTAGATATATTAATCATCTTGACCTAATAAGTTCAAAACGAAATATTTGTTTTCCACAGATTTATGAATTCAAAACATATGTAGAACATAACATGAACTCATTAACCTTCAATTCCAAATTCTCTGAACCATCTACGCATGATAAGTTCAAATCATACGCACAATATAATAAAAAATGAAACATTGCTTATGATGCATACCATCTTTGGTTAACAAGAACTGTGCATTCGGCCAGTTGCTTTCTGGTCCCGAAACTTTAATACATCTTCTGAAGCTTCTACTCTTCTAGGCAGCAAGATGCTTATTACTTCCAGCTTCAGATTAAAAGGAACTGCAGTAATTTGGTGCTTCTCAAGGAAAATTTCAACCATTATTGAAACCACACCATGGCCAGCTTACATTTTCCTATATTAATGATAACAGCCACAAAGGTTGAAGAGAGGTTTCCGTGTTTACTACTAAATGCGAAAAGTGTAGACGAGCAATATAATTCGCAATATTGATCAATTGAAGCAAATACTGCAACAGTCTTTTATCGTAAAAAAACCGAAACAACAAACAGAGAAGAATTCATACAGCGATGCCAATCAGGTTGTAGCAAATCATTTACAATAGAGTTATCAGGTCCTGCTACCCACCCTCCAAATCACATTCCTCAGGGCCCTATAAGAAGGTAGAGTACAGTAAAACTACTATACTTTCATAGAGTACAGTTTCGACGTCTCCCAACTTTCTCTTCTTTCCCATTCGGTCTATATGAATACAGTAATCTGGGTAGCGGGAGCTGTTTGTCATACTGGGGAATAGGGACACAAAATTAACCCAAAAATCTTAAACAAGTACACCATAGAGATCAATCCAATCTACGTGCATACAGAAAACAGAGAAAGGAGCTCCAAGGGAAAATATGCTTGTCCATTATTAATTTGAAAGCAGAATAAAAAACAAAAAATATAGCAACTTAGGCTAATCAACAAACACCTTGTGTGCTGCAATTAAAATTGTAAAACAATCAACAAGAAGAAGAAGAAGACTTTATTCATAATGAACTCAAAACACCGGTAGGCAGATTTTATTTGCGGCAGAAAACTCAGAAAAACGTGGCAAGCTCACAAAATCGGCCAACGTGCAACTCTGAAATTAAGAATAGACTAAATTGTTTTTTTGCCGCCTACAAAGTATCTTTTACTATCTTTTGGTCCCCATTTGCAAAACAACTCTTAGATGGTACCCAACAAATTCAAAATGATATGTTTTGGTCCCCTGAGGTGGTTTGCCGGTAAGATTTAATGGTTTTCCGGTATAGTCAGGGATATAATGACAATTTTACTAATTAAAAATATTTTCAATTTAAAAATATTTTTTAAAATTTTCAGATTTTCAACTTCTTCCCGAGCCCTCGAACCTCTCCCCTCAAGCCCTCAAGCCCTCAAGCCCTCAAGCCTCATGCCTTGAGCCCTTGAGCCTCATGCCTCGAGCCCTCGAACCTCATGCCTCGAGCCCTCGAACTTCATGCCTCGAGCCCTTGAGCCTCATGCCTCGAGCCCTCGAACTACATGCCTCGAGCCCTCGAACCTCCTGCCTCGATCCCTCGAAGATCGAGTTCTCGAACATCCTACCTCCTGACAATTTTTTTATTTTTTATTTTTTAAACTCAGGGGTATAATGATCATTTTACATATTTTGACCAATTTTACCATTGACTTTCCCTGAAAACCACCTCTGGGGACCAAAACATATCATTTTGAATTTGTTGGGTACCGTCTAAGGGTTGTTTTGCAAATAGGGATCAAAATATAGTAAAAGATACTTTGTAGGGGACCAAAAAAATAATTTAGTCTTAAGAATAACATATAAGAAAAACAAATGATTACCCTAAACCCCATAAGCATAAAGAGGAGGAGCAAAACATGAAATTACTCTATTCAAAGGGGGGCCAATAATGGGGAAGGGAAGAGCAGTACTTTCTCCCTCCCTGAATAATTTGCAAGAAAGAGAAAAGCGGAGGCAAAAGTGAATAGTGCCAAAAGGACACTTTTTCAGTCTAAAAGCTAAAATTGTAAGTGCCAAAAGTAAGAATTTAATTGCCCCCAAAATAACTCGAAAACAGTGCTGAAAATTGTATAAGCACTGATTATTCCCTCCAGAATTTAATGTTTGGCTCCAAAATTTTTAGTTTTGGAGCCAACTTTACAATTTTGACTACACTGTTCACTCCCACCAAAATTCTAAAAAATCATCTATAAAAAGAGCATTTATTACAGCTCTCACTCACAACTCACGGAACCAAAAGAAAACCCTCGGCCAAATTCAGAAAACATAACCCACACTTTTTCTGATCTTCTTCATCGAGCAATAATAGAGCTATAATGGTGGGGAGAAACCTCACTGATGAACAAAGGAAGGAGATTGCACATCAACACATAAAAAATGGGTAGCTTCAGAACAACACCAGAGTGGAGGCAACAGAAAAATGGTCATGCTAAGTGAGGACCATCAGCACAATCTGGGCGCGAGTTAGGCAGCAGCTTGAAAGTGGTGAGGCTGTGTGCACCCGTTCGAGAAGACACGGGCGCTGTAGAAGAAGCAAGAAGCCAATCTACCTAGAGGCTCTAATGGCATTGCCACTCAAGTTCAGGCATACATGTCGTAGCACAGCCATCATGTTGAATGTTGGTAAAAGTAGCATACACAGAGCAATAGCAAGCAAGGAGATAAGAAGCCACACAAATGCAGTTCATCCGTGCCTAACAACAGCCCAGAAAGAATCAAGGCTGGAATGGTGTTTAAGCAAATTGGAGTGCAACATGCAGTTCAAGACCATTCACAACATCATACACATCGATGAAAAGTGGTTCTACATCACAGAGGCTACAACGAGGTACATTCTTGGTCCCAATGAACCAGAACCATATAGAATCACCCAAAGCAAGCATTACATACCCAAACTCATGTTTCTATGTGTTTTGTGTAGACCTATATTTGACATAGAGGGTAATGTAATGTTTGATAGAAAAATAGGTGTTTCCTTATGTTGATTATGTACCAGCCAAGTACACAACTGTAAATAGACCTAGGGGAACCATGATGCCACAACCTATAACATCCATCACTCGAGATGTAATTAGACACAAGCTTATCAATGAACTCATACGCTATAAAGGAAAAATTGCCAGTATGGGCAAGCAAAACCATTCTCATACAGCAAGATAATGCCCTACCCACATATTTGCAAATGACCCTGAATTTTTAGCTGCAGCCACCTCAGATGGATTTAACATTCAGTTAGTTTGCCAACCTGCCAAATCACCTGATTTAAACATTCTGGACTTGGGGTTTTTTGCCAAAACCTAGATGGACTACTACAAGCTGTGCATGTTGCTTTTCAGAGGGAGGATCCTAGGGTTATAGACAAGATATTCCTTAGCTTGCAAAGTGTTATGGTAGAAATCATGAAATGCTGGGGTGGTAATGACTTCAAACTGCCACATATGGGAACGGAAAGGCTAAAAAGGCTTGGTTTGCTACCCCACAATTTGATAGTGGATTCTGAGTTAGTAAGGGGTTGTTTGGAACACATGGTGACCATTGGCAGAACTGGTAACATACGAGATCTGCTGATCATGATGGAGTTAGTATAGGCATGCAAATGATGTAATTTTATAGGGTTGTGCTTCTAGATTCAGGTCTAGAGTAAACATACAAGTTATTTTGATAAGGTATGTTTATAGGGTAACCTTGTAAAAGGTGGGAGGGCTATACTCCCTTTTGTTAGAAGCTATTTAAAATGAGCTTGTGTTTAAAAATATGTTTCTAAGTATGAGGAAAAATAGGTTAGTCTAGAATGATAAACCATTATAACCGGGATGAATGGCAAGTAGAAAATATAACAAGAAGGTGAGACACTATAAAGCTGCCATCCTAATGTTTGTAAAAACATGGTTGCTGCCAAAGTGTTCATGCAAGGTATCATCATAGGTGGCTAACAACTAAAACACGGTCAACTTATCAAATAATTTCTGAGCTAGGTTTAATCACATCATGCCCCACCAAGATCAGATCAGCTTATAAACTAATAAGCATGGCTGCATGTTTATTCATTCATCATAGCTACATCATAAATTATGGGTACAACAAGCACATACGCAACGAGCACACATAGTAGCTATGAAATCAATAAACAAATGCCCTGCCAAGATCAGGTAAGTCTAGTGACTAAAACTGCATGTCTGCATATATAAACCACCTGCACATGCATCATAATTTACTGCTCCCATTATTGCCCCTGATCTGAAAAATGCCTTACCCGACTCAGGTTCTGTTTCAGATTCAGTTGGCAAAATGGGGAACAATCACCCAAGGTTTCAACTGAATCACAAAGATATTAAAATAACCCAGCATATAACAAGAAGCACATGTGCTATCACAGTCAAGTATCAAACAGGTAAACACAGACAAACACAGAATAAAGTGGTTGCTGTAAAAGCCAACAACACCCACACTGTATAAACAATCCTTCATTAAGAGGCAAACAGTTAGTATATGTACAACAATTTGAAATTACAAAGTTAGATCAGAACATAAAAGTAGCCAAATAGATATACTTGTGGATAATGACACTATTTTCCAGCATCATAATCACTTTTTGCCTCATTTTTTGGCCAGTTACCAGGATAAAGACAAGCCCCAGTTTCCCAGAAACCTGGCTCACCATACTTAGGCAATTAATTACCCTTGAAATACACCAAAGGATGTGAATCACACCAAGAATCAGACGAATCTGATTTATAAGAATTAGGGGGTTGGGTTTCATCAGAGTCAGGGGGTCGGGTTTAGACAGAATCAATGTCAGGATCAGGGGGCTGTGTTTCATCAGGATCAGTATCAGGGGGTAGGGTTACATACACTGAATCAGGGGGTTGGGTTTCATCGGAATCAGGGGGTTAGGCTTTCATCGGAATTAGGGGGTAGGGTTTCATCGGAATCAGGGGGTTGGGTTCCATTAGAATCATTGTCAGGATCAAAGGGTTGTGTTATGTCAGGATCATTATCAGGGGGCTGTGTTTCATCTGAATCCTCATCTGATTCTGAGTGGTAGAGGACAAATTCAGGGACATGGCTAAAATGTGTGGCCACAGGGGTATCCCCAGAGTCATATGAATCAGTATCGAGGACAGGGTACTGGGGTGGGAAAAAAGTACTGGTCTTGGTTGTGACTCAATGTCATCAAGACCAGTACTAGACTGAAACTGAGAGTCAAAATCGGATTCACTCAAGGGTTGGCAAGGGATAGACTTACCCTGACCATCCACAACCCTATCACCATTATCCATCAGATGCAGCTCAAAAAGAAATTATCAGCAGAGTGTTAACAAACAGTGGCTAATATGGCATTATCCAACACAAGGGAAAACCCTAGATTTGAATCAAGAAAAAAAAAGAACATCATTTTCATTTTTTTAACATACGCATGCATTCAGTTGAAAACAACCACAACGTAAATCATTGAATACTAGCACATTTCCAATCTAACGAGAAACTCATATCAAACCCCAGACCACAAACAACATGAATTTTAGTTCTAAAAGGAAAAAACAAAAATTATAGACCTCGGAAACAGGCCATAAAAATCATAATCAGAAACATGCAGTCAATTTTCAACATCATAAACCGAAGAGCAATGGCAAATATCACAGTTAAAACACTAGATATAACTTAGATCGGTACCCAGACCACAAAGACCATGTATTTCAGTTAAAAAATTGCGCAGCCATGTTAATTTAACTAAAAAAATAACATGAAAGCCTAGAATCAGACACAATCATTCAGTTTTCAACAAGGAAAACACAAGAACAATGGGAAATACCACAGATCCAACACGAGAAATACCTTAGATATGAATACAGTACATACACAAGAGTTGTTTATGTTCAAGAAACCCTAAATCAACCAGCCAAACATAAACCGACCCGGTAAACACTGTGATTTCAGTTCAAAAAAGGGATGAAATCGATTTCGTATGCAAAACCGCAAACTAAATCAAGAAAACCCTAGATCTGAAACAACAAGCTGTGATAAAAGATCTTTTATCCAAGTAAACCCACACAAAAAACATAATTTTCAAAAAGTCAAACATAAAAACCAACCCTTAAAACACTGTGATTTCAGTTCAAAACATCGATGAAATCGATTTTGTCTTCAAAGCCCCGAACCAAATCAAGAAAACCCTAGATCTAAAACAACAAGCTGTGATAAAAGATCGTTTAGCCAAGTAAACCCACACAAAAAACACAGTTTTCAAACAAAGAACGATGGCAGAAAAGAGGTTGAGCTGCTAGGGTTTTCAGATCTCAGAGAGAGGAGAGGAAAAGCTGTGAAAGTTGCGTTGAGAGATGAGAGAAAAGAGGAAGATAATGGCGCATTTGTTAAGAGCATTGGGAGCGTAAATGGGAGCGTGGTAAGAGCAATAATGGAGCATTAGGAGCAGTACTGAACGCATGTTACATGCGCAGGTGGTTGGGAGATTAAATCTAATTAATCTCACGCCAACCACCATGCAGTGGACATGTGTCAAGGGAGCATTCCCATTCCCTAATTAATCAACCTTAATGGCTGTAATTTTTGCACATTCTGGGGGCATTTCGGCCATTTAACTTCTGGTGAACTTTGCCAAAAAGGGAAATTTCTTATTATTTGCAATTTAATCAGGGACAGACCAAAATAGAAAGTGTGCAGTTTATTCAGGGATGGAGGGAGTAGCATATCGTACGTGGACAGATCATGCTTCAGTGAAGGCAATACTTAAAAATTGAGGGGTGTTGGGCGGCCGGGAGGTGGATTGCTTTGAAGGTGGGACCGGAGTAAGCAGGAAGGAGGCCTCTTCGAAGGTAATATTGACCAGCTCTTGGAGTACTGTCTACGGATTACCGGCAACCGGATATGGAGGCAAAGATGGAAGCAAGCATGAGACTGAAAGTGAAGGCGGGCGGACCGGTCTACCTGAACCTTTGTACAAAGAAATAGCGTGCTTTTAGTGTAGTGTAGATTTTAAATTTTATGCTAGTGGAGTATATGCGAATCATTAATTATAATATTGATATTAAATTAAATTTTACATTTTAAAATTTATTCATCTAAGGAAAAGAGTCCGTCTATTGAAAGATGATATTTCTATAAACTATGGAAAGATCAACGTTTAAAGTGCAAATTAGAAGAAATAAAGATCCAATTTTTGGGTTTCATAAATAAGGTTATAGACTTTATAACTACTACACGTTGCATAATAAAATTGTAATATTGCAACTAATACCTTTTACCTTTTATTATTCTAATTAAACTCCGTCTTTCCATAAGTCTATGGAAAGATGGTTTTTCCCAAGACTTTGCGTAAGGAAAATTATATGAATTATGAAGTGAAATAATTAATTTACTTAAAAACATTTAAATATTGAATACAATAAAAATTGATTATTTTTATAATTTTTTATTCAGATTAATTAAAAATTAATTCTTTATATGTTGATATTCATTTTTAAAAGGTCATAATTATATGTATCTCACTGCCATAAATAAAAGTAAATATCATATAAACTTATTAGTATTGCTAATTATAAAATGTCCTCATTTGATAGTTAGTCGGCCTAAAATAAAACTTTGTGATATATAATAAATAAATAATATCTATACATATTTTGATCAAAAGTTGATACGAATATCAAATGCTTTTATGTGCTTTAAATGCTTTGATGGATCAACTTTATGATGAAGAATTAAAGGAGTCACCATCGACATCTTGGATTCATTATTCAAGATTGTCGACGAACTGAAGATATCATGAAGAACCCTATACTCTTTTTCCCACTGGATTTTTTAATGACGTAGTGTGATCAATGTAAAATATTGTAAAATAATTTAATTTTTGGGTTTATTGGACTGATAGCTCGGCCATATGGGCTTTGAAGAGCTTAATTTCAAAAATACAGTTCATTAAGGTTTAGTATATTCAGTTTTATTCTGATAAGAATTAGATTTTTGGTAAGATTAGATAAGGTAATATTCTTCAAGGTTACTTCTTGAAGAATTCAACCAGATTACCTTAGATTACCATTTATTTTAGGTATTTTAGTTAGATATGGTTTTAGCTTCTTAAAGTTGCCATAAGTCGATTCAGTTTCCATTTGTGATTAGGGTTTGAGGCAAGATTGTAACCCTACAAAAAGGGAGGCCTTATGGACGAATTTTAACACTTTTTCATCAATCAAATATATAACCTTTTGAATTCATACTCTTTGCTTATGAACTATTCTATTGTTCCTTAACCCCGAGGGCTAGTTAAGTGTCAATAAACCTTGTAATCTGATCCTGAGAGCTAGTTAGAGAGCAAGTCAAAATTGAGTGTACCCCAAGGGCTAGACCTTGAATTTCGTGCGGCATTGAAGGGTTTGCGAGTTCCCTTGTTTTGTCAAAGATCTTAATTCTGCAATCCAGACTCTTCGCAAAGGGATTCATATTAGAGTCCGTCTCTTAAAAGACGGTATTTCCATAAGTCATAGAAAGACCAAGGTTTAAAGAGAAAATTAGAAGAAATGAACATAAAATTTTTGGGTTGCATAAATCGGGTTATAAACTTTATAACTACTGCACATTACATAATAAAATTTTAATATTGCAACTAAGACCTTTTACATTTATTATTCTAATTAAACCCACGTCTTTCCATAAACTTATCAAAAGACGGTCTTTCCCATGACTTTGCCTATTTTTTGACAACTTGGGCTTAACTTAGTCAAAATGACTTCAATATCTCCGGTTGACAGCACTAAAGTAAAAACAAATCTATTATATGGTGCTTGGGATGAATATAATAAAAATTGATTATTTTTATAATATTTCATTCCGATTAATTAAAAAGTAATTTTTTACATGTTGATATTCATTTAAAAGGTTATCATATAATTATGTAGGGATAAGTGCCAATATAACTCTATCTACTTGAGTAAGTGCCAATATAACCCTATGATAATTTTTAGTGCAAATATAACTCTAACTAGTTAATGAAAGTGCCAATACAACCCTAAGACCCAATTTCCGGGATTAACCACAAATATTTAGCGTTGACTCTATGTGAATTGACCAAAATACCCTCTGGGCTAACTCTGAAATTAGGCGGATAATTTTACCCTCATAGTTTGCCAGGCCTCCGCCGAGCCACTGTCGGACCGCTATCGAGCCACCACCGGACCACCGCCAAACCACCACCGAACCGCCACCGGACCGTCGTCGGAACAGGTGGGGTTATATCAGCACATTATGAAATCTTATTGGGTTATATCAGCACATTCCTAATGTTTGTAGGGTTATATCAGTACATGTCTAATGTTTGTAGGGTTATACCAGCACATTTTTAAAACTTATAGGGTTATATCAGCACATATTATAAATATTAAGTGTGTGGTACTCGGCCAGCCTTAACAGACGACCACATCATCATATACACCGTTATAACATTATAACAATATCTTATACAGTATAAAATTTGACATCATGACACCATCATTAATATTAAACACCATTATCACATATCATTGCCTCATTTCAAACTTATCAACATTAAAAACCCCAGGTCAAAGAACACAGCAATATAACAATCACACACAACACCAAAGGTCATTCAATCATCAATCCGGACTAAACACAACAAAATATCATTAAAACCCCTATATTCTATAGTATGTGCTGATATGACCCTACATTTTTTACAATGTGCTGATATAACCCTATAAATTTTAAGAATGTGCTAATTTAACCCTACCAATTTTCCTAATGTTCTGATATAACCCTACCTAATCCGGCGGCGGTCTGGCACCGGGTCTATGGGTAATAACATTATTTTCATTTTTTGTATTTTAATTTTTTTAGAAGGGCAAACATGTAATTTTATAAAATTCCGGCTAAAATTTACCGGAGAGGGTTATGTTGGCCCTTTCACTAACTATATAGGGTTATATTGGCACTTTTGAATATTGAAAGATTATATTGGCACTTGTGTCAACTATGTAGAGTTATAAAAGCACTTATTTTTTATATGTATCTCATTGTTATAAATAAAAGTAATATCAAATGAACTTATTAATCTCACTAATTATAAAATGTCCTCATTTAATAGTTAGTCGGTCCAAAATAAGACTGTCATATATAATATATGAATAAATAAATAATATTTATACATATTTCTATCAAAAGTACTGTATCATTTTATGAAAAAATCCAAATATTTTGTTATTTCAGATTATGTGTTTCTTTAGATTTTCTTCAGTGATATATAAATAGATATAGTAAAATGAGATATTTATTGTTTAAATATATCCTTAGAAGTTATATATTTTAACAAGTTATGATACATTATGTATAGTAAAGAATTAAAATAAGTAACAAATTATATTATTAGTATTTTAACAAGTTATGATTGATTATATATAGTAAAGAATAAAATTAGTAAACAAGAACATTTGAAAATGTACTAATCTTAAGGGAAAAAAAGCAATCTATCAATATGATATCATTTAAAAAAAAGGTAAAGGTGTCCCAATCAAATACACGTTAAAATACACTAGATCCACCGAAGTCTTGGATTGTTAGGAAGATACATTCACCCAACCTTCACAACTTGTGTCCGTGTCGTCTGTTATCTCCTTGCCATTGTACGCTTCTCTTGCCGGGGGGGGGGGGGGGAATATCTATATATTGTGCACAAAATAATTCAATGATTAATAACGTGAAAGTAATCAATAAGTAAGAATAAGGAACATTTAATTTTTAATATGTCAACTAACCTATAGTAATATTTGTAGAGGTATTATTTAGCCTTAGTTGTTCCATTCGGTTTGTGCACACTACGATTTGTCGAAGAACACAATTTAAAATGTCGAAATGATACAACATATAAGCACCAAGGAAATATGGTATGTATAACTATGTTTTAACTATGTATTTAACATTAACAGTGATTTAATGTTAAACACACAATGTTAAACAGTTAATGATAAACACACCATGTCTACTTGGTGCTCACACACTACAAAATCTCCACATTTTAAATTGTGGAGTTCTACAAATGTTAACAATACTTTTCATGAAGAAGCATTACTTAGTTAGAGGGCACTACATGAATAGAAAACAACCAATGCAGTTCTCTTTAACTAATGCTTCTTCTGCTAACCTTGTGCACAATACAATTTGGCATAGAAAACGATTTAAATGTTGAAATGAAGCAGTTTTTCTGCACCAAGGAAACATGGATTGTATAAACAAACCATGTCAAACACCCACATCTCCTTGGTGCTAATAGACTGCTACATCTCCATAGTTTAAACATAAAATTGAAATCATTAAAACATGCAAAAAGACCTGTAAACTTTAACTAATGTTCAACAGAGAAACACACCATGCTACTTGGTGCTTCATACACTACAAAATCTCCACATTTTAAATTGCAAAGTTCTACAAATGTGACAACAATTTTCATAATGGAAGAAGCATTACTTAATTAAAGGGCACTACATGAATAGAAAGCAATCAATGCAGTGCCCTTTAACTAATGCTTCTTCCGTTAATTGTGTGCACATCACGATTTGGCATAGAAAACCATTTAAAATATTGAAATGAAGTAGTGTTTCAGCACCAAGGAAACATGACGTGTATAAACAAACCATGTCAAACACATCACGTTTCCTTAGCGCTGATAGACTGCAACATCTCCACAATTTAAACATCAACTTGAAATCATCAAAACAAGCAAAAACACCTGTAAACCTTAATCTAGTTCGTCATTCAATCAAAATATTGTAGTTTTTTTAGGCATTTAAAACTATACCCTAACACTTCAACATCCCACAATCAACTGTCACATTAATTTTAGAAAACAACCTTTAACATCGTACATAGCAAAATAGAAAATCACAGTTAAATATGTCACCTCCATTATATCTCCACAGTTCTATGTGAAAAACTAGAAAATCACACAATGAATTATATCAAACTTCAACATAACAGAATCAGCAATATGTCATACATTTTATAACATGATACAAATTTTAATTATGACAAACACCTAAACATAACACAATCATCTATATCACAGGGGAACAAAACATATTTTAGGGAAAAACACCTAAACATCAAACCATACATAATAAGCTATAATATATATATATAGACACACACACACACTTTCAATTGAATCACAAAATGGAAAAAAAATCTCACACACCCCAAAAATTACCAAAATGGAAAAAATCCCACACACCCCTTGAAAGACAACATGATCAAAAATCCAACACACCCAAAAAATCAGAAAAAGAATGACCAACACGTATAGTACGCACGCGGAGAGGATGTTGTGGTAGATATAGAGAGGTGGTGTTAGGCGGGGTTAGGAATCAAATAGGGAGGGAGGAGGGATGAGGCTGTGGCGGTAATGGAGAGGTGGTGGAGTAGGAGGGGGAGGATGGAAAGGGGGTAGAAGTGGGAGGATGAGAGGACAATGAGGGAGGATTACACCTAGGGTTTCAAGTTTACTTTATATAGACAAATTTTGAATGATTCAGATTAAATCAACACATAGAAATCAAGGGTTCAAATGAAACCAAGATGGGCTCTTTATTAATTACTGTGACCAGTGCTCTTTAGTCCCTAAGCCGGTGCTAACTTTTGGTTAAAGTAGCTGCTTGATGCTGCGTGGGTAATAATTTTTTTTTCCAACCCGGGAGCGGACATATAAATTTTTTTCTAACTACAGAGAAGCGGTTCTAGAACCAGTGCTGGAATGGACCACCGGTGCCAAAATAATGATAAAACAGTTGCGTGGAGCTACTTATTCCCGACCCGCTGTAAAATACTAGCACCGTTTCTTGATATTATAGACGAACAGGTGTTGAAAAATAAATATATGAAAATTTGAATTTCCCGCCCATGAATTTACCAATTTTTTCATCCTGTACATCTGAATATCTTAGCACCGGTTAATCAACACACCTAATCGGTGCTAGTTTTCGGTTCAACTACTTGCAATAATCAATTAAAGTCCCTATCTAGGGGGATAGTTTTGTCAATTGGTTTATATATGCAATTGGACTAAAAATATTCAATTCAAGACCCAATAGAGCTGTGTTTCAAAATTGTGTCCGATGGATACCCGAAAACCCTCCGATCAGAACTTTGTTAAAATAACATTGTTGCCCAATACTCAACTGCAACTCCGTTTTTGTAGCCAAATAACACCATCTTGTGTATTCTTGGGTTAATATATGTTTTAAAAAATAATTTCATGTTTTAATAGAATTTCGTAAAGCTCTAGTATATGTGCTAGAGTATCTAACTCTAGATGACTAAGAGTTAGGAAGTCCAAATGGGAAGTTTTCGTTGTCAGTTATTTCCACCAAATATTAAACATTTTTCTGATTTGTTCTAGGAATTTACTTTTGGGTCCAAGAATATAGGATTGCATCCGAGCGGAATTGAATTTGGAGGTCCAAGTGAAGTTTTTGCCTTTTCCACTTAGGTCCCTCCAAGAATCTTGGAATTGTCGAAACTCAAAATTGACAATTCAATAGTGCAATTGATTATTGTGTGATCATAACTATGCGATTACGGCTTGATTGGGTAAATGGAATATTCTAAAAACTGATCATAGAAAACAAGTGCTACATTTTCAGAAATTACAGTGTCGCCCAAAACTAAGTTTCACCTTGAGCATTGATTTGAAACACTTGATTCTTGTTTTTTACTTTCTAAATAGATGAGTTCTAAATAACAGAATTTTTGAATGTATAAATTTCAAAGCAGTAGTACATGTCCTAGACTAAATTGTGAAAAAAAAAGGTTTAGAAATGTAAACGGAAAATAATATTTCTTTAATACCATACATTTAATGTAAAAGCATGATAATCCTCGAAGTAGTGGATAATAACTATATTTTTTCTACAAAATAACATAGAATTGTTTCAAACCATACTCCAGAAAATAATCACTACAAAAACGATTGTATTATAAGGACAATGAGGATCGAAGTTCATGAATAATATCTAGCAAACTACTCCTCATCCAACATCTATGCATATTTTGAGTTGGTCCCAATGTCGCTCTGCCAAACGCTCGGGCCTGGATATGTAGGGAAAGGTCCAACTGCTTTCATGACGTCTAAGAACTGGTATTGAAAAACATTTCCCATGTGATTGCACTAGGACCTTTGATATTGTGATTTCTCAGCAAAGTTTGTACACACACCTCCAACGTCGTGACTCTAGATTCCAAAGTATAACCCACATTGTCCTGAGGAAATTTGAAGAAAGTGTCTGTTGTAATCTTACCCATTGGATGCCCGTATATGTCGTGCAGATAGTGGGCGGACACCTGCTTTTGTGCACAGTTTGGAGATTAGGCTGCAGAAACCATAACAACCCGTTCTCTCTACACCATGTCTCAACTCGTTCACTATTTGCTTACCCTCATTCCATTAGAGTTTTTTTATGGCGTACGCATGTGTCAGCATCGTACTGTGAACCTCAATGTTCACTGTGACGGTGTCAATTTTGGATGCTACGAAGAGGTACCATCTATTCATCTCGGGAGTGAGTAGCTTCTTTGGCATCCTTTTCCAGCTTGGTTTCCCAATAGGCTCGACATCGGTTCCCTCCCTAGTTACTGTCCTCGCGATCTCCCATCTTGTGGGATCGTCAAAATCCCAACTCTCATTGGTTTAGTAGTGGAATGCAAGAAATTCATCCTCCTCAAAGGAAACATTTGGCAACTCGTACAACTCGTTTATGGATTCTTCATTCAATTTCACCATTTTCCCACGACAGAATGCCTCGGTCCACCTTTCACCACACTGAAAATTAGCATAGAACTCACTTCTTATGCTGAGGTTGAACTTTGGAAGCATGTCACACAATTTCTCCCACCCAAGTGCCCAAATAGTTTCATAAAAGGGGGAGCGTTTTCGATTCCTCTCTCCAAAAAATGTCGCCTTATTTTGTACGTTTGTGCAATTAACTCCGTCTGCTCTGAAATGAACCTCTTCTCTTGTTGTTTAATATTGGATTGCACCTCCAGAGAGAAAGAGGATGCATTATGTGTCCTCTTGGAGCCAGTTTTTGGTGTTATATCCTACAATGTCAAATGAGGCATTTCAACAAACACCTTCCATGCAACCAAAAAAACCTATAAAATACTTGCTTTCATGAACATCAACAAACCCTCAATGCAATTCAATCAAATCCAATGTATACATATATGTAGTTATTACACATTAACTCTATGTACATGATTGCAACATCGAACAAAGTTGGAGAGCAAAGTGAACCAACATTGATAAAAGTTGTTATTTTTCCAAAAACTTTGGGTTCATGATTAATAATCTACTAGAATATAAGAGCAATGTTTGAAAGAGAACTCACCTCAATCCTTTAGAGAGCTTGGAAGTCTGAACCGATGGGGAAGATAGGTTAGATTTGCTCTCTAAAATTTAGAAAATGAAGAACAACCCATCGTGGATCTGTTTAGATTTTCGAACTTAAATTTACCAGCACCAGTATGAAGCCCATAAACCGATGCTAACACTACTAAAATCAGCTGCTTCAGGTTATGTTGAATTAAATTTTTGGCCTTTTCTCACAACCCAAGAACAAACTTGTGAGATAAATTCTAAGGGGTCAGCACCGGCATTAAATACCGGTGTTGACATGTATCAAAACCGGTGCTGCCAAAAAAAAGTAGCTGCTTATGGCTACCTTGATTTATTTTTTAAAATCCTTTTCCCAACCCAAGAGCTAATCCAAGAAATTTTGTTTAAGTACACAGCACCGGTCCTTAAACCGGTGATGTTAATACATAAATTGGTGCCTTAAATACAAAAGAGCGCATACTCTGTTTTTCGACCATCAACATTACCCACGGACATTAATATTATGAGCACTAGTTTATTGTTACAGATAAATCGTTGCTGAAATTTTATCAATACCGGTGCTATTAGTTTCCCTCATTTTTTTTACGCCAAATAAACTATTTATTAGTTGTTTCCCAATTCAAGCATCGGTCATGTGTATAACTATATACGATACCAGTGCCATTTCTTATGTATTGCACCATTTTCAAAAATCATGTGCTGGAAACAAAATAAAATTCAGCACCAATTTTGTTGAAATACAGCCGCATACATGAAGTCAGCACCGGTTTGGGAGGCCTCCAAGAAACAAACCGGTGCCTAAGTACCTTTGTCTAATAGTGATATATCAATTATATATTAAGTAATTGGTTCGATAAGTACGGTAAGTTTAACGAGCAATATTAATAGAGCTCGAGTTCTATTTCGAATACTATATGAACTAACTCGAGTTCGATTCAATCTTTGACAATTCGTTTACATCTCTAATGTCGTCACATTTCATTTAACAAAAGTATAAAATAATGTTCCCTCCATCCCAAATTATTTGTACAAGCACTGCTCATTTAGGCAAAATTAAATAATAGGGAAGAGCCAATTAACCCTATCTACTTGAGTAATTGCTAATATAACCCTATGATAATTTTTAGTGCAAATATAACCCTAAATAGTTAATGAAAGTGCAAATATAACCCTAAATAGTTAATGAAAGTGCAACCCTCAGACCCCATTTCCGGCATTGACCTCAATTTTTCGACATTGACTCTATCTAAATTGACCAAAATACCCTTTGGGCTAACTTTGAAATTAGGTGGACAATTTTACCCTCATAGTTCACAGGACTGCCACCAGACCACCGTCGGACTGCCACCGGACCACCGTCGAACCACCACCAGACCACCGTCAGACTGCCCCCGGAACAGGTAGGGTTTTATCATCACATTTCTAATGTTTATAGGGTTATATTAGCACATATTATAAATATTAAGTGTTGGTACTCGATCTGCCTTAACGGGCGATCACATCATTATATACACAATTATAACATCATAATAACATCGTATACGGCATACAATTTGACATCATGACACCATCATTAATATTAAACACCATTATCACATATCATAGCCTCATTTCAAAACTTATCAACATTAAAAATCCTAGGTCGAAGAACACAACAAAATAACAATCACACACAACACCAAAGGTCATCCAATCATCAATCCGAACTAAACACAACAAAATAAACAAAATGTCATAAAAACCCTTATATTCTATAGTATGTGCTGATATGACCCTATATTTTGTTACTCATGTGCTGATATAACACTATAAATTTTAGGAATGTGCTAATTTAACCCTATCAGCTTTCATAATGTGCTGATATAACCATACCTAATTTGGCGGCGGTTCGGTGACGGGTCTAAGGGTAGTAACATCATTTCCAATTTTTTTATTTTAATTTTTTCAGAAGGGCAAACATGTAATTTTACAAAATTCCGGCTAAAAGTTGTCGGAAAGGGCTATATTGGCACTTCCACTAACTAGATAGGGTTATATTGGCACTTTCAAATATTGAAAGGTTATATTTGCACTTATGTTAACTAGGTGGGGTTATAACAACACTTTTTTCTTAATTAATTTGGAAACTAAAATTTGAGTAACATATAAGATGATATATTGTCACTTGGGATCTGTTAGAATCGTTGCAACATCTATTTACATGTAATATAAAAAAATTTCCATTATTTTTAAAGAGAAAGTCTCAGGAAAGGCGGTCTGTCTATAAGCTTATGGACAGGACAGGGATCTGATTGCAATTAATACAAATTTATCCAAATTTTTGGGCCAAGCACATTATTTCAGATCTTAAATTTGGAAGCATCGACATTAACTCCTCCACCATCTTCTTTCTCCCCCTCAATGTCACCTCTTTCTTCCCCTGGATGCCACCTCCTCCCTCCACCTCCCCGGTGCCAACACCTTCCTCCAACCTGGTGACATCGTCTTCTCTCTCCGGCGATCTCTCTGTTCTCTCTCTAATAATTTCTCCACCTCTTCTTTGCTTACTTTGCCTCTTCTCCGTGATTCTTCGTCTGCTTTTTTCTCAGACTCTTCTCCGTGTCGCCGTGCTCCTTGCACTGCTTAACCTCGCTGTTAAGGATGAAACGTAAGAGTGATTAGGTCCTTAATTATGATTTTTTAAAAATTTTATTTAATCGAGTTTAACAGAGTTGATTTTTTGGGACTCTGTGTGGAGTTTGTTTGTCTGTCGTTTTCTTGCTTTCCCCCTCGGATTCAGCCACCAACTATGGACATATGTGGAGATTTGCTTTCTTGATTTTTGGGGCTGTGGAGTTTTGGCTTTGGTTCAGTAAAGCCACCAATCTGATTTTTGGCTTTGGTTCAGTAAAGCCACCAATTTTATTTCTGGCTTTGGTTCAGTAAAGCCACAAAGAAAGTTTTTTTGGCTTTTAAAAGCCACAAACAAAGTTTTTTTTGGCTTTGGTTCAATAACCTAATTGGTGGCTTTGACTTCCGTAACCTAATCGGATTCTATCCTGATTCATACTGCAGTTTCTTATCGTATGTAGTTTTCTATGTTCAATAAGCAGCAAATTGTTTTGGATTTATCTATGCTACATGTCTCATTGAGATTTAGTTGGGACTTAGATTGTTGCATTAATTATTTCTGTAGAGATACCCGTTGATTACTATTGTCGGCGATGTGATGAAAAGAAGGATCTTATTCCACACATTGAAAAGATGTTAAAAAGATCCTATCAAATTCACTGAGAAAGGATTAACAGACGAGCAACCGAGATGCCGACGTATGCTGGTTGAGACGTATTGTATGCATGTGTTTAGTTATATGTTGCAATTGTTAATATTTAGTGTGTTATAGTTAGTTTACTGAGTATGGCCTTTTCTTCTCATTTGTGGTTGATTATTCATTTTGAATTAGGAACTGCAATTGTTTAGTTATATGTTGCATTATTTAGTATTCAATGCATACAAACTAGTTGTAATGAGTATGGCTTTTTCTTTTTCATTTGTAGTTCATTGTTCAATTTAAATTAAAAACTGCATTCGCTTAGTTATATATTGCATTTGTTAAGATTCAGTGTGTACTAGTTTGTTGTACTGTGTATGACCTTTTATTTTCATATGTTGTTGATTGTTCATTTTGAATTAAAAACAACATTTGTTTACTTATATATTGCATTTGTTAAGATTCAGAATGTACTAGTTTGTTGTCCTGTGTATGAATTTTTATTTTCATATGTTGTTGATCGTTCATTTTGAATTAGAAACAACATTTGTTCACTTATATGTTGCATTTGTTAGTTTTTTGTGTGTACTTGTAGTCATACTGTGAATGACGTTTTATTTTCGTATGTGGTTAGTGGTCAATTTTGAATAATGAGTTGCATCTGTTTACTTATATGTTGCATCTGTTAGTATTTCTTGTGTACTTGTTAGTTGTGTTGTGTATGACTTTTAAAAAAAATGTTGTTGGTTGTTCATTTTGAATTAGGAACTGCATCTGTTTACTTATATATTGCATCTGTTAGAATCCAGTATGTACTTGTTAGTTTTATTATGGCGTGCATTAATTTGCTTATATGTTGCAGTTGCTATTATTAAACGTGTACTTGTTAGTAATACTATGAATGACCTTTTTATTTTATTTTTTTGCTGATCGTTCATTTTCAATTACGAGCTGCATATGTTTACTTATAAGTTGCATCTGTTAGTATTTAATATGTACTTGTTAGTTGTACCGTCTATGACCTTTTTTTCATTTGTTGTTAGTTGTACGTTTTGAGTAATGAGTTGCACATGTTTACTTATATGTTGTATCTGTTAGTATCTCGTGTGTACTTGTTAGTTGTGTTCTTTATGATTTTTTTAAAAAAATGTTGTTGGCTGTTCATTTTGAATTAGGAATTGCATATGTTTACCTATCTATTGCATCTATTAGAATCCAGTATATACTTGTTTGTTTTATATGTTTCAACTGTTATTATTCAGTATGTACTTGTTAGAATCCAGTATATACTTGTTTGTTTTATATGTTGCAACTGTTATTATTCAGTATGTACTTGTTAGAATCCAGTATGTATTTGTTAGTTTCCTATCATGTTCTTTTCAAAGTTATTAATGTCAGAACTCAGAAGTCGTCTACTTTCCAGTACCAATTTGAGTATACATCATTTAGAAACATTCAAGTCCGAGATTGGTCGATTCATTGTCTTCTGTATGTAACCTAACCTACTAAGTACTACTTTCCGACGCATCACAATTTAGTGTGATTATACCATATGGAAAAATAGGTTCTGAACAATTCACTATTTGCACACTAATAATAACTATTTCGCTAAATGTACAACAGGATCGGGGAGAGAATTTGTATTTGTGTACCAAATCTCATCATCCCATAGATCTTGGATGGTCTTTTAAGGGCTTGTTGTTTGATTATTAAAGAATTCTCCCCTCATTATCTTCCACTCTTCTATCTTAATCTTAAGAATGTTATAGCTGTCCAAAACCATATCGATGGCGCCTATGTTCTCCTTCATCATCTTCTGGTTGAAGCTCTTCATAATCACACTCGCTCCTCGCGATATACCATAAGCTAGGGCAACCTGAGCTGGGATAGCGTTGTGTTTGGCAGCGATGGATTTCATGATGGGATGATTCACCATGGCTGTCGACCCCCAGCAGTTTCCGGGGCTGCCCAGAGGGGGGTATGCACTAACATGAATGAGGTTCCTCCGGCAAAACTCCCAGAGCTTCTGATGCGGCCACATTGGGTGCATTTCGACCTGATTGGCCGCCGGAGGAACATAGGCAAACTTCAGGAGATGCTGAATCTTTGGTGTAGAGAAATTGCAGACACCAATAAACCTACACAATCTCATTTCCACACATTGCTCCATTCCATACTATGTGTTATCCATGTCCAAGTGATCGAAATCATCTTCTCCGAGTACCAGGTTAGCCGATCCTGGCTTCAGCTTCACTAAACAGTGGAACAAGAATAGGTCTACATACTCTAACCCAAGCCTCCTAAATCAATCGAAACAAAAACATCATCAGTACAGTCATATGATACAATCAAATACGTTTTACACAAAAATCAGGTTGAATATACATCTACCTACTGCAGCGTTTGGTAAAGGGAAGAAATGGGATCATGGTGAATTGGTGATCGCTGCTCCACAGTTTAGAGGTCACAAAAACATCTTTTCTTTCAACAATCCCATCAGCAGTTGCATCTCTTAATGCCTTTCCTAAGGAAAATTCTGAACCATATATCTTTGCAGTATTGAAATGCCTGTAGCCCATCCATTACAGCAGATTACAACACTAATTTAGCAAAATTTAGCAAATACTATGTCAGCATAGTTGGCCATGATCTCCCTGCCAGCACAATTCAAGAGAAAATATTAGGGACTCATAAATATGCGCACATGAGAAGAGGTTCAAGTGTAGTCTAATAAACAAAACATGCTACCAGAAATTGTCGTAGTGCCTCTCTATGCAAGAGACATCGGAAGCTGTGATAGAAACAAAACACCTGAGCTGCGTGCTTCCCCACAAGCCCTTGTAATTGTTATGATAGTGTCAGGAAGTTTGAACAAATTTCCTTCCACGACTAATATATTTGTTTTATAGATGGAAGCAGCCAAGGAGGAGCAGTAACTAACTGTGGATGATGTACCATGTTGATAAAAGATAAGGACAAGCTACTTGAGAAAGATAATAGAAAGGGATGTAAACAACTAAAGCTTGTCAAAGTCACCAAAAAAAGAATAACTCACAGGCATGAATACATAACTTCTCTCACTTGCATCTATAAATAATTAAGTGGTTGTACAAAGATGCAGTAAAAGCCATCCACGACAGAATGTTATCTATCGTTTATCACTTAAATGTGTAGAGTACACTCTAATGGATACTCATATATGTCAAGTTACTATAAAAAGAAGGAGCACTCTAAATTCAAACCAAACCAAATAAGTAGACAGTAGACTGCCAGTGTAATGAGGAGCAGAGTGTTTGTGGAATTAGAGAAAGAAGAATGAATCACAGCTAGCGGAACATAAAGCATATTTAGATAAATTCAAAGAGTACACACTGAATCAAGAATGAATCCTAATGAATTTTTTTCCAGACTGTTCTAACATTAGAAACTGACGGGTCAAATAACAACTGAAAATGCAAATTTGAAAAATTGGAAATAGCCATATCACGTTCGCGGTCCAATTCATGTCGTCGTGAACCTGGGAGTGCCAAAAAGCCTTCACCTTCTCCATCAAAATCACTGTATCCGCCATTGAAATCCTCCGAAACAAATTTTCCCTCTGCCCCCATGTTTTCACCGGTTTTTTAGTTCCTTCCTCCACCAAGCTACTCAATCGACAAATTACGGAGCACTCAGATTCAATGTCACTGAGAATAACAACTGCGTTCTCAAATCGGTACTTGAGCTTCTTCAAATCGTCGCTCGAATCGCCTTCCGCTCCCATTAATTATGATGAAGAAGAAACAAAATTGCAAAAGTTGGAGAAGATGAAGGTCTCGATTCACTCCATCGACATCACGCTCTCCTTCTTTCGTCATCTGGACACAGCGGAGTGTTGGACATGGAACTACTGCCGGAAGAGGAGGAATCAGCTCCTGCATGGATCTACGAGGAATCAGCTCCAGTGACTTGAGGAGATAGAAGAGGAAATTACCTTTTGCTGGAACATTATGACCCGAAAAAATGTCCAATTTTTGTTAATTTCAAATAGGTCCCTAGCCTGTCAGGAGACCCACTAATTTTTAAATATACGAATTCAAAGATATTAAAGCATCTCTAATTGTACTACTTTTAGACCTGCTTGTAATATCCAGAAAATTGTAGCATAGTTTGTCACTGTTGTTGCAGATGCCATGTATGCTGCTAGTCAAGTGTTACTGCTGAGCAAAGCATATAATTAAATATTGGATGCCATTAATGAAAAATGTTTTAAATTCAAATAAACCTACTTTCTTATTAGAATTAAATTAAATAATACTGAAATAAGCATACATTAAATTATTTTGAATAAAATATATAGACCTATCAAGTTATAAATAGTGTAGCTTAACATTAAAAATGTATGTAGTTTGCAAACTCACCCGCTTGAAAAGTGATATAACAAGGCAAACTATAAGATATTATAGTTTACGGTCAGAGATGCTTTTACTGGTCTAAAATAATTTAGCCAACTTGAAATAGTCAATTTGTACAGATAAGGTTGGGATGGTGGGAGTAGGGGTGTTCATTATCCGGTCCGGACTAGTAAAATGGACCAGAATTGTATAAATAAAATTCCGGTCTGGTCCTCGATCCATGTTTTTTTAGATTTTGTGTTCCGGTTCGGTCTGGTCCAAAATCATATTTTTTCCGGTCTGGACCGGTATTTTACATATATATATATATTAATGAATTAGTTAAACATACTAGTTTAAATTTATTCGTGACAACTAGTATTCTTCTATTATTTTGAGGTGAATTTTTCTAATAACTTCTATTTTACTATTTTTTAAAGGAAAAATTTTTTGATTTGATTTTTTATAGAATAATTTAAAGTATAAAAATAATGTGTATTAGAATCCGGTCCAACCGATCCTGGCTGATCCAAGACTGCGATTATTCCGGTCTGGTCTTTGATCCAAGGGTTTTGGTTATTCCGGTTCCGGTCAGGTCAGGTCTTGGACCGACGAACACCCCTAGGTGGGAGTATTTATTCTTGAGTGTGTCTCCTAACAGGTGGTCTGTCCATAAGTTTTTGGACATGCAACTTATTTTTTACCTTATATACCGTATTTGTTAAATTACATACTCCCTCTGTCCTAGCCAATTCTCCACATTTTCCTTTTTGGGTTGGCCCAAAAAATTCTACACACTTTCCATTTTCAGAAAATTTCTACACAACAAAAGGCATGAATACCCTTAAACCAGCTAAATATTACACAACCCCTCACCAACACTCACCACCCCACCTAGCTTCACACACTACTTCCCACCGCATAACTACTTTTCTCTCTCTGATTTCACACACACCTAGGGGTGGACGTCGGTTCGATTTATTCAGTTTTCGGTCTATTCGGTTCGGGTTATTCATTTTTTCTCCTAAAAAATTAAAAACTGAATCCGACCCAAACTATTCAAATAATCCGATTTATCCGAACCGAATTCAAAATTTGAATTCGATTTGAAACCGAATTCAACCAAATGAACCGAATTGATTCCAATTTTTATCAAATTGAATTCAATTTGATCGGTTCTTTTACCCACAACAATATGGCCCATACCAAAAAAACCCATAAACATACAAAAATTTTAACTTTAAATTAATAATTATAGCCCAAAGTTCAAGGCCAAGTAATTAGATATTCAAGGCCCATTTGCATCTTGTGCTTTGCCTTGAAAGAATGGAGGAGTTCCCTAGTATTTATAGTTGAAATTTGAAGGCTAAGTCTCCTCTCTTCCGATGTGGGACTAATGTAGTATAGTAAGGCTAAGTCTAAAGCCTTTGCTGCCTTGCATCATTGCTTGACTTCATCTCTGCGGTTTCATTCATGTTCCATTTTGGCATTTTCCACCTTTTCTGCCATTATTATTATTTTTTGTTGAATTTATAATGAGTCTATCTATTGAAAGATGGTATTTCCATAAGTTATGGAAATAGTATCGTTTAAAATGCAAATTAGAAGAAATGAAGATAAAACTTATGGGTTGAATGAATCGGGTTATAAAATTTATAACTACTACACGTTGAATAATAAAATTTTAACATTGCAACTAAGACCTTTTACTTTGTATTATTATAATTAAACTCTGTCTTTCCATAAGCCTACGGAATAATGGAAAGACGGTATTTTCCAATATTTTTCCATTTATTGTTACATTATTTAATTTGAGGAGTATTTTGTGACTGAGGATTATTTAATACCGTTTGATCTCAAATCCTTTTTATTATTATTACCCAATTAAATTGACTTATGTTTTTACCTTTTCCATACATGATGAATGTGTTTATAATATATTTTAGCAAAGTCTTGGGAAAGACTTTCTTTCTATAGGTTTATGGAAAGACGGGATTTAATTAGAATAATAAAAGGTAAAAGGTCTTAGTTGCAATATTAAAATTTTAGTATGCAACATATAGTAGTTATAAATTTATAACCCGGTTCATGCAACCCAGAAATTTTATCTTCATTTTTTCTAATTTATAGTTTAAACCTAGGTCTTTCCATAACTTATGGAAAGACCATCTTTCAAGAGACGGACTCATATATTTTTATGATTTCTTTCTCTTCTATTTATATAAGTAATTTAAATACATTTAGAGGGTGATACAAAAATTCCACTGTTAAATTAAATCAACGTCTTGTTTTAGACTGACAAATCATTATACAAGGTTATTTTATAATTGATATAATTAATAAGTTGATTTGATATTCGTTTTAATTTATAGCAACAAATTTCTTATAACTTTAAAAATGTATGGTAATGTATAAATAATTATAATTTGACCCTAATAGTTATTGAAACGAGATTTTTCATGATTAGTCTAACATTTAGAAGGTCTAATAGGAGACGTTCTCCTAAATTAACTATGATATTTATATATTACTGTCTTCATCTCTTCACCAAGTAATCTCACCGTCTTCATCTCTTCACCAAGTAATCTCTTCTGAGTCCATTGTAGTTTGTTAATTTTTTAGAGCAGAGAAAAATGTCCATTGTTTGAGGAATGCTTCAGTGTAGTGAAAGTTTATAGTTGAAGAATCAATTATTCGTGCACCTTATTACTGTGATTACTAAGAGAACTGTAGTTTAGATATGGATATTTATTGATTATAGTTAATGCTTTCCATTTACGTTCATGCCAACAAGAATTTATAAGAATATATATACTTGTTTTTAAAATTTATAAAAAAATGTAAACAAACTAATTTATTAAACTTGTTTATAATGAATATGGATTATAAAATACTTGAATATCAGTCTTTTGTCTATTTGATCCATTTAATGTTAAGATGTTTGGGGTAATTTTTTAAAATTTATAGATTAGTCCTTCCACTTTTATTTACTTATAAATTTAGTTTTGTAGTTTTAAATATTATTTATTATTATATATATTTAATTAATTATAATTCGGTATTCGGTTTGGGTTTCGGTTTGAGTTTTAATATCCAAAACCAAACCAAAAACCATATTCAGAAATCAGTTTATTCAATTCGAATATCCAAAAAACCGTATATTACATTCAGTTCGGGTTATTCGAATTCGGATAATTCAATTTTTAGTTCGATTTTTGGTTTTTTTGCCCACCCCTACACACACCTCTTCCTTTCCTCAAATTTCTCTGATTTTACACACACCCACTCATCTCGCTTATCAACCCTCTCCACTTGATACCTCAGCCACGGTGGAACTTCCTTCTCTGTCGTCTAATACCTCTACGGTGGAGACTTCCACCTTCCAATGGCACTTCCACTCATCAATGGTGGAACTTTCTTCTCCATTCTCCATGGCACGACGACGGTAAAGGATGTTGTCCTGGCAGAGGTTGGCCCAATTCAGTCTGATTCTGTCCAATTTCGAGCCTCTACGGCTGGGATGGCATCGACGAGCCTGATTCTTCCTGATTTCAAGCCTCCATGGAAGAGATGGTAGCGGAGTCAGAGATGTCAGTGGCGGAGTTGACTGTGTCAAGAAGTTTGATTTCATTTCAGTTTGGGTTTGTTTTTGGGTTGGCCCGATTCAATGGAGAAATCTAGATTTTTGGGTTTTTGCTTGTGTTTGGGTTCTGGTGAAGACTGGTTGTTCCTGTGGTAGAGGCGGTGGTGTTCATGTGGTAGGGGTGGCGATGTTCTAGTGGTAGGGGTGAAGGGCATGATGGTCTTTTTCCCTCTTAAAAAAAAGTCCCAGCCTTTTCTCTCTCTACGAAATCGGCTGGGACAGAGGGAGTACTAAATTTAGAATTTTTAAAAATATTTTTAAATTTTCACCTTCAAATACATATTATTACTTGTTTTAACATATAAAATACAATATTTAATTTTATAAAAAAATTTACAATATTTAAGGTAAAAATTCATGTGGACTGTCCATAAATTTATGGAAATGCCGCATTTCCTGAGACTTTCTTTGTATTTTTAAATTGGGCTCGATAAATATAGTTGAGGCAAAGGAAGTATTTATTTTTAAGAATATTGATATTTATAGTGAAAATTTATAGTGAAACATCATAGTAAACAATTATAGTGAAACGTCATAGTGAATGATGTGACATCAAACAAAATATTAATATATCTATGGTTATTTGCACCTTTCAAAGAGGTGGTTGAAGCATTTAACGGTGGTGTTTTTGGATCTGCTTGCAAAATTTTATAAATTGCAGCAGTGTAGCTCACTGTTGTTGCAGAGTACAGGTTTGCATTGTGAAAGCAACCTTCTTGATGTCGAATGCATATAATACTTCAATGGATCAAAGTGATTCCACATGCATTTAATACTTCAATGTCTCAAAGTGATTCTACATGCAATTTTGTTGGATTCCTGTATTACAATTTCCATATTATCAAGCGTACAATCTATACATGCAAATTTAACAATAAGAAATCAATTTAAAATATAATAATCATTATGATGAAATGTTAAAATGATTTTTTACAAAAATACAAAAGGTTGTATGGCCTTTTCAATACTGCCATGAATTTTAAATATAATTTAAATTCATTGAAATTAAATATCATTACTCTATTTTAAAATTGGGCTTAATCGTAGCACTAGTGGAGAGAGTGGCCTATTAAAGGTGGAGTTCAAAGGCGATTTCAAAAAATTTTCCAGGAACCGCCTTCTGAGACATCTTCCGAGCTTGGCACTGAACGATTCTGGATGCCTTGCCAAATCAAATGCATTTTTTATCGTTGGAATCTAGTTATTGAAGAACCGCCTTCCATTGTATATATTCAAAGGCAGTTATTGAAGAACTGCCTTCTATTGTAGAGATTCAAAGACGGTTGTGCCAAAGTGACTTCTAATGCATTTGTTCCGAGCTCGGAACAACAATACAAAATATGTTCTGATTGAGGAACTGCTACGGTCCAGTCCATTTGAAAGCACGAAACAATTGTCGAGCTCGTAACACAATTTGATCCAAGTTAAAACTGATGAACTAATTTTGGATCCTGCTTCCGAGTTAGGATCTAGAATCGGCTCATTGTTTTTAGCAGTATATTATTTCCAAACTCAGAACTGAAGGAATCGGGAATCTATTTAAAATTTAGCGAGGGCTATTCACAATAAAAATTAAGAAGACATTGGAAAGAAGCACAACCAAATCTTTGTGATTTTTGGTGGGATTATTTGTGAAGGTATATTCAAGTGAATTCATTCATTTAAATCTTTGAAATTAATTATATATTAGGAATGGGTTGAATTAGGGTTATTTGTTTTGCAGTTGTATTGTGAATGGAAATGATATTATTTAGGGTTATGTTGTGTGATATATTTGTTTTTAACCACACTCAAATGTAGGCACGTATGCACCTAGCGCCATGGATAGATTGGAACTCATAGGCAGCGATTGTAGAAACTCACCCGATTACATTCCCTTGGTAGAATTGTTTGTTGTTTTGGCTTTTGAACATGCCTTGAAGAACGGAGAGGTCCGAGCACGTTGCCTATTTAAGGATTGTAAGAATGATGCATATGTTGGGAGAAAGAAGTTGCTTGAATATCTTATATTGCATGGTTTTCAAACTAGCTATACTAATTGGATATTGCACGGGGAGGGTCTCACGCAAATTGTAGATGATGTTAAAACTAATGAAGGAGTAGATTTTGGTGGAGATGATGGATTCAATGAGATGGTCGATGATGTTGCTAGAGAATTTCACTATAAACCCGAGGTTCTTGAAGCGTTGTTCAATGACAAGAAGACCACACTGTATGTTGGGTCCAAACATTCTGTTTTGAGCGTAACGTTGAGGATAATGAATTTGAAGGCAAAATATGGGTGGACTGACAAAAGGATGACTGAGACACTTGAATTTCTAAGGGAATTGCTTCCCAATGGTAATCTTATGCCCGACAGAGCTTACGCCGTAAAAAGGATTATTTGTCCAATGGGATTGGAACTAGAAAAAATACATGTTTGTCTTAGTGATTACATGTTGTACAGGGGGAAGGAGGACGTGTTCAAAGAAAATTTTCTAGTAAGTGGTGAGTTTCAAAACAAGTTGAAGCATGGTGAAATGACTGTCTGTGCGAAAGTTGGTTTCTACTCAAAAAAGAAAAGCCCTGCTAAGGTTTTATGGTATCTTCCTATTATTCGACGTTTGAAGATGTCTTTTGCTTGAAAAGATGATGCTAAGTTAATGTGGTGGCATGCAGATAGAGTTAGGCATAGGGAAGGTGTGATTAGTCATACGCCGGATGGTGAGTAGTGTAAGAAGCTTGATGCCCTTTACCCTGATTTTGGCAAGGAGCCTTGTCATTTGAGGTTTCGTCTGTCGACTGATGGAATGAACCCATATGGTAATATGAGCAGTCCCTATAGTTCATGGCCTGTAATATTGGTAATATACAATCTCCCCTCCTGGTTGACCATGAAACGAAAGTATGTTTTATTATCGATGATAATTTTGGGGTGATACAGATGTTTATCTTAGTCTCCCTGTTGATGATTTAGTGACGTTGTTCAATGATTGGTTTGGACTTACGATGGTTATGCGCGAGAATGGTTCACGTTGAAGGGCTTGTTGTTATATACTGTAAATTATTTTCCAGCTTATGGAAATTTATCGAGCTATTTAGTGAAGGGGCACTACGCATGTTCCGTGTGTGAAAATGGAAACCTCATTTTGTCAATTTAAACACGGTTGTAAAACTGTTTACCAGGGTCACGGAAGGTTTCTTCCAGTGGGGAACCCTTGGCGTTCTATGAAGAAGTGGTTCAATGGGAACAGTGAGTTACGTCCACCCCTGATACCACTAACAGGGGATCAAGTTTTTGAGAAAGTTAAAGACTTTCCAAATGTCTTTGGGAAAGGGAAGCGAAAATCTTTAGTGGATGGAAGTTGGAAGAAATGTTCAATTTTTTTTAGACTCCCTTATTGGAAGGATTTGGATGTCACACATTTTCTAGATGTGATGCACATCGAGAAAAATGTGTGCAATTAATTGGTTGGTATACTATTGAATACATCTGGTAAAACTAAAGATGGGCTAAAGGCCTAGCTTGACATGGTCAACATGGGTATTAGAGAGACTTTGGGTCCTGTTATGATGGTGACAAGTGTTATCTCCCACCTGCATGTTTCTCTATGTCTAATCTAGAGAAGAAAATGTTTTGTGAGACCTTTAGTAGTTTGAAGGTGCCAAGAGCATATTCATCTAAATTTAGTTCATATGTATCGGTGAAGGAGTTGAAGTTGGTAGGACTGAAGTCACGTGATTGTCACAATTTGATGCATGAATTGAATTCCATTGCGATGAGGCCCTCTTTCCCCCCACATGTAAGACAGTGCATTACTAAGCTTTGTTTGTTCTTCAAGTCAATTTGTTCCAAATGGATCACTGTTGCAAAACTTGACGGGTTGTAGGCGATGATTGTTGAAGTGCAATGTCGAATGGAGATGTACTTTCTGCCATCATTCTTTGACATTATGGTCCATTTGATCATTTATTTGGTTTGGGAGATCATACTATATGGTCTAGGGTTTTTTTGAGATGGATGTATCCTTTTGAATGATATATGAAAATATTCAAACATTTTGTGAAGAACAAATATAGGCCTGATGCAAGTATTGTTCAACGGCATGTGGTAGAGGAAGAAATAGAGTTTTTTTACCAAATATTTGAAGAAGGTAGATTCGGTTGGTGTTCCGACTTCTAGACATGAGGGGTAGTTGGATGGTCAGGGTATTTGACAAGGTAAGATGCTCAGCCCCAGTGTGGAGGATTTACATACTGCTCATTTTATATGTACTTCCGAACCACGATGATTTTGTTCCATATATTGAGATTCATATGAATGACATATGGGGGGCTCACCCTTCATTTAATGAGACTCGTGTTCTTGAACAACACACTAGAACATTTTCATCTTAGCTTCATGCTCACGTTGGTAGTGGTTAGCACGTAGACCTCTTGGAACGGTTCTTTCATATTGAAAGTATCATTAATGGTTTTACTTTTGCTACCAAATCAATAGATAAGGGTGTTTCCCAAAATAGTGGAGTTTCACTAATTTCCGAGGCATTCCATATTGCTAGGTCTGAGGATAAAATCCAATTTATGCGGATACATGTTACTTTGGAACCATAGTCGAAATATGAGAGCTCGATTATGTGACAATGCGAGTTCTCGTATTCAAGTGTGAATGTGTGGATGTCAATAGTGATCAACAAACGGAAGACTTGGGATTCACTCTCGTTGATCAGAGCTGGTTGACTTGGAAGGAAGACCCATTCATATTAGCGGGTCAAGCACATCAATTTTTCTATGTGAAGGACCATGTTGACCCTAAGAGGGAGATTGTTGTCGAGTGTAAAAGGGCATTTGTTGGTGAAAAGGATTTCGAAGATTTCATCAGTTCTGGTCATAATGCTTTTACAGGTTTAAATGAAGATGATATAATGCTTGAATAAGGAAAGTTTGTGTATGCATTTGGGAAGGTCGGATCATGACGAGGTAATTTGGGTTAATGCCCAAGTGAAGATTTCCAAAAAAAAAGGAAAGTGATGAAGAAGTTGGTGAAGAAAAAAAGGAAATCTAGGTCTTGATTGTTGGATCCGGGAGTTAATATTTTTTATGGATGACCATATGGCCCGAACCATTTCCAAGTTCGGAACAAGTTCGTGCCAAGTGGTCATCAATCTATGTTTCCTTGCTTTTACCTTGAGTTTAATGATATGCAAGGTTAAACATTATGTGCTAAAAACAAAACACAAGTCGTGCACTACACATACAAATCTAAGACACAAATAATTTCATCATTCACTCGATAATAAAAAAGAGTTTCTAACTCTTAAAATATAGTAACCAAACTATTACAATGACCTAGCTTGTCACAATGTTCTAGAATACTTACAACATGTTACATAGATAAGCTTATTTTCATCCGGGGCTTTATTAACTCCTTGAATGCTTTCTCGTAGGCATGTTGTTTCTTCTCTAGCTTCCATATGCGCTCCCTTAGTTGGCACATTTCGTCCCGTAACCATTTTTAGCAGTTCTTCATGTAATTTTAAATCCAGGGCCAAACTCTTCTGAATTACCATATTTCATATAACAATTATTGAAAGTCAATATTTATAAATTAACTATATTATATTTACCTTCTTCAACCTGTGCTCTCTTTTGAGGCCGGGCCCCTTCAAGTGGTTTATGATGCCACTTGTTCTCATGTAGTATCCATTGTTTCTTCTCAAAATACTGCTTGTCATAGTACTTGCAAGACTTTTCCTCGCCATGAAAAGTCCAACCCCTCAACACCTCTCAAGATCGAGGTAATAAAGTTTCTATAGGGTAGATTCTTGATAATTCACTTCATTGTAGCTACACAAACCATGTGCTTGAAAATCGCAGTCTCGGGATTAACTATGGCTCCCTCAATCATATAATAGAACATAATAATAATAGAGTAGTTTGGCTCGGTGATGTGACCGGGATTGAGTACTACAGACCTAGCTATCATCTCGTAGGCAATGTGTTGGTTGGGTTCTAGTTCCTTAATATTAAAAGATTCCGGTATACCTAGGTTATGAGGATTGCGTTTGAAGTACTTCAGATTACAAGAAATTGGGTGGATACCGGGATAGTCATCTAACAGCGGCCATTTCCCCCTATGATAAACATCATCTAGAGGGCCATTCTCCACTTAAGGGTAAACATCTCCCAGGCCCTTATAGGAGCATTCTATTAATTGATTAATAATCCAGGGGCTTATCTCAACATTAAACCCATTCACCCTAGTCTAATACCTACCTGAACCCTCCGCCTCATGGAAATTCACATAAAATTGACAAATCTCATCAAAATAAGAAGGTTCATTCAAACTAAGGAGCTTAACAAGATGTTAATCTTTGAAATACTTAATGGGGCCCTCTAATCCTATTGTCTTGTACACTTTCATGTCTATCACATGAATATCTAACACTTTTCCACCCTCCCATAAAGCATTAAACCTATTTTGAGCTTCAAGGGAAACAAACATTGAATCGTAGCTTGGTTAGTTTGGTTGGCCCCCTCTCGTAGATTTGGAACGACGCTTGGTAATAGCAGGCGTATTTGATGACAACATAGTGGATGAATGTCTTTCCCGTGTGCTAGTAGATTTGAATTTGAGTCAATTTTGTGTTTCTCCATCGGAAATACAGATTGGGGATTTGTGAATGATCCCACTTTTCTTTTTTTTATATAAGGGACTTAGTTCCGAGTGCGGAACTAATTTGGAACAGTTTATCAAAGGAACGATTTAAGGTTCCTCTATCGAGACTTCGTCTGTCATATATAATGTAAACATTCCCTTTCAATCAAGTTGGGTCCAGATTAGACATCTGAGCTTGGAACTAAAGTTCTGAGCTCGTAACTAAACCATTCGTGCTTTCACATGTAAGAGCCTAGCTGTTCCAAGCTCGTAACTATTTTTTCCATAAATTAGCTAAAAAAAATACTAACTTCTACATAAAGGCAGGTTGGGTCCAGATTAGACATCTGAGATTGGAACAAGAGTTACAAGCTCGTAACTAAAACATTTTTGCTTTCACATATAGGGGCCGAGCAGGTTCTGAGCTCGTAAATATTTTTTCCCTAAAGTAGCTACAAAAACACTAACTTCTACACAAGGGCAAGTTGGGTCTAGATTAGATATCTGAACTCAGAACTTGTCTTCTGAGCTCGTAACATACTATTATGTGCTTTGTTAAGTAGGATCAGATCATGTTCCGCACTCATAACAAAAAAAAAAGAAAGTGTTCCACTCTCGGTACTCTATCTTGAACTATGGTAGATCAGATGAAATCCTATATTTCAACTATTCCTTTGTTTGACACAGAGAATAAATGAATACATGAAATTATTCCATAAAATGTTGTCATGAAACCAAACCATAATCCAAATGATGACCATCAATTTTAGAATTCAACAACAACCATTAAAATTACAATTGTACTGAATGGCAAAAAAAAAATCATCAAAACTACACTTGAAATAGTTCTGGATCATCAACCTAACATTTCTTCGATCTCGGAGTCGGTCTTCTCACTATCCACTCCTCCATCCCCACTGTTCTCAGCCTGGGTGTCACCGTCCTCAGAGTAGTTGGGCAACAAAATCTGTTGATTCGAAAGATGGTTGAGCACGCGGGGCTCTTGAAACCTGAGAATTTGGATGATTTGACACCAGGTTGGATGCCACCATCTAGAAGATCACGACATTTACTAGGAGAAGTTGAGATGAAGCACCAACCGATTCTTGATCCGGCAACCCACGAGGAAAATGACACTTTCAAAGCCACTGTGTCGCCTAAAAACATGGTTAGTAGAATAAAATGATTTCATTTTTAATGAATTTTGCTACATATTTATTTAACTTTAATTCCATTCTCCCTCACAATCTAGAGGTCGAATTGTGTGAGCTATATATTGATCGAGGTGAAAAGGGTGGGCCACTTCACATTACCGATGGAATTCTGCACGAATCAATGCGATCATCATGCCGTCCCAATAGGTGATGGGATTTTTAAAGCTTCAATGGAGAACCCGAAGGTTCTTAAAGCCATTTTACCAATTTTGGAAGGCGAGTACAAAAGAGTGGGATCTGCATGGGGAATGTTTCTTCTTTGGCCTCGTTGCCTTATTTATGTGGACCCGATTAAAGATCATCATTTGAAGGAGACAACAATGATCAAATCTAAGCCCATCGTTGAGGTGCCAAGGATTGGAAAACCCGGTATCACCCGGGCACAAGTAATAAGTGTGTGTTCAGTCAAAAGCGAGAAATCATTGCATCATGGACTATCTTTGAAGACCTGTGGAGGTGTGGCCAAGTGAACTAGATGATAATGTCCTCGTACTTGCTGTAGGTTATATAGAATTTCATACATGCAGTTTTTTTAATACAATTTTTTACTCCACATTTCATCGTGAATGACATTCAATTTTATTTCAAAGGTATATATATTATTTTGCTAACCAAAAGGGCAAGCGTTGGATAGGGTAGTTGTGCCCAGTGTTTACTCAAGAAATCGGGTGTACTGTTCTAGAGAGAGTTGACTACATTCAAAAAACTATTGGAAGGAAGGACAAAAGAATATTTGTTTCACCGTATATTCAAAGGTGGTTCATATACACTCTCTTCATTTAACCTAATCAATCAATACAATATTTTTTAATATTTTTCTCCTATGTTGTAGAGACCATTGAAGATTAGTATTTATTGTCCCCGACAAGAAGTACGTTTACTGGATGGATCCTCTGCACAATCAACCATCATAATCGTTCGTTAAGGTATTGGTTGAGTCTTTTGAAGGTTTAGGGGAGCATGGTAATAAGGATTTGGAAGTAATACAAATCAAGGTGAGATTCTCTTTTCATATCAAGAAATTCTATTACCACATCACTTAATTTAAATATATGTTAATATAACTTTTATTACTTAGTACAAGAAATAATCAAATACATAGGAATACGGGTATTATGTAATGCTTTACGCAGCGGAGTGTGTCCTACATGTTCGAGAGGATTACCTGGAAATCGAAGAAGTGAGTACTAAGATGATTCTTTCGATAATGTTTTAAATATGTTAACATGTCGTGCCAATTCTCATATTGTTTTTTTTTCACAGATTTTTCCAAAGGTTTCCACGCCTTATAAACAAGATCATATCAATAGTGCAAGAAATTGCTTGCCAGGTATGTTGTGTACTCCCGTTTCCATTCAATTGGGCATCCCAATGGGGAATTGTCTTATATTTGATGACATAATTATGTGGAATAGATTTTTTGTGACTTCTATTCCTATCTATAGATCGTTTCTTTCTTAGAGTAGTCTATAGATTTTTTATATGTAGTGTCATTTTATCTTGTATTTTGTACAAACTGGACTGGTGTTACGAGGCTTTCGAGAAGCTGGTATGTAATGAAACAAATCTATTTTACCATCCGATCCGATTGAGTTCTGAGCTAGGAACTAGTTTTTTTCCCTATTGTCATATTTTATGTTGTTCCAAAAAAATGTTCCTCACTCGGAACTAAATACATCAGAAGCAGTTCCAGACTCGTAAATAATATAACAAAATGTTCAGAATTGGTCCCCGATGGAGGAACATGTTATAAAGCACAGACAATGTTTCGAGTCTGTAACACCATTTCTGCTGGTCGTGTCTGACCACAGGTTCCGCGCTCGGAACTTATGAACAGGTTTCTCACTCGGAACCTGTTAGGTAGTCCGAGACTCGGATTACCAGTTCTGCACTCGGGACTATGACCAGTTCCACGCTTGGAATTGCGCTTGATGTTCAAGCATCGGCAACTTGTTCCGAGTTCAAAACTGATTAAAGGCAGTTCCTAGGTGCAATAAAAGGTGGAAAATAACCGCCTTTGATCGGGGTCAATCAAAGGCAGTTCAAGGAACTGCCTTTGATCCTATGGGATCAAAGTCACAGCTGGAGACTTCTCTGGTCCAAAGGAACCACCTTTAATAGGCCTTGTTTCCACTAATGTAGGCTACAAGAGCAATTTAGAAAGCTCACCTAATGAGCTTACATGAATACTTTAATCTGGGCTTTAAAGATATTGAGAAACACATATGGTATAACGTTTTGTGTACTCATGTTATTGGACAAGGTAGCAATTGAAGAAGGACCAGATACCAGGAGATAGATACTCTGCACAGTTACACAGGTTGAAGAAATAAAAATCATCATTAACATGATTCTAATTTGGATCACCTTAATCCTTTGTGGGGGGGGGGGTGTCTTCTATTTGAAGCACATACTTGGTAGAATAGTCAAACAACATAAATTATTATCATGGAAAATGGATGCTACCTGATTCGGCTCTCTTGATCCAGGATATACTTGGTGAAAGAATATGGAACTGCATGAGTACATCAATCTATCATTGTTTCAGAAAGAGGAAAGCTTCCCGGGTGGGCATTATTGGAATTCAAAACCAGATGATCAAGGCGGTTAGCAGCATGGCATATTTCAAAAGCAACAAGGTGAAGCAACAAGGAAGATAGTCCTTTTTAGCTATCAGCATAGGTTTATTTCTTCCTTTCTTTGTAACTGATTAGTTAGTTGATTTGGTTAATCAATTAGTAGAGCAGTTAGATGGTAGATAAGCTATGTTACTCATGTATATAAGGTGAACCAATCTTACAGTTTTGGTAACTTGATCACAAAACCATTTTTTTTCATTTGCAGCTTTCTCTGTTTCAGTTTTTGCTTGAGTTTCATATGGTTTCCACATGGTATCAGAGCATCAGGTTATAGTCCTGATTGCAATTTTTTTTTCTTCAATTTGTCTTTGTAAATTCTTCCTTTGATTCATCAATGGCGAGTTCTGATTATGGTCGTTCAAGAAATGCAAAAAACACTCAAAACAACAATCAGAGAAGGTACACCGTGGATGGCGATGGTTTTGTGAAGATCAGATCGGAGGATCCACTATTTTTGAGTCCTGGAGATCTTCTAAGCATGATGATCATTACTGATCTTCTCACAAAGAGGAATTATCTGGCATAGAGCAAGGCTATGGTGTCGACCTTGAGATCAAGGGAAACGCACTGCTTTCTAACTAGGGTATATGCAGTTCCAGATGAGAATTCACCGATCTTCAGGCAATGGAAGAAGGTGAACTATATTCTAGTCTCTTGGATTATGACTGCAATGTCTAAGGATATAGATAGGAGTTTTGCACTGGTTGATAATGCAAAAACACTGTGGGAAGAAATTAGAAACATATTTTCAATGAGTAATGGACCTTTGTTGTATCAATTTAGAAGAGATATTACTGAGAGGACTGTGAATCAATACTCTTCTTCTATCAAAAGTTTGTGGAATGAACTGATCCTTGTGAGGCCTAGAAGAATATGCATGTGTCTTAAGGATGCACTTAGATGTGGATGTGAAGAGTTTGTGGCTCAAAATAAAAATGAGGACAAGGTTCAATAGTTTTTGGTTGGACTAAATGAGGAATTTGATACTATCAGGAATCATGTGCTGGTGATGGAACCTACACCACCTGTTAGTAAGATTTGTGCCTTGATGTCAAAGGCTGAAAGTCAGAGGATGACTATAAAAAACTGTGCTACATCTGCTGAGCAATCAGCAATGTTTGTGAGGGCTCAATCATAGCAAATGACTCAGAATCTATGAGGTTATGGTGTAGGAAGGATTGCCTTCAAGAACAAGGATGATCAAGCCAAGAAACTGATGATATGTGAACATTGTCACAAATTTGGCCACATTAAGGAGTTTTGTTTCAAAATTATAGGGTATTCTGGCTGGTGGAAAGAGGGAAAACCAAAGAAAAAGTTTGCATCTCATGTTGTGGTTGCTGATGAAGAAGCGGTACCATTTGATACCTCTAACCTGAATTCAAGTTCAAATTGCAGGCTATGTTTGCCACTTTTGTTCAAATGTTGTAGATGAACAAGGCACATAATCGGAATGGCAAAGGATGAGAATCCAACAGTGAGATTGTCAGCATGGCTCAGTTCTCAGATTTCTCAGGTAGTACCCACATTCATATGGTAAATTATGCTTTTCAATTTGATGATAAGACATGGATTCTAGATAGTGGAGAATCTAATCATATATGCAATAATAAATCTTTTTTTAAAACTTATGAAAATAAAAAACACATCCATCCCAGTAATCTACCAAATAACACTACTCGGATGGTCAATGCCGCAGGATCAGTACATCTCACACCATCACTTATTTTACAAGATTGTTTGCTTGTAGATGGTTTTAGTTTTAATCTCCTATAAGTAAACAAACTTTCTAAATCAGCTAGAATTCATTTGACTTTTTTCTAGATGTTTGCTTAATCCGGGACCTCAAATCTAATAAGGTCATTGGAGTTGCAAGAGCTAGCAGAGGACTATATCTAGTCACTCCTGTATCTTTTTGATATAATAATGATAGACACTTATGCTCAGTTTTCTGGTGCATCTTTTCTTGATTTCAATAAAGAATGTAATATGAAGAATAATGTGATTCTTAGTGATTTTGAATTGTGGCATTTAAGGCTAGGTCATGTCTCAGTTGTTGTTCTGAAAAATTTAAATGTACATATGAATAAACCAAAGTGATTTTCATTGCAGTTTTTGCCCCTTGGCTAAACAAACAAGGTATGTCTTTCCTCATTCAACTTCTAAGTGTAATGCATATTTTGATGTGGTTCATATTGATCTTTGGGGGCCATATAAGGCCACTTATACTAATGGTTTTAAATACTGTTTGACCATAGTTGATAATTTCAGTAGAGCTACATGGACCATTATGCTACAAACTAAAGACACGGTACATGAAAATTTGTTTAAATTCCTTAATATGATCAACACACAATTTTCTATCAAGGTTAAGGCCCTAAGAACTGGTAATGGTTCTGAGTTTGTAAATCATAAATGTGCTAATGTGTTCATTAGTTTAGGAATATTGCATCAGAGATCATGTGTCTATGCTCCACAACAGAATGGTATAGTTGAAAGAAAAAATAGGCATTTTCTAGAATGGAAAGATCAATCATGTTCCATTCAGGATTGCCTTTGCATTTTTGGGCAGATGTAGTCATGACCTCTACATACATAAATAAATGGACTAGTACAGTTTTGAAATGGAAATCTCCACATGAAATACTTTTTAAACCAAACTAGATTTATCAGTGATGAAAACATTTGGTTGCTTAGGATATGCAACAAATATTCAGCCACACAAAAATAAATTTCATCTTAGGTCTTTTCCATGTGTGTTTATAGGCTATCCTGCAAACCAAAAGGGTTTTAAATGTTTAATTTAATCATTAATAAGACCATTATTTTCAGATATGGTACCTTTCATGATCACATTTTCCCTATTAAATCTAAGACTGATCTCTTACCTACATCTGCATCCCAATCATCTCCTTTACCTGCTGTTTCACCATATCAGCAGCCTTATATTATTTTTCCTGAACATGACATGGTTTCTAAAGGACATTGTACTGATCCTAATGTTATTGATCCCTCAGACACTCTCCATACTGATCATAATCAGTCACCTCCATCTTTTCCATTTCCTTATCACACTAACCGAGGACTCAATTAACATCAAGAACCTTTCATACCCACAGAGTATTTACTCCTACTGTTTCTGATCATCCTTATGATTCTACGTCTACTGATCCCATTTCTCTTCCTGATCAAGGGAAACCAGATCCTTCCCATATATTCCATATTGATTCCCCACCTGATCCTATTCCTGAGGCTCATTTTTCTTCACAGAGAAGAACCATTAGGATCGGAAACAAACCATCCTAGTTAAAAGATTTTGTCTCCAATGCGATTGTTGATAATAGTTTTTCTCCCACTTTTTCTACTGCACGTGTGGCTTTCCTTCCTTCCATTGCACAGGTTCCAGAACCATCATCCTATAGAGAAGCTAATCTTTATCCAGAATGAAGGACTGCTATGAATCAGGAGATCCAAGCTTTGGAAGATAATCACACATGGAAACTTGTTCCTTTGCCTACTGGTAAGATATCAATTGGTAATAAATGGGTATATATGGTCAACTTCAATCCAGATGACACCATCAATAGATACAAAGAAAGACTTGTAGCTAAGAGTTATAGTCACCTGTGCCCAAACCTATTACTGTCAGGCTGTTTTTGGCCTTGGCAGCTGCCCAGGGCTGGTTTCTTCATCAAGTGGATGCCAACAATGCTTTCTTGCATAGCCACACTGATGAAGAACTCTACATGCTACCTCATGCTGGTCATACAAAGGCCTCTAAGGGATTAGTTTACAAGATGGACAAATCCCTATGTGGCCTCAAACAAGCCTTAAGATAGTGGAATCCGGGGTTTGCTACTTATCTGAAAAACCTTGGTTTTCTCAATCCTATCATGATTCCTATATGTTTTTCAATTTTGATGGCCCTATCACTACAACTCTTCTTGTGTATGTTGATGATATTCTCTTGGTAGGCAATTCAAAATCTACAATACATGCCATCAAAGATTCATTACAGGTTGTTTTCACAATCAAAGATCTTGGAATTTAAGTTGCTCATTCCTCCACTAGCATGTTCTTGACTCAAAAAAAGTACATTGCCAATCTGATCTTTGATCTCAATCTGGAAAAGGCTCATGTGGTTGCATCTTCTCTCTCAGTATCATGGCTAAACACTACCACTGATCTCCACTCTTACATGATCCTGGCTTGTTCAGAAGACTAATTGGCCACTTGTTATATCTTAACTTCGCAAGACCTGGCATCACCTATAATGTTCATCAGCTCAGTCAATTTTTGCAACAGCCAATTGAGCATCATTGGCAGGGAGCTCTACACATAGTTAAATATTTGAAACGTCATCAGTCATTTGGCCTATTTTATCATGCTTCTTGTTCTCTGAAACTGAGCGTCTTTTGTGATGCTGACTAGGCCACTTGCAAGGATACTAGGAGATCTGTGTCAGGTTTCTCCATCTTCCTAGGTTCTTCTCTGATCTCTTGGAAATCCAAGAAGCAAGGCACAGACTCTAGATCCTCTGCTGAATCAGAATAAAGGAGCCTGGTCTGAACCCTTTGTGAGCTGAAATGGTTATCTTATCTGCTCTGTGATTTCAAGCTTCAGCTCCATCTGCCTATTCCCATTTACTGTGATAATGAGGTTGCCATTCACATTACTGAGAATCCTGTTTTTCATGAACGAACCAAACACATAGAGATAGATTGTCATCTGGTTCGAGATGCCTTTAAGGATGGCTTTATATCTCTCACTCAAGTTCCTTCTCATTCTCAGTTAGCTTATGTGTTTACAAAGTTTCTCTATTCTCCTCGCTTTCTCCCCGTTCTACTCAAAATGGGCTTCTGTGACCCTCACATAAGCCTCATTTTGAGGGGGAGTATTGGAATACAAAACTAGATGATCAAGGCGGTTAGCAGCATCGCATATTTCAACAAGGCGAAGCAACAAGGCAGTTAGGCATTTTTAGCTATTACCTTAGCTTAGCTTAGGTCTGTTTCTTGCTTTCTTTGTAACTGATTAATTAGTTGATTCGTTTAATCAGATAGTAAAGCAGTTAGATGGTAGATTAGTTGTGTTACTCATGTATATAAGGTGAACCAATCTTTCAGTTTTGGTAACTTAATCACAAAACCATTTTTACATATGCAGCTTTCTCTGTTTCAGTTTTTGCTTGAGTTTCATACGGTTTCCACAGGTATAGCTCTGGCCACGATTTGTTCAACATTGTGCTGCATTGTTGCGGCATTAGTCGAAACCATGCTGCATTAGTAGAAACCAAAAGGAGACAAGTGATCATAGATTATGGTTTGATCGACCAACCCGGTGAGATAATTCATATGACAATCTTCTAGCTTCTTCCACAATACTTCTTCCTTTCCTTCCTCGATTTGTTCTATGAAACAGTGTGACCCCTTTCTTGAGTGATCAGAGTCCTCCTTCTATGCATAGATACCTAGTTTCCTTGAACCCGGGATTGTCCGGTATCGGAATCATGGGAAGCATTCTGTCTGTTTTTGTGGTTGGGAGAGTTAGCCAGAGACATGGGAAGCCAAATTGGTTCCAGTACAACTTAAATGCGAGGAGATTAGATTTGTATTTCTGGACTCTTGCTAGCCTCAGTGCAGTAAATTTCACATGGTTTCTTTTCTTCAGCATCCGGTATCCGTATCGGAATGCACAAACTTCATCGAATGTTGGTGATCAAGAAGCAGCTGGATTGAAGCTGCTGGTAATGACGAAGGCCTTGCAAGCAAATTAACTAGTTTAGTTGTAGATACCCTTGTGGCTAGGGCCAACCCTACCATTTTGGAGGACCGAAGCAAATTAGGAAAAAAAATGGGCCTTACATATAATATTTGAAGTGTGTTATATTTGTAAAATGGGGTCCACATGTAAGGAAAAAACTATTAGGGCAATAAATAAAAAATATAATGTTTATTAATTTTTTCTTACATATATATAGTAAATATATATATATAATGAGCCCCCTATATAATTAAAAATTTGGGGGACTGAAGCAAACATTTCAGTTGCCACAAGTTAGGGCCGGTTCTACTTGTGGCTAACTTATAAGAAAGGGAAAGATGGAAATGTATAGAGCTCACCATTTAACACTACTGGAAAACAGGTATATAGTCACCGGTATGTTTGTACCGGTGCCCAAATACTGGCTCTAAAAATTATACTAGTATCCAACATACTGGTGTTACATACCGGTGCCTAAGTGAAAATAACTAACAAATATGGAAATTTTGAGCATTGGTAAGGCACATACCAGTTCGAAAAATTGTTCTATGCAGAAACTAACGTGGGAATTGAAAATTCCTGCACCAGTATACTACATTGCACGGGTGCTGATGCAAAAAAAATCCCTGGGAAAAATCATATTACAGCACTAGTTTGGAATTTTCTTGTTGGCACCTGTATATGTTACCGGTGCTAGCTTGTACATACCATGATTAGCACCGGTATTGTTAGATCTTATTGGTGCTATCGATGCATTAAATCCTCACCGTGCACTTTTTTCTAGTGGGTAAAAAGAAAGGAAGGATAAACTCAAATTTGGGCAATAGTGCAATTTTAGCATAATGTTGTACAAGATTTCTATTTTCAGTTTCGTGGATGTTCCACTTATCCAATCATGTCCAAATCGTATAACTATGAACTTCAATTATTTAATTTCAATATGGAATCGGAAATTTCAGTTATCGACTGTTCCAAGAATCTTGGGGGGAACTAAGTACAAAAGACAAAAAGTTCACTCGGAGGTCCAAATAAAAATCCGCTCAAATGCAATGCTACATTATGAATCCGTAAAGTATATTCCAAGACTCAATCAAAAAAATTATTAATATTTCTTAGGAAAAACTTACCAATAATCCCCCACTTTAGGACTTTCTAACTTCTGAGTAATCTATAGTAAGATACTCTAACGCATGTAGTAGCGCGTTATTAAATTTCATGAAAATTTATTTTTATATTCCTAAACTTAAATTAACCCAAGAATACCCAATATAAAGTTAATTCGATACAAAAACGAAGGTGTAACTCAAATTTGGGTAATAGTGTAATTTTAGCAAAATATTGTTCAGGATTTCTATTTTCCGTTTTGCGGATGTTCCACTTATCCAATCATGTAAAAATCGCATAGCTGTGAACTTCAATTATATAATTTCAATATGGAATCACCAATTTTAGTTTTCGACAATTCCAAGAATCTTAGAGGGACCTAAGTGCAAAAGGTAAAAAGTTCACTCGTAGGTCCAAATTAAAATCCGCTCAAATGTGCTACATTATGAATCCGTAAAGTATATTTTAAGACCTAATAAAAAAATTATTAATATTTTATTGGGAAAAACTTACCAATAATCCTCTCTGTTAGGGCTTCCTAAATTTTGAGTAATCTATAGTAAGATGCTCTAGCGCATGTACTAGCACTTTATTAAATTTCATGAAAAATTACTTTACTGTTTTAAAACATAAATTAACCCAAGAATACCCAATATGAAGTTAATTCGATACAAAACCAAAGGTGTAGCTCAAAGTTGGGCAATAGTGTAATTTTAGCAATGTTACATACGGATCCATCTCGGGGACCTGTCGTACACAATTTTGGAACACGGGAAAGACGGAATGTTTAATTGAATTTTTTTACAATCCAATTACATAACTACAACAACTGGAAAAAAATGCAATGGATCAAATTTTTCTAAACATTGCATTAATTAACTAAGCACCACTATTTTATGAAAGTAAACCGGTGCTGACTAATCCAAAACAAAACCTAGCACCACTGTATAATAATGAGACACCAATTTTTACTGCCGGTGCTACATACTTAGTCAATTCAGATATTTCATTTTTGTCTTCAATTATTTTCCCAAAACATGCCTGTAAAGCAGCCATAGGCAGCTACTTCCAAGAGACCGTGGCACCCGTTTTACCTCATTGGCACCGGCATATGTACCAGTTCTAAGAAATTTGAATTTTTAAAGCGTTCCTCTCCCTTGGGAAAAAAGTTATTTAAAGCAGCTTCACTCAGCTGCTTTCACTACTTAAAGCACCGGTATATTAGTTTCAGTACTGATATATTAGTTTCAGCACCGATATATTAGTTTCAGCACTGATATAAAACCAGTGATGTGCATTATAGACGGTTCTAGAATGTATTAGACATATTGTCAGCGCTGGTATATCGGCTATGTACCGGTGCTGACTGTACCAATGCTGATTGAGCGTATACATAACACGACTCGATTGTTCCCATTTACAAGGGTTGCGTCTTTCTATCTTCTCCCTCTTTCCTAGGGTTTTTCCTCCTTCAATACCCTTTATATATACACTCACACAGAGTAAAATTCTCATAACACAATCATAGATTCATAATCCTCATCATCATATACCTAAATTAAACATTTCATACCCTCAGATTCAAAGAACCCACAAAGATCTTGTCCAAAGTCAACTGAAAGAAATCCATGGCATCACCCAACAAGAAGGAACAATCACCGACGGCAATCCTCCACCAGTAACCATCTCCCCATTTCCCCCCCGAAATGCCCACGTCTGGCACCAATTGCCTAATTTCCACCACCGTCGATCTCAGCATGCGCCAACCGCCATTATTCTCCTCCATGTCCGCCCGACCTCCATCCTGTACGGCACCGACTGGGGCTTCGTTTCCTCTGGCGACCCCTCTGTCATTGATGTGTTCAACAACCACACCACCGCCAAGGCCAATGACCTGGCACAACCACCGATAAGAATGCATATATAAATCTTATATTTTTGTTTGTTATCTATGTTGGTGATTATGATTACATTGCGGTTTTTGTAATAATCTATTAGTGTTAAAGGTGTCAAGTTGGGGCAATAGGGTCAACATTATAATGTGCAACATACATACTAATGTGATTTTATATGCCATGTCGATTAAATCAACTAATTGTTGGTCTTGCGGGTTGGACTGTGCCATCAGTTTAGAAACTGGCTGCACTACTTTAGTTCAGCACGTGCCTAACATAAGTTAGTTTTAGATATAGTGGAGTATGGTTTGATGTTTAGGTGTATGTCCTAAAATATGTGAGATATTCTTCATTGTGTTATATGGAAGTGTGATATAGTTGATTGTGTGATGTTGTAGTGTTTCTCATAGAAGATGTGAGACATAATAGAACATGTACGATGATGAAGTTTTTTTTTCTAAAATGAATGAGACATAGTTGATTGTGGGATGTTGAAGTGTTTATGATATAGTTTGAACCGCCTCAAACAAGTACAATGTCATTGTTTTTTATAGTGTATGTGTTTCGTGGTAATGGATTCTATTATATTGTATATATATTGTGTATACAAGTTTTTGGGGTGAAATGGTTTATTAGTAATTTCTATTGTTGTGGATTGAGGCAGTGCCCACTGTGCATTTCTCTGTGATCGATGGCTCTTCGGAGTGTTGATTCTAGGATAAACTAGATTAAGGTTTACAAGTCTCTTTTGCTTGTTTTGAGGATTTCAAGTTGATGTTTAAAATGTGGAAATGTTGCAGTGTATGAGCACCAAGTAAACATAGTGTGTTTAAAATTATGTGTTTAACATGATGTGTTTAACATTAAATCAAAGTTAATGTTAAATACATAATTAAAACATAGCTATACAAACCAAGTTTCCTTGGTTCTTAAACGCTGCATGATTTCAACATTTTAAATCGTTTTCTTCGACATATCGTACTGCGCACAAACTTAATGGAAGAAGCATTAGTCATAGGGCACTGCATGCAAAACTTTTTCCTCTTTTGATGATTTGAAGTTGATGTTTATGCCTAGTTTGAGATAAATTTAGATTTTTCTCCTGTTTATTGGTTGCTCTCTATTCACGTAGAACTCTCTAATTAATTAATGCTTCTTCCATTATGAAAAGTGCAGTAACATTAGCAAAACTCCACAATTTAAAATGCGAAGATTTTGCAGTGTATGATCACCAAGTAAGCATGGTGTGTTTAACATTAAAACATAGTTAATGTTAAATACATAGTTAAAACATAGTTATACACACCATGTTTCCTTGGTGCTTAAACACTGCATAATTTCAACATATTATATAGTCTTCTTCGACAAATCACCGTGCATAAAGTTAATGGAAGAAGCATTAGTTAGAGTACCCAAACCCGAATCATATAAAATCCTCCTCTCCCACTAACCTCCATCATCCACCACCTCTCCCTCTCTACCGGTGCCACCTTTTAGCCCTACTATTAAGGGTTTGACGCTTACGACGACGACCCCCTCTCCGCCCTCTCCACGAGCTCCACCAAAAATGTCGAATTCAGCTGAGATCTGTCGAATTCAGCTGAGATCTGTTGCGCCTCAGCTCTCAGAGCCACCACCGAGTTCGATCGTGCCTCAGCCATTGTGTCCGACCTCACCTTCACGGTTCTTGTTCATTGATGTTATCTAGGGTTTATGGAGATTAGGTTCTAGTTTTTATGATAATTGATGTTAATCTAGGTTAAGGTCTAATTTGTTTCATGAATTGAGGGTCGTTTTGTATTTTCAAAAATATGTAATGAACTTCTTGGTTGTGGTTATGAATTTCCCAGTTTTTTACATAAACTTTTTTTTGTTTGGCCTATTGGTTTTTATAAATTTCAGGGTTTCATATTTCGGCAAGTGGGTTTATTATCACCGGCCGGATTTTTTTATTCATCGTCTATTTACTAGCACTGGTATTTCACCACATAGGTACCTTAATTTCACCACATAGGCACCGGCATTTTAAGCATTTTCATAACGGTGCCTATATGATCCTATCACATGAATGTAGTTTCATAGGCACCGGTAAATGGAGATTCTAGCATCGTTACCACTAACCGGTGCCTATTAAACTATATTTTTTGCACCAGGTCACTTGACACCGATATGAAAATGCTTAAAATACCGGTGCCTATTGAGGGTATCTTCCAGCAGTGCAATGAGGGAACATAAAATATTTTTTCCCCTCACGTTTTGAGAAAAGTCGGATCATGTTTTATGTTTTTATGTATGAGTTTATTTGTGATTCTTGTTCATTGTAAAATTCAGGTACCCATTGATTAGTGAAAATAAACTCGTTTTGTTTGCTTTCTATTTTATCTTGTAAAATTTTCCTTTGGATGAACAATGTTTGTCAATTGGGCACGTTGGAATGCAAAATCCATAGTTGATAGGATAATTATAGGTTGTTCTTTCATTGGGAAAATTGGTTGATTTGGTGCTGTTTGAAGTTTATAATGGATGTTTTATGGCCAGATTTATGCCAGTAATTTGGAAAAGAACCAGAGGAAGAAAGAAGCAGAAATTGAGCATAAAAAACTGAGCTAACAGGACAAAGTGCAAGAGATTGAAGGGAAGATTTTAGCAAAGTCAAATGGAAGCAAGAAGTTGGGCTAAATTCATACACTTAAGCCACAATTTTGTAATAAATACTTTTCCTAATCCAAGATGGACTGGTAGGATTTGTTAGGTGAGAATTAATATTATTTTAATCACCTTGGCCTTATATATAAACAAAGAGCCAAGGTGATAAGGGGGGCATCATCTGGACGTGAGGTTCACCAAGGGCTGGTTCTTTTTCTTCTTTTGGGAGCTTGGCCGAGAGCCCTAGTTTTTGAACTCATAAATTAGGTTTGATTTCCTTGTCTTTTAATCCTTGTAATTTCATATACTTCTCTTTAGTTAATGAAATCCTTTCTTCATTCTATTTTCTTTGTTCATAATATGAGTGGCTAAATTTCTTAGTTGGCTTGGATTAATTAAGAGTTGATTCATAAAGTTGTGAGGATTGCTATGCTTAAAAGTGTTCTTGCAAGTTCTTGGTTGATTATGGTATGAACTTAGGCTTTGTGTATTGAGTTTGATCACCTTAATACATGCTAAGCTAGGGCTAATTAAGTAGCACTTTCTTGTAAAAAACAGATAACTGATACAGACTGTAATAGCAGGGAAATAATCAACCGGGTAGGTAGCTGTCTTTAGCAAATACTTGGATGTCTATCTAAATTAGGTCCTCTTTGTATTAATTTAATAATCTAGCAAGTTCAGCAAATACTTGCTTGCTAGTGGGTAATAAGAGAGGATTTTAGGAGTTCAGCAAATACTTTCTCTTATATAACTAATTGATTTGCGGGAATAACTAATTATTAGCCGAGGATAAACGGACGAATCAACAAGTTAATCCAAGCCAACTTCCTTCTTCATTATCTAGATTCCTTCCAATTTATTTTAGTGCTTTCAGTATTTATGAGTTCATGTGTGTTTATGTCTTTGTGTTTTTAGTATCTTTTGTTTAGTAGTTTTTAGTTAAACAATTCTCAAGTTTAGGCGTGGTTGCTAAACCAATTAAATCTTTAGGTCAATCAATAGAATCAAATTGTTCCCTGTGGATCGACCCTGCTTACCTTGTACTAGATTCATTATTATTGGAGTATTGCAGGTTTTATTTGTGTGAATAAAACGACGTTCACCAAATTGGCGCCGTTGCCGGGGACGGTTGTTGATTTCTGTTGTTTTTCTTACTGATATGTTTGTTAGTTTTTCAGTATATGACCAGGTCTGATAAGCAGGTATTGGAGTTTGATTCTGAAATAGAAAAGACAGCCAAGAAGAATCGGAAGAAAACTAAGTTGAAAAAGTTGAAGGCTGCAGGGGAACCTCAGTTTGCCCAAACCGAGACTCTTGAGGCAGAGACTGAAGTTAAAACCGATACTTCTCGAATGGCGAATCCTGATCTTAATGCTGACAATCCCTATATGTGGGAACTTACTGGTCACAGTGAAGAAGACCCCCCTACTCCCATCCAACTCGCACCAACAGGGAGTCCCATTGAGATTAAGCTAGGCCTTTTGAATGTTCTTCCAAAATTCCATGGAAGGAGCACCGAAGAGCCATACAATTTTCTGAATGAGTTCATCAAAATTTGCAAGGTGCAAAAGAGGCCTGAGAATGTCACGGAGGAGCAGTTCAAGCTAGTTGCATTTCCATTCAGTTTGACAGGGGCAGCAAACCAATGGCTTTCTAGCTTACCACCAAATTCCATTACTACATGGAATGGTCTCAAGAAGCAATTCTGGAGTATTATTTTCCCTCCACAAGGACTGAAACGTTGAAGAGAGAGATTTCCAGCATCCATCAAGAGTTTGATGAGCCATTGAGTGCATTTTGGCTTAGGTTTCGAAGGTTGATGGATAGTTGTCCTAATCATCGCTTTTCGGAGGGACAGTTGTTGCAATATTTCTACCAAGGGCTGACTTCGGTGAACAAAGACCTTATGAATTCAGCAAGCAATGGTGGATTTTCCCATCTTCGAGTGAATGAAGCTAGGGAAATTGTCAAGAAAATGATTGATTCCAAGAAGGAATATGACAAAGGTGATGTGAGGATTTTAAAGAAAGTGGTGGATACAAGCTCTTCGGGTGAGGATAAATTCAATGAAAGGATGGATAAATTGGAGAAAATTCTTTCAAAAGTGGTTGACAAAGTTGCTACCACAAATACAAGCTCTTCTTCTAGCCCTCATAATCGTCCATGTGATACATGTGGAACATATAGCCATACCACTTTGCAATGTAATTTTGCATTAGACGAGCCACTTGTTCAAGCGAATGCTATGGGGAATTGGAATGAGAGGCAGCCAAGGAGAGATCCTTATTCAGCTACTTACAATCCGGGATGGAGAGATCATCCAAATCTAAGATGGAGAGATCAAGGAAATCCACCTCAACAAGCCTATGTTATACCGAATCAAAGAATTCCTCAAGCTTACCCTCAAAATCAGCCACTTCCTCAAGGGAAGTCAATAGATGAGAAGCTGGATTTGATGATGAACATGCTTCAAGATCAAAAAGAGAGTTCTAAGAAAGCCGAGGCTACATTGGATGAGCATACCCGATAAATTTCTCAATTGACAAACTCTTTGAATGAGCTTCGAATGCAACAACCTGGACTTCCTTCTCAAGTGCAAGTGAATCCAAGGGAGACAGCAAATCAGATCACTCTCAGAAGTGGAAAAGAAGTTGAGTCACCACCTGAAAAGATTGCAAGCAAGACCAATAAGGATCATCCTCAGCAATCTGGCGCAAACCCTGATTTGCCCAAACAGAGGCTGGTAACAGAAGCTGAAAATCTGGTAGGGGGTAATTTTGAATCAACCAAGGAGGAAACTCCAAGGAAGGTTCTGAATGATCCTCCAGTGAAAATTCTTCCTCCCTTTCCTCGTAGATTAGCAAAGAAAAAAGAAGAACCAATTGATTTCTTGTCTATTTTTGGGAAGATGGATATTAACATTCCTCTTTTGCAGGCAATGAGACTTCCACCAGTGAGCAAGTTTTTGAAGGATTTTGTGGCAAGGAAACCGCAGAACTCAAGCAAGGTGATAATGAGTGAGTCGGTTTCGGCAGTGCTAAAAAGAGAATTACCTCACAAATGCAAGGGTCCCGGTATGTTTTCTTTACCATGTCACATTGGAGAGGTAAAAATTGAGTCCGCTATGTGTGATTTGGGAGCTTCAATTAATGTTATGCCATTATCTATTTATAAGAAATTAATTGGAGCTGATTTGGTAGATACAAGGGTTGTGATTCAATTAGCGGACCGATCTTGTGTATACCCTGAAGGTCTTTTAGAAAATGTTCTTGTAAAGGTCAATGAATTTGTGTATCCCGCTGATTTTTATGTGGTGAAAATGGATCATGATGATGGTGAGAATAATTCTGGAGTTTTGTTAGGTCGGCCTTTCTTAAGGACGGCAAATACTGTTATTAATGTGGGAGATGGAACAATTTGTCTTGATTACTATGGTGACAAATATATTTTCAGCATTGAAGATGCAATGAAAAAACCACTTGATGCTGAAAATATATATGCCATCGATGTAATTGACCCTTTGGTCCAAGATTTTCTTGAGACCGAGTTCTTGCAGGAAAGAATGGAGATTCCAGCATCTACAGGTGCTACAGATCTGATGGTGCAAGGAAAGAGTGATATGGAGATCTGTGAGCTGCTGTGTTCTTTATATTCTCAAGAAGAAGTTTTGAGCACTGGAACCACTCTCGAGTTGCCCAAACAGAGCCTTGCAGACAGACCACTGCCATCTGAAATTTCACCACCAGTTTTGGAGCTTAAGGTTCTGCCACCAAACCTGAAATATGTGTACCTTGGGGAATCTGAAACTTTGCCAGTTATTGTGAGTACCAAGTTGGAGAAGTCTCAAGAAGAAAAATTGGTTGCCTTGTTGAAGAAGTACAAGAAAGCAATTGGTTGGAATTTGGCGGATATCACCGGAATTAGCCCCGACATTTGTACACATCATATTTTGATGGAGCGGGATGCAAAACCTGTTCGAGATCCTCAAAGGAAGCTCAATCCTAACATGAGGGAGGTAGTTCTCAAGGAAGTCCTCAAACTTTTATCCTTGGGAATTATTTACCCTATTTCGGATAGCAATTGGGTTAGTCCGGTCCATGTGGTACCCAAGAAGTCCGGTTTTCAAGTGGTGAAGAATGATAAGAATGAGTTGGTTCCTACTCGGCTAGTCACCGGATGGAGGATGTGTATCGATTATAGGAAGCTTAATGCGGCAACTCGAAAAGATCATTTTCCACTTCCTTTCATTGATCAAATGTTGGAAAGATTAGCGGGGAATAAATTCTTTTGTTTCTTGGATGGCTATAGTGGATATTTCCAGATTTGTGTGAACACCGAGGACCAGGAGAAAACTACTTTTACATGTCCTTTTGGCACCTATGCTTATAGGAGAATGCCATTTGGATTGTGTAATGCTCCAGGCACTTTTCAAAGATGCATGATGAGTATTTTCTCCGATTTGATTGAATCAAGCATTGAGGTATTCATGGATGATTTTTCAGTGTATGGGAATTCTTTTGAGATGTGCTTGAGTAACTTAGAGCAAGTATTGGTTCGATGTGTGAAAAGAAATCTAGTCTTGAACTATGAAAAATGCCATTTCATGGTAAATGAAGGCATAGTTTTGGGGCATGTAGTTTCCGAAAAAGGACTTCAAGTTGACAAGGCTAAGGTGGAGACCATAGAGCAACTACCTTACCCTACCAATGTCCGGGAGATTCGTGGATTCTTAGGGCATGCTGGATTCTATAGAAGGTTCATCAAGGACTTTGCCAAGATAGCACAACCATTAACCAAACTTCTTCAAGATGATGTTCCTTTTGAAATGACTGAAGAGCGCAAGCTTGCCTTTGATGCGCTTAAGGAGAAACTCATCTCTGCCCCGATAATGCAACCACCAAATTGGGACTTGCCCTTTGAGTTGATGTGTGATGCAAGCGATTATGCGGTAGGGGCCGTTTTGGGACAAAAGCTAGGGAAGGAAAGCCATGTGATCTATTATGCTTCAAAAACTTTGAATCCGGCTCAATGCAATTACACCACCACTGAAAAGGAGTTGTTGGCAGTGGTGTTTGCTCTTGATAAATTCAGGTCTTATTTACTGGGATCAAAGATCATTGTCTACACCGATCATTCGGCCTTGAAGTATTTGTTTACAAAGAAGGAATCCAAGCCGAGGTTGATTAGGTGGATTTTGTTGTTACAAGAATTTGATTGGGAGATAAGGGACAAGAAGGGTGCTGAAAATCATGTTGCTGACCACCTAAGTAGGTTGGTGAAACCTGAGGATGCAATTCCCATTCAAGAATCTTTTCCCGAAGAATACTTATATGCTGCCACAGGCCTCGAATTGGCCAAACAGAGCCCTCTTACAGCAGCATTGCATGGGAATTTTGCTCATGATCCATGGTTTGCAGATATTGTTAATTTCATCACCACTGGGGAAATTCCAGAAACCTTCAGCACTGCCCAGAGAGTGAAGCTCAAGAGTGAGTGTAAGCATTATATTTGGGATGAGCCATATCTTTGGAAAATCGGTTCGGACCAAATCATTAGGCGATGCGTTCCTGAAGAAGAACAAGGTAAAATTCTTTTGCATTGTCACTCTTTTGCTTGTGGAGGTCATTTTGGCCCTAAACGTACAGCTCGAAAGGTTCTTGATAGTGGATTTTATTGGCTAACTATTCATAGAGATGCTTACATGTTTTGTAAGAGTTGTGCTAGGTGCCAAATGACAGGAAATATTTCGAAACGTGATGAAATGCCTCAAACTCCCATTATTGTGTGTGAGATATTTGATGTGTGGGGTATGGATTTCATGGGACCTTTCCCTAGTTCCTATGGTAATCTTTACATATTACTTGCGGTTGATTATGTCTCAAAATGGGTGGAAGCAAAATCCACCCACACTGATGATTCTCAAGTTGTTTCAAGATTCTTGAAATCACATATTTTCAGCAGGTTTGGAGTGCCGCGAGCAATCATTAGTGACCAAGGAACTCATTTCAAAAACCGCACCATTGAAGCCCTTCTAAAGAAGTATGGAGTACATCATAGATTGGCTACTACTTATCATCCTCAGTCCAATGGCCAAGCGGAGATATCAAATAGAGAAATAAAGCAAGTGCTAGAAAGGACGGTGAATCCATCTCGGAAGGATTGGAGCAAAAGATTAGATGATGCTCTTTGGGCTTATCGAACCGCTTTCAAGACTCCGATTGGAATGTCCCCGTATAGGCTTGTTTTTGGGAAGATGTGCCATTTACCGGTTGAGATAGAGCATAAGGCTTATTGGGCTGTGAAGGAGATGAATATGCATCCTCTCCAGTGTGAGGAGGAACGGAAGTTCCAACTTCAAGAGTTGGAGGAACTCCGTTTGGAAGCTTTCGATCAAGCTATGTGGTACAAGGAGCGAACCAAAATGTGGCATGATAAGAATCTGAGGTCCAAGGAGTTCAAGGTTGGCCAGAAAGTACTACTCTTTCAGTCAAGGCCTCGGTTGATGCCCGGGAAACTCAAATCAAAATGGGCTGGCCCCTTTGAGGTGGTCTCTGTTTGGGCAAATGGAGCTGTTGAAATCAGAAGCATGAATACAGAGAAGTCTTTTCTGGTTAACGGTCATCGTCTCAAGCCGTTTTACGATGCATCTCAAGTGGCAGTAGTGGAAGAAATTTCACTATGCCATACCTTCGATACTTGACCGATTGACAAAGTCTAGCCACGGACTGTAAACGAAGGCGCTCATTGGGAGGCAACCCAATTTTATTTTTCTGTTTCGTTTTCTTTTATGTGAAATATAAATGACATTATAATTTTGATGCCTTCCATTTTATTGTGCAGGGATGTGCTTGAAAAGGAATTACTTTGGGATTAGATTTCTGGGGTTTAATTGAAAAAGAGAAGAAGCTGAAGGGCTAAATTGCAATTTTCAGATTTGATAGGGTAAAACCCTTCTTCTTCCCCTTCCAATCGCAAAACCAATTTCCTAACTTTCCCAAAATCCTTTTCACCGTACCGAAAACCTTCAATCAACCACCGCAATTCCACCGCCACGCTGGGGAATTTACCGGCGAAGCCTGATTGTCCAGAAGAGCCCATCGGGATGCCACCAAGAATGCCCAAGAAGGTTGCAGGAAGAAGATCCAAGCGAAAATTACCACAACCTCCTGTAATCATCACCGCGGCACTACCACCTCCACATCCCCCTTCTCCATCTCCACCACGACATTCTCCACCTCCAAGCTCATCACCGTCGATTTAACCATCACCGCCATCAACTCCCCCAGAATCTACACCACCCGAATTACCTCCACCGCCACCATTGAAGCACATTACAGCAGATGCTTCTCGACTTCGCCAGAAGAAAGTGGCCGTGAAACCTTCATCGAAGAAAACCCTAGTTCCGGCGGGGAAGAAACCTTCTCAGAAGGGCAGCAAGCCCGACGCTACGGAGAAGGCGTCGAAGAAGTCCAAGGGTCGAGCTAGTGCGAAACGCAGCAGGAGAGAAGAAGGGGATGTTGCTGGTAGCTCTTCCGCCGCGCCGCCGCCTCCGCCGAAACGTGCAAAGACCTCAAAGAAGGACGCGCCACAACCTTCAACAGAAGCAACCCCTGTTCAGACCACCGGCGATCTCCCAATTCCACCTGAGATTTTTGTTGAATCAGGGGAGGCACTGCTTCAATTCGAAGACCCTGATTTGCAAGCTCGAGCTCTTAAACGAACCAAGAAACGCTGTTCTTCGGGTTTACAATTGCAGGTATCTTCCCTTACTTCTTTAGGGGTTTATGACAGGTTCATAGACTATTTTGATGCCATAGGTTGGAAAGCATTGTTGTATTTGCATTCTGTGAACTTGTATGTGAAATTGTGTGAGGAATTTGTGGTTAGTTTCCGGTTGAATAAACAGGCTGCTTTAAATGTGTCTGAGTCTTGGATTTCGTTTCGATTGGGATTGCAGACTGTGTCTATAAGCCTTAATGAATGGAATTTAGCCCTAGGCTTGATTTCTTATGCTGACTTAAATTCTGATTCATATCAATCTGGCTTTATTGGCAATTATGTGGAATTTCCTGGTTTTAATCCTGTGACTGCTTGGAAACTGTTAGCCCCTAATTGTCCTGATCTCTATGATTCTGCTAAGTCAAATATGCATTGGTTGGCTGACCCTGTTTTGCGATTATGCTGTATGTTTATTCTTCGCAATGTGTTTGGTCGTTCCACCACTTTTACTAAAGTGAGCCAACCTACCTTGTTTATTCTCTGGTGCATGCATTGTAAGCATAAGTTAAACCCTGGGTATTTGTTAGCTGATACACTGAACAGTATAGCACATGATTCTGGTCGCCACATGACTTTATGTGTGCTTGTTGGTGTTTTGCTTGATAAGAATGTGCAGTTGACTGTTCCTGCTTCGTTTGAAAAATTAACTCATTCCCAGGTGTTTGATTTAGAATACATGAGAAAGAGCAATTTGATTTATGATGCTGACAATGTTGTTAAGTTTCCTCAGCCGGGCCCTCCAAACCCGAGCTTATCTTCTTCCAATGCAGGCAATAGAACTTTTCTTGATGAAGTGCATTCACTTCGGGCAGATGTGCACTCTTTGCACATGAAACTGGACGCTTTAGCTGCTCAAAATGGGCATCTTCAAGCTACCTTAAGTAACTTGTGCAGCACTTGGTTTGCTACAAATTCACAACCACATCAACCCCAATCCTGAGTTCCCTCCTTCCCTTCTCTGTTATTTTCATTTTTTTTGTTTTATTGATAGTTGTCAGTTGGCTCTTCTCTGTTAAACTAAACTTGCTTGAGGGCAAGCAAGATTTAAGTGTGAGGAGAGTGGGTTAGTGGTCTAGGTGTCTGTTATTATTGGAATGTTTAGGTGTCTTTTATTATTTGTGTGTTACTTGTAGTGTTTGAGTTTTGTGTATTTCTTTTGTTTCCTTTTTGGTCAAAAAAATTCAGCATGATAGGAGTAATGGAATTGGCTTTGAAATGGAATAACTGTGCATGTTGAGAGAATTTGATTAGTAAATATTATTGCTTGATATCCCCTTGAGAATTTGAGATGATTAACCCCTGAAATCAGTTTAACTTGAATAAAACTTGGGATAAATAAGATGAGTTTGAACAAAGCCTAGTAAAGGTTTGAGCCTAGAGTAGAGCACTCTCTACATCAATCTTCTTTTCGAGAGTTGTGGCAGCTAGGTTAATGCATGATGAGGTGATAAAAGGCAAATTAGGATTAACCACACATCGTATATATAGCCTACCCTTTATATCCCTTAGTGAGCCCCTTTGAGCCTAACTTTTTCTTTGATTTAACCCAGAAAAATAAAATGTATAGCCAAAGCCTTGTTGATATCCTTTTCTTGACCCTATTGTGCATGCTCTTGAAGGTACAAGTAGTGAATTCATCCATGGTTTGATATTGGATATAAAGCATTGATGAGATGTGAAAACTGTCCAACAGAATTCTGTTTGAAAAGTGACACATTCTGTTTGGCCAAACGTAGGGGTTACTGGAGCTGAATTCTTGTTCTGAAATTATGTTGTGATTGCCCCTGCTAAATGTATGTTCACTAGAGTTAATTGTGATAGTGATGCAAAAAAAAAAAAAAAAGAGAACAGAGCACCTATATTAGATATGTGAAAATTGCCTTCTTGAGATGGATGATAAATTGTGATTGAGCATGCATAATATGTTGTGAAGAAACTTTAGAGCCATTAGGATCTCACCAAAATTATAAACCCCTAACCCCATTACAACCTAAATAAAAGGCCTTTTTTGATCTTCATGCTTTAATTGATGCTGCCACAGTATGTTATGGAGTGAATTTAACCTTGCTTTTTAATGATTGGAGTGAAAACTGTGAGGAAGTTCTTTCTTGTCTATTTTGATCGAGTTGAAAACAAGTGTAGCTGATGTAGGGGGGATTGATTTGATAGTTTAAGGGGGGATGATACCAATTCTGTTTATGAAAGGAGACTTGATATCATGCATAGTGAACTTTGTTGATTAGCCAATGAAAAGAAAATTGAAGTGCTGAAATTTTTTTGACCAAGATTTTGTATATAACCTTTTCTGTTTTCTGAATTTTTCTGTTTTCTTTTTAGTTTCAGTTTAGGTTCTTTGTGGTTAAATTAGAATGTGTTTAGGGGATTGGGAATTATGAATGAACAGCATGCTTTATTATCATACTTGAGGGCAAGTATGACTCAAGTGTGAGGATGTTTGATAGGATAATTATAGGTTGTTCTTTCATTGGGAAAATTGGTTGATTTGGTGCTGTTTGAAGTTTATAATGGATGTTTTATGGCCAGATTTATGCCAGTAATTTGGAAAAGAACCAGAGGAAGAAAGAAGCAGAAATTGAGCATAAAAAACTGAGCTAACAGGACAAAGTGCAAGAGATTGAAGGGAAGATTTTAGCAAAGTCAAATGGAAGCAAGAAGTTGGGCTAAATTCATACACTTAAGCCACAATTTTGTAATAAATACTTTTCCTAATCCAAGATGGATTGGTAGGATTTGTTAGGTGAGAATTAATATTATTTTAATCACCTTGGCCTTATATATAAACAAAGAGCCAAGGTGATAAGGGGGGCATCATCTGGACGTGAGGTTCACCAAGGGCTGGTTCTTTTTCTTCTTTTGGGAGCTTGGCCGAGAGCCCTAGTTTTTGAACTCATAAATTAGGTTTGATTTCCTTGTCTTTTAATCCTTGTAATTTCATATACTTCTCTTTAGTTAATGAAATCCTTTCTTCATTCTATTTTCTTTGTTCATAATATGAGTGGCTAAATTTCTTAGTTGACTTGGATTAATTAAGAGTTGATTCATAAAGTTGTGAGGATTGCTATGCTTAAAAGTGTTCTTGCAAGTTCTTGGTTGATTATGGTATGAACTTAGGCTTTGTGTATTGAGTTTGATCACCTTAATACATGCTAAGCTAGGGCTAATTAAGTAGCACTTTCTTGTAAAAAACAGATAACTGATACAGACTGTAATAGCAGGGAAATAATCAACCGGGTAGGTAGCTGTCTTTAGCAAATACTTGGATGTCTATCTAAATTAGGTCCTCTTTGTATTAATTTAATAATCTAGCAAGTTCAGCAAATACTTGCTTGCTAGTGGGTAATAAGAGAGGATTTTAGGAGTTCAGCAAATACTTTCTCTTATATAACTAATTGATTTGCGGGAATAACTAATTATTAGCCGAGGATAAACGGACGAATCAACAAGTTAATCCAAGCCAACTTCCTTCTTCATTATCTAGATTCCTTCCAATTTATTTTAGTGCTTTCAGTATTTATGAGTTCATGTGTGTTTATGTCTTTGTGTTTTTAGTATCTTTTGTTTAGTAGTTTTTAGTTAAACAATTCTCAAGTTTAGGCGTGGTTGCTAAACCAATTAAATCTTTAGGTCAATCAATAGAATCAAATTGTTCCCTGTGGATCGACCCTGCTTACCTTGTACTAGATTCATTATTATTGGAGTATTGCAGGTTTTATTTGTGTGAATAAAACGACGTTCACCAATAGTACATGTCAAGATTCTCAACCATAGAATTTGTCAAGAGTCTCAACGACTTTGGTAGAATGATTGATATGATTAAGAAACCACACATGCGCATGATGATGGTTTCGTGGTTTCTCATTAAGAATTCACCCATTGATTTCTTACTAAAAAAATCACTTAAGAAAAACCACTTAAGAAATCAATCTCTCTCATCTGGTGGGGTCTCTTGATACACTTATTTCATAATATGTTTATATTATCTAAATTTTCTGTCTCAAATAGCATTTGGAAGTTCAAAATAAATTTTAAAAAATTATTTTGATAAAAAAACAAAATATGATATGTTCAAAAACGAAAAAAATGAAATATTTAATAATTTTTTAACAAAAAAATGTATTATTAAATTTCACATTCAATTTATTTTTGGGGGAAAATTTTATTTAAATTATATATTAATGTTAGACTTAATGAGTAGCATAGAGAAATTCAAGTGAGGTACATAAATAGTAGAGAGAGTGGTTTCTAACCATTGTTGAGTAAAAATGGGATGGTTTATTAAGTGGTTTCTTAGTGAGGTGGAACAAAGAGATTGAGAGAAATAATATATTTAATTAGTAAGAAATCACAACTGGCTTCTACCATTGCACTTGATCTTATTACGGAGTTTCAAACTCATTAAATCGATATTTATAGAAAAGAAGTGACGTTAAATCACACGCTATGACTTTATTACCTTACACCTCATTACTTATAAATACGTATAATATTAAAATTTTACTTTGTCAAAAAAAATTGGAAAAGAAAATGTAAAGTATAATTGAATGATTTTATTCATCATAAAAAAATCCCTACATATGGGGCAAGTAGAAGAAACTAAAGGCCAACAAGAAAATGGTAATTAAACTAATCATAAATGAAAAAGGATTTTTAATCTAAGCATATTTACCCCTCTTCGAAAGAGAGACCATCCACACAACTCCTTTCCATTCCCACCTACTTTTTTAAACCCTAGCTCCACCGTCCCGGGGGGGAGGGGGGGCACCACCACTAACAATCATCTCAGGCGGCTCCCACCCTTAATCCCACCCTCACAATCACCCCTACCTCCCATACCACCCCTCCCCAGTCCAAAATGCATAAAAATAGGTAGATCTGCAACTAATACAGCGATGAATTGAAAGATTGGCTTTTCATTCATGGGCTAGAACTCGATTCACAGCGAATCTTACCGGCTTTTCACTGTAACCTTGGTCCAACTGCATGATGTTCCAGCATTTCATGACAGGTTCTCCATTTCAACGCGTGGTTGTCCGGCTTCTCAACGCGTGGTGGTCAGAGGTTCAATGAGTGGCAGTCTGGCGTTTCAACTCGCATCGGTCCAACTCAACTCACAGTGGGTACGACGAATCAACTTAAAGTAGGTCCAGTGAGTCCTGAGTCAAGGTCATGGATCTGGATCTAGGAGCTTGGACATTTCTCTTGTTGCAGTCAATTTGCGACGACGATGTATGGTCAGTGGTTTTTTTATGATGCGACAACATCGTTCTCACCAGAGCACCCCACTCGACAATAGTAAAAAGTGGGCATCTAACTTCTTATCAAATCTGTTAGGTTAAGTTTTCCAGCAAGATCATCGATTTTCAAACTTTTTTGATGATGTCATGGTTACTTTGGGGTAATTGTTTTTCTTCAACCTTTTATTTATTATTTTTAACTTATTAGGTGGGAGCTAGGTTTTTATTTTATGGGTTTTTTTATTTCATTTAATTTTTCCTTTATAGTCTTTTAAAATGAGCAGTATTTAAAATAATTTTTTGGATTTTAGTATCAGATGAAAATTGTCCCTGTTAGTGTTTATTTTTCTAGCAGTTCGAACTGGTAAAATTTCATTGACTTCAAATTTGATATCCAAAGAAATAGTAAGGAGAAATCCGGGCCAAAGTCGTTTAAACAACGAACTTTTGGCGATACTGTTTTTCTGAGGATTTAAATTAAATATATAGAGTTTGGTCCATTAGAATGTTCATGCCAACTAAATTGTTAAATCAGTTTAATTGATTTTTACTGTCTTTATTGGGGTTAAGTCAGAGATAATTCTACACATTATAAGTGATTTCTATACATTGACAAACAATATTTTTGGCAATTAAAATGACTGATTTCAATCTCCTAGTTTAGGGAAATGGTTTTGCGATTTAAATGGAGACGCACCAGATTTTCAGTTGGGAAGCTTTATTTTCCTTGTTTTGATTGTCCCGGATATTTGATCAGAAGTGTGTATGAAACATTTTGCATGTGTATCATTTGATAGTTCACCGTGATTGGTTCTGATGGTAGTCTCGGTTAGATGCTATTGTGGCTACAAGATAACTACACGGTGGAAATCACTTATCTTTAGTGTGACATTCTCGCAGGCACATAGGCCTAGGTAATATTGACTAGCACTTTTGTGTATTTCTATTTTAGCCACTGAGGCTATGGATTATAATTGTAATATTTAGCTAGCGCATAAGTGTAAATGGGTTTATCCCACTTCATATGTTGTAATAGCACATTGTGCAACATTAAGCTTAATAGAAAAGAGATGGAAACCCTATAATCTAATCAGAATATTTATAAAATATCCTTAATAGAAAAACCTAACATTTCCCTGTATCAATCATAATCTTAACACCTTCAAATCTCCCTTACTGAAAAACACCCATTGTCGTCATCAAAACTCCACGGCCACCATTGAAGCCACCATCCCAAAGCCTACCCTCCCCACAACCACCCCTCTCTCCCGAGCCTACTCTCCCAGCCTTTTGCACCCAGACCCCCCTCCACATGACCACTACCACTAATGCTTAACCCGAGTACCACCACTCCTAGATCCATCCACCAACACGAAACCACCACTTCCAATGGCCACCCCAGAACCCACCACGAGAATACTGCGGTGAACGAGCGCCACAAAGAATAACACATTGGTCAATTTCTTAGGCCAACGCTTGAGATCGAGCACCAGTGACCAAGGGCTCCTTCAGCGCACGACCGTTGGCACCAACACCCGGTCACTAGTGTTGGCTTATGTGCATGGTGCAAGCGTCTATCACCGCCACATTCGTTTCCGCACAATCAGAAAACCACGCCCACTGCCACTGAAACACATCCATCGTTTTAGTAGGCCTGACCACCACCATTGCAGCCGGGCCAACTACCCATCATGCCACAATGTTCATCCCCTACAGCCATATAATAAATCATATAAATAATGTATCTCAATAGTTATAAATTGTACAATTTGAACTAGTATAGAGACTAGAGATGGGCAAATTCTCTGCCACTTATTGGAACTCTATTACTTTTGCCTCCACACCCCATGTTAGCAAAAATAATAGGCCTATTCCCAAGTCATGATCTAAAATGGCCTTACCACTTATTTTCCCCCACACCCTGTGTTAGCAAAAAGAGGTGATTTTCAATTTTGATCCCTCACAAGTTTCTCCCCCAAGAGAACCAAGTTATAGACCAGTGTAGTATTGTGAACAACAAGAAAGCTGAATCTTGGTAGTCCAGTGATCATGTAGCTTTGTATTGATCAAACTTTTGGCTCCAGCTTCATTCCTCAAGGCTTCATCATGAAATCTATTAGTTGAGCATATATTATATGAGTCTATTGTTTGCTTCTCCACTCCATCCAGCCAATACCTTCCATACAAACATAAAAGAGCAGTAAATAGTTCCAACACAAAATCATAGTATTCTAACATAAGGGAATTCAATAGTATCCAAGTGAACCAACCCTTTAATATTGGAAGGTAAATTATTCTGGAATTCATATGAACATTGAGTTGTACTGGCTAATTTAGCTAAAGCATCTGCTACAGCATTAGCTTCTCTAAATATATGCAGGAAAGAGAAAATTTGTTCACTTGATAAATTCCATATGCATCTGAGCGAGGGTTTGAATCTCCATGGAATTTGAAACTCCTTTCTAATCATCTTAAGTAGAAGTAATTAGTCTAGTTCAACCTGTACTTCTGTGAAACCTGAGAAATAGGCAGCTTCCATCCCAATTATCAAGGCTCTGATTTCAGCTTCCAAACTATCCATCTGATTCAGGAAGATTGATTTTGCAAGGATAAGTACTTCTTGATGATCTATTAAAATAGCACTTGCACCAGCTGATCCAGACCTGAGTGATGATCCATCTGAGTTTAATTTGACTGGATATTCTGAGGCAGTTTCCACCCCACTTGAATGCATTTCTGTACCTGCACTTTACTTGCAATTGGAGCAATAGACAATAAAAATTGTACAAGAGAGCCTGTTTCTAATCTTTTCCATTCTAGCTTATGGAATTTCAAGATGGCTATTATTAGCTCAGTAATATTTTTGAAAACATTCTTCCATGATGGATTCCGATTATCATACAAAGTTTTATTCCTTTCACATCAGATAAACCAGACTACAATAGAGGGAATGAGCCTGATACAAATTTCTTGCAACTTAGATTTTATCTTAACATTCCAGTAAAAATGTATCCTAACCCATAGGATTTGAAAAACCATGTTTTCTATATCAAAGAAATTATTCAGATTAGTTCATAGATTCGTTAAGAATACACAGTTATTGAAACAATGATGCAACTCTTCTGAATAATTCTTACAAAAGAGGCATCTTAATGGAAGATGTAAGTTAAAATATTCCAAGACATTAGGTAAGGCAATTAATCTATTCAAGAGCCTCCAAGTGAAAAAACTTATTTTCTTTGGCAAATATTTAGACCACGAGTGTTTAAAAGATTCAACTGTATATTTCTTTGGTCTAAGCACCTCATATGCTCATTTCAAAGAGAAAATTCCATCATTTTCTGGTTTCCAAATAAGCTCATCAGCATAATTTTCAAAAAGAGGAAATTCATTTGCACTTTTATTTTGTATTCCTACTGTAAAACCAGATTGAAAATGATAACAATAAGATTCCTGGTTGTAGAAAAAATCCTTTATAGTTAGATCAGGAAAATGAATATCAAGGGAGTCATCTCATTCATCAGTAAGAGGGTAATTTAAAAGCCAATTTGCATTCCAGAATGATACATTACCCTCTTCTATCTGTATCATAGTGTTCTCAGAAGTTATATTGGATACTTCATGTATTCTTTTCCAGGTCTTTGAAGACTTTGAATAGTTAGGGAGATTCCACATAAAATTTGTCCATAAAGAGTTACCCTTTTGCATCTTCCACCAAAGTTTCAAAGAGAAACTTTTGATGGTGATTTGCAAGTTCTTAACATTTAATCCATTTTCAAGTTCAGGGTAGGAGAAATTGCTCCAAGATCTCCATATTTTCTTTTGACCATACTCCGATGATCCCCAAAAACATTTTCCAAACAAAATGTGTAGCTTATTAATTATACCCTTTGTTGGCTTGATAATAGCTTGGATGTGAAGTGGGATGGCTGACAATACATGTTTAATGAGAATCAACCTTCCTTCTTGACTAAACAATTTATTCTGCCACTGAAAAAGTTTTGCTGACATTTTTTCAAAAATGGCTTAGAAGTACCAGTGTTTAGTTTGTCCTATGTAAATAGGACAACCTAAATACTGCAAAGGAAATGATCCAGGGGTTATATCAGTGATTTGTGCCATCATGTTCCTATGCATTGGATGAGCAAATTTGGACAGATAAAATGATGATTTTTTAAAGTTAATTTTCTGTCCTGATGCTCTTTCATAAGTTTCTAAAAATGAACATTTTAAATTTTTAAATCAAATGTATGAAAGTATAACTCTTTCAAAATCAACTATCTTTATTCATTTATATTTATGTAAGCATAATCAAACTGTCATTACAGTTAATCCAACGTTTGATTCTATTTAAGTATGATTAGTCAATCGATTTGATTTTTTAGTTTGGAATACTCATCCCTACTTATTTCGGTATTCAAATATTGAGAAGTAATTCTATTTACACCACAATTATGGTTGTTTACGCTATTTTTAGATGATGTGTTAAGGTGGTGTATATAGAATAGTCACAACTATGTATATCTGTAGGAAATATTTTGTGAATATCTTCTGCAATATTAATTACTCTGGATATAATGTTTTTTCATTTGTGATTCTGTATATGTTGTCTATATATTGTACGCTTGCATCATCAATGAAATCACAACGTTCATATTTTACATGGTATTAGAGCCTAAAATCCTGAAAAGCCTGAAAACCCTAAAAAACATTTCCACATATAAAGCAGTTGCTGCCGCCCTAGTCTTACTGCCTGCCATCATTATGATCATCACTGCCACCGCCGCTGGGAAGCACAGTGCCGCCGCCGCTGCCTCCTCCATTTGACATGCGTCGTCGCCATCTCCTCACGCCTCTGCATTCATTTTTCATCTTCCACATGCGCTGCTCACGGGCCACCACCACCGCCCGATGGATCTACTCGATCATGTTGATCTCAAAACCTTGAAGTCATTCCCATTTTGGCCACCGATCTACCTCAGCCCATCCTCGATGCCACGGATCTGCCACCGCTAGTGGAGGACCCACCATATCTTGAAGATGCTACCCTTCTCCGTTAGCTGCTGCTCGACGTTGATAGCTTGACATTTTCCATTCTTTGTCGCTATGCGAGAGATTCCACCGCCCTGTCTACATCACATCTGTACTATGTTCATCCGTCAGATCACAGGTTGGAGTAGTTTGAATTATATGCTTATTGGTTGGATTGTTCAAACCCTCGATTCATCCATTCGTTATGTTATCACTTATTATAACTCAGTTAGGGAGCTCTGGGATGCTCTTCATCAGCGTTTGTCAGTTTGTTATGTCCCACGTATGTGTCAAATTCGTGCAAACATTTACAACGGTCATTAGAATGGTCAGGTTGTTAATGCCTACTTTGGTAGATCCAAGAAGCTGTGGAATGATCTTCTTGCTTACATGTATCTGTAAACTTGTGTTTCATGCCCTAATGCTGCTATGGTTTAGCTAAACGAGAGAAGGAGATGGTTCATCAATTTCTCATCGGTCTGGACGACAGGTATGCTAGTCTTTGCTCTTATATCCTTGCACAGGATCCATTGCCTTCACTCGAAAAAGTTTACTCCCTTATTTCTCAAGTGGAGCATCAGAAGACTATCATCCCAGCCTATGATTCGGTTACATAGACATACACCATGGCTTTTGTTGCACGTCGTTATACGTAATCCTCCAGTCCGAAGACAACGCAGCCACCTCGGGAAGCAACTTTGTTGCCACCGTTAATCGTCAGAGTCTGAATTGAACTCATTGTGGCCAAAATGGTCATGATTTTACTACTTTCTTCTGCATTATTGGATATCCAGATTGGTTCTGTGAGGATCAACCCCTTGCAAGCAGGCCCAAAAATTGCCAAAAATCCCAAGACCCATGCCCCTCCTAGCCCGTCGTTCACCGAAGCCACCCAGTTTGTGGCCACCACCACTCCACCAGTGGGCACTATTACCGTCGTGGTCACCGATTCTGATCAGTCTGCCTTCGGCCCAACACTGTCCAAGGAGCAATGAAGTACGATTTTAAACATGTTCTCTAATTTAAATCCTTCTGACAATATGTCAGGTACGACTTCTTTACCTTGGATTCTTGATACCGGTGCTTCCTACCATATGACCGGTGCCAAGGATCTTCTTTATGATTTTGAGCATGCTGATAATGTTAATGCCATTCTACCTGATGGGTCTGTTTTCACTTCTGTTGAACATGGAAAACTTTGATTTAGAGATGTCGTTGTGGATTATATTTTGTTTATTCAAGCATTATAATGCAATTTGTTATTGTTTTCCAAATTAACTGCTGCTTTAAAATGTCTAGTTTTGCTTATTGGAAAACTGTGTGTATTACAGGATATCAACAAGAGGGCAGTGTATGGCACGTGTGAACAATGAGGAGAGGTTTATTGGTTGTGTATACTAGGATCTTCACAGTCTACACATCTGTCCTTATCTGTTGTTGCATCAGTGTCTTTATCTGCTTTATGGCATCAATATTTTGGGCATCCGTTCTCTTTGGTGTTGTTTTCTATCTCATCTGTTTCTTTACATATTATTGATTTCACAAAATTTGTTCCCTGCTCAGTTTGTCATCGAGCAAAACAGTCCAGACTTAGTTTTGCTGCTAGTTTTGCTAAGGCTAGTCATTTGTTTGAACTTATACATTGTGATGTTTGGGGGCCTTATGGTTCACCTTCTTGTAGTGGAGCATTTTCATTTTAAACCATAGTTGATGATTATTCTCAAGTTTTTTGGGTTTATTTATTAGTTTCTAAGTCTCAAGTACCATTGAAGATGAAGGATTTTTTTGCACTTGTTTAGACATAGTTCCACCGTCCCATTCAATGGGCCGGGCTGACAACAGAACCAAATTCTTGCCCCTCAGATCATTTTTCTGGAGAAAGGAGTTTGTTTTGAGATCTCCACAGCAGCAAAATGGGTGTGTGGAATGAAAGCACAGACATATTCTCAATGTTGCTCGAGCTCTTCATTTCTAAGCTCATTTGCCTATCGATTTCTGGAGAGAACGCATTCTTACAGCTGTCTACCTCATCAATCACACACCAACATTTGTTTTAGATGGTAAATTGCCTCACCGGCTCCTGTACGGTCGCACACCAGCTTACAGTTATCCTCGTGTGTCTGGTTGTTTGTTCTTTGCTTCTAAGCTTCCACAGTCACGTGATAAGTATGCATCTAGTAATCAAAAGTATAGCTTTCTTAGTTATCATGTTGACAAGAAAGAATGGTGTGTTTATGACTTAGAGTCTCTTGCTGTGTTTAACAGCCGGGGTGTGATATTTTATGAATATTGCTTTCTGTTTGCACTAGTTTCTGTGAAGACGTTACTTGCTGATCCACTGGCATTACAGTAACCTACTGTGTATGACGACTCCATTCCGGAGCCATCTGATCAAATGGAGTGTTAGCTATCCTCCAAGCCACGAACAGTCCTACCGCTGCTAGCGAAAGACTCCGGAGAACCCGCCGCCCTTGACCGGTCAATGGCTAGCTCTGCCCAAGCTGCAACTATCCATCTTCAAGTCATGGCTGCCACCACTGGACGCACTGCCATCTCCGTCCACTGAGCTACAACTTACTCCTGAGCTGCCGCCTGAGTCTGTTCGGTTAGTTCATCCTCCGAGCTCTTGTATTCGTCAACCTCCTGTTAAATCAAAAAATTGTATTTACACTTCTACTCGCTCGATAAATACCCCCCTGCTGATCTCTCATTGCCAATTGTACTGTTCTCGGGCACTCGTTACCCTATTGCTGATTATATTTCTTGTGATTATTTTTTGGTTTCATATTCTAAATTTTTAGCTACAGTTACAAATGATGCTGATCCAGTTACTTATGATGATGCTTCTCACCCTTCTCATTAGCGTGCTGCTATGTCCGGCGAGATTGATGCATTCAAGCAGAATAATACATGGGTTCTTGATCCTCTTCCTCCTAGTAAAAAGGCCATTGGATGTAAGTGGGTGTATCATATCAAGTTCAAGTCTGATAGTTCCATTGAGCGCTACAAGGCTCGTTTGGTTGTTCTTAGTAATTGTCAAATTGAGGGCACTGAATTTGAAAAGACATTTTCTCCTATTGCTAAGATGATTTTGGTTTGTCTTTTCTTGGAAATTGGTGCTATTTGTGGATGGGATTTGCATTAGATGGATGTTTACAATGCATTTCTCCATAGTGATCTTGAGGAGGAGGTGTACATGCATCCACCTCCAAGTTATACATTTCTGGCATCTGATCTGGTTGGCAAGCTTCACAAATATCTTTATGGTCTTCGACAAGCTCCACAGAGTTATTTTTCAAAGCTTGTTGATGATCTTTGCCTCTTTGGTTTTGTTTAGAGTAAAGCAGATTACTCTTTGCTTTCTTATCTCCGAGATGGTGTGTCTCTTCATGTTCTGGTTAATGCTGGTGATCTTATTATTGCAGGATCATTTCCTAAGATGGTGATTAAATTCAAGAAGTATTTGTGCTCCAATTTTCATATGAAGGATCTTGGTGCCCTGTATTTCTTGGGAATTGAGATAGCTCGTCGCCTTGATGGAATATTTCTGTGCAAATGAAATATGTCTTGGATATTTTGTCAGATATTGGGTTATTGGCGGAAAAACCCACTAATTTTCCCATGGAACAGTAGCACAACTTGGTGTGAGATGATGGTCCGTTGTTTGATGATTCAGCGTAGTACATGCGTCTGGTTGGGAAGCTCATTTATCTTACCATCACTCGTCCTGAGCTTAGCTACTCAGTTCATACCTTGGCTCATTTTATGGAGAAACCTTAGTTGGCACATTAGCAGGCTCCACTACAGGTTTTTCATTATCTTAAGAGTCATCCAGATCAAGGTTTTTTTCTGTCGACTAAAAGTTTACTCCAGCTTACGGTATTCTATGATTCTGATTGGGCGGCTTGTCCGATTACTGGGAGATCTTTGACTGGTTATTTTGTGATGATTGGTGAATCTCCAGTTTCTTGGAAGATAGAGAAACAACCGACCATTTTTCATTCTTCGACTGAAGCAGAGTATCGGACTATGGCACTTGCTTGGTGTGAGTTGTTGTGGCTCAAGTTTTTCTTCATTCTTTGGGTGTTTCTCATCCTACTCTAATTCGTTTATATTGTGATAGTCAAGAAACCCTTCATATTGCAGCCAATCTGGTGTTTCATGAGAGAACAAAGCACATTGAGATTTACTGTCATTTTGTTCGTGATTTGGTTCAGTTCTGGTGATGTGGTTACTTATCATATTCGTACTTCAGGTTAACCAGCAGATTTTTTTTACTAAGGCACTTGGATGACAGTCATTTCAGGCTTTGCTTGGCAAGTTGGCAATTTGGGATCCACATGCTCCAACTTAAGGAGGAGTGTAGGAGATATTTTGTGAATATCTTTTGCAATATTATTGTACCCTAGATAGAATCCTTTTTCATCTGTGATTTTGTATATGTTGTTTGTATATTTTACCCTTGTATCATCAATGAAATCACACGTTCGTATATTGCAATATCATCTTAATTAATTATGATTGTTCAAACTTAAATATTTAAGTTAATCACTCCTTAATATATTTTTGTATTATATATAGTTTTGTCTTTTGATTGATTTTTTCTTATATGTTTAGATGGTTAAGGTTTTGTTTTGATAAACAACTTTCTTTCATAGTGTGGTCTCATACAGATCACGTATAATAGAAAATGTTTAATCTCTCTGTAAAGTTAGGTGGTTTTCATTGAGTAATTTAATTGGCAATTTGTGAATAAGTTTGAAAACGAAAAACATTCCATGCTGGAACATATGAACAAGCCACAATTACACCAACAAGATCTTACGGAAGAAAGACAGAATATTATGGTAATTGTGATCTATGGAAATATGAATATTCTGCAATATGTTAGGCGGTGGTAGAAGCATATTTGGTTTATGGAAAATCCCTACAAGTATGGCATTGAGTTTATCAAATATATGAGAGATATTGTGATAAAGAAAAATCAACTGTCACGGGTCGACCTTTGAGGGGCTCGAACCGTGCGGCCTAGCCGTATATTCAACACTTACAACTACCGCCTTGATCCCACGTGCATCACACTCAGCCCGGTAGCACCAAGCAAACCGGGCCTTTAGAGGAACGGGGTCATGTGCAGCGGATAATACACACACAAGTTTAAAATGAGAGCATGGCTTCACACACACAAGCCAAAGATGTAATATAGAGTCCAACAACTTGGAAGCAAACGCTTATCAACAATATATTGCAACAAGGTAACCGGGTGTAGAGAGCAGATAAAGAATAGGAATATTATGGAGATAATCATGGAGAGTTCCGATCTGCTCATGGCTTTAAAAGGGGACATCACAGCTGCATTAATACTTACAAATTTAATTGAGAAAATCTGCACACATATTTTCATCTTTCTGGGAGTCTTGCAAAGAGCTAGATCTATATGTTCCAATATACGTGACCTACCGTTCAAAGTTCAGAATCGTATGCCTTAATTCCTCGGGAGGAGGAGATCCAGCATTAACGAGTTTTGAGGTCAGAGGGAGTCTGATCAAGGCGGATTGAAAGCTAGGGGAGCTAGCAGAATCCACACGTTTAATTAGTAAAGATAAGTAATTTGTATGGTGTACCTTGTGTCTTTTATGCTTTACTTTATTGCATACTTTGTTAGATAGGTTATGTTGGAACATACTAGTAATAATTAAGAAAATTTGGTAAAACCAAATTTCATTTGGTATTAGAGCTTGGTTACTTATTTTTCCCTTGGTTGTGTCAAGGAAAGTGTGATCCAATTTTACCATGGTGACCAAAGAAGGAGCTTCGGTGTCTCGGCCACCTCTGCTAGAAGGCAACAACTACAATTATTAGAAGACATGCATGAGACTTTTCATCAACTCACTGGATGAACTTGCTTTGCACTATGTTGAAAACAAGTGGAACCACCCTACCGAGGATGCTAATACAAGCTCTAAGGTGAAAGAAGGAGAGTCACATCAAAGGGAGCAGAAACTCAAAAGACAAATCTACTTGGTCCCCTGATGAACTCAAGGCCTTACTGGAAAACTCAAAACCGTTAAATGCTATCTTCACGAAAGTTGATGAAAATCAGTTCAAACTCATCTCTACATGTCATCAAGCCAAGAAAGCAAGGGATATTCTGCAAACTGTTCATGAAGTAACTAGTCTAGTTCAAAAATCTAAATTACAGATATTTGTTATAAAGTTCAAAGAACTCAAGATGGAGGAAGATAACACTATTGTTGTATTCAACGGAAAACCGAGAGACATCTCCAATATGGCATATCAACTTGGAAAAGTTTACAAAGAGGCAAAATTGGTTTTATAAAAAACCTTGAGATCACTTCCTAAAAGGTTTTCAATGAAGGTTGTAGCAATAGAAGAAGCAACAGATGTAGCCACCACGAGCTTAGATGAATTAATGGGATGATTATAGACTTATAAGATGACATTCCAACATGCTACAAAAAGAGTCCAAAAGGAGTTGGCATTCAAAACATCATCATCAAAGGACAATCTCTGACAGTGATAATGAATTCGAAAAACTTGCACTTATCACGAAAAATTTCTCAAGAATGCTGAAGAAAATAGTGAACAAGAAATATCAAGAAAGGTTTGGTGGAAATATCAAGGCCACAAGAATTTGGAATGAATCGTGGGATGAGATTTGAACAAGAAGATCAGTAGTTTTCCAGAAATCAAAGTGGTGAACCAAAATGGCCTAGACGAATTCAATGCAGATAATGTGGAGGATATGGTCATATTCAGGCTGAATGTGAAAATACCCAGAAGAAACGAGGAAAATCACATGTCACCTCATGGAGTGACGATGAAGAGGACGAGAAAGATGAAGAGGAACTTACAAGTAACTATGTGGCGTTTGGAGCAAAAATTCATAATGCATCGGCTGATGGATGTTCCAACACATCAGATAGAATCGAAGCTGTATGTTCCAACATAGATTCATATGAGGTGTCTAGTGATGATGATGGACTTGCTATAAGTGATGAAGAAATCTACAGTATACACGAAAGGATGTATGCTATGTGGCTCTAAGTAGTTAATAAAACTAAGTACTGGAGGAATAAAAAAACTCATCTGGTGAAAATAGAAAATGAGTTGCGTGTGGAAGTTGCTGAACTCAGAAAGGAGAATGACGAGCTGAATGTAAAACTAATTTCAGCAACCAATAGAGCTGAGATGTCTAAAGCAATTATTATTAAGCTGAACTTAGGAAAAGCAAAACTCGATGATATTCTGATTATAGGAAAGAGCTTTGGAGATCGACACAGAATTGGGTATGACAACCCACCTAAGAAATAATCACGCTCAAGTCTCAGTCTCGAAATATACCTAAGAGCACAGTAAAGCTCAAGTCAAACATTCAATAGATAAAGAGAAAGTTTAGAAAGCCTCATCAAAGGAAATCTCTCATATGCAGCTACTGCTCATACCAAGGGCACACAGAGGAGCAATGCTAGAAATTGCTCAGAGACATCATGACAGGACGGCAACTCTTGGTATGTTCCAACATAGACGAGGTTCAAAAATCAAATATGGTCAAAAGGGTATGGGTTCTTAAAAGCTCTAGTACGTGTCTTGTTGCACATACTTCTCTTATAGCACATTCCAGATATTTGTGGTACTTTGATAGTGGTTGTTCTTGCCACATGACTGGCACTCTGGAATTCCTCACAAATATCACACCATACGATGGTGGTTTTGTTACTTTCGGCGATGGAAACAAGAGTAGATTAGTTGTAAAAGGTGAACCAGAAATTGAAGGATTCCCAGTATTCACCAGTGTTTTGTTTGTTAAAGACTTAACACCAAATATGCTGAGTATAAGTCAACCGTGTGACGATAATATGATCGTAGAATTTCAAAAAGATAAATGTTTAGTGAAACACAGAAAAGCCAAAGCCCTTTCAGGCATTCGATCGTCAGATAATTGCTATTTGCTGGAACAGGAAGTGAGGTGTATGATCTCTAAAAAAGATGAAGGATTTATGTGGCCCGGGAAGCTCAGTCACATCAATTACAAAACCTTGGTGATAATTGAAAATGCAAAGGCAGTACAAGGTATGCCTACATTAAAATGCAAGGGCGGAATTGTATGTGGACTATGTCAACAATGTAAACAAATTCGATCTCCCCACTCTTCAGTTCAATATATAACCACCTCAAGAAATATGGAATTATTGCATATGGATCTGATGGATCCAGTCAATACACCTAGCATAGGTGGCAAGAAATATATCTTCGTATGTGTTGATGATTTCTCGAGATTTACATGGGTAGTGTTTCTAAAAGAAAATCTGATACTGTGGAAGTGTTTAGACGTCTTGTGATAAAATTATAGACTGAAAAGGGAAGTCCAGTCTGGAAGATTGTTTGAATTCGCAGTGATTATGGAAGAGAATTTGAAAATTCTCAATTCAGTGACTTCTGTGATGAGCTCGGAATTCAACATGAGTTTTCTATACCAATCAGTCCTCAACATAATGGTGTTGTAGAACGGAAGAACAGAACTCTGCAGGTAATGGCTCGAGTCATGTTATCCGAGAAAGAAATTCACGAAAAATTATGGGTAGAAGCCATTAACACGCTTGCTATACAATCAATCGAGTGTATCTGCGTCCATTCACTAGCAGAACGTCTTACGAGATTTGGAAAGGCAGGAAACCAAATGTCTCATACTTTTATGTGTTTGAAGCAAGTGCTAAGAGATAGAGAGCAATTGGAAAAATTCGACAATAGCAGTGACATTGGAATATTTCTTGGTTATTCTGTTAGCAACCGGGCTTATCGTGTTTACAACATTTGCACAAACATACTCATAGAATCCATAAACATTATTGTGGATGATTCTAAAGAAGGAAACGGTTCAGAATCTGTAGAAGATGAACCCGATGAAGACCATGTTCCAACACAACCTAATCAACCTGACAAGCCAGACCCATCGCATGTTGGAACATCTGAGCAGACCGATTACCCTGCTGAACCAGATGATATTGAGTATGTTGGAACATCAATCCCCACTGCCTTATCCTATTTTCTAACACAGGAGCAACCTGGACCAATTACAAGGAGTATTCGATCAATCCCTTGGGTTGATTATAGGAAGTTAGCATGATTACAATGCTTGATCTCTCTCATTAAACCCAATAACTACAAGGAGGCATTACAGGATGAATACTGGATTGTAGCAATGCAAGAAAAACTCGGCCAGTTTGCACGAAATGATGTATGGTATCTCACTCCTCGCCCTAAAGGTGTAAACGTTATCGGCACAAAGTGGATCTTCAAGAATAAATCTGATGCTGATGGCAAATTACTCAAAACAGAGCCAGACTGGTTGCTCAAGGATGTACACAAACTGAAGGAGTCGACTTTGATGAGACATTCGAACCAGTTGCCAATCAGAGTCAATTCAAATTTTACTTGCTATTGCCTGCTCTATGAACTTTACTCTGTATAAAATGGATATTAAGAGTGCTTTTCTAAATGGTGTAGTAAATGAAGAAGTATATATGGAACAACCTAAAGGATTTAAGGATCCTCATTACCATCATCATGTGTTTGTCTCAAGAAGACTTTGTATGGCTTAAAGCAAGCACCAAAGGCATGGTATGGATGACTTACTAACTTTCTTCTTAAGAAAGGTAATCATCGAGGGGGAGTAGACCACACTTTATTTGTGCTTGAAAAGTCATTAAAAATTTTGTTTGCTTAGATTTATGTTGATGATATTGTATTCGGCTTTACTTCACCATCTATGGTACAGGATTTTGTCACTATTATGTAGGTTGAATTAGATATTAGCATGGTTGGAGAGCTCACATATTTCCTAGAACTGCAAGTTAAACAGGGAAAAAAATATCATGTTTATAAATCAGAGTAAGTATGCCTTAAATTTAGTAAAGAGATTTGGTTTAAGCAATGCCCGAGCAGTTCGAACACCTATGGGAGAGTTTCTGATAAACTAGTAAAGATGAGAAAGGAGTTGCAGTTGATCAGAAGTTATACATGGGCATGATTGGGAGTCTATTGTATTTGATAGCAAGTAGACCAGATATACGTTTCAGGGTAGAAATATGTGCAAGATCTTGGGGTGATCCAAAGGAATCTCATCTGATTGCAGTCAAGAGAGTTATTCTATATGTAAGTGGGACTTCTGAGTATGGTGTCTGGTACTCTAAGAATCAAGATTTTGATCTAACTGGGTACAGTGATTCTAATTGGGCTGGTAATGCTGGTGATCGTAAAAGCACTACGGTGGATGCTTTTTTATTGGTACGAATCTAGTTTCTTGGTATAGTAAGAAACACAATTCAATTTCTTTGTCTACTGCAGAAGCTGAATATCTTGCTGCTGGAAGTTGTTGTACACAACTATTGTGGATGAATTAAATGATAAACGACTATGGAATTCATCAAAGTCCTTTGAAGATCTTATGTGACAACACAAGTGCTATTGATATTTCTAAAAATCCAGTCCAGCACTCTCGGACTAAGCATATTGACATCAGGACTTGTTGCAAGGAAGGAAGTTGTGGTAGTTCATGTTCCAACATCTGAGCAATTTGCAGATATTTTTACAAAACCACTAGACACTGCCACATTTGAAATTCTCATACAAGACTTAGTTGTTTGACAGATTTGAGGTAATTTTTGCCTTTATTTTCCTGTAAATATTTTTTTGTATCATGTTTTTTAAAAAAATTGAAAAAAGTAAAAAAAAATTATTAAAAAAGAGGAAGGAAGAAAAAGCTACCAAAATTGAAGTTATGGTATGTTGGAAGTTCAAGAAGGTGTGTCTTGAGTTGACAAGTGAGAAAGTAAAATCATCACTTTTCTTGGAAAGGCAAAAAGCTTTTTTGCGGCAAAAGAGGTAAAAAGTGGAGAGTTTGTGTTTGTTCAAAAATTGCCATCTCTCCATATCCCTCTCTTTTGGGAATTCTCTACCACATTCCTTGGTGTTTTCTAATTCTTGTTGCCAAAATCTGTTGTGCATGCTTATCCTGAAAAGGCTAAAGAAAAATTCTCTCACAACAAACCGCTGCCGAAACAAATGTCTTCAAGCCCTAAATCTCCCAATCGAGAACGAGACTCAAGAAACTACTCAACCTCCAGAGAATGACAATGTTGAGTAGAGGGAAGAAAATGTGAAAGTAAACCCAATCTGTGATGGCGGACAGAGTGAAGAACTCAGAGGCAAAGGGAAAGGTCCCTGTAAAAAGGTAACATGCCCAGATCCTCCTACTCTCAAGTTGCATGGAATGGAATTTAAAACTGTCGATGATATTTTTGACTGGCTTGAAGCCAATAGAACCACAGTATATCTGTCAAAATTTAAAATTTTAGAGGGGGAATTTCTGAGTGTTAATGCTAAAGAACTATTTTCTGGTGATGTTGGTGAGTTGGAGGAGGACATTGAGAATTATGAAGTTAGATTATTGAGAGGAAACTATGGAGTTTACAATGGAAATGATAGGTTTCATGTATACTCTTCCATTCCTGGCCCTAGTAATGTTAAGATTGAAGAGATAGGTGATGATGAGGCTGAGGGGCTGGAGGTGGTTAAGTCCACTCATAGGATGCAGGTAGGATTTTATTATGCTAAGGCTACTTAGAGGATAGAGGAATTAAGAAAGCCTGTGATAATAGAGATTTCTAAAAGTGAAGAAGGAGACAGTGTTGGTATGTTCCAACACAGAGGGAAGATTCAGAAAAGGCTGAAGACATGGAGATTGATGATATGAACATGGGAGGTCAAGACCAGTTTGATGTCACTGGTAATGCATATGATGATTTTGGGTATTCAGATGGAGGACAAACTGGGGGGGATTTGATTTAAAACAAGAAGATTCGGACAAAGAAAAGAATGTTGGAACACAGGGCAAGGTAGAGACTGTTGAGCAAGAAGAATATGCTGGAAAATCTGAGTATGTTCCAATGCAGGAACCTGAGTTGAACTACTCCAATCATGAAGTATTGGATGAATTCTTCCAAGCCACAAGGGGTAAGAGGAAGATGCTTGTTGCTGAGGACTCTCTACTAACCAAGAAATCCAAGAAAACCCAAACTGCTCCTAAGAAGAAGCCGGTGCCACCTCCTCCTGTAAGTGATGCACTGTCGTTTTCATATTTTGATATAAGTTGTGAGGAGATGGGAGAGTTGTTTGCTGAGAGGAAGATAATCTCTGAGAGACCAGTAGATTTAGAGGCATATAGGGCTAGCGGGTTTTCTAATTTTTTGGAGACAATTGGGATGAAAAGGGCTGTTACGGTACAACAAGCAGGCGGTCACTGAAGTATATTCTAAAGTGATGGCTGGAAACTTTGAGGTTGATTCCCCATGGTTTGAGAGGGTCTATGTTAGGGGGAAGATTATTGATTTCTTTGCTGCCAGGAATAACACAATTTTTGGGGTGAAAACTCCAGACTTTGAGGGAGTTTTTCCAGATAGCTTGTATGAGTCTGATGACAGGATTCTGGAGGTAGTCTCAGGAGAGTACAAGATCGAGTGGCTTGAGACTGGATACTTACATGCTTCCTTCCTATCATCTAGGTTTTTTGGGTTGTATTATGTGGCTGTGAACTGTCGGATGCCTTCTTCCAATACTACATCTTTGACAAGAGAAATGGCGAAGTTGGTGTACTATGTTGGAACACAGGAACCAGTCAACCTGGGGTTATTTATTCAGCAGATTCTAGTGAGGCAAGCCACTGCTCCAAAGGCTAATCATGCTCTGGTATACCAATGTTTGATATCGGCACTAGCTAAGAGTGCTAAGGTAAAAGGCAAAGCAAATGATGTCATCGTTGATACAGAATTTCTCCGGCCTAACAAGAAGACTTTTGGCATGCGGCATGCTCATGATCTGCCCTAGAACCTTGAAGCTTCAAATTCTGCAGATGTGGAATAGAAGGCCAAGTTAGTGGTGCTCAATGCAAGGTTGGGGGCTATAGTCATCCATATTGCGGCTCTTGAAGCAGAGAATGCCAGACTTGAGGGGGAGAAGGCTCAGCCGGAGGCAAACGATGCTGCTCCTGAACAAGATTAATGATCGTGCAGTATCTATGTTCCAACATAGATCATATGTAGTGTTCAGGGGGAGCTGGTTTTCTAATCTGTTTTAAGTTTAATTCTGTGGTTTATTGCCTTTGGCATATTCATGGCCCCATGGAGAGAATTTTTGATGATTTTGGATATTATTTTTTTGGATGACTGTTATCTGAAATTATTTTTTGGTATTCTGGAATCCTGGGTTTTCGAATGGTATTCTATTATGATCAGATTCGGTAGTTTGTATATGTTCCAACATAGGTGGATTTCTGGAAGACCTATGTGAATAGTTAGAAGTTTTTCATTGCGTTCTGATTTCCAAAATGGTTGGGTCCACAAAATGCCAAGGGGGGAGATTATAAAGTCATGTGGTTTTCATTGAGTAATTTAATTGGCAATTTGTGAACAAGTTTGGAAACCAAAAAAATTCCATGTTGGAACATGCGATTAAGCCACAATTACGCCAACAAGATCTTACGGAAGAAAGACAAAATATTATGGTATTTGTGATTTATGGAAATCTGAATATTTTGTAATATATTAGACGGTGGTAGAAGCATATTTGGTGTATGGAAAATCCCTACAAGTATGGTATTGAGTTTATCGAATATATGAGAGATATTGTGATAAGGAAAAATCCATTTATTTATGGGATTTTGATATGCTTCTGAAGCAGATAAGGTATAGGAATATTATGGAGATAATCATGGAGACTTCCGATCTGCTCATGACTTTAAAAGGGGACATCACGATTGCATTAATACTTACGAATTTAATTGAGAAAATCTGCACACAAATATTCATCTTTTCGAGAGTCTTGCAAAGAGCCAGATCTATATGTTCCAACATACGTAACCTACCGTTCAAAGTTCATAATTGTATGCCTTAATTCTTTGGGAGGAGGAGATCCAGTGTCGATGAGTTTTGAGGTCAGAGGGAGTCTGATTAAGGCGGATCGGTAGATAGGGGAGCTAGCAGAATTCACACGTTTAATTAGTAAAGATAAGTATTTTGTATGGTGTACCTTGTACTGGATCTTTCTGATTTTTGGATTCATTCTGAACTGGGCCAAACCCCATAGATGTAGGTGGATTTCACCGAGCTGTGTAACCATGTCTTGTGTTTTTTATGCTTTACTTTATGGCATACTTGGTTAGATAGGTTATGTTGGAACATACTAATAATAATTAAGAAAATTCTGTCCAACCAAATTTCACTCTCAACCTATCCTATATCGTTAACGTCACTTTCATCTGATCGATAGTCAAAACCTCCAGTGGCTTTTCCTTTCCGCCATAAATGGCGGAGCCACCGTCAATAGGTGGCATCAAATATTTTCTTCTAATACTCAATTCACGCCCTCCACCACTAACACAAACCCTACCAGTTTCAAAATTTGGTTCTAGTTTTCAAATACCAGATTCAACAAATCTCTGGCCGCCGCTCTAGTGTCCAGTGTCCAAACCGCGTGCTCCAGTGTTGAGTGTCCAAACCGCCCCTCCTGGCCTACACTTTAGGTCCTATGATGGGTGGGTGGTTTGGATGATTTGGGGTCGAATGTGAAGTGTCGAATGTGAAGTGTCAAGTGGAGTCTTCGGGGGCATGAACTTGGGTGGAAAAAGCCATGGCGGCGGTAGAGATGCCGAACCCAAGATTTTGTTCCCAGAGAGTAGTGGGTGGCGGGGATATTGGGGTGGGTGGGTGGGCGGTGATAAAGGGTGGTGGTGGCTGGGTAGGAGAGGTGGTATAGAGGTGATGGTTGGGGGCAAAGAGGTGGTGGCTGAGAGTACTGGGCGTGGCAGGGAGGTGGTGGTGGGAGGGTGGCGGGTGGTGGTGACTAGCGGCGGGAGGTGGTGGCTAGCGGCTATAGGAGGAGTGAAATGGGAATTGAATTTAAGATGAAATAGTTGAGGGAATATTCATCATTTCATGTCCGGTCAATGGCATAATTGATGAGCCAATGCCGGAATGTGTCCTGAAGGTTATATCGGCACAATTCAACATAAAGTTAGGGTTAATTTTTTGTTTTTAATTTTCAGGGTTATATTGGCACTTTCAGCTTAAATGTGGGGTTAGAAAAGCATTTAATATTAGGTCCTTTGACGGATTTATTGTTTTTAATTTTTGAAAATACAAATTTGTTGTCTATCATACCGTCTGATGGTATCAGTTATCGATTATAAGTATTTTGCATTAGTTTGATCTGGTTCTTGAAGTGTAGATTACAAACATTTCAATGACTTTCTGGCATCACTTCACCCAGGTTACAATCATTCCAAATTGGCTCTTTATTCAGTTCATTCAATCGTCCTTATCAAAACAATTCTCTATTCGGTTCATTCAGTTGTATCATAAAATTATTTTGTTCATAAAACTCAAAATTATTGTTCTAATTTTTCTTTCTTTCAAATTTAAATCATCATTAACAAAAATGTTAGGAAATCTAATAATTTATATTTTGTTAATCAGATTGATTAAGGGCCTATAGTTTGAGTGATCTGTTATAGTGAGATATAAGTTAGACCTATTCATACATACTTATGTACTAAAGATAAATTTCTAAACAATAATCTAGCTATGTGGCATAGAGAAAATAAGACAGAATGATGAAACAATCTTCGATCATAAAAAATTTTCCACCGAACTCGAGACAATTTGAATCTATAATAGTAGCAAATATCAGACTTAAAATTCTTCCTTGTTATGTTAAGATCTCGCTAGAGATATAAGACAATTAGATAAAATTTAATTCTACTACAATTTTCCGATCAACAAAATGACAGTTTAGTAATGAAAACATTCTCTACTCTTCTCCTAAAGATCTGGTACATCTCCATTTAGCATGTCTCATCACCCTACTAAATTAAGAAAATTAACCCAATCGTTTATTGTCACAAAAAATATTGTTTCGTAGGTGTATAGAAATACTTCAATGTGTACGAAAGACTCCAAAAGAATTAATTTGAAAGACCGAAGTGAATCGATCTAACTGTCCAAACCGAAATTGATCGATTAAAATTGCCAAAAACCTTTGAAAACGACCGAAGTATACATATGTATTCTGCTTTGAACACAAAAGATATTTGAATCTAGTATTTAGATATAAAAGACTCATTTTAAATTCTACTAATTTATATATAAAGGATTCATTTTGAAACATCACTCGACCACTATGCCCACTAGTACAACCCAACCATCATAATTTGACTACTAGAAATCAGTGGTATGTTATTGAAAGTTGTAAATTTATTTAGTAAATTTTTTATTATTATTATTAATTATAAAGTAAATATTTTATTCAAATATATAAATAAAAAATAGAAAATAAATATAATTCATTTAAATAAAAAGAACATTCTTTAAATCACAGTATATTTGAATAGTAAATGAAATTATATATTTTGATTTATAATTAAAATATGTTTTACTTATTTAAAAAAAATACTCGATAAGTAAATAAACATAAAGTATTTTTAGTCCATTTCTGAATAAGAATTTGTTTTTTATTTTCTTACTAATAAGATATTTTTATTAGAGCCGATCTCTTGAAAGACGGTTTTTCCATAAGTCATGGAAAGACCAACATTTAAAGTGTAAATTAGAAGAAATGAAGATAAAATTTTTGGGTTGTATAAATCGGGTTATAAATTTTATTAGTACACGTTGCATAATTAAATTTTAATATTGCAACTAAGACCTTTACCTTTTATTATTTTAATTAAACCTCATCTTTCAATAAGTTTATGGAAAGACAGTTTTTCCCAAGATTTTATCTTTTTATTAAATTTTTTCATATAATAATTAATTATGAATATATAGTTCATAGTTCATAGATATATTGTTTATAACTGACAGTATATTTCTATAAACTTTATTTTTTATTTTTAAAAGGTACAAATGATAATTATTTTTTATATAGTAACAAAATGATTTTTTATTCATCGATAAATAATGAAAAAATTTATTTTATATATGTAATTATAAATTAAATTTTTAATAAATACGATCACTTATTTTAAATTGTACACCGCACGAGTATTACCAAGTAACGTACTCGCTATGTTCTAGCTCAAATTGCATGAATTTTTTTTTTCAAACAAAGTTGTCGAACTTTAACCACATATTTGAATAAATATATGAGCAATAATATTATCGTATAAGATATTGTTAAATTCGTTGTAAAATGCAGTTTCTAAATATTAACTTTTTATTTGTCGTTAATATATGTAATTACATATATTTAAAGTCAAACATGTTTATTGGATACCATAAAAGTAATTGTACGATTTGAGCGAGAGAGGGAGTATAATGAAAGGCAAAATCTTGGACCGTCTTTCCATAAGTTTACGGAAAGATGAGGTTTAATTAAAACGATAAAATATAAAAAGTTTTAGTTGCAATATTAAAATTTTATTATGTAACGTGTAGCAGTTATAAAGTTTATAACCCAATTCGTTCAACCCAAAAATTTTATCTCCATTTTTTTCTAATTTACACTTTAAATATTGGTATTTTCATATCTTATGGAAATACTGTCTTTTAAGAAAGAACTCATAATGAAAAGTCACTTTTTTTCTTCTTTTTTTTAAAGATACTAGTTAGGTAACACTGCACGTTGCGCGGTGAGCTTGATAACAAATTATAGAAATACTATAGAAATGTTGCTACAATATAGGAATGTTGCTACTATATAGGAATGTTTAAAGAGATGTAATTGAAGCTACAAATGTACCAAGTTTACATGTAATTGAAGCTCATAATTAACTCGAGCTATCAACTAAAGCAACGTACCATTCTCATGTAGGAATAGGTAAAAATTTCACAGTAGAAGGTACTGATGACATTTTAATAAGTATTGTTTACATATCTTATTACATAATTAGAATATTCCAAACTATAAACGCATGCATGTTACCTACATGTTTTTGGCTATCCAAGTTTGCAAAAGAGATGTTGCAAGGAAATGGAACCAAAGTGAATTGTCCAATATACCCTGAACAACCATTGTGTCAACCAATCGGTTTGGAGGATTTCTTTTATATATATATATATATATTATTATTATAGTTTACTGGGAGATAATATATATATAATAATATAAGATAAGAAGAAAGAGTAGAAGAAAATGTGCAAAAAGAGATGAAAGGAAAAAAGGAACCCAATAAAGTAGGGTTAACTTTATAGTGAACAGTACCTTTTCCAGATTTTTTGGAAAGGGTTTGGATGGAACCCAGTCCACTCGAACCCTCTCCACTCGAACCATTTCCACTCAAACATCTCCACTTGAACCTTCTCCACTCGAACCTCTCCACTGAAGTGAGTGTTTGCATCCCCTTAACACAAATCGAATTAAAATGATTATACATATATATAATGTCACCAGAGAGTACCTCTCGAACCTCCTCTTGAGTCTCACCTCTCGAACCAGAACATCTCGAACCCTCCAATGGAACCTTCACCTCTAGAACTCTCCATTGAGACCTTCACCTCTAGAACTCTCCATTGGGACCTTCACCTCTCGAACCAGGGAGTACCTCTCGAACCTCAACTCTCCAACCAGTACCTCTCGAACCCTCCACTCGAACCTCACCTTTCGAACCCTCCACTCGAACCTTCACCTCTTGAACCCTCCGCTGGAACATTCACCTCTCCACAACCAGTACCTCTCAAACCAGTGCCACTCGAACTCTCACCTTTCGAACCCTCCACTGGAAACTTCACCTCTAGAACCCTCCTCTCGAGTCTCACCTCTCGAACCCTCCACTAGGACTTCACCTCTCGAACTAGAGAGTACCTCTCAAACCCTCCTCTCGAACTCACCTCTCCAACAGTACCTCTCGAACCATTACCACTTGAACCTACCCTCCAATCGAACTCTCACCTTTCGAACCCTCCATTGGAACCTTAACCTCTCGAACCTTCACTGGAACCTTCACATCTCGAATCCTCCTCTTAAACCTCACCACTCGAACCAGAGAGTACCTCTTGAACACCCTCCTCTTGAACCTCACCTATCGAACCCCTCCATTGGAACCTTCACCTCTAGAACCAGAGAGTACCTCTCGAACCCTCCTCTCGAACCTCACCTCTCCAACCCCTCAACTGGAACCTTCACCTCTCGAACTCGAAAGTACCTCTTCAACCTCACCCCTCCAACAAGTACCTCTCAAACCAGTACCACTCGAACCCTCCACGCGAACTCTCACCTTTCGAACCCTCCACTGAAACCTTCACCTCTCGAATCCTCCACTGGAACCTTCACCCCTCGAATCCTCTTCTTGAACCCCACCGCTCGAACCAGAGACTACTTCTTGAACCCTCATCTCAAACCTCACCTCTCAAACCCTCCTCTCCAACCAGTACCACTCGAACCCTCCACTCGAACTCTCACCTCTCAAAACCTCCACTCGAACCTTCACCTCTCGAACCCACCAATGGAACCTTCACCTCTCGAACCAGTACCACTCGAACCTCCACTCTAACCCTCCACTGGAACCTTCACCTCTCAAAACCTCCTCTCGAACCTCACCACCAAACCTCAATTTTCTGTTGCCAGAAACCTCTTTCTCTTCCTCTGGTTCTTTGGCTTCCTCGGGTTCAACATATTTTCTCATCTCAGTAGCCACCACCAAATCCAAATTCATCGAGTTTTGATCTCCCCTCATGATTTCGGGCACCGCAGCTTCCACTATTGAAGAGTTTGGGTTTGACATTCTTAGGCACAATGCCGAGATGGAGAGAAGTGTTGAGAATAATAGTTTTTCGGCAAGGATTTTGGGGAGAAAATAATTGGCCGAGTGCAGAGAGATGCGAAGGGATGTATATGAATTTGAATCCCACTTTAACTCTTCATCTTATTCATCTCTTTTCCCGCGAAGTCCCTTTTTAGATTTCCCAAACATGGTAATGATGGCCCTTTCTCTACTTGTCACATCATGTTGTCCTTCTTAAATAACTTCCAACACACCATACTTACCAACTCCTATTTTTTTACACCTTTGATCCTTCCATATTTTTTGTTCTTTTCTGATTTTGCAAAACGAAAATAACCAAAAGAAATATTTACATGGAAAATAATTTTGGTACAAATTACTCAGATTTGACAAACACCTAGGTGTTGTCAAAAGCTTTCAAAAGAGGTGGCATCAACGGCTTTGTAAATATATCAGCAAATTGTTCGTGTGTTGGAACATAGACTACTTCCACTTCCTGTCTTTCAATATGCTTGGTTCTCGAGTGCTGAACTGGATTCTTTGAAATATCAATAGCACTTGTATTGTCACATAAAATCTTCAAAGACCCTTGATGAATTCCATGATCTCTCATCATTTGTTTCATCCATAATAGTTGTGCACAACAACTACCTGCTGCAAGATACTCTGCTTCTGCAGTAGATAGAGAGATCGAGTTCTGTTTCTTGCTGTACCAAGACACCAAATTTGTTCCAATAAAGAAGCATCCACCTGTAGTGTTTTTTCGATCATCAGCATTACCAGCCCAATCAGAATCACTGTACCCAATCAACTCTGAATCTTGATTCTTAGAATACCAAACACCATATTCTGAAGTCCCACTTACATATCGAATAACCCTTTTCACTACAGTAAGATGAGATTCCTTAGGATCAGCTTAAAATCTTGCACATATTCCAACACTGAAACATATATCTGGTCTGCTTGCGGTGAGATACAATAGACTTCCAATCATGCCTCTTTATAACTTTTGATCGACCGAAACTTCTTTTTCATCCTTCACCAATTTATCAGACACTCCCATAGGAGTTCGAACTGATCGAGCACTACTGAGTCTGAATTTTTTAACCAAATTCAAGGCATACTTACTTTGATTTATGAATAGGCCATTCCGTCCTTGTTTGACTTGCAGTCCAAGAAAGTAAGTTAGCTCTCCAACCATGCTCATTTCAAATTCAGATTGCATAATGGTGACAAAATCATGTACCATAGATTGTGAGGTAGAACCAAAAACTATGTCATCAACATATATTTGAGCAATCAGAAACCTTGAAGCTTTGTCAAGAACGAACAAGGTGCGATCTACTCCCCCTCGACGATAACCTTTCTTAAGAAGAAAAGTAGTAAGTCGTTCATACCATGCCCTGGGTGCTTGCTTGAGTCCGTACAATGCCTTTTTGAGACGATATACATATTATGGATAATGAGGATCTTCAAAGCCTTTCGGTTGTTCCACATATACTTCTTCATTCACCACTCCATTTAAAAATGCACTTTTGACATCCATTTGATACAAAGTAAAATTCATAGAGCAAGCAATAGCTAGTAGAATTCGAATAGATTCTAACCTGGCAACTGGCGCAAAGGTTTCATCAAAATCAACACCTTCCACTTGTGTATAGCCTTGAGCAACAAGTCTTGCTTTATTACGGTTGACTAAGCCATCTGCATCTGATTTATTCTTAAAGATCCACTTCGTACCAATAACATTAATGCCTTTGGGACGAGGAGTAAGATAACAAACATCATTCCTTGTAAACTGGCCGAGTTCATCTTGCATAGCAGTGATCCAATACTCGTCAAGTAAAGCTTCTTTGTAGTTCTTGGGTTCAGTTAGAGAGACAAAACAGTGTAATCCAGCCATTCGTCGATAATCAACTCGAGGTACAGTTCGAGTACTCCTCTTGGTGGAATCAGGTTGTTCATGTGTTGGAACATAAGATTCATGTGTTGGAACATACTCAGCTTCGTCAGTTTCAGACTGTATCTGCTTGGTCGTGCTAGTAGTCTGTTGTGATTCTGGTTCACCCAAGGGAGGTGATTTATCAGGTTGGGAAACCCATGTTGGAACATGAGAGATACCAGCTTCTTCTTCGACACCATCGGGCTTTTGTTCTTCCTCAGAATCATCCACAATAACATTTATTGATTCCATAAGAGTGTTGGTTCGATGATTCAATACTCTATAAGCACGGCTGTTGATGGAATAACCGAGAAAAGTTCCTGTATCACTTTGATTGTCAAACTTTGCCAATTGTTCTCTATCTCTGAGAATGTAGCATTTTCTTCCGAACACATGAAAGTATGAGACATTTGGTTTTCTTCCCTTCCAGATTTCGTAGGCTGTTTTGCTGGTAAATGGTTGAAGGTACACTCGATTGATTGTATAACATGCTGTATTGATTGCTTCTGTTTACCATTTCTTGTGAATATCTTTCTCTGTCAACATAATTCGAGCCATCTCTTGGAGAGTTCTATTCTTTCGTTCTACGATACCATTCTGTTGAGGAGTGATAGGGGCTGAGAACTCATGTTGGATTCCAAGCTCATCGCAGAAGGAACTGAATTTTTCATTTTCAAATTCTCTACCATGATCACTTCGGATTCGAATTATCTTTCCTACTAGGCTCCCTTTTTCAGTTTGTAATTTCACTACAAGACTTCTGAAAACTTCTATTGTATATGATTTCTCTTTCAAGAAGGCTACCCATGTGAATCTAGAGAAGTCATTAACACATACAAATATATATTTTTTTCCACCTTGTTGACATGGTCCACATACAACTCCATCCTTGCTGGTTAAGGTAGGCATTCCTCGTACAGCTTTCACATTTGCGATTTTCACCAGTGTTTTATAGTTGATGTGGCCGAGCTTCCTGTGCCAAAGAATTCCTTCATCCTGCTTGGAAATCATACATCGAACTCCTTGTTCTAGAAGATAGCAATTGTCTGATGATCTTATTCCAGAAAGAACCTTGTTTTCTCCATGCTTCACTATACATTTGTCCTTCTGAAATTCCACTACCATATTGTCGTCACACAGCTGGCTTATACTTAGCAAGTTTTCCTTTAGATTTTCAACAATTAATACACTTGTGAACACTGGAAAGCCTTCAATTTCCAATTTTCCCTTGCCAATTACTCTGCTTCTCTTTCCATCACCAAAGGTTACATAACCGCCATCATATGGAGTAATGTTTGTGATATTCTGGAGTGCCAGTCATGTGGCGAGAACAACCGCTATCAAAGTACCATGAATCACTAGAATAAGCTGTTAGAGAAGTGTGTGCCACCAGACACGTACTAGATTTTTAACAATCCATATCTTTCTGATCGATTTTCCTGTATGAATATCGCCTGTGTTGGAACATGGCAGAAGTTGTCTTCCTGTCATTTGATCTCTGATCAGTCTTTTGTACTGCTATTCAGCATGTCCTTGGTACGTACAGTATCTGCAAATGAGTGGCTTTCTTTGATACGGCATCCCATACTTCCGTTTTACCTCTCGGGTCCTAGCTTTGAGAGTTACTGGTTTTTCATGCAATTCAGTCTTGGGTTCTTTCCCGTATCCAATCCCGTGTCTATCACCAAAGTTTCTTCCCATATCCAGAATATCATCAAGCTTTGCCTTTCCGGAATTCAATTTAAAGATAGTTGTTTCAGACATCTCAGCCCTCTTGACTGCTGCTAACAGTTTCTTGTTCAGTTCTTCATTACGTTTTTCAAGATCTGCAACCGTGGATCATAATTCTTTTTCACTTTCCATTAGCTTTCTTTTCTCTTCATTCAGCTCTTTGTTTGTGTCAGCTACTTGAACCCACATGGCATACATTTGTTCATGTGTGCTATAGATTTCTTCATCACTTACAGACAGATCATCATCTTCGTCGCTGTGCATCGTCCAGATCTGTGTTGGAACATACAGCTTTACCTTTGTTCAGAGTGTTGGAACACTGATCCTCTGACATATCATGGACCTTTGCTCCAAAAGGCTACATAATTACTGGTAAGTTCCTCTTCTACCTTTTCATCATCTTCATCTTCACTCCAAGAGGTGACATATGATTTTCCTTGTTTCTTGCGAGTGTTAGCACATTCAGCCTGAATATGACCATATCCTTCACATTCTCTGCATTGAATATGTCCAGCCTATTTTGGTTCGTTGTTCTGATTTCTCCCGAACTGCATATTCCTTTGTTCAAATCTCATTCCACGATTGTTGCTCGAATCTTGTTATTTTTGTCCGCTTCCGCCAAACCTTTCCTGAGATTTCTTATTGACCACCTTCTTTAGCATTATTGAGAAATTCTTTGTGATAAGTGCCAGTTTTTCAACCTCATCATCGCTGTCAGACTCGTGACTTTCCTTAGCTGGAGAAACTTTGAACGCCAATTCCTTGGAGACTCTTTTTGTGGGTTGCTGGAATGTCATCTCATATGTCTGCAACGAACCCATTAGTTCATCTAGGCTCATGATGGCTACGTCTCTTGCCTCCTCTATTGCTGCTACTTTCATTGCAATTCTTTTGGGAAGAGATCGCAAGGTCTTTTTCACCAGCTTAGTTTCTTTGTACACCTTTCCGAGTTGATAAGCCATGTTAGAGATATCCCTGAGTTTTCCATTGAATGTCGCAATAGTGTCATCCTCCTCCATTTTGAGTTCTTCAAACCTGGTAGCAAGCATCTCTAGTTTCGATTCACGCACTCGATTGGTTCCTTTGTGAACAGTCTGTAGAATATCCCATGCTTTTTTTGCTTGATGACACGTAGATATAAGCTTGAACTGATTTTCATCAACAGCAGTGAAGATCGCATTAAGTGCCTTTGAATTCGCTAGAGATTCTTTAAGGTCATCTAGAGTCCATCTGGCCTTGTCTTTGAGTTTCTGACCTTTTTGACTTGACTCCCCTTCTACAGCCTTAGAACTTGTATCAGCATCTTATATAGGATGATTCCATTCATTCTCAATATAAAACCATGCCAGTTCATCCAATGAATTGATGAAGACCCTCATGCGCGCCTTCCAATAGTTATAGTTGTTCCCTTCTAGTAGGGGTGGTCGAGAGACTGAAGCTCCTTCTCTTATCGTCATGGTAAAACTGGATCTCACTTTCCTTGAAACAACCAAGGGAACGATAAGTGACTCCACTCTGATACCAATTGAAATTTAGTTTTACCAATTTTTTTAGTCTTTACTAGTGTGTTATAACATGACTAATTTAACCAAGTGCATAATAACGTAATACGTAAAAGACACACGACTTGGTTACGCAGTTTGGTGTACTCCACCTACATCTGCGGGGCCTGGCCCAGTTCAGAATGAACCCACTAATTAGAAAGATACAGTACAGAGTACAGTTTACAAAATACTTATCTTTACTAACTATAACATGTGGACTCTGCTAGCTCCCCTAGCTACCGATCCGCCTTAATTAGACTCCCTATGATCTCGAACTCCATCGACGCAGGATCTCCTTCTCCCAAGGAATTAAGGTTTACGATTCTGAACTTAGTGCGGCAGGTCAGGTGTGTTGGAACACAGTGTTCTGACTCTTTGCAACTTCTCGAAAGTCTCAAAAATCTGTGTGCAGATTTTTGCTCTATTAAATCCGTGAGTATGCAGCCGTGTTTGTCCCCAATTTATATCCACGAATCAGATCTGAATACTCCTTGATTATCTCCACAATATTCTTATTCCAAATCTTATTCTTGAAGCATATCCAAATCACATAAATAAAGGGATTTACCTTATATCATTCTATCCCATATATTCGAATAAATCTTCTCCATATAAGTAGGGATTTTTCATAAACCAATTATGCTTCACACGCCTGATATATATAGTCAGATATACGAATTCCATTTATACCAAACTACTGCAATATTCTGACTTTGATTTCCATAAAATCTTAACGTAAATATTCTGCACCAGCATGTTCCAACATGGTCAGAATTTTTGTTCAAAATTAATTCACACAAAATTGCCAATAAAATAGTTGCAAATCCCTTGACTTTACATGGAATTACATGTGCACAGCCATCTATCATTGTTTCAGAATGAGGAAAGCTCCCCTGGTGGGCATAGCTTTGTCCACCATTTGTGGAACATTGTTTGCTGCATTAGTCGAAACCAAAAGGAGACAAGTGATCATAGATCATGATTTGATCGACTAACCTGATGAGATAATTCCCATGACAGTCTTCTGGCTTCTTCCACAATACTTCCTCCTTCCGGCCTCGATTTGTTCCATGAAAACAGTGTGACCCCTTTCTTGAGTGATCGGAGCCCTCCCTCTATGCAGAGATACCTAGTTTTCTTGAACTCGGGTGATAGAATGATTTGCCGTGATGATTCTGATTAATGACGAAGAGTATAAATAGAGTACAAAGTACACTAGTCTAAATATAAATCTAGCCTAGTCACCATGGAATAAAATATTATTTTATCTTCTACTTGCTTTATTCTAACACCCCCAAGCAAAGCGTCGGATGCTTGTCGACGCACAGCTTGAACCTAAAAATCTCAAACATTGGACAAGAGAGTCTCTTGGTGAAGATGTAAGAAATGTGAAGAGAAGTCGGAACATGAGCAACACACAGCTTTCCAGATATCACCAACTCACGAACAAAATGATAGTCAATATCGATGTGCTTCGCGCACTTGCACGCCACCGGATTCTTAGCCAAAAATATAGCACTGTTTTTGTCGCAAAACAGCAGTGGAGAACCAGAAAGCGGAACCCGAAGATCATGAAGCAAATGAGTGAGCCAAACCAACTTTGAAGTAGTGTTGGCGAGAGCACGATATTCAGACTCAGTGCTGGAGCGAGAAATAATGGGTTGTTTCTTGGCACACCAAGAAACTAGATTCCCACCAAGATAAACCTCATAACCACAAGTGGACCGGCGAGTCTCCAGATAGCGGGCCCAGTCAGCATCAGAGTATCCTAACACCTCAGGAGTACTAGCAGAATAAAAGCTAAGACCAAAATGAAGAGTGCCACAAATATACCGCAGAATCCGTGTTACTGCAGCGAAATGGTCATCTCTAGGATCCTCAAGATACTGGCTCATTGTGTTGACCGAGAATACCAAATCCGAATGAGTGATGGTGAGATATTGGAGAGCACCAACAAGAGAATGATAAAGTGTAGGATCCCAAAATGGAGGACTGGTAGAGCTTTGACATTGAGAACCAGTTATACATGGCGTATAAATAGGTGTTGCGTCAAACATATCGACCAGAGTCAAAATATCACGAGCATACTTTTCTTGGCCAAGAAGTAATCCTGAGAAGGTAGGCAAAACGTCAAGACCATGAAAGTAATAAAGAGCACCAAGATCCTTGATCGCAAACTCTATGTGTGTTCGATCAATGAACTGGCGAAGAAGAGTCGAGCCATTGCCTATAAGAATGATATCGTCCACATACATAAGTAGATACAATAACAACAACCCTCTCAAGAGGACAAATAAAGAAGTATCAGCTGAGCTGTACTGAAAATCAAGCCGTGTCAGATAACTGCTAAACCGCTGGAACCAAGCCCAAGGAGCCTTCTTAAGACCATAAATGGCCTTTTGCAAGCGACAAACATAGTCTGGATGAGCAGAATCCTGATAGCCAACGGGCTGCTTCATGTAGACTAGAATATCAAGAACACCATTAAGGAAAGCGTTCTTGACGTCCAACTGATGAAGTGGCCAGGAACGCATGGTGGCTATGGTGAGGAACTTCCAAACAGTGGAGGCTTTGACCACAGGACTAAAAGTGTGGTCAAAATTAAAATCCAGAATCTGCGAGAAACCCTGCACCACAAGTCTAGCTTTGTGATGCTCAATAGTGTCATTCGGTCGATACTTGAGCCTATAGACCCATTTGGAGCCAACAATGTTAACATCCAAAGGTCGAGGCACCAAGTCCCAAGTGCGCTAACCACGAAGAGCGGCTATCTCATCTTCCATGGTTGAAACCCAGGCCGGATCCTGAAGGGCAGGGCAATAATATGTGGGCTTTTTCTGAGAAAGGAGTGAAGCAATGAGACCATGAGCAATAATATCCGAATAATCGCGGTGCTGAATGGCACCAATAGAAGATCGAGTAGCCATCCAATGGGCACGAAGCTGCGGCAGCGAAGCTAGAGGAGTTGAACCAGCAGACAACGCCGAAGAAGATCACGCAGAGCTAATCGGAGAGTGGCCAGTGGAAGATGCCGAAGAGAGGACGGTCGAGACTGGCTGAGGTGTGGTGGCCGGTGGCTGAAACATGGTGGCTGGTGGCTGAAGAACCGGGTCCGGGTCAGCTGTCCAGATGGAGCATGGCAGTGAAACAGGTGCGGCTGGAATGGGCACCAATGTGGTGGCCCCAATCGATGATGTAACAGCTCCATCAAAAAACAACAAAATCTCCAAATCTGAAATAGAACGATTGTCCACAGAAGATGAGACATAAGGAAATAAATTTTCATCAAAACAAACGTGGAGAGAGACATAGATACGCCCATAATTTGGGTCGAGACACTAGAAGCTCTTGTGACAAGGACTGTGGCCAATAAAAAAACATGGAATAGATCGCAGGGCAAACTTATCGATGGCAGTGACACACAGACATGGGAATGCACGACATCCTAACGGGTGAAAAAGGGTATAGTCAGGAACATGACCAAAAACAACCTCAAAAAGTGATTTTCCACCAGGAACCGAACTAGGCAGATGATTAATGATCTAAACCGCAGAGGAGAAGGCTTCCACCCAATAAGAGTGATGCACAGAAGAGTGAAAAAACATGGCAAGACCAGTCTCTGTGATGTGACAATGATTCCGTTCAGCTTGGCCATTCTGAGCAGGTGTATAAGGCGATGACATCCGATGATGAATGCCACATGATATGAAGTGAGCCTGATGTCGGTGATTGGTAAACTCTGTACCACCATCGGTCTGAAATTTTTTAACCCTAGCAGAAAACTGGGTCTCAAAAAATTTCTAAAACTGGATAAATGTGTCATAAAAATCTGACTTATGCCTCATCGGGAGAAACCATGTGAATTGAAAAAAAATCATCGATGAAAATGGCATAATAAGAGAAACCACATGCAGATAAAAGAGGGACCGGTCACCAAAAATCACAATGCACCTTATCCAACAAACCAGTAGCGTGCTTGTCACTAGTGGAAAGAGGCAAACGGCTACTCTTGGCCATTTGACAAGGAGAGCAACTAACAGATGCAGGCATAGCGGAAGTGACTGAAATAAGGCCCCGTCGACTCAATAACTGAACATTATCATGACACACATAGTCGAGGTGAGAGTGCCACTGCTCAAAAGAAGCACGAAGCTTTCCAGAGCGTAATTCACCTAAAAATATGGAATCACCTATCTCAAGAAAATAAAGACCCAAACTATGACGACCTTTACCAATTATCTTCCTTGTATGCTTGTGCTCAATGGAAAATGTGTCAACATTAAATATAACACGGACAGGTAAATCACGAGTAAGATTACTAATGGATAATAAACTTCTAGTAATCTTAGGAACCACAAGAACATCATTAACATAGAAACCATAGAAAAGACATTTACCGATGTGAGAAATAGATAATGATTCACCATTTCCAACAAGAATAGCATCATAACCACGATAAAATTGTACCTTATAAAGATGACTGGTACGAGCAGTGATATGAGATGTAGCACCTGAATAAAAGATCCACTAATTCGACGAAGGATGACGGTTGGAACCATTCAAATTGGCCTGAAACAAAGCTTTGCTCGCAATCCTATTAGTGGAAAATATTCCCAAGATAAATGTGCCAAACGAACCATAGGAGGAGCTAAAATAGAGTGCATAAAGAAATTGGATAAAGGACAAAAATATGCCAAAAACTACCAGGCGCATGTACTTCACGTAGAGGGAAAGGCTGGAGCGCGTGTACGTCACACGCGGTGGTTGCTAGTGCGTGTGTTCCTCACGCGCAGATGCTGAAATGTGAGGATATGGCCTGGCACGCATGGATCTCATGCGCCAATGGTGATTGCTGGACGAGGATGCGAAGAGCTGTGAATCGAAAATGGAGACCGCCTGATGTCAGGGCGGAGACAACACCGCTGATTTTGGAACTTACCGGAGGAAAACATGACGTCGAAGACACCGAAGATGGTGCACGAATTTGAAGGCATCAAAAACAAATTGACGATGCCAAAGATGAATTTGAAGGACGCTGGAAGCTGAATCAGACGCTGTAGAGAACACCGTGGACCAGAGATGACCGGAGATGGCTGCAGCTGATGCCGAAGAAAGGACCTTCGAAGAGGATGCAAAGAATCTGCTATGGGAATTGATCGGGACCACCGGAATTTAGCTGGAATCCTTCCTGAACTTGACTGGAATTCGCTGGAACCTGATGGTGGTTCTGTCGGCCAAAAGAGATAGATGGCGGAGCGACAGATAAAAAAATAATTAGGGACTAGGATCAGAACTTGCTCTGATACCATGATAGAATGATTTAGTGTGATGATTTGGATTAATGATGAAGAGCATAAATAGAGTACAAAGTAGGCTAGTCTAAATATAACTCTAGCCTAGTCAACATGGAATAGAATTACTTGCTTCATTCTAAAACAGGGATTGTCTGGCATTGGAATCATGTGAAGCGTTCTGTCTATTTTTTTGGTTGGAACAGTTAGCCAGAGACACAGGAAGCCAAATTGGTTTCAGCACGACTTAAATGCGAGCATATTGGATCTGTATTTCTGGACTCTTGCTGGCATTAGTGCGGTGAATTTCATATGGTTTTTATTTTTCAGCATCCGGTATCCATATCGGAATGCACAAACATCGTCGAATTCTGCTGATCAAGAAGCAGCCGGAAATGAAGCTATTGGTAATGAGGAAGGACTATTAACTAGTTCAGTTGTGGATGTTGGAAATATGCTTAGAGCATCTCTAATTCTAAGGGAGTTGTAAGTGAAAATAGGTACATTTGTTAACATTTTATTAGGTGTTAATGTGATGTGGATATTAGAGGTTTGATTGAGAAGTTTTTTGAGCTTTTCTACTCTTATGAAAGAGCGTCTGTAAACATCTTTTAATTATGAGACAAATGATTTTCTACTATAAGTAATAGTTTCACAAAGTCTTACTTTAGGTAGCCTAAACTTTAGGCTGTGGATTACTATGCAATTAAAAAATGTTTCATTTAGGATAGGGTTTTAAAAAAATATATGCTGCAAAATTTAGGGACCCTCTGAGCAATTATCAAAACACTATATATATATAAAATCAAAATTTTCATTTTTCATTTTTTTTCTCTATTTGATCGGAAACCTCTCACCGATTGGGAACCGCCACCGGCCAACGGTTTCCGCCAGCTTTCTGCCAGATTTACACTAGAAGTTCACCAAAAATCACTGATCTCCGCCGCTCTTATGTCCGTCGGTCTGGTTCTTCATCTGGAGATCTGATACATACGGAGATCTGGTTCTTCTCCAGTGATCTAATTCTTCTTCGTCGACGAATCGATGCGACTCTGCCATGGCATATCTCCATCACTCCGCCGATGCATTGAAACCCTAGCTCTGCGGCGACCGCGACTCCTCTACAATTTAACTCAGCCCTAGTTCCGCCAGCGAGACGACCACGACTTGACGACGAGGTATGGTGAGCAAAACCACGGTGAAACGACGGCGAAGCGAGCAAGCGATGATGAGAAGGCGACGACGAGAAGGCGAACATGCGTGGGAGATCCACGCTCTTTGTGGGGGAAGAAGACGCGTGCGTGCAACCACGCGTGAGACCTCTTGACGGAGAACGAATGGCGACGACGACGGTGGATGGATTATGGCTAATGGCATTTGAGAGGTGAGATTTAATTTTTTGTTTTATTGTTTTTGGTCTAGGGGTTAGTGCTCTTGTTGTTGAGGTTAGACGTTTGGGGTTCGAATCTCACTATAACTTTTATTTTAAAATTTTATGTTCTTGATGTACATGCTGAGTTTTAATATTATTTGACTGAGTGCATGTTCAATAATAGTATTTTGTGTAGTAGTTATTGCTCTAGGCTTTGAGGTTATAGGCTTGAGTTCAAATCCCACTAGGTTCTCTTTTTTGAAGAATTTTTATTTTTGAGGTACTGTAGCTTTTTGTTGATGTTTGTAGATTTTTTTTCTCTTGTTGATATTTTTCATTATTCGGATGTGATTTAATTGATGTGAGTTGAGGTTTTACAGTTTTTTTTGGTAATATGGATTGATATTTGTAGTTTTTAAAAAATTTCTCATGTTGATGTTTTTCATTATCCGGCTGAGGTTTTGGTAATAGGAGTTGATGTTTGTAGTGCTTTTTTCTTATGTTGACGTTTTCATTTTCCGGATGAGGTTTAGGTGTTAGGAGTTGATGTTTTTTTTTCTTTTGGGTGATATAGGTTGATAATTGTGGGGTTTTTTTAAAAAAACATATTGTTGATGTTTTATGATATTCAGAGTGAATAATTTATACTCTTGAGATATCGTAGCTTTTTGGTTGATGTTATTATGTTTTTTCTCTCACGTTGATTTTTTTCATTTTCTATGTGAGTTTTAGGTGATAGGGGTTGATGTTTATAGCTTTGTTGGTGATATGGTTGATGTTTTGTAGTTTTTTTCCCCTTATGTTGACGTTTTTAATTTTTTGGGGGAAGTTTAGATGATAATAATTGATCATTTTAACTTTGAGTGATATAGGTTGATATTTGCAGTTTTTGTTTTTTTAAAAAAATGATAATTTAGCTTTGTTGATGTTTTTATGATTTTCAGTTGTTTTTTGCTGTTGTAGTCGACGTGTTTTCAATTTTTCATTAATTTTTATTTGAATTTATATATTTTTTGCTGTTCTATTTGATTTTGTTTTATATATTTCATGCTGCAGAGCTGATGTTTTATAATTTTTCGTTGATGTTATGCTATTTTTACTGATGTTAATTTTTAGTTCGCTAATCATATTGATTTTTTGCATTTTAAAAACATTTTTTAAATTATTTTTTGACTTATTATTTTTTTTTGCAGATTGCAGATGGCGGAAAATTGTGGGAAAATTGGTTGAAAAAACCCTTCGAATGTTTTTAGATATAAATCCATGTAAAATAATTAGAGATATGTCCATGTAAAATGATTAGAGATAGGTCTTTGGAGCTAGACATAAGCAAAATAGGTTCTCCCTCTTGGCTGATGAGGCATTGAATGAAGACCTACACATTATGGAAGATCCTTTACAAATGGACACACTGGAAGAAGTTTCCCCCTCAGTCTCTCCAGGTAAAAATGAGGACTTGATCCATAAGGTTAGTCCCTCCACCACTCTTCATGGTAAGAAAGGATCTGATAGTCCTGAAAGGAAACAATCAAAAAAAGGTAAGGACTCCTTTTTCTCACAAAAAAATATTATAATGACCAGATCAAAAAGCTCCTCTAATGTTTCCCAATGAACAGTACATCCACTAAGCTTAAAATGTTGGTCTGGAATATTAGGGGCATGGATACATCCATACTTAGGCTTTGTAATCTTTCTCAAAGACATAATTTTGACCTTATCTGCCTAATAGAGCCTAAACATGAAAACACTCAGTGTGAGTCATATAGACAGAGATTAAAATTTGATTACTGTTTCTCTGCTAATAGTGGCCAAATCTGGTTGTTCTGGTCATCAAATCTAACTCTAAGGGTTAATACTGATAATCTACAATTTCTAGCAGTAAACTTGAGCAGTATAAAGCTTAATTACCCAATGGATGCCTTCTTTATTTATGGTCTTAGGACTAGAAGTGGAAGACTACCCCTTTGGGCAGACCTTAGCTCTTATAGTCACTCTGAATCCCTATTTATAGGTGATTTTAATGCCATTTCTTCTATTACTGAGTATAAAGGCCCATCCTCTCCAAATTTGGGTAGTATAAGGGATTTCAATGGCTTCATAAATGGTTTGGCTTTGGAAAACATTAACACTTCTGGTAATCTGTTTACCTGGTCAAACAACAGATTAAGATCTCCCACAATTAAAAGACTGGATAGAGGTTTGTGTACCCAATCTTGGTCTTCTTGTTTTCCTCAGTCTTCTATTCAGATTTTAAATAGAGCTACCTCGGATCACAGTCCTCTGCTATTAACTGTAGGTAGTGACTCTCCCTCTTGTCCAAAGCCTTTTAGATTTCTTGATACATGGTATAAGAGGAAAGATCTTAATGAAATCATCAAACAAAATTGGGAAATTCCTGTCAACAATACTGGAATGTTAGCCTTCTATCTTAAGTTAATTAGACTTAAAAAGATTCTAAAAATCTGGAATAAAGAAAAATTTGGTAATGTTCATGATAATGTGATCCAAGCTGAACTTGCATTACAAACTCAAGAATCACTAACTGATATTTCAGATTCCTTGTCAGATCAGGTTAAGTTGAAAGAGGCTAGAGCTAGGTTAGTTTTGGCATTATCTGAACAGAAAAATTATTGGAAACACAAGGCTAAACTTAAATGGTTGCAAGAGGGAGATAACAACACTAGTTTCTACCATAATTCGGTTAAGGAGAGAAATAATAGACTGAAAATTACAAAAATCAGGAGTAAAAATGGACTGTGGCTGGACAACCCTAATGATATTGAAATGGAGGCTATTAATTACTATCAGGAACTCCTGAGTGAGGAATCTGCCACTTTCAGCTCTCCTTTTCAGTTTCATTTTCTTAATCATATCCCATGTTTAGTCACTGAGTCTGATAATGAAAAGCTACTGATGCCAGTCTCCCTGGAAGAACTTAAAAAGATTGTTTTCAGTTTGAATAAGTCTAGCAGTCCTGGTCCGGATGGTTACACTACTAAATTCTATATTAAATCTTGGAACATTATTGCTACAGACCTTCTTAGTGCTGTTCAGGATTTCTTATCTTCATCCATTATGCCTAGAGGTATAGGAAGCACATGGATTACTATTATTCCAAAGAAGAAAACACCAATCACCTTTGATGATTACAGGCCTATAAGTCTTTCTAATGTGATTAATAAGATTTGTTCTAAGGTGCTTATGGAGAGACTTAAAGCTATTATGCATAAATTAATCTCCCCTAACCAAACAGCATTCCTACATGGCAGGGACATTTCAGATAATGTCATCTATTTACAAGAAATGGTAAGGCTGCTCAATAGGAAGAAAAGGGAACCTAATTGCATAATGAAATTAGATCTTAAAAAGGCTTTTGATAGGGTTAGATGGTCTTTCCTATATAAAGTCCTTGCTAAATTTGGTTTCCATCCAAAATTCATTTTTTCAATCATGAAGAACCTGTCTCAAGCATGGTTCTCTGTTCTTATTAATGGAAAGCCCTGTGGTTTTTTTCAATCTTCTAGGGGTATTAAGCAAGGGGATCCTCTTTCCCCTTTTCTATTTAATATTTTCTCTGAGTCTTTTTCTAGGAGTATGGATCACATATTCCAAACAGGTAAGCTTTCACCCTATGACCTGCCAGGTAATCCTCCTAAAATCTCACACTTATCATATGCTGATGATACTGTCATTTTCTTTAAAGCAAATAACTTAACTTTGATAAGGTTAAAAGCATTCTTATCTACCTTTGAAGAAGTCACTGGACAATCAATTAACTATAATAAGAGTGACATTTTTATTGGTAAACATGCTACTGCTCAAAGGGTGAATCACGTTAAGAGAATTATGGGAATGAAAATTGGTACTTTTCCATTTATGTACCTAGGTGTTCCAATCTTTTCTGGTGCTTTAAAGAAGATCTACTTTCAACCCCTTTTTGAACAGATTGATAATAGGATTAGAAATTGGAAAAATAGGTGGTTAACTACAGGGGGAAAACTGATACTAATTGAATCCTGTATCTATTCTATTCCCCAACATATCTGGTAAGTAATTAAGCCCACAAACCTGATTATTTCCACCATGGAAAAAAAATTGAGTAGATTTTTTTGGGGAGACAATGAGCACAAACCAAAAAGAGCATGGAGAAAATGGACTGCTCTTTGTGCATCAACTGATCAAAATGGCCTGGGTTTCAGAAATATTAGAACTATTGTTAAAACTTGTTCAGTTAAGCTGTGGTGGAAATTCCAGATGGCAGATACTCTATGGTCCCACTTGTTGGCTAACCTTCCTCCATCTTATAGAACATCCCCTAACTGGAAAAGAATCTGCTCAGTGCATCCTTGGGCAGAACCTAACTCAAGGGTAATAATTGGAAATGGGGAATGCAATTTCTGGAATTCGAATTGGTTGGGGACTGGGATGATATCTGATTTATGTGATCAAAATAGCATAGCTATTGATGATAATTGTTCTGTTGCTGAGTTTATAGACAATAAACCTAGCCTTCTTCCTCTAATTCAACCATTCCTACCACCTCACATTACTCTTCTCTTGCAGGATTCAAGAACCTGGCCACATAGACCTGACAGACTAATCTGGAAGCCAGGATCTGATGGTAATTTTTCATTCAAAGCCACTTATTTGTTACTATGTAACAACTCAGGTCAGTATGCATCCCCAAGTCATTTCTGGAATTCTAGAATTGAAAAAAAAATATCTGTGTTCATGTGGAAAATGACAAACTCTCTTCTTCCTTTTGATAATACTCTTCAACATCTAAGAATTAGTTTGGCCTCTAAATGCTGTATGTGTAACTTACATGTGGATGATCTTGATCATTTTTTCAACTCCTGTGAGTTTTCTCTGAAAGTCTGGAAATATATACATCAGTTTATGGGAATCAGAGACAGGCTTTTTCATTCTGTGTGGGATAGATTATCTGCTTACTTATCCCTCCCCACCCTTTCTAAATTACACACCACCATTGTTAGAACAGCAGCAATCTACACATTCTGGAACCTATGGAAGATGAGAAACAGATTTATTTTTGATTCAGTTAAGCCCTCATCTTCCATAGTACTTGAGCAGATCAGAGATCAAATCTTCTACTCATTCTCTGCTAAACCAGTATACATAGCTTCTCCATCTGATCTCAGTATTGCAAACCATTCTTATCTTCCTCTCATTAAGAGACCCCCAAAGCCAAAAATCTGGAAAATTGCATGGATCAGACCTACAATTGGTTTTAAAGTCAATGTAGATGCAGCTTGGTGTTGTAGGACAAATAAATGTGGCCTCAGCATGATCATAAGAGACTGTAGAGGGTGCTTTCAGGAAGCATATACTTCATTTACTAATGCAAAATCTGCCCTAGAAGCTGAATTAAAAGCTATTTTATTTGCTATTCAATTTTGTAACTCTTTGTCCAATGTTTGTATGGAATCAGACTGCCTTAATGTTGTGTTATATGCTACTGATCCATTAAAATCCCCTTGGCATCTGTTTGACTTAGTAGATGAGATCCATCTCTCTTTAAGGGATATACACATCATGCATATTTTCAGGGAAGCAAACCAGGTAGCACATTCTTTAGCAAAAACGTGCTTCTCACAAAAATGTAACCAGGCCTTTCCACATTTTTCATTGCTGCCTAGCCAAGCCCAGGGATTAATTAGACTAGACCAAATGAATACTCCCTCTCTGAGAATTGTCCACTAGTTTGGAAGCTACTGTTTTCTTGTTTTCCATTGCAGATCAAAGGATTATGTCAGGTTTCAAGGAAACTGGTCTACTTGCTGCTATGTTGGCTGGATTCGGACACTGAAGATTTCATCACAAATGTACATATGGGTGGAAATATTGGCTACTTCTCTTCTTTTGCAAGTAGCTAGCTTAGTTTCTCAACTTCAGGCTAGTTTATGGAGAATGCCTCTTCATTTATATGGGGAGGGTTTCGACTGCCCTGTGTTTCCTTTCGGACTCACTAATAAGTTCTGACCCTTTCCATCATCCATGAAGAGGCCTCCGACTTGACGTTAAATGTATCTTTCCTTTTCATTCTTTTGGGGGCAACAAGTGTTGCTCCATTAGCCAGTGAGCACTTATGTATAGGCTACTATTGCTTCGGCTACTTTTTATTCTGTCTATTTTTCGGCTCGGGAAGGCCTAATTAAATTTCCCCCATCTAAGGATGGTTTTAATTAAAAAAAAAATAGAACATTGTTATAATTGTAGAAATGCCTCTGCCTAAAGTTTATGCTGCCTCACCGCAGACCATCTCTAATAATTTTATATGTAATATCTATAATTTTATTCATTTTAAATAAAACTCAAATTTCATGATTGAGAACTCGAATTCCACCTGCAATTTAAAATTTAGTTTTTATAAATAAATAATATCAAATATACACTGAATTGAAATTAATGAAATCAAATTATTTACTTTTATGTTTCTATAATATTATATATTTTTAAATTATAATTTCAAAATATATACTTTAAATTTAAATGAATATAATATAATTAAATTAATAAAAAAATTATATTGTGAATACAAACAGTACAATCAAATTTGGAATACGTTTGATTTGGAAGAGTAAATTAAAAGTAAAAATCCTAAATTTGGTAACTTGATAAACCAATGGCTTCAATATTAGGGTCTGTATATAGAAGGTCTAATTGAGACCCTCACTCCACGTGTCATCCACTTCAGATTGACTCCTTAACCGCCTTTAATGGGGTGTCTTTGGCTCTGTTTGGCAGAGTTGTGCTTGTAAGTAAAACAGACTTATTTTGAAAGTAAGGGGAGACCAGCTTCTGCTTTTCCCTGAAGAAATAGCTTCTGCTTTCAAAACAAGCTATTTTTTAGCGATTCACCAAACACTAAAAAGTGCTTTGCTTATAAACAAAGCAGCTTCTAAGCTCTGCCAAATAGAGCTTTTATAGGTCACCATATAAACATAAACCCTAATTTTCATACCTTAGTCATTTTTTCCTCTCATTTTTTACTCACTATCCCATCTCCTCCCATACTTAATAGATCTCTCTCCCACCGCCAACAACTCTCCCTCGTCTCTCTCCACCAGTCTCTCTCTCTCTCTCTCTCGTCTCTCTCACACCATCCAATCTCTCTTGTCTCACTCAGCCGGCCTCCCTCCCTCTCAGCCCGGCCTCCGCCGTGTTGTTCCCTCCACCAGAGGCCCACCATCATCGGAGCCTTCCGCACTGCCTCAAACCCCCTCTAGCAAGAAGCATTTCCCCCTCCGGCGAGAAGTCTTTCCCTCCGCTTGCCCTCCGCCATCGCGAGCAAATCTGATTGGCGCTTTCCTACTCCTCGAATTGGTACCAAATTTGATGTCTAGATCTGAAGTTTATTGTTTATTATTTATAGATATGAAGTTTTTTTTATGTTTTACACAGACAAAAAAATATTTCTCTATAATTTTCAGATCAGCTTCTTTGGCCTCCGAAAACCTAGGTTTCTGGAAGCCTTTTTTTTGGGATGCCATTAGAAGGCATTTTTTGAACTGCCTTTGATCGAATACCAGCGAAGGCACTTGAAAACTGCCTTTAATAGGCCCTTTCTCCACTAGTGATACAAAATACAATCATCCCAACAAGCATGGAACTTTTGATCTCCCCTATTCTAATGCATCAGACATAGTACTTTCTTTGCTTCATCATCGTTTCTGGTAGTCTATTACCTACCAGAAGCATTTTTTTTCAACACTCTCAACATCTCGGAGAAGCCAACATCACTACTCCCTCCATTCCAGCCAAAGGTTACTACTTTCCATTTTTGTATGTCCCAACTAAAGGTTCACATTTTGACTATTTCCTTGTTTGGGCTGGAATTTGTGGCTGAAATTTGCCCAGCTCATTTTAATCATCCACCTTTGGTTGAAATTGGCCACATCAACAATCATAAATTTTCGTGCAAAAAGGTGATACGAACCTTTGGTTGGGACGGAGGTAGTATAAAAATACTTATTTTACATTCATCAATTGCAACATGAATTTCGATACTATCATTCTTTCGGGGCACCCATTGTATAATAGTGTATCCTTATGTCCGTGCAAGGCTGAAAGCCATTCTGGATTGCTACTGTAGTTCTTCACAACCTCTTCAACCAACCTATCATCCTTGACGGCCTCTACATTATTTCTCATGGACTCATCCACATTCCCCCCTGCCAAAACCAAGTTGTATATGTTGGGTCAAAATCGTGCACAATTAAGTCTTCTTTCAAACCAGTGGACTCTTCATGAATTGCAGTGTTTAAGCACTTCTTGGAAGGACAATATACATGCGGCAAATTTATTTTTGCGACATTCGCAAATACATATTCGATGAAGTTAGCTACCAATGAGTGATACTCCTCGCTAGTTCAACATTCATTAAAACGATGACTCCTATCTACGGACAATCCTACGATACAACAATAGTTACACATTTCTAGGTTCTTAATATAGCAATCAATTCAAACATAAACTCATTTAAATACATGGATTACATAGTTAGGTGTACATAGGGCACTTAACCTTAGCATGTCTCACACTAAACAACAAAGTATACACGAAATGCCAAAATTAAATGAACCCATACACATGCTCATATGAATTCAATTTAGTTGTTAAACAGTAAGTTAAAGAAATGGCTGAAAAAAAATGTAATGAAAGACTTACTAGCTAGTTGAATAATGAGTTAGCAAAATCCACAATGATAGCTCCCACCCTTAACAATGTAGAATTGGCATGATGTGTGAACCATACAAAACAGGGGGCAAATTATGGTTTTTATGAAAAATGGTGATCAAATGTCCCAAACTTAAGAAATATATCCCAAAAGATCTGATGTAGGTCATTGTTTTAACTTGCTATCGATCTAACCGACATTTAGTTTGACGTTGGCTACAACCTTGTTGCTTCACAATGCAAGTTCATACACATGATCGAAGTCGCACACATGTCGATCAAAGTTTTTACTTTGATTTGGTAAACTTTTTACCCCGGTTATCATAGAACTGTAGTAAAATGCACACATTTTACCAGGGTTAATTTAAAACTAAGTTAAATAAAACCTTTTACTTCTATTTGAAAATATAGATAGTCTTGTTTTAGGCAGCTTAAACTTAAAGCACGGTTTGTCATGCAATTACTGTAAGTTTTAATAGGAATGAGGCTCTTTTTTAAAAAAGTTGAAAAAGTGGAGGGCTTTTGTTGTAAATATAAGAAATATTGGTTCATATATCACAATTTCAAATATTTATTTCATTTATCATTTTCCTTTTTCTGCCGAAAACCGCGCCGATCATAGAAATTAACCGCCGGTTTATGCTGAATTTTCATCAGATCTTCCGCTCGCCTCATCCATTCTCTCACCCAGCGATTCGCAATGGTGATTCCCCCACGATCACTGCATTCTCACACGGAGCCGGCCGTTGCTTAACCAAGAAACCCAAGCCTCGATGATGCTGCACCAAAGATGACTCGCGCTCAGCCGAGCTATATAGAACTACCACTGGAAGAACCATCTCCAGAGGCGACAGCGTCGCAAAGCCCTTCCTCATATGAAGTCGAATTTACTTCAACCTGTGGCGGTTTCTGGCAATCCGGCTTGGATCCGGTCTTGATATCTCCCGTGGCGCTTCACCAAGACCTCCTAGCACTACCGCCACTATTTCTCCGGCGCCATCCGGCCTCTAGTTCAGATGCTCCAGTACGACTCTATCGAGGCCAACAAAGTCGTGCTCCTCGCAGTACTAAACCTCGCCGTACAATCCTTGCACTCTAAGGATTGATATGCCATTGACAGTAACACTCTATACCTTCAATATTTTCATTTTATTTTTAAATGAGTTTTCGTTTTGAGTGATTTGGTAAAATTGTTTCTTCGTTGTGTTCAGATGATCTTACAGTTTCTCATGCTTCAGCAAAATTTATGCTTTTGTGCATTTTTGAAACTCTAGCATTACTGTACGAGGGAAAATGACTCCTGAAGTGTTGATTATTATTAGAGACATAAAAAAAAATTTTAACTCAAAACACTCATCATCGATGAGCGGAGAATTTTTTTTTATATCAAGGGTTCCCACACCCTAGTAGAGAGCAAAAGGATTGTTAATTTACAAATCAATCCAAAAAGGGATCCTATATCAATGTTTGAAGCTCATGTTGATTGAAATCCCTTGACTGTGTTTCCTTCAATAAACCCTCTACCCATGTGTTAAGCTCATGAAGGCCAGACTATCAAGAGATTTCAAACAACATGGTTCCTGTGATATGAATAGAGCCTAACTAGTGAAGTGGTGTTTCCATCTGAACTGAGGGAATAAGGTTTCCCTACGGTTGAGAAATAAGAATCTCTGTGATGCATGAATTTCTTCAAAACGAGTGGTGTATCCTCTTCTAACAGCTAATTTTGCTAGAAAATCAGGAGCTTGGTTTCCTTCTCTGTGAATATGGCTAAAGCTATCATTTTGAAATGTTGAGGTTACTGATTTAATCTGGTCCAGGAGCTGCTTCAGAGGCCAGGGGCACGTCTGACCATGTATGATTTCTATTGCCAAAGAGCAGTCCGATTCAATTTGCACCTGATCAGCCCTTCCTCTAGCAGCTTCTAATCCTGTGAAGATAGACATCATTTTAGCCCTTAAAACTACAAGGTGAGGCAATAAAGAGTTACCAGTCACTTGCATACAACATGATACAACATGTATTACCTGTTTATTGGTATCTCTAATGACACACCCTAAACCTAACATATTCCTTTCTACAGCTGCATCACAAGTAACCTTAAGGCCTTGGTCAGGAGGGTACCATTTTATTAGATTGAGCCTTTTTTGCCTTTTCCTTTTGGAAGGTGGCATTAGTCCCTTATTAACCAGATTACATTGTGTATGGCAAGAAACTTGAGGATGAACTGAGTAGATCATAAAGCTAAGGTTAGAGATGTTTTTCCATTGAGACTGAACATGGCTCTTCTTGTTTTCATGGATCAGTTTATTTCTTGTTTTCCATAACTCCCAGCATATTAAACAGGGAAGAACGATAAATATAGAGTGATGAGCAGATGAAGGAGATTTCAGAGACCAGTAATATTTCAATCTATCCCTAATGGTATTAAAGAATCTAGCTGGTATATTAAGAGCTTCATGCATTCTATTCCATAAAGACATAGATGTGGCACCTGAATTAAAATAATGTGATATGGAGTCCATGCTCTCACATTCTGTGCATTTGGAGGTAAGTTAAGACCAGTTTTCATGAGAATATCAGCAAAAGGTAAAGCATGCACTAGCATTTTCCACATGAAAAAACTGACTTTTTTTGGCAAAGTCTGGTTCCAAACTTTTGAAAAAATATCAGAGTCAGGTTTTTTAGGTCTGAGAACCTGATATGCTGATTTGATTGAAAAAGAACCATAAGTATCAGGTTTCCATATCATATAATCATGCTGGTCTGTTAATGTCACATCCTTCAAAAGCTCTGAGTTTATAGTAGAATTGAATAGATTGGAGAATTGAGGGATGTACATACATTTGTTTATCTGAAATTCAGATACTGTAAGGAAAGGGAGGGGGACTTGTACCTGGGAGTCTTCCACCTGATTTATCAGAGAACCCGAGCCTAACCAATTAGCTATCCAAAAATTAGAGGATCTCTTCTCTATGATAACCTGTGAGTTTGATTCAGCCTTTTCATTTACTTCCTTAAACCTAGTCCAAGTTTCAGATTTTCTAGCATGGGAAGGTAGTGACCACATGAATTTTGACCAAGATGATTGTCCTAATTGGAGTTTCCACTAGATTTTAGTTGAGAAAGAGTTTATTATGGATTGAATATCCCTTATCCCTAAACCTAGTTCTTTCTGTGGGTATGAGATTCTTTCCCAAGAGATCCAGTGCTTGTTTTGTCCATGTTCTATTTTCCCCCACATGAAGTTACTAAAAATGGATTTAAGTTTTTGAATTGTGTGATGAGTTGGTGTTGTAACAGCCCATGTGTGCTGGGGTATAGAAGTTAAGACATGATTTATCAAAATTATCTTACCCCCTCCTGAAAGCCATTGATTTTTCCAGTTAGAAATTTTGTTATTAACCGAGTCTATTAGAGTTTTGAAATGAAGATTTAGTTTTCTTCCTTTAAAAAATGTAACACCTAGGTAAGAGAAAGGAAGTCTTCCTTGGGTCATGTTAGTTATGTCCTTAATCTCTTTTTTTCTTTTTTGCACTTAACTTCCCTGAGTAAAAGGCACTTTTATGAAAATTAACTTTCTGACCCGTAGCTTTTTGATCAATCTCCAGAAATTTCATTATGTTTTTTAGGGATTTTGTTGTCCCCTTTAGAAACACCACTGTGTAATCAGCAAAGGATAGTTGATTTATTGTGTTTGCTGGTCCTGGTGTTTGAAATTGTTTAATGTTTCCATTTAAAAATTGGATCCTAAGGTTTCTAGTTAAAAGTTCTATTAAGATGTTAAAGAGGAAAGGTGATAATGGATTACCTTGTTTTAAACTTCTAGTAGGTTTAAAAAAACCACAAGGTGATCCATTTATCAGAACTGAAAACCATGTAGAGTCGATGTGTTCATTATAATTTTTACTAGATGGCCATGAAAACCCAATTTTAAGAGTAGAGTGTTAATGGTTGATCAAGAAACTCGGTCAAATGCCTTCATCATATCTAGTTTAAGAATTAGGTTTAAAGATTCATTTTTCTTGTCAAGCAGTCTAACTGCCTCCTTCATCATCAGGATATTATCCGCAATGTCCCTATCTTTTAAGAATGCTGACCGTTCCCCTGAAATTAGGGAGCTTATGAATGGTTTGATCCTTTCTACCATAATCTTTGACATTAGTTTATTGATGAAATTGGAGAGACTTATGGGTCTGAATTCACTAAAGGCTTTAGGAGTTTTTGTTTTTGGTATTAGTGCAATTAGTGTGCTTAGTGTGCTTGCCACTGATTTTGGTATGGGAATACCAGCTTGGTATTCCAGCACTGCAGTTAGAACATCCTTTTTTATTATCTCCCGTGCTTTCCTATAAAAAAATTCTGGGAAGCCATCTGGCCCTGAGGCTGCAGTTGGAGATAAATAAAAAACTGCTGATTTGATCTCATCCATGTTTATAGGTTTTAACAATTGAATGTTATCCTGATCAGAAATAGAAGGATGGATTTCCTTCATTAGGAATGAGAGGCATTGGCCCGAGGGATCATCATTTTCATCAGAGAGAAGTGTTTTGAAAAAATTGACTGCAGCATCACTTATTAGTGGTTGGGAGTTCAACCAGTTTCCTTCCTGGTTTTGTATCTTCATGATCAATAGTCTTGCATGTTTTTTAGAGATGGATTTATGAAAGTACTTAGAATTTAAATCTCCATCTTTAAGCCACTTCATCCTGGTCTTTTGTGTTGGGAAAATATTTTGTTCAACTAGGTGTCTGGTTAATTTAGCCTTTGCCATGTTAAGATTGATTCTGTCAAAAACTGAATATGATATCTCATAGAGGGCTTCCAGGTTAGCAACTTCAGTTTCTGATGTTGTAATGTTATCATAAACATTACCAAAGACCAATTTATTCCATGTTTTAATTTCATTTTAAGTCTTTTCAGTTTTGAGGAGAAGCCTAGTAAGCCCTGATCCTGAATAGGTTAGGACCAGTTATTGGAGATTAGGCCCATGAAATCATTTCTATTGAACCACATTTCCTGAAACCTGAAGGGTTTAGGGAATGTGATGTCTGAGTTTGAAATGTCCAGTAACATGGGAGAGTGATCAGATGATGTTCTGCTTAGGATTTGGACAGAGGAGTGGTTAAATAAGTTAAAGAAACTGTTATTTCCCATTACCCTATCTAGTCTCTTGGAGGTGGGGTTTACAGATCTGTGATTGCTCCATGTTAGATGGTTTCCTACTGTGCTCAGATATGATATCTGGACATTATTTATAAAGGTATCAAAATCTGAGATAGAGTTCAGATTTGGGGAGCTAGGACTGGATTATTCATCCATTGACCTTATGACATTGAAATCGCCTCCAATCAGGGTTGGGGAATTGTCAAAGCTAGTAGTCAAATCACTGTAAACCTGAAGTCTATCATCCCTATTGTGTGGAGCATAAATGAAGAAGACCTTAATTTTTTTATCCATAATTTTAATGTGTATTTCCACATGTATGTAATGATTATGGATAGCTATCATGTTTAGGTCAATCCTAAATGATGTCGAAAACAAAACATCTTTTTGTACATGTCTAGCTGATTTAAATGGCCTTTAGGTTCAATAATAACCAGTAAATCAAGTTTGTGTTTCCTAGATAGGTGTTTTAGCCTAGCCTGAGAAGTTGATAAACCTCTGACATTCCAAATTATGCATTTAACTGTCATTGGAAACCTTATTTTTTAAAGCTAACTTGGAACTCCTTTTAGGGAGATTAACCTGAGTTGAAGTTAGCAGGTCAGATGATTCTGATGGTGGGGCCATGGGATTTTGCTCTTGCTGTAAAGCCTTGATGTTTACATCCTTGATATCCCTAAGATTTTTTATGTGTCTGTGCTTTTCCTTTACCTGAGGAGAGTCAATATCTGAAATAATTTCCTTGTTAGGGGTCCAGGAAAACCAATCAGAAAGGAAGATGTTAGAATTTATTGGAGATTTGACTTTATCACATAATGTATCATCAGTGAAGGAAGTTAAAAGGATATTCTTCTTTTGTGGAGATGATGGAGCTGTGTTGTAGCCTCTGGATTCATAGCCTTCATCTAAGCAATCATCATGTGAGTTACCTTCCAAGGTATTTCCTTCAGTCTCTAAGATTTTTTCAGTCTCAAGGGTTTGTAGGTTGTGGATCAATTCTTGTGAGGAATGATTTTCATCTGAATGATCCACATGAAGGTTAACCTTATTTGCTGTCATCAGGGGTTTTGAGCTAGGGGCTTTGTGCTGATGTTCACTATTCTTTGTCTCATCAGCCTTGCCTTCTCTGGGAGAAATTCTTTGTTGATCATAGGTTTGTAAGGCTTGAGCAGTCTGATCATCAGGATTTAATTCCTCCAGGATAGAAAATCTATTTTCAGAAGTGGAAGCTATGGTCTTAACACTTTGAGGGGGAACTATAGGAAGTGGGGTGGGGTTTTTTTGTTGATTTTGGTTAGGCTTAGGTTGGTAGACCTTGGTGATGGGTTGGTTCCTTTCCTTGGTATTAATTGGTAAGGCTCTGATTTCCCCTGACTTTTCTGCCAAAGGATGTTTAGGATCGGCTTCCTTCTTTGTGTTTTGAACTCTTATACCGTAAGTTTCCATTTGGTTAACGTTCGTCACCAATTGGTCCCTTTTACAGTGAGATTCACTATGTCCAAGCTTAAGACACTTTCTATAGTATTGGGGAAAATCCTCATAGGTTATAGCATAAGATTTGTTATGGGCTATCGAGCCTAGCCTAATCTTATTCGGTTTAGGCTTAGAAACATCAATTTCTACACACAATCAAATTGTGGATAACCTAGTCAAGTTCTTAGTGGGAGCATCAGCAAACAGTAGCTCTTCTAAGGAGTTCCCCAAATCAGTAATAGCTTTAGGGTGGAAGAAATATATCGAAGGAAATTCCACTGTAAGCCACACCGGAGCTAGAGCTGATTCTTCATCGTAATCGAAGCTTTTCGTCCATTTGATGATGAGCATGATGGATTCTCCCATGGACCAAGTCCGTTTTAGCCAGCAACGATGATAATCCTCGTCTAAATCGAACGTGATTCTGATATGCCTTGAGTCCATTGCCGATAGCTGAGCTTTGCCCTTGAAGCCTATGGTCTTGATTTGTTTTATGAGAAATTCCATTGCTGGGCGCCTCTGCTGAATTTATCGATAAGGGCTTTTGAGAATGGAGCAGCTAATAGGTCAATTTCGTCCTCCGGATATCGGACAACGAGTTCCCCTTTGTAATTGAAATGGGGATGAAGATCTGGCATAGGTGGGGTAGAGGAGGGAGGGTTTTGTTTCAGAGTTTGGGCGAAGGATGGGTTTGACATATTCCATGGCGTCGCTGCCATGGCTGGAAGTGGAGGTGAAGGAGTCGTTATACAGTAATAATCACCTTCTTCAGAGAGAAGAAGAAGTGTTCTTATTAGAGATATAATTGATTTACAATCAGGATAAGAAATGAATACCCTCTCTGATTGGTTTTATATATTTTTTGTTCCATATTTATTTCTACTTTGTATACCCTCTATACTCACTATATATATGAATACACATAACCACAATCATTTGTGAGTTTTACATTCTATCATGGTATCATTTAGGTTTCTCTAACATTATTGGCTTCTATCTTCTTCTTTTTTCCCGAAATTACCAAAATAAATTTCTGACCATTTTCTGATTGGTCGCCGCCCACCGCCGCCTTCTTCTACCACTATCAAGTCTATACTGGCCGTCTCCACCATCCGTAGCGCCTATATTCGCCGTCCAATCGCCTATCTCCGCCACCATTTTCTCGATCTTTTGGTCGTAGCTCGAGTTCTATTAGTGACCGGCGTCTTCTACTCCTCTTCAAGGTCCGATTAATCGTCTAGTGCTATGTTTCCTGGTGTTATATGCTCAGTTTCATCTCCAACGAATCCACCACCTCCAGCGCCTATTTTCTTATTATCTCCGACCAACTCTAGAAGCCTCCGATCAGCTTGCCGCTCGACATCAGCTCTGATCGTCGCCATTCTCAATGCCAGCTTCTCGTCCATGTTGTTTTCTATTCGGTCGTTCCCAGTCAACGCAACTCTGGCAACTAAAGTTTAGCGTAAAAGACAATCTTTATGAGGAAGACATTGGGCGTGTGGTTCTCGCACGTGAGTACAAACCCAAATGCGTAAATCTCACACGCGCACCATTTGAAACTACGTCAACCTTCACGCTTGCAAGTTTTGGTCCATCTCATCATCTCCTGTCAAGCAATTTTTGTGAGCTAATGAAGATCTTCTCGCGAGTTGAATCAATTTCTCGTGAGTTGATCCAGTGTCTCACAAGTTTTTCACATCCAGTCAGTGCCTCGCTATGCCCAGTTAGGAACGAATCCTTTAAAAAAGAACATTATTGTATTATGTCTCATTTTAATCAACCACAGTGCCAATGGTGTGACGTTCTGGGTCATGTTGCTTCTTCATATTCTAAATTGCACGGTGAATAACCAGTTGTAGTGTCATAGGTGTAATAAATTTGGTCACATTACCTCGATGTGTCCTCACTTGTCTCTCGTGCTTCTTCTCCTTGATCTTTACTGCATGCTTGCTGGATAGTTGATCTTGGCGTTACAAACCACATGACTTCTTCTCAGTCCACTCTTAATCGAGTGACTCCTTATTATGGAGTAATGGTAATGCTCTTAACATTACCCATGTTGGTCATTTTCAATTCTCTGATTCATTATCCTTGCCTGATGTTTTGGTGAATCTAAAATTTACTAAAAATTTGCTGTCTATTAGGAAGTTGACTCGGGATGTGAATGTTTTCATTTGCTTAGATGATTGTTCTTTCACTATTTCGAACAAGTTTACTAGTGATGTTATTGGCAAAGGCCATCGTGATGTATATGTTTTGGATTTATGTCATCTCTCTCTTCCTTCTTCAGCTAAAATATTTTTCTCCCTTTTTAGGAGTTTGTTAGCACCAGCAACTTTCAGCAACATTTCATACTCCCTCTGGTCCTCTATTTATATCCCCTTTTTTCTGACATTTTTTCAAGGCATGTTTGACTATCAATAACTTTTGTTATGTACAATAATAGATTATAAAATTTTACTTTTGAAAAACTACATGTTATGGAGAATCCAAACACCTCTCACATAATGTCCATTATATTATACAACAAAAGTTATTGATGGTCAAATATGCCATGAAAAAATATTTGGTCAAAGGGGGCCATAAATAAAGAACCGGAGGGAGTACATCTTTTCATATGCAGCATAGCTAGACATCCCCATCACTCACAATCTTGTCTTTGTCATCACTCGAGGAGTATTCTTCACATACCTTCTATGTGTTGGAACATTGGACTTCAACAGACTGAACCATGTTGAAACGTCGATCCACTTCGTCTTGTCCGATTTTGGAACATGTCCAGTAACTATTTCTGAATCTCCATGAAGTTGCCCCAAAAGCCACATAATTACTGATCAGTTCCTCTTCATCATCTTCATTCCATTGAGTAACGTATGATTTTCCTTGTTTCTTCCGAGTGTTGGCACATTCAGCCTGAACATGTCCATACCCTTCACATTATCTGTATTGTATCCTTCCTGATTACCTCATTTGCCATTTTGATTTCTTGAGGATTGCTGAGTGATTTTCTCCATCCATGGTCCATAGTTGTTGCCACAGTCTTGAAACCGTGATTTGTTCCCATTAAACATTTCCTGAGAATTATTATCTACCATATTCTTCAGCATCCTTGAGAAATTCTTTGTGTTAAAACCAAGGTCTTCATTTACATCTTCACCACCCTCTTTATGAGTTTTTCTTGATGACGAAGTTTTGAATGCCAACTCTTTCGTTGAATGTTCCAACGTCATTTCATATGTTTGTAGTGATCTCATCAGCTCATCCAAAGTCATTGTGGTCACGTCCCATGCTTCTTCTATTGCAGTTACTTTAATGAAAAATCTTTGGGGAAGTGATCAGCTTAGAATCTTTGTAATTTTTTCTCAATTGATGCACCATATTTGTAATGTCTCTAAGTCTTCCATTGAATACTGCAATAGTCTCATCATTTTCCATTTTCAGCTCTTCGAATTTTATGACCAGCATTTGTAGCTTTGATTCACGTACACGACTTGTCCCCTTATGCACACTTTGTAGAATATCCCATGCTTTCTTTGCTTGATGACACGTAGAGATGAGTTTGAACTGATTTTCATCTACTCTAGTAAATATGGCATTTAATCCTCTGGAGTTCGCCAAGCCATCTTTTTTTCAACTGGTATCCACGACTCTTTAGGCTTAACTACTGGCTCTTTAGAACTAGATTCTCCTCCTTCAGAACTTCCAACAGGTGGGGGTTTCCATTCTGTTTCAACATAGTACTAAGTCAATTCATTCAGTGAATTTTTGAACACTCGCATGCGAGCCTTCCAGTAGTTGTAATTACTTCCTTCCAACAGTGGTGGCCGAGACACAGAAGCTCTTTCTCTTGTCACTATTGGTAAAACCATATCACACTTTCTTTGTCAAAACCAAGGTAAAACAAGTGACTTAGCTCTGATACCAATTGAAATTTGATTTTACCTAATTAATTTAATAATTACTACCGTGTTCCAACATAACCACTCTAACCAAGTATGAAATAAAGTAAAGAATAAACACACGAGACTTGGTTACACAGTTTGGTTAAATTCACCTACATATGCGGAGTCATGCCTAGTTAAGAAAGAATTCACTAATCAGAAAGACATAGTACAAATTACACCATACAATTATACTTATCTTATCTAACTGTAATGTGTGGATTCTGCAAGCTCCCCTTGCTACCATCCGCCTCTATCATACTCCCTCTGACCTCGAAACTCATCGATGCTGGATCTCCTCCTCCCGAGAAACTAAGGTATATGATTCCAAACTTGATCAACAGGTTACGATCATGTTGGAACACGGAGGAATGACTCTAGAGTACACTTCGAAAGATATTAAAAATATGGATGCAGATTTTCTTCAATTAAATCAACGAGTCTAAGTCGTACAGCCGTGATGTTCATCAATATATATACATGAGCAGATCAAAAATCTCCATCTTTATTTCCATAATATTTCGATTCCATATCTGCTTCTGAAGCATATCAAAATCCCATAAACAAATGGATTTTCCTTATCTCAACATATCTCATAATATTCTATAAATCCAATTTCGTAATTATAGGAAATTTCCATAAACCCAGTATGCTTCAAACACACCTAAAACAAATATACTGCGAAATCTCCAATCTTCCATAAATCAATATTCACACAATATCTTCAATCGACTAAATTCTTCTTAGCCTTCAGCTTTCCATATATTACAATATAGAAAGTCTTTTGCAAAAACAATTCTTATTCCATCTCCAATTCTTATTAAATCAAATCCTATAGGAATTTCCAAATCCAATCCCTTGATGTAAGGAATTGACATATATCCATCCAATCAAACTAAATCCCATATGGAAAGGATATTATCAAATCAATTCTGATTTCTTCCAATCTAATCCAACCGCATATCTTTCCATATTGGTGTTTCAACATATACTTTCCATGTTTGTATAATTTTCACAAATTATCAATAAACTAAATATGGACTTTACAATAAGGCAAAGTCTTGGGAATGACCGTCTTTCCACAGGCTTATGGAAAGACGGAGTTTAATTAGAGGCAGAAGGTCTTAGTTGTAATATTAAAAATTTATTATGCAACGTGTAATAATTATAAAGTTTATAACTCGATTCATGACCCGAAAATTTTGTCTTTATTTCTCTAAATTTGCACTTTAAATCTCGATCTTTTTATGGCTTATGGGAAGACCGTCTTTCAAGAGACGAACTCTTACAATAAATATATTTCTTTTGATAAAAAAAAAGCTCTTTTCTTCAGCAACAAAGCAACCAAGTAATCCGTATTTCAGCAACAAATATGAATGCACGATTGGCCAGCCACGACAGGAGAGCTAGTTCATATCCTTTTTAGCTGGAAAATTTACGGTAGGACACAATTTCTGTACAAGTTCAGGGTTTTTAATTTGCGGAACGTTAACGACGTTGGGTGGTGATCGGATCACGTCCACATGAATCTCACATTTGGTATCGCCAATCTCCGAAGAGTACAAGTTACAACTACCTATGGATCAGCAAATTTTTTTGGTCGACTAAATTTAATAATGGTGCAGTAAAACTTAAATACTCTTTCCGTCTCATCTGCTTGCACCTCAATCATTATTACCGTTAAAGAAATATGTTTGATTGTTAATAGGTTTATTTATGTATAATAAAAGAATTTTTTATTATTATTTATAAACTGTTTGGTGTGAGAAATTCAACAAGATCATATACAATAATATTGTTGTTCATATATCTATTCAAATATGTGATCAAATTTTAATATAGAATAGTGTCAATAAAATAAGAGTTCAAGTTTAATTAGGATGAAAAGAGTATATATTTCAATTATTTATCATTTTACTATGTTAAAATGAAGCCCGTATATAATTATCAAGGGTATGAAGCAAACACTTCGTTTGCCTCTCCTTAGGACCGGATTTGTATACCAGCGTATTGGTCTGAAATAAAATATTTGATTTTACTTCATTAGATAATACATCGACCATATTCTTAATATATTTTCTTTCAAACTCACATAGTTCCTCCGTATATATGACACCATTTATATGTTTAGGTGTTTAGATTTAATTCTATAACATAAATGAATTAAATTTAAAAAGTAAAATATAGAATGTATAAAAAATTTTCAAAAAATTACGAAAAAATGTGTATACATAAAAGAATAAACTAAAAAAAGTCAACAGGAGGGAGTACTCATCCAGAATAATGGACAAATTTACATTTCAGTAGGGTTCAACTTGAATGCCGGCGATTACTCATGTCAACATTAAATCTCGTTGACAATTTCATTTCATCATACATTATTAATTAATTCAAAGAAAGGGAACTTACCTTCGCACGATCGATCCTCTAGCAAGATGGAAAATGATTATAAAATAAGTTGAATTTTATCAATTTTTATTCTTTGTTTTGAGTTGGGCTCAAACTGAATTAGAGTTAGTGAGCATCGTTTTTTTATTCTCCTCTGCGAATACTATAAATCAGTTGTTTAAACTCTCAAAACGGATAAAGGGTAAACGAGATATGGATGCTCAAAGAGTAACTCTTGGAATCGAAAGTTAGGTGGAAATTCATTCACACATAATAAGTTTTCTCTAACTTTGACTATCTAAAACACGTTTGGATTGTGTGAAAGTCTCCAGAAAGCCCAAACTGCGTAACAAAAATTCTTGAAATCACGTGTGTAATATATGAGATTTGATACGCGGTTAATTATGATAAAAAATATGAGATATTCTTATATTTCCGATTATAACTATGGAAAGTTGTACATTGATTGAGAAAAACATGAATGCTTGAGCGTTTGACATATTTTGGTTATTGCGTATGACAAATAAAATATGAACGTGAAGACACTAGTTTATAACTATGTCTAGGGTATTGGTTTTATGAACCATGGCGATAAACCTTAAGCATGAGTTGTCGTGACTATGCTGAGGATTCTGATTACTTGTAATCTAAGAATTGTTGGGAAAGACTCTAGAATTTGGTTGAGAAACCTAAGAATCTCGAGATTTGAAATCCCAAGACTTTTGGTCAAATCTCTAGTTTCTGGTTGAAAAATCTGAGAACTGTGAGATTGGAAATCCCAAGACATTTGGTCAAATCCCTAGATTTTGGTTGGAAAACCTAAGAATTCTGAAGATAAGAGAGTCCTAAGACATTTGGTCTAGAAACCCCAAGGCACGAGGTTCTAAGGAACTTGACACGTGTGAGGATGTTAAATGAAATAAACCCAATATGGGGGAAGATGAAAACCTAAAAATTCAATATGAATTTTGATATGAATAACTCGAGATGAAAATTCGTCATGAGAGACTTTGAATCGAGTGGATTAAGTTGGGAATGTAAGAACTCGAACTCGAGTTGAGGCGCAAACTCGAACTTAAGTTGAGCAATTGACTCGAATGTGTTTCGAGCACGAAAGCACTCAAACTTGATTTGAGAAGTCTATAAGTCAACTACCTTTGTACTTAAATTGGACTTGAAAATGGGTATGAGATTTGTGTAGAGTTAGTAAACTCACATTGTACCTATAGAATTGAAAAAATCTGCGCCATAAGGGATATCAGAAAAATCCCTAAATTGGATAGTGAACTGAATTATTGATTACTTGATACTACATTTTTGTGATAGTAATCATGATGAGATGAATGGTTAATTGAGATTGGAAAGTTTAGTCATCTCTAATTCCAAGAATGTTGGAGGAAAAAGAGAGATTTCCACTGTAAAATATACGATAGTGTTATGATTTTGAAAGGAACTATCCCTAAAAGAAATTTATGGGTAAGAACCTAGTGTTGATTCAAATTTAAACAAACGAGACTTTTACAAGTCATTGAGGTGGACAAAATAATGTTGTCCAAAGTGGTAGATGTAAAATTAACGAAACCACTTATGTAATGCATTAAAACCATTTGTGGTTATAAGTGGCCATGAAGGCGGATATGTAGAATCCTTTGGTGAATGTGATTCACAATGTAGGATTTTCACAAGTTCATTCTTATGTACTTACACCAACTAAATGTAGTGGTTGAACGAAATTGCTAGAAATAATCAAAGCGATGTGGGGGAGCCTTTACGTAGGATGTCGATCTTTTAAATAAGACAACCTAAGAAGGAGGAAAATAAAACTCCTCATAGAACAATCCTACAAGTTCTTTCGAATGTGGGGGTTGGCATATTGCGAAGGTAGTAAAAGGAATACTTAAACAGTATCTTTACTAGATATGCACAATGTTAAAGTGTTATCAATTTCTTGAGATTCACATAAAATATACAGAAATTAGAAATACATCTTGATGGAAAGCGTATTTTGTGAAAATTTCATATAGAGATCCCGATTTATCTTAAAAGGACTTAAGAGTTTATAGATGGGATCGTTAAGGATCGAGGATAAACCAGCAAAGGAAACGAGATTCCATGAAATGATGTTTATGGAAAACAACTATCGGTAGAGAGATTGATCTACCACATGAGTGCAAATCACTAGAGCACTAGTTGATTTCAATGATTAGTAAGTATATTTGTGTACTTGATGGGTGTTCTTCAAACGCAAGAGTGAGTCCAAATGTGATGGTACTTGCTATCGAGGCTTTGTGAAAGCTAGAAGTACATCTAATAGAGCTAAATGACTATTTGGAGATTTAGATAGTAAAATCTGAATAGAGCAATATGAAAAGTTCAATGCTCCTAAACGGCCCATCATTTGACCAAACTAGTTGTTGTTTAGCCAATAATATTGAATCAATGAGTTTGATAATGACATGTACGCTAAGGGAAAAAAATGACCATGTCATTTATGTCGTTATATTGATGATTTTCTCATTGATAAGAATATTGATATGCTGATTGAGACTTCGAAAGATGTGTCGTATTCAATGTAATGACTCTAAAGTTATGAGTTGCCTTTGTAAATGTGAGTTGTCTCTTAAAGTGTACATTAGACATTGCTTATAATGGAAATTAATATGATACAAAAGTAATCCAGAAATGATCCCTGGAAAGAAGCAGTGTGTGTGACTCGTGGACATGGCTTGAATTGTGTAAAGAAATGATTCTCTCTTGCTAAATTCATAGAGGAATCTAAGTTCATTGTGTTGGACAAGATTGGGGAAGTTATGCCATTTAGTGGTGGATATCCCAAGACGACCAAAACATGTGTATGCTTATTAGTGTAGTGTAAAGCCATATTGATGATGGTGTGTCTAAACATAGACGCTGTACCATTAGACAACTACTCTCTACGAGAATTATCGATGTTGACTACGTAAGGTCAATATGATAAGGGGTTGTGATTCTTTGATGAAATGATTGAACCGATTTCTTGACGAAGAAATTAAATTGAGAGTTAGTTGAGAACTCATCGAAAGGAATGTGACTAAGTCCAATAAATGGTGGGTTACGTACGTGGACACCCAACCTATGTGACCGATATGACTTTACACTACACCATCGATATGACTTTACACTACACCAAAGCATGCACATGTGTTGGTCGTCCTGGGATATCCCAAGATCTAGGTTCAAAGGGACAACTAAACTGGAAAAACCCATCATAATCATTGTGGGGGTTTCATACCTTCTGTCTTATTCCTATGATGAATCCATCATCGATATGGCTTTACACTACACCAATAAGCATAAACATATTTTTATCGTCCTGGGATAACCCAAGATCTAGGTTCAAAGGGAAAACTAAACTGGAAAGATCCATCGTGATCACTGTGGGGGTTTCATACCTTTTTTCTTATTTATGTCATGAAGAAACAATGATGTGAATGGAGGTTAAGCATTAAATTATTTTTAATGATTCAAAGCTTCGAGTGTATATTACTTGAAAGTGCGCATAGTTTACAGAACTGCTCTTATGCCAAGAATCACCTATGTAAGCGAGAAGTGTGGTCGCTTCGACAGTGAATTATTGGGACGCAATTTCTTAGAAACCTTACAGAGCTAGGGGTGTGTCATGGCCTGATTAATGGACACAACCAAGGAAAGCACAAAGGCTAGGAAAGAAATCCGTGGGAAGTGCATTGTCGTTCACACAAGCGGTTGGGGAAGTTCAAGGACATCGCGTCTACTTCCTAACCAATGGGCTAAGTGAACTCTCTCAAGGGAAGTTCAAAGGGTGACACATACTTATCTTATGTAGCATCTGTGTCATTGAAACGAATCTATCACCAAGTCAAACTCTGTGTTTGGCCTGATTGTTCTAAATCCACATCAATATCTATTCATGTGGGGGATTGCTGGAAAATGATTGTAAAACAAGTTAAATTTTGTCAACTTTTGGGTTTCTTTTTGAGTAGGGCTCGAACTGACTTAGAGTCAGTGGGTGTTATTTTTGGATTCTTCTCCGCGAGTACTATAAAATCGACTGTTTAAACTCTCAAAATGGATACAAGGTGAATGAGATATGGATGCTCAAAGACTCACTCTTGGAATGGAAACTTAGGCGGAAATTCATTCGCACGTAATAAGTTTTCTCTAACTTTGACTGTTTAAAACACGTTTGGATTGTGTGGAAGTCGTTAGAAAGCCCAAACTATGTAACAAAGATTCTTTTTTTTTTTTTAGATTAAACCATCCGGAGATGGAGGAAAGTTGTATTAGGCTTCCCAAACCCTTAAAAAACAAGAAAGAAGCCGAAGCTTAGTTTGTTTACAATGTGAGAGCATATTGCTCTTAAAGCAACACCTTGTTGCTTCCAAAAATAGTTGAAGATACCTTGAGTAGAACTAGAGGATTACAAATACTAATGGCTAGGTACTTGGCGCTCGAACTTGTTAGTGAATCGAAAGACAAAACACAAGTCAGTCAAAGACAACCTTAACCTAAGCCATAAGCCTTTCCTCTAAGTCTTTGTGTAACCTTTGCCAATGCTATGTGATAGCTTTTACTTTGGAAAATCCTTTGAGAGTGGCCAGCCACTTAGCTTCCTGAGTTGTTCTCCATTTCGTCCGATCTTTACTTCCATCTGTCACCGTACATTCCAATGTGTCACCGTACATTCCATGTGTCACCGTTCATTCCAATGGTCATACTCTGAGTAATCCTCTTCCTCCTCAGCCTATTAATCTGCAATGAAGAAAACAAGAAAGAAGCAGTCGCTGTTCCTCTAGAAAACATGAGCCCGAGAAACATATTATGTGTGGATTATGTTACCACTTGCAGTTCCTATTCTGATCCCCTGAACTCCATTTTTATCTAGCATAATCAAGCCTTTTAGGAAAGATGGAGTATTGCTTGAGTTTAAATCTCCATTTATGGAATTCTCCCTAGCATATTTTGCCAAAAAATCAGCCACCGTGTTTGCTTCCCTAGGGACATATTGGATTTGGTTTTCTGTGTTCATCTCATGCAGATGATAGTAAAGAGAAAATAGTCTCCATGAGCCAGAATAAGGATCATGTATTGCTCTTATTGCATGCTTACAATCTGACTCAAGTATACTACCTCTAATATCCATATCTAAGCAGATCTGATATGCAAAAAGAATACCTTCCAGCTCTGCGTGCAGAGGAGAATCTGATTTAAAGGTTTTGACTCTCATTAGTTTCACATCTCCCCTCCAGTCTCTAATTATTACAGCACAAGAAGAGTCTCCCCCATTTACCCATGAAGCATCCGTGTTCAACTTAAGACCATTTGTTGGTTTTTCCCATTTAACTGCTGAAATAGAAATTTCTTTCTTCCTTTTTAGCGTTATACTAGGAATGATTCCTGCCTGGATTAGTTTCTTATGTTTGTCAGGATTTCCTTTCAACGGATTTGTAGTGAAAATTATGAGCAGCAGGTCCTTAATATTTTGAAAACATGCATCTACTGAAAAAGCAAGATTTTCATATAATAGTTTGTTCCTATGCGTCCAAAGAGACCATGTTGTAACAATGAGTGCAGCTATGTATACATGATTCAGATTCTTAGAACCTACCTTAATGGAGAGATAGTGATCAACTAAATGACTGAAACTCCTAAAACCAGGTGGATGTAAATTCAGAAGGCTATTAACTTTTTTCCACACTGCAGTTGCCTGGTGGCATGAGTTAAAAAAATGGTTGATTGAATCCGAGTGGTTCGGGCATATGGGACATTTAGAGGCTAGTGAAAAACCAAGCTTACACAGAACATTTTCAAAAGGCAAAATTCCATTCAAAGCTCTCCAAATTAATATAGACATTTTAACTGGTATGAAATTTGACCATACCTTGTGTAAACTTCTGATGCTTGTTCCCCTCTGCCTCAGAATCTTGTAAGCTGAGCTGACTGAAAAGTTCCCATCCGTTGAAGGTTCCCAAATCAGTCTGTCCTCATGTGAATTCTTGATGGCTACCTCCTGCAATATTGTAACTATATTGGTAGCCAAATGTGGCTCCAGAGAAGGAAGATTAGAGTCTTTGTTCAGGATGAAGGTGCTTAAGGTGATATCAGGGAAGGGAAGTTCCACATCCTCAGGCCATTCATAATATAAAGCACCTTCTCCTGACCAATTTGAGTTCCAGAAGGAGCATTCCCCTTTTCCATGAATTACTCTAGTCAATCTATTTGTTTTTTCAGTAATGGAGCAGATTCTCTTCCATACCTGAGATGTCTTATAGGAAACAGGTAGTGACCACAGGTGGTGAGACCATTGAGTGGTGTTCTTTTGGAGCTTCCACCATAACTTACAGGAGAATGAGTCAACTGTGGCTTGAAGGTCTCTAAACCCTATCCCATTCTCTTGTATTGGCATACTCATTTTACTCCAAGCTCTCCATTTTTTCCTTGCCTCTGAACTATCAGTTGCACCCCAGAACAAACCAGATGCCATCCTTTCCATCTTCCTCAAAACTACCTTAGGAGGTCTTAGTATAGCAAACAAGTGAGTTGGGATTGAAAGAAAGCAATGGTTTATTAATATGATCTTCCCCCCTGTACTAAGCCACTTATTTTTCCAGTTATTAATGCTTTTTTCCATTCTCTCCAGTATAGGGTAGTAATATCTCTGAGTGTTCCTTCCTGTGAATATGGGAATACCTAGGTATTGAAAAGGAAACTCTCCTGTAGTCATCCCTAATGCCCTTCTTATGGTCTGAATTCTATCTGCTGGAGTGGCAGGAGCAACATAGAAGTTGGATTTAGAAAAATTAACTTTCTGACCTGTTGTTTGCTCATATGCACTGAGAAATCTTTTAAATCTTTTCAGATTTTCCTTATTTCCACTGAGAAATACAGCAGTATCATCTGCGTACATTAGGTGAGTTATCTGTGGACATGTCTTAGGTAAATCAAAAATTTTCAGAAAACCTATGTTGAAAAGTTTTTTAATTCCTCTGGAAAAGGCCTCAGATAGTATATTATACAGAAGTGGGGAGAGGGGATCTCCCTGTTTTATTCCTCTATTTGATGCAAAGTATCCTGATGCTACACCATTAATTATCACAGAGAAATGGGCTGAGGCTATGTTCTGCAGTATCCGGTTCACAAAAACTCCATGGAAACCAAATTTAAGGAGAATTGAATTAAGAAAAGACCATGATACCCTATCGAAAGCTTTCTGCATATCTAATTTGATGATTAGGTTCTGCTTCCTTGATTTCCTTTTTAACATTCTGGTCATTTCTTGCATCAAAATTATGTTATCTGTGATATCCCTCCCTTTCATGAAAGCACTTTGTTCAGGAGATATTAGTTGAGACATGAAAGGCTTAATCCTTTCCATCATCATCTTGGAAAAAACCTTGTTCACAAAATTTGAAAGACTTATTGGTCTAAAGTCTGAGAAAGTGACAGGTATTGTTCTTTTAGGAATTAAAGCTAGCCAGGTACTAGAAATAGCCTTAGGAATTTTTCCACTTTTCAGAAAGTCATTTGCAGCTTCAAGTAAATTTGTTTTTACATTATCCCAAAAGGTGGTATAGAAAAAACCAGAATATCCATCAGGACCAGGTGAGCTGTGTTTATTAAGGTTGAAGACTGCAAACTTAAGCTCATGGATCAGGAAGGGAGATAACAGTTGATCATTTTCTTGTTCAGTTATTACTCCAGGTATTTCAGCTAGAAAGTGATTCATATAAGTTCCTTGCTTCTGTGGTTCTTCTTCATTGAATAGAGCTTTATAAAATCCCACTGCTTCCTCTTTAATCTTTGTTGGATCAGAGATCCAAATTCCTTGTTCATCTCTAATCTTACTGATTCTAGATTTAGTTCTTCTTTCCCTAATTGAGTGATGGAAATAACTAGTATTAGCATCACCATATTTAAACCAATTCAGTCTTGCCTTTTGCCTAAGGTAGATTACTTTCTCCTTTTGAGCCCTCATCAACAGCTGTTTTGTGTTATTCAAATCTGTCAATATGGAATCAGTTGGGGTTTGTTGAAAAGAGATTTCTAAGTCATTTACCTTATTCTCATATTGAATCAGATTCTGATCAACATTACCAAAGTGAGTTGTATTCCATTGCTTTATTTCCTTTTTAAGCCTTTTTAATTTATAAACCATCCTATACATTCCTCTGTAGGGGGTGTCCAGGTTCCAATTAGATTCCACTAAATTTAGAAAGTCCTGTCTACTGGTCCACATCTCCTGAAATCTAAATGGTCTAGGGGCTTGTTCCTCAGATGATTGTATGGATAATAAAAGAGGAGCATGATCCGATGACAGTCTATTTAGAACATGTATTGAGCTGTTAGGAAAATTTTCAAACCAGTCTAATGAGCAAAGTCCCCTATCTAACCTTTGGAATATTAACTCTTTACATCGTTCCTTATATCTGTTATTGCACCATGTAAAGGAGTTACCTACAGTGGGAATATCATGCAAGTCCAGATCCCTTAGAAAATTATTAAATTGTTTCATGCTTTTTTTTAGGGGTTGACTTCCTCCCTCTATACTCAGATACTAAAGCTACTGTGTTGAAGTCACCAATAAAAATAGAATGAGGAAGATTAGTTGCCTTTAGGTCCTTCCATAAGGATTCTCTGATTAATCTATGTACACTTGCATAAATAAAAACACAATTCCAACTCAGAGAAGATAAAGAATCAATTATATTTACTTGTACATACTGATCGGTCTCACTTAAAACTGAGATGCTAAAAGACTGGTTCCAAAATAGCCAGATTTTAGCTCTCTGAGCAGAGTACGCATTCTGATATCCAAGGTCATATTTAAACTTAATGATCTTCTGATTTTCTTGCCATGGTTCAATTAGGCACATTATGTCTAACTTGTGTTTTTGTTTCAGGATCTTAAGTCTGTCTATTGAGGTACCAACTCCCCTTACATTCCAAACTAATACATTCCCAATTATGGTGTGTGTTATCATTTAAAAATTTTGGGGTTGGCTTTTTGTGTTGATCTGAGATTTCTACTAGTCTTAGCTGAGTTTTTACCTTTTTCTCCTGACTTTCCATTGTTATTAGTAATCACAGATGAAAGATTCTGCTCTGAGGGTCTTACCTGAGCCTGTGGCTGCTCTCTTTCTTTTTCCAAACTTACCATCTCAGAGATTTCTGATGTTTTTTCTTTCAGTTCTTCCTCTATGCTGGTGCTTTCCTCTGCTGAACCTTTTTGTGCTTGCTCTTCCAACTCCGTTTGTACCTGTTCTTTTAGAAACACAGGGGAAGTATTTTGGTTAGTATTAATATCGATTGATAATGTAACTTCCTGGGACTCAACTGTTTCATGGAAGATCTCTGCAATCTCCCCTTCCCGCTCTACCTGTTCATCATCACTGTCTTCCAAGGATTGGAAGGCATTAGAGATTGTAACTGTGTTCTTATTTGTTTCCTTTTCCATTATGGGGGAATGGGTAGGGGAGTGGTTCTTTTTTCTCCAAATGGATGTGGTTATTGGCTTAGATATATCATCTAGTGAGTAAAATGGACCATTACGTTTTTTATGACTTACCTTAAAGAAATTTATGTTGCTGTCAGTTAAGATTCCTGGGTTTATTGTTTGATTCTGCACATCCTTTTCCTTTTGTGAAACTGATAGAGCTGATGTCCCTCCCAAGTTAGTTTCCTCTGTTGGGTGAGGGCCTGTTCTCAGCTTATTAGGGGCAGTATTCTCTAACTTCTTGTTAGCTATTTTCCTCAGATTAGGATGCAAAAAGTTGCAGCTTGTGTTACTATGACCAATTATTTTGCAGTGAGTGCAATATGTTGGCAATTCCTCATACTCTATTGGGTATTCAGCTACCTTGTTTCCTATTCCTACCATAATTGATTTAGGGAGCTGAGCTAACAAGTCTATTTCTACACAAACTTTAATTGCTGAAGGTCTAGTTAATGCCATTGTTGCAGCATCCATCTTAAGAAACCTTCCTACCTGACTACTAATTCCAATTATAGCAGAGTTGTTATAGAAGTGGAGTGGTAGTTTGTGAAATGTTACCCAGACTGGTACTATGGAAGATTCCACTGATGGGGAGAAATCTGGTGTCCATTTCTGCATCTTCATTGTGTAACCTTGTATTGACCACTGTCCCTTCATCCAACACCTTTGGTAGTCTTCATTTTCCTGAAATCGAATCAAAACGTGACGATAATCAATAGAGCCAATTTGAAATTTCGATTTAAAACCTATTGATTTGAAGGACTGTTGTAGCGATTCCATCTGCGGTTTCCCTCGGATGAACTTTCCGACGAGGGCGTTCTGGTAGTGTGAAGCTAGGATTTCTCCTTCTTCGGGGGGGAGTATATATGCTATCTTTCCTTTGAATTCTGTTGTCGGGTGTAGGTTTGGGGTATCCGGAAGGGACGAGAGGAGGGGGGGTTGTTTTGTGTTGAGAGCTTGGACAAAGCTTCGAGCGACCAGGGGCTTATGGATAGGATCCGGAGGCGGAGGAGGCGTCGGCGACGCCATGATCATCCGCCGACGTGTCTATCAAGCGAATAATGGAATCGTATCTGTGAGAATTGGGTGAGATCGGTAGCAGTTAGAAATGGAGGTGAAGAAGAAGAGCGATGACTGTGTGAAATCGCACGTTGTGTTCGCACACAGGCACAGTAATGAGACCGTTTGATTGCTGGAAAGTTCTTTGCTGTGTAACAAAGATTCTTGGAATCACGTGTGGAATATATGAGATTTGATACGCGGTTAATCATGATAAAGAATATGAGATGTTCTTATATTTCCAAAATCTATTCAAATATTTGTAAAATATTTGATGGTTGGAGAAGATTTTCTCTGATTATGAGAATCAGATCTTCCGCGTATCTTTCCATAGGATTTCTTATGCATCTATAAATAGAACATTTATTTCAGACAGAAACCTCGCATCATTCTCAAGTTCCTCTCTACTTCTAACTTGAGTCTTATCTTCTTTCTTTGTCTTTGTTGGTGATAGTCATTCTGGCTTTGCGTGACTCCAAGGTAATTTTACTGGTTGAAATTGCCTGCAATGGTTTTATTCTAGGGAACGATGTCCACAACGGGACTCGTTTGTTTCAAGGACATCGAGTATTCTAGTAACTCCATCAATATATGTGATATATGTGATTGATTGAAACGTGCTTGTTAATTGTATTCTAAACTTTTCAATTATACGCATGAATAATTAATAAAATTTTATTATTCTTCCTTATATTAAATTGCTTGTGTAATTTCATTATTTAATTCTCAGATGTTTTATCAATCTATATTCAATATTGGTTTCGGTCAACACTCTCATAGCATCCCTACATATCGACTTATATCCGTTTATAACCTATAAATACTACAGCCCTTGGCAACACTCCATGCAATTTACGTTAATCAGAAAAAAGAAAGTTCTTAACAAAGAAATTAAGAAAGAGTTCTTAAAATGAAACAAAGCATTTCCATGAGTTTGGCATTGGTGCTTCTGGCAACTCTAGCAGCCATAGCGCCGCTCTCAGCGCACGGCAGAAACTGTCGAAAAATGGTACAAAAATCTTGGTCATGCAAAGGAGAAGTTCACCAAGTTTCACTTCTTCTTCCAGGATGTTGTCTCCGGGAGTCACCCCACCGCTGTCAAGATCGCCCGGGCCAAGGTCACCTCCACATCACCAACATTTTTTGGACTGATGAGGGCATTCGACGACCCCTTAACCGTGACGGGGTCACCGGATTCCAAGACCATAGGTTATGGTCAGGGAACCTATACTCTCACATCACAGGAGGATATTAGTATCCTTTTCACCTTCACCTTTGCCTACACGCAGGGAAAGTACAAAGGTAGCACTCTCAGCGTCCAAGGGCGCAACCCCCTCGAAGAACGGTACAGGGAGATGCCGGTTATTGGCGGTTCTGGTGTTTTCCGGCTGGCTCGGGGAAGCGCCATAGCCTCGTGATAAAATATAGAGGACTTTATTATGGTGCATTGATATTAATCAATGACACATCTCATCAATGATGATGATTACAATATATAGGCTTACAATAAACTAAATCCTACTAGGAATATAATTCTAAGTCTATAAGGAAACTATCATATATAACTAATTCTATAAGGTAACTACCATCTATAACCTTTCCTACAAGGAAAGGGTTTCTATTTCCTTAACACCCTTCCTCAAGTTGGAGCATGATGACAAGAATGTCCAACTTGCGAAAAAAATTATGAAATTGCTAATCAATAAAACAATTTTAAAAAAAAAATCTCAGTAGGGGTAGAAGTAGCAGCAACAACCGTAATAGTAGCAGCTGGTAGAACAGTATTTGTAGGAGACCATTCAAGGTAATTCTCTTAACACTTCAGGATGGTGGGTGCAATAACCAAACCAGGTCGTCAGAAGTTCCAATGAAGTAGGGATCAGTCGACAAACGACCAACATGTATAGGTAGCTTAGGGCCATATTGCAATTGCAACTGTTTCAGTAAAGTCATAATTACCTCATGGCTATTAATGTTCTGAAGCAAGTAGCCTCAAAACCAACATCAGTACGGGCCTGTTCTTTGGGATTACTTCCGCAGGCAGACATAGTGTAAAATAAGGTACAGATCAGCAGCAGGTACAATAACCGACAGCAGATCGGATTAGCAAGACACACCAGCGCGTTGAACGAGCGGCGGCGCGTAGAGATCGGTACAAGTTGTAAACCCGGACCATCGCCAGGACTAATGAAGTAAGGATCAGTCGTCACACGACTAATCGGCAAAGTAGAATGAGGGCCAGATCGTAATTGCAGCTGCTGAAATAAAGCTGTAATCACATCATAACCACTCATGTCCTGAATCTTCGGAACAGCAGAACTAGGCTAATCTTCGGAGCCAGACATATTGTAAAATCAGGTACAAATCAGGAGCACAGGACACACCGACGAAGAGTAAGCGGCGGCGCGTGAGGATGAGCAGTGGTCGTCGGACGTTGGACGGCGGCGAATGGCGATCGGCGTGTGGCGGTGGTTTGGCGCGTGGCGTCAAGATCAGCGGCGCGTGGACGTCGGACGACAGGTTTTAATGCAGCGGAAAATTTTCTATTCAGGTTTCAGAATTTTAGGCTCTGATACCATGATAGGAAATAAGGGTAAGAAAGAACCACTGGCGTATCACTGGATCAGGAATATACCATGATAGGAAGATCGAATCACTGGATCCAGGGTCTGTGAGATCCAACAGACAAGAGTAGCATTAACCCCAGGCCAAACAGCAGCATCTGGATGATCATCCTGGGGTTTTGTGATGGATCCATTAAGGAACCCAATCTTATGTTTGGCCAAGAATGCGCAACAAATCGCATCAGACCATTCATTGTAGTTTTCTGGTCCATTCAGCATGATTGGTACAAGTTGTAATCCTGGACCATTGTCGGAACCAATATAGTAAGGATCAGTCGACACACGACCAATTGGTAAAGCAGCATGAGTGCCAGAATGTGATTGCAGCTGTTTGAGTAAAGCTGCAATTACGTCACTAGCACTCAGATCCTGAAGTTTTGTACCCTGAGGAATCTCAAAACGAGGTTGTTCATCAGACTTACTGGGCTAATGCCACGACCCAAGATGGTATCGTTGAGTTCAGTGTCTACGTCCTGCACTATGAGTAGCAACTCCGTGTGTGTGCGCGCGCAATGCAATGATGTTCTAAGAATAATGAGCGATAAGCTTCATGGTATTTAATCTTTCATGCATATTTTTATTTTCATCGTTTTCAGTAATGAAATTTGTGTTGCTCTCCTGAGATGGACCCCTTTAATTTGAACCATTTTCTGTGTAATCTTATATAAGAGCGAAACTCGTACCTACGCATTGGTTGCATTCGGTGCTTAATTACTATCAGTAAACTATAACAGACAATCGAAGGTCTTGTTAGAAACTTTTTTTGATGCGTTCTTTTGTTCCATCCGATAGTTAGAGACGTACAGTGCCGTTAAGATGAGAAGCCAGAGAGCAGCTGCTTAGTCTTTTGACCTGCAAATCCAATCAAATCGTACTTATATTATTCTATCACTTTATAAGTCAACTCTCATCTTCTGCTTATCACTTTATAAGTCAATCGTACTTTTGTTTTACCCATGACCCATCACCGCCGATTTGGCAAAGAAAAATGCGTGTCATATACGCATGGACTCTAATTAGGAATTTATAAGACACAGGTTTTTCTGAACTACTTTCTTTTCATAATTGATGGAGCAATTAGTGTATTTTAAAATTTATGCACTTACATTTTAAACAAAATCTTGTTTTAGACAAACTAAATTTTATGCCATGGATTATTGTGCAACTATAAGAAGTTTCTTTTGGGATTGATTTTTTTAAAATGTACAGAGAATTTTAGGGACCTATTAAGCAATCATCAAAATACTATATATATCCCAAATTAGAATTTTCATTTTTCTTTTTATTTCTCTCGCTGATCGAAAACCGGCTCCAGCAGTGGTTATCACCGGATTCTGCTAGATTTCTACCGGTTTTCGCCACCTCCGCCAAAATCTCACCGGCATTATCTGCAATTCGACGCTGCAAAACCCTAGGCTCTGCAATTCAATGCCGCGGTCACACTTCTTCTTCTTCTGGTTCACATCGGCAGTTACTGGCGGATCTGTGCGACAGAGAAGAAGTGACGCCAGAGCACATTGCGAGGCATTGGTGACGACGATGATGAGGTGTTGCGAGGTGCTACGACTGCAATTTTCCCACTAGTAGAAAAGCATCTATTAAAGGCACCATTAGAAGGCGGTTCCAAGAAATTTCCGAGGAATCACCCTTGATTGAGATCTGAATGAGGTTCCGAACTCGGAACTCATTTCAGATCTGATTAAAGGCGGTTCAAAATTGATCAAAGATGGTTCCACCTTTGATTGCATCAATTAAATGCTGTTCTATTGAATATATGCCTTTAATGATGTGCCTTTGTTGGGTTTTTGGGCCTAATATAAATAGCTAGCTAGGGTTTTCTAAGGCAAACCCATTTCCTTAGTTCTTTCCCCACATCTATCAACCTCCACCCATTTTCTCTCTGCATCGCCTTTAAACACACTTCCCTATAACACTCTCCGCCTTCCGCTCTCCCCCCCACCCACCCGCAGCTCTCCATCCGCCCTTCCGTTGTTCTCCCACAACCCTCCCGCCTCACTCCCTCTCTCTCCCCCACCCAACGCAGGCTTCGACTCCCCCCACCGCCAAACCGACTCGTCTCCTCCGCCGGGAGTCAGATTCGCTCCACTCCAGAATCCCTCCTCCACTCAAAAGTAGCGCCGATGTATCACCTCCGCCCACCACTGAACGCTCGCCTCCGTCCACCACCGGAAGCTCGCCTCTGCCCGCCACCAGAAGCCATGCCTCCGCCACTAGGAAGCATGTTTATAGATTTGTTTGATTTTTATTGTTCTCTAGTTTGAGATGTTTACACATTTGCTTCTCTGAATTTGTTTAAAGATTTGCTTCCCTGAATTTGATATGTTTACAGACATGTTTCTTTGAATTTGATATGTTTACATATTTGCTTCTATAAATTTGTATTTCTATAATGTCAGATCAGTTTCTTTTGTCGCCGAAAACCTAGATTTTCGGAGGCCTTGTTTTTGGGACCTTGGAAATAGGTTCCGAACTCAGAACCAATTTCAGATCCAGTAGAAGGCGGTTCTTGGAACTTCTTTTGATCGAAACGATCAAAGGCACAACCAAAGAAGCCACTTTTAAGTGTCTTCTCTGGTCAATAAAATTGCCTTAATAAGTGTCTTCAAGGGGACGGTGAAGCGAGGCGTTGCGATTACGATTTTCCTTCAGGCGATGGTGAGGTGTTGCGGTTTTTAGGAAAGACACTATGGTTTTCAGGCAGTGCGAAACAGTTTTCAAGCGATACGTTGTAGTTTTCAGGCGATGGAGAGGCGTTGCATTTTTCTTTCAGGCGGTGAGATCCACGCTCCTTGGTGATAGACTGAAAAGGATAATTAGAGATCATATTATTGAGCCTATGCATGATAATACAATGATTCATTCCCTAAAATTGGAATGAGGATTCATGACTGCATTGCTGCAGATAATGAATGGATTTGGGTTTTTTTTGGAAAAATAGTATGGAACTGTCAATAAACTCAAAGTACACACAATTTTTAGCAATGAACACCAAACACATATCTTCTAATGTGAGCTTCCTATCGGTTTTCATTGTTAGTAATGCAAATGGGCCAATCAACCCAAAATCAATTTTAAAGAAAAGTAATTTTTTGGCTTTACTTTTAGTCCCACATGGGAAGTTTAGAAGGGACGATGAGTGTAGTTTAAATATGGAAATGCTTCACTACTACCTCAAATGAGAAGAAGGAATAAAAACCCCTCGCGCACGCAGTCATCGGCGACCAACCGCCTGTGATGAGGCGGGGCGTATTGGGTCTTAAGCCCATATCAATTTTTTTTGTCCCGGTCAGTTTGAGAGTCAAGCTTTATGAGACTTCTCAAAAACCAAACATTTTAAAATTCTATCCCTATTTTTCTCCTTACCTTTGAATACCCATTTTTACCTTGCTGAAATAATTTGTAAAACCCCAGAAGTCTTTTTTTTACTGAGTCGGAGTGGTTCCTAAATTTACTCAAACCACCTAGTCCATGTTATTTCCGAAACTTACTCAGTCGTCCAGAACTTACTCCATGCTCCCATCGTGCGGAACTGCTTCCAACGTTCAAGATTTTTAAGCTCTATTTGTTGTCTTGAGTGCTTACAAAAAGCCAGCCGGGAAGCAGATCCAAACATACACTTTACTACTATTTCTTCCTCGTATTCTTTTTCTTTTAAAGTTCTTAGTTCAGAGCATATGATACGAGTTCCTCCTCACTGCTTGAGTGCATGAGTTAGTTGAGGTTCTATGGTACCTTGGGGAGCAAACGCCTGCGCTAAACCTTGTACTACGGGTTGGGAAAAATTTCATTTCAAAGGAAGTGATCCTTCACGCCCACAATCATGTTTTCAAAACACAATTCTTTTTTGCTACTGCTTCTTTTTCGAAACAAAAAGTTTTTTCCAACACATAACGGACCATAGATTATTTTTCGTTCATTACTATAAATTTTACCAACAATTTTGAAACGATCATTATGAGTGGAGATGGTTTGGGTGGAGAGGGTTCGGGTGGAGAGGTTTGAGTGGAGAGGGTTCGAGTGGGGATGGTTCATGTGGTGATGGTTCGAGTGGAGAGGGTTCGGGTTGAGAGGGTTCGAGTAGAGAGGTTTGAGTGGAGAGGGTTCAAGTGGAGAGGTTCAAGTTGAGAGGGTTTGAGTGGAGAGGTTCAAGTGGAGAGGGTTCGAGTGGAGTGAGTCAAACATGTCAGGAGCACATCAGTGAAATCAGGTACAGTGTAGTATTGTTCCACCTTCTCCTCAAACTGTTTGTTGACCAGAATATTTCATCATTTTCCCTACTCAAATAAATTAATTATGCACAAAGCACATGTCACTTCTCTGTGACATTGTTTTTTTTTCCATCCAAACCCTCTCCAAAAAATTCTGAAACGGTACTGTTCACTCTACAGTTAGCTCTACTATATTGTAGCAACATTGTTATAGTATTTGTATAATTTGTTATCAAACTCACCGCACATCACGCGGTTGCGCGGTGTTACCTAAGTAGATTTTGTAACTCATAAACACTTTATTTTACCACTTTTGGAGCCATACTTGGCTACCAGTTTATGTGTTGAGCTGCAGAATCTCACCTTATCAAGACTCCATCAAGACAGAATGGTTTGGATCTTGGAAAAGAAAGGATGGTTCTCAGTAAAATCTTCCTATCCGGCTCTTAGGCCCAAGAAACCTGTCTATCCATCATCACTTGGAAGAATCTGGAAAACACCAATTCCTGGTAAGATCTCGATATTTACTTGGAGGCTAATGAATACTTCTCCCATTTGAAAATTTGTTGCAGTACTGTGGTTTTAATATAACATCTTAGTGCATATAGTTCAATCTATGTGCTTTTACTGCTGATGAGGTTTGGCATAACATTCATACACTTATGATGATAAAAAATGAATCCTTTACCTCTATCTGGGATCGAATCTCCTTGCATCTTTGTTTTAAAGGCTTGTCTAAAACCCATAATGCCTTAGTCAAATTACTTGCTTTAATTACCTTATGGTGTCTTTGGAAAAGCAGGAACTCATTTCTTTATGATTCAAAAAGTCTAAACGTGTCGAGCATAGTTAATCAAATTATTAGACTTGCCAATGATTGTCTATATGCAAATTCAGATTCCTTTTGGACCATAAATGGGGTTGCTCCTTTTTATAAGAAAACTGAAAGAAAGAGAATTCAGGTAATTAAATGGAATAAGCCGGACTTGGGCATTAAATTAAATTCAAATGCTGCCTTTAACTATACTACAAAGATTGTAAATGGTGGTCTTATTTTCAGAAAATGGGCAGGATCACTCGAAATTGCAAATGCTGGTCTCCACTGGAACCCTCTCGAACATCTCTTTCCCTGCTCCATCCCCTTTGTCTGCTGAGTTGTACTCCCTCAAGCTTGGAATTCAAATTTCGACTGATTATAATCTTCCCGTGTCTATGGTGGAAACGGACTGCAGATTAGCCATAGAAGCCATAAATGTGTCAGAGTCACAAAACTTTGAAGCCTATAGTCAGTCTGTAGAGATAAAATCCCTACTACAGCCCAACAAGATTCAGTGCCGATTCATTTTTAGGGGTAGCTAATTTAACCTCTAAGCATGTGACCCTGCAAGGACAGTGGGGAGTCATAAATCAATTGAATTTTAGTGCGAGGCTAAAAGGTCTGATTAATATGGACAAATTTCATATACCTAATCTAAGAGTTTAACAAATGGTAGCCCCCAATTTTGGGCCATAGTGTATGATACCTTTTGGCTTGATATTATTTTTGATAGCGTGTTACATTCGTGTGGTATTTAATTTTTTTTCCAGTTGCCTTCTGATACATGAAAGTTTCGATTCTTGCTTTGCTTTTGTAAAGTCCTCGGGAGTTGGACTTGTTATATGGCAAATTGTGAATTGTGGAAATCTGGTGTTTAAACACCGTTTTGCAGGTTTTAAAGATTTCCGAAAACACAGATTTTTATCCACGGAATTATGGAGTATATTGATGTGATCAAATCAGAATATTGTGAGAGATATTATCTTAGTTCGTGGAAGATTAATTCTGGTAAACGAATATTCCTGTAATAGTTGGGAATTGATTTAGTAGTTTAATTATGGTACAAGTCCTATTGTTAACAGGATTGTCCATTTAAGTACCAGATTAGAATCAGAGTTTTCCTTAGTCTAGAAGTCTATTTATGGTAGAGTTAGACAAGGAAGGAAGTTGATTCAAGGCAGGATTGCGATGGAATAAATAGAAGAAAAAGACAACGCAATCATTCTTCGAGCGTCCAGTGCTATTCTCTACGTTGAGAACTTTGGAGCGATCTGCCGTGCTGTTTGGAGGTTCGTAAATCAACCGACCAAGTTCGTAAAGATCAGAAACAAGGAAGTCTTAATTCCTCGGGAGGAGGAGATCCAGGGAGACGTGTTGATCGTGAGGGTTCAACGACGTAGGATCGACAGTGAGGGGAGCTCACAACATTCACTCTGTAGGTTAGCAATGGATTAGTATTTAAGTTAAGCTTCTTGTACTAAAGACTGCTTTCTAGTGAATGGTTTCTGATCTGGGCAAGGCCCCGCAGACGTAGGTGTATTTGCACCGAACTGCGTAACCAAGTTGTGTGTGCACTGCGTGTTTCGTTTTGAGTTTTAACATCAAACTGAACTTGGTGTTTCAACACCAAACTGTTAAACAACTTGGCATAAAGGTTCAGAATTTAGGTGAAACTGAAATTCAATTGGTATCAGAGCAAGGCACTTGCTGACCCCTATACAGGGAGAGTGAGATCAGGTTTCACCATGGCACCAAAGGAGGGGGCATCAGTCACGCGACCACCATTGCTGGAACAAGGAAATTATGCTTACTGGAAGGCACGTATGAAAGTATTCATTGGAGCTCTAGATGATCAAGCTTGGAACTATGTCATAAATCAATACACTCCACCTGCTAGTGACACAACTGAAGGATCAAGCTCCACTGCCACTAAACCATTCTCTAGGTATTCCACCGAGGAGCATAAAGCGCACGTGTCCAACTCAAAAGCATTGAATTCCATCTTTACGGCTGTGGACGAAGATCAGTTTAAAATGATTTCAAACTGTGAGACTGCAAAGGAAGCGTGGGATGTGTTACAAACTTACCATGAGGGAACAAGCTCTGTAAGAGAATCAAAGCTGCAGTATTACACGACCAAATTTGAAGAACTGAAGATGCGTGAAGATGAAACTATCTCCGAGTTTAATGGACGAGTCCGAGATATTGCAAACAAGGCTTTTCAGTTTGGCAAAAAGTACAAAGATCAAAAACTTGTAAGGAAAGTGTTGAGGGCATTACCCCCACGGTTCAACATGAAGGTCACGGCAATAAATGAAAATTGAAGGATCGGAACAATGACACTTGATGAACTTATGGGATCTCTGGAATCGTATGAAATGGAGATGTTGCAAACTAAAATGGGGAAGAAAGAAATTGCGTTTTCAAGCACAAACACTGGAAAGGTTGATGATTCTACAGATAATGAAGAGACGGATGAGATTGCAAACATAACCAGGAATTTCTCCAGATTTATGAAGAAGATGAGCAGGAAACCACAAGAAAAGTCAAGTGGGAGCAAAAATCCGAATGCAAACTCCACTCCACGATTTGGTCAATCTACTGGTGTTGAAACACCAAAATTCAAATCGGTAAATCCGAACCTGAATAGGAGAATCCAGTGCAGAGAGTGTGAAGGTTTTGGACACATACAAGCTGAGTGTGCCAATACACTCAAAAGACAAGGGAAGTCATATGCCACAACCTGGAGTGATGATGATGGAGGAGATGATGTTAAGTATGAAGATGAGTATACAAATCATGTTGCTTTCGACGTGTCAATGGTGGAGGTAGACGACTTTTGTAAGGAAAGTCTCAGTGTGCTGAACGAAGAAGAGATCTGTAGCTCAGATGAAGAGAGTAGAAGCGTTAGTGATGAAGACATTCGCAAAGAAAGCATGGAGATGTACAAGATGTGGTTAAAAGTGGCAGATGAAAACAAAGAACTCAAGGCTGAAAACAAGAGGTTAAGTGAGAATGCTAAAGTGTATAAATGCGAAAAGGAATAGGCAACTCGAGATCTGGAAAAACTCAAGAAGGAATTTGCTGTAGTGGTGCAACGAGCAGAGGAAGCAGAACAATCCATTAGACGCCTCAATACTGGGAAAGCTAAACTCGAAGAATGTCTAAGGATGGGACAGACGAGCAAATTTGGCATTGGCTATGAAAGGACAGTGAAAGAAGGAAATCATCAGACAGATCAAAATGCACCAGCTCCAAGAATAATTGAGAAGAATGGTCCCACAAAAAGGGTCAGACGATGCGGATACTGTGGAGTTCAAGGTCATGTGACAAACAGATGTTTTAGACTGATGAAAACCCTGTCTGTCAACACAGAATATCGGGGCATGCACACCAACCCATATCGATGTTTCAACACCAATCCAGTTCGAGGTTTCAACACCAACTTTGAACATAAAACGCACAAATTCAACACTGGAGGATACAAAACTGGATCTCTCAACACACGGGTTAATCAGAATCCACAACAAGTCATTCGACCAGTACGCCAGGTATGGGTTCGAAAATCTCAAGATGTTTGTTTTTCTAGTTTTGTATGTTTTGGGGCACATACAGGAACCTCGTGGTATTTTGATAGTGCGTGCTCAAGGCACATGACTGGAGTTCCTGAATTCTTGCAAAAATTCAAACCTGGATTTGGTGGACACGTTAAATTTGGTGATGGAAAACGGAGCAGAATCATTGGCAAGGGTGAGTTAGCAATTAAAGGACTCCCCGTGTTTCAAGATGTATTGCTTGTGGAAGGTCTGAAGGCTAATCTATTGAGCATTAGCCATCTATGTGACAATGATATGACAGTTAACTTTGACAAAGGAAAATGTATTGTTAACCATGGGACTGGAGTATTCACTGGAACAAGGTCAATAGATAATTGTTATTTGCTCGATCAAGATGTCACATGCTTGAGCTCGAAGAAGGAAGTTAGCACTCTATGGCACAGAAAATTGGGACATATAAATTACAAATCCCTGGCCCGTATTTCCAGACTGAATGCAGTCAGAGGTATTCCTGAAATCGGTGAAAGCAAGGAGGTTGTGTGTGGCTCATGTAAAGAAGGAAAGCAAATTCGGATCCCACACCATGCTGTTAATGATGTTTCAACGTCAAGACTTTTGGAGCTTCTACATATGGACTTAATGGGGCCGATCAATACACCCAGTGTTGCAGGGAAGAAGTACATTTTTGTGTGTGTAGACGACTTCTCGAGATATACTTGGGTATCTTTTCTCAAAGAGAAGTCAGAGGCAGCTGAAGTTTTCGAGACCTTGGTGTACAAATTACATGTAGAAAAAGGATCTACTCAGGCAAGAATTGCACGTATCAGAAGTGATCATGGAAAGGAGTTTGAAAACTCTAGATTTAATAACATCTGTAAGACACTTGGTATACACCACGAGTTCTCTGCTCCCATCACACCGCAACAAAATGGTATAGTTGAAAGGAAGAATCGAACACTGCAGGAAATGGCCAGAGCAATGTTAGCCGAAAAGAAAATTCATTCTAAATACTGGGCTGAGGCGCTTCATACAGCATGCTACACCATCAACAGAGTATATCTGCGTCCATTTACTGAGAAGACACCGTATGAGATTTGGAAAGGGAAGAAACCTGATGTGTCGTATTTTCATGTTTTTGGCAGTAAGTGTTATATCCTAAAAGATCGTGTGCCGTTAGCTAAGTTCGAATCTAGAAGTGATGTCGGGATATTCTTGGGTTATTCTCCCACCAGTCGAGCATACCGAGTGCTTAATCAACGTACTGGAACGGTCATGGAATCTATTAATGTGGTGGTAGATGATTCTGAGGACGACAAGGTTGGAGAAGGTGAAGTGCTGGAACCAGTGTTCCCTACTGGTGTTGAAACACCAACAGCGTCAACCGGTGTTGAAACACCAGAAACCGAGACACCTGAATCTGAACAGCGTCCGTCCAGACATATGCAACTTCGGGATCAACCTCGTGTAAATTACAGGGAATTGGCAGGATTATCTTGTTTCATATCACTCACGGAGCCGAAGAATTATAAAGAGGCTTTGCTCGATGAATATTGGATTTCTGCTATGCAAGAAGAATTACAGCAATTCGAAAGAAACAATGTTTGGGTTCTTACCCAACGACCTGCAAATGTCAATGTGATCGGTACCAAGTGGATTTTCAAGAATAAATCTGATGCAGATGGTAATATCACAAGGAATAAAGCATGCCTCGTTGCTCAAGGGTACACGCAAGTAGAAGGAATAGATTTTGATGAGACTTTTGCACCTGTAGCCAGATTGGAGTCAATCAGACTTTTGTTGGCTGTGTCGTGCATTCTGGACTTTACTCTTTTCCAGATGGATGTCAAGAGTGCATTCTTGAATGGGGTCGTGAAGGAGGAGGTGTATGTGGAGCAACCTAAAGGGTTTGAAGATCCACAGTTTCCTGATTTTGTCTATCGGTTGAATAAGGCACTATATGGCCTCAAGCAGGCACCCCGAGCATGGTATGAGCGACTGACAACCTTTCTGATTAAAAAGGGCTATCGTCGAGGGGGAGTAGATCGGACTCTGTTCGTACTACACAAAGGTTCAAATATTCTGATTGCACAGATTTATGTAGATGATATTGTGTTTGGATCCACCTTTTCAGTCTTGTTAAAGGAGTTTGTTGACTTAATGACTAATGAGTTCGAAATGAGCATGGTAGGGAAACTGTCATATTTTCTGGGATTGCAAGTTATTCAGGAGAAGAATGGTCTCTTCATCAATCAGCAGAAGTATGCTGAAAACTTGATCAAGAGATTTGGACTTACAAGCGCAAAAGCAATACGCACTCCAATGGCTACTACTGATAAACTGACAAAAGATGAGCAGGGACAAAGTGTTGATCAGAAAATGTACAGGAGTATGATTGGGAGCCTGTTGTACTTAACCGCAAGTAGACCAGACATTTGTTTGAGTGTTGGTATTTGTGCTCGCTATCAAGCAGATCCAAAGGAATCACATATGTCAGCAGTGAAGAGGATTATTCGGTATATAAGTGGAACAGTGGAGTATGGAGTATGGTTTTCTCGTAACAAGGATTCACAGTTAGTAGGGTTCAGTGATTCAGACTGGGCTGGGAATGCTGATGATCGTAAGAGTACTACAGGTGGATGTTTCTTTGCTGGATCGAATCTAGTCAGCTGGTATAGCAAAAAGCAGAATTCCATATCTTTGTCTACGGCTGAAGCAGAGTATTTAGCTGCTGGGAGTTGTTGTGCACAACTATTGTGGATGAAGCAGATGATGAGAGATTATGGGTTTGATGATGTGAGTCTGACAGTGCTGTGTGATAATAAAAGCGCTATTGATATTTCCAGGAATCCTGTGCAACATTCGAGGACGAAGCACATTGATATTCGTCATCATTTTATTAGGGACTTGGTTGAAAAAGAAGAAGTTACAGTCCAGTATGTGCCAACAGCTGAACAACTGGCCGATATCTTTACAAAACCTCTGGATGGTGAGACGTTTGAAGTACTTAGACAGCACTTGGGTGTCTGTCGAATGTAAGGTACTGAGGCTTGTACTTTCTATTGTATTATTTACTGCTTTGTTTTCTTTATATCGTGAAAAAGAAAAAAAAATGAATGAAAAATCGAAAATACCAAAAATATGTGAAGTGGTGTTTAAACACCAAGGATTTCAGAGGCAAGTAATTCAGATGGGCTGAATATGTGGGCCAGAAAATTATGTTGGGCCTAAGATGTGCGTATGACAGTCTGAAGAAAGGAGAAAGGAGATGGTCTTTTTGGTGTCGAAAAAGGGGGGAAAGAGAAAGTAGATTCCCACACAAACTCAAACCAGTAACTGTTCATCTTCTTCCTCAGTTCGGAGTTCTCTGTTCCTCAAGATTTTTTTTCACAACCCCCGGTTATTGTTGCTCACCAATCAGATAACAATGCCGAGCTCCGTGTTCAAGAAGATGGTCGGAGATTCAGTCAGGGTTCGGGTGCCTGAGAATCCGAGGATTGAAGAGCTCGGTGATGACACAGACTTGAACGAGATGGGTGGAGATCGAGTACGGACAGTAGGGGCTTGGTATGGACAAAATCAGAGGAGACGGAAAGCCAGCTTTGATTGCTCCTTCGTCCGTGATGGTATGTTTTTTAGCTCTGTTCTCGAATTCATAGAATGGATGGTGCAAAATAGGGACTATGTAGACCTCAGGAGATATAAAAATTTGCATGGCAAGATAAATAGGTTTAAGCTTGATGAGGTGTTGACTGGGAGAATAGGAAACATTAAGGAGATCAGCGACTATGATGCTAAGTTAGTTGGGGTTGGTTTTGGAGAAACTTATAAAGTAGAATATGAAGAGGGTCAGTTCGAGAGCAAGTTCTTTACAATCTATACTCGGATAGCATCATTGCATAGGCCCAGTATAAAAAATTTGGGAGATAATGCTTTTGTACAGCCTTGGATAAAAGTGGTCAAATCCACTAATGTTTCTAGGGAGATGGTGTGTGTTGATGAGTCTCTGAATCAGACTCAAATATCTCTGAGAAGGTTATCGATTCCAGTTGTGGAGATCTCTGACAGTGAAGAAGAAGCTGGAAGTGTTGGAAGAGTTACTACAGAGGAAACCCCGATGAATGTAACTGAAGAGGCCACTGTGCTGGATGAAGCTCTGGCAGCCTTTATGAGATCTGAAGAGGCTCTGGCAGCATTTGTGGGATCAGATTCAGAGAAGGATGTTGTTGGAACTGTGGCTGAGGAAAAGAGTGAAAATGCTGAGATGCCAGAAGAAGAGAAATCAGAAGGAGTGAATATGCTGGGTTCTGGTGTTCCAACACCAGGAGAGGATTTGACTGAGGAGCAGCAAATCTCTGAGATGTTTGGAAGTGATGTTGAAACACCACCAGAGACTAGTCCAGTCCAGGGACTTAGGAAGAAAAGAAAGGAAGTTGGTGTTCAAACACCAGTTGAAGGAAGTTCGGCCTCAGCCTCCAAGAAAATTCGGAGATCAAAACGCTGCAGAGACAGGAATGGAGTTGAAAGTGAAGACAGTGATGAACCCATTGGGGAGAAGCTGAAGAGATTAAGGGCAGAACAGCTGAAGCAGTCCGCTAAGAAAATGAAGCCCAAAGTCATGCCTGCACCTGAAGTCAGTCAAGCCATTTGCAGTGAATGGTATGATAATGATAGTCAAGACAAGTTTGAATTCATCAGTGGGAGAAAAATCCTAGCAGAGAGACCGGCTGATGCTGAAAAGTATGAAGATTGTGGATTTACTGCGTTTCTCAAATACCTTAAGGTGCTTAGAGCTGCCACTTGCTTTGCAGAATTCAATAAATAGATGGTACTGGAATTTTATTCAAATTTGAAGGAAGAATGTGAGGATGAAGACTCTCGGTGGTTTCACAGAGTCTATGTGAGAGGGAAAGTCGTTGTTTTCTCTCCTGAGGCTGTTAGCAGATGTTTGCAGCATGGAAATTTCAAGAACTCTCAGTCGGTGTTTCAACACCAAGTTCCAGGAAACTTTGATGAGGTAGCGGTTGAGTTGACAGGAGGAGTGGAAAGTAGTTGGCCACTTGCTGGGAGACAACAAATTCCAGCATCAAACCTGACTTCCAGGTATTACTGTCTATATGTGGTAGCAGTGCATAACTGGATTCCGTCGGTGAACAGCACTATGGTTACAAAAGAAATGGCAACGTTGCTTTACAGTCTGGGTGCGAGGCATCGAGTGAATCTGGGTAGACTGATATTCAATGACATTCTGGATTGTGCCCGTAAAACTAGGAAGGAATCTCTAGTCCATCCGTGCGTTATTTCCATGGTACTGCTGAAAGGAGGAGCAGTTGCAAGGGAGACAGATGAGATAATATCTACACATGCCTTAAGGCCAACCCTCAGGACTTTGAGTGGCCGGATAGTGAAGGATCTCCCCTGGACGCCTCCGGCGACTACTGGCTTGGATGGAGGAGCAGCTCGGGTGAGAGCAATTGAGGCAAGGGCAGTGGTGTGTCACGAACTACTTAGGCGTCATCAGGCAGCAATAGTCAAGATTCAGGGGGAGATTGCAGCCTTGGAGGCTGAAAGAGAAGCTTTATTGGCAGAAACTCAAGAAAGGTCCAATGTTGGTACTTCAAAAGAATCGGACGACAGTTTGGCTTAATTGAATTTTTCTTATTTTTCTTGGCCTTCTTGTCATATTAATGAATTCAGGGGGAGACGTTTTGGAAGTTTTATATTGTTGATTGATTCTAAGTTCTGATTTGATTCTAAATTCGGTCTGGATTCTGGATATGTGTGCTAGCCGGTTTTCTGCTGATCTATGACCTTTATTCTGGTATTCTGGTGTTCTGTTTTGTGTGTATTAATGAATTCACCAATATGCCAAGGGGGAGATTGTAAAGTCCTCGGGAGTTGGACTTGTTATATGGCAAATTGTGAATTGTGGAAATCTGGTGTTTAAACACCGTTTTGCAGGTTTTAAAGATTTCCGGAAACACAGATTTTTATCCACGGAATTATGGAGTATATTGATGTGATCAAATCAGAATATTGTGAGAGATATTATCTTAGTTCGTGGAAGATTAATTCTGGTAAACGAATATTCCTGTAATAGTTGGGAATTGATTTAGTAGTTTAATTATGGTACAAGTCCTATTGTTAACAGGATTGTCCATTTAAGTACCAGATTAGAATCAGAGTTTTCCTTAGTCTAGAAGTCTATTTATGGTAGAGTTAGACAAGGAAGGAAGTTGATTCAAGGCAGGATTGCGATGGAATAAATAGAAGAAAAAGACAACGCAATCATTCTTCGAGCGTCCAGTGCTATTCTCTACGTTGAGAACTTTGGAGCGATTTGCCGTGCTGTTTGGAGGTTCGTAAATCAACCGACCAAGTTCGTAAAGATCAGAAACAAGGAAGTCTTAATTCCTCGGGAGGAGGAGATCCAGGGAGACGTGTTGATCGTGAGGGTTCAACGACGTAGGATCGACAGTGAGGGGAGCTCACAACATTCACTCTGTAGGTTAGCAATGGATTAGTATTTAAGTTAAGCTTCTTGTACTAAAGACTGCTTTCTAGTGAATGGTTTCTGATCTGGGCAAGGCCCCGCAGACGTAGGTGTATTTACACCGAACTGCGTAACCAAGTTGTGTGTGCACTGCGTGTTTCGTTTTGAGTTTTAACATCAAACTGAACTTGGTGTTTCAACACCAAACTGTTAAACAACTTGGCATAAAGGTTCAGAATTTAGGTGAAACTGAAATTCAGCTTTCATATACCTAATACTTTTTTTAATTAAACCACAATACTATTACTTGAAAATGATTTAAAACCATGGTTTTTAAACCTATTACACTAATATTTGGCAAAGAAAAATGCATGTACACATTCACTTTTTTTTTACGATTTAAGAGAGAAGATCTGCTGAAAAACTAATTTCTTTAATTTATGTAGTTTTTACGAAGTAGTATTTTTAAATTAAAAATCGAATGTTTAAATTTAAATAGTGTATTTTTCAATTTACATATGTTACCCTTTTAGTACTAGATTTCTTATTATACATTCAAACACGTCTTATGTATTCAATATTTAATGTTATTATAAAATACATTAATTGTTCTACAAATTTTAAAAATGTACCATTTACTTAAAATATAATATGAAATTTTAAAAAAAATACATTAATTCTGCAAGTTCATAAATAAATATGAGTATCACAAAATAATGAGCATACAAACATTTATAAAGAAAATTATTATTTAATAAAAGAATTTAAATACTTTTAAAAAAATTAGTGTGTGACGAGTTCTAGAGCACTCACTAAGAAGAAGAAATTCGAGAATCGAGAGCAAACTCTTGCATTGGTGTGGGGAGGGACATTAAAGGAAATTTTACGTATCCGAAAAGTTACTTTGTAGATCACTTTTATGTCCTCGCATTTAATCGTCTATAGTCAAAGATAGTCCCGTATAAAGGGTGGCGACTCCTTCACAACTTCGCATGGAAGGTAAGGTTCTTAGATGCCAATGACAAGTCAATGTGAGCGATGGAACGATGGCTTTCAAATGACAATCATTGATAGTTCGTCATATATTTAGATGCCTCGGCCACAAAAGGAATATTACTCAGGCGGGTAAATTCTCTCCTACTGGCCAAGAGAAACTGGCAAAACAGCGTTGAGCACCAACGAATTCTCCAAAGATATTCTTTCAACTCCTCTCGCATTTGGAATCAAGCACTGTGAAATCCCGAACATAATTAGACTAATAAATAAAATATACCTTAGATACAAGTCGTGTTATCTCAATTTGACCTTTTAATATCACTCAAATTGAAAAAATATATATTTATTTATGGATGCGTATTAATAAAACAATTTTAAAAAAATAACTGAATAGATATGGACGTAGTGCTAATTATAAAATATAAATTAGGAAAAATAATTATTATGGATTTATCTAGATGTTAATCTCGGTTGATCATAGATTAAGTGAATTTGAATGAATAATCTTAATTAATAGTAATTATTGAAAAACATATAGTAATTAATATCAAACGATGATGAAATATTAGTTTTATTATAAGATTCATTTAAGAAAAAGAAAAATAATAATAATACGCACATTTACGAAGACCCGTAAAAAAAAAGTAAATAAGAAATAGTATTTAGAGGGATTAATAGAATATTTACGTCATTAGAATTTTATAATAAAGCCTAGTGATATTGAGTTTACTATTGAAATCAAATATTGATTACTAGCTTGAATGTTAATTAAATATTTATATTAGTATAGAGTTCGTAATATTAAAATTACAATTATCTACTCATTTCAAATTATAAAATATAATGATTACATTTAAAATAGTAAATACAATATTAAAGAATTAGAAAAAAAAGAAATAAAGGAATAATTAAAAGAATTAAAAAGAAGAAACAAATAAAATTAAAGAGCAAGGGTAGTACTATATCTAAAATGGAAGGAAACGTGAAAAGAAAAGAAAAAAAAAAGAAGAAAATTAATAAATATACATTTATTAGTTAACTATAATTTAAATAAAATAGAGATAAGTGTCAATATAACCCTATCTACTTGAGTAAGTGCTAATATAATCCTATGATAATTTTTAGTGCAAATATAACCCTAACTAGTTAATGAAAGTGGCAATATGACCCTCAGACCCCATTTCCTGCATTGACCTCAATTTTTTAGCATTGACTCTATGTAAATTGACCAAAATACCCTTTGGGCTAACTCTAAAATTAGGTGGACAATTTTACCCTCATAGTTTGCCGGACCGCCATAGTTCGCTGAAATTAGGTAGGGTTATATCAGCACATTATGCAATCTTATTGGGTTATATCAGCACATTCCTAATGTTTGTAAGGTTATATCAGCACATTCCTAATATTTGTAAGGTTATATCAGCACATTCCTAATGTTTGTAAGGTTATATCAGCACATTCCTAATGTTTGTAAGGTTATATCAGCACATCCTTAAAATTTATAGGATTATATTGGCACTTTCACTAATTATATAGGGTTATATTGACACCTTTGAATATTGAAAGGTTATATTGATACTTATATCAACTAAATAGGGTTATAAAAGCACTTTTTCAATAAAATAAAATGTTGGAGATAAACTTAACGGAGTACATGGCCTATTTGTCTATTAGGCTATGGGCAGCGATCTCTTACCAATTAAATATATTAATTTTTCTTCTCTCTCTTTTCCACCTCAGCTTAAGAGACAACTTAAGAGACAACCCCTTTTTTTCTCCACAATGGTTAAAAGACCACTATATACTATTCATGAACTCCACTTGATTTTCTCTATCCTACTCATTAATTTAACCATTAAATTTTATTTTAAATAAATTTTTCCACCCAAAATAATTTGAATGTGAAATTTAATAATGTGTTTTAATATTTAAAATGTGATTTCTTTTTTTTTCAAAATAAATTAAATAATTTATTTTTCTCGTTCTTGTCAATATCATGCTTCGGTGTAAATTTCAATTTTTTAAAGAAATTATTAAAACGAAATTTAAAAAATAAATAATAAGAGAATTTCATTTTTTTAAAATTATATAAAAAACATTTAAATTGCAAAAACCAATTATAAAAACTATAAAAATTACAGAAAATACTAAATTCCGAATTTGAAAATAGACGATAATTTGGATTTTGCGAAGAATTTTCCAAATTGAAAGAATTATCTTTGCCCTTCGACGTTTTTCGTGGATTCATCACAAAAAATGAATTACAATGTAGAAGATGAATTAGTGAGGTGGAAGTATTGGAATTGGAAGTAGTGTGATGAAATGAGTTGAAATTATGTATATTTATAGGTGAAAAGTGGAGGAAGATGGAATAAAAAATTAAAATTTTGAAAAAAAATCTAAAAAATACGTCGGGGACACATGTCGACACCAGAATGGGACACGTGTCCCATTCAAAATAATTTTTAAAATTAGTAAATGAGTGGGACACGTGTCTCCACCAGAATGGGACACGTGTCTCATTCAAAATTTTAAAAAAATTAGCAACTAGTGGGACAGGTGGCCCACTCAGGGGACGACATGTGTCCCTTACGGACCAAAAAAAATGGGCCGCTTTTCAGCAGCCCTTGCACATGACTTCGGTCAGAAATTGGGCCCACGACCGATCTCTTATTTGGTCTCTTAGCAAGAGACTCTTGAGGGGTCTCTTGTTAAGAGATCACTCTAGAGACCACCACTGTGGTGGTTTTCAGTCTCTAGAGCGATCTTTTAATTTTAAGAGACCACCACTACCCATGCCCTTACAGTAGCCTAAAGAGAAGAGATTTAATCATCCTTATCTTTTGCTCCTAAGGCCACGTGCCCAGACCTAAGGAAGTGTATGAAACTTTTTGAAGCTTTCTTGATGAGCTCTATGTATACACGAAGACTCTGGTAACATGGCAAAGTATTGAGAAACACTGTATTTTTCATAGGTTTATGAAAATACATAGTTTAATTAGAATAATATAAGGAAAATATCTTAGTTGTAATATCAAAATTTTAGTATGCAACATATAGTAGTTATAAAATTTATAATCTGATTCATGCAATCCAAAAATTTTATCTTCATTTATTCTAATTTACACTTTAAACTTTAATTTTTTCATAACTTATGAAAATACCGTATTTCAGGAGACAGACTCTGGCAACATTGTGGAAAATTCTCCCTTATAAATATGCATATATGCTGTGGGGATCAAGGATGGGTTTAGTTTAAATTTTAAAGAAAACAACCCCGTTATAAATAGGATACGGAATATGGTGGAGTTGTGGTAATCTCAAACGAGTCTAATATCCTGGTAGGTGAGTGTTTTCATCGCTCTATCACGAATTGAAATAAAAGTTATTGCACGGTGTGTCCTTTATCGCACTATACTTAATATTGTGAAACTGAGTAAATTAATTGTCCTGAAATTTTATGTTGGTATGCCTTGAATACTGTAATAGCCGCTTCTGCGACCCTGGCCTGGAATACAACTACATCTACAATTATGATAAGAATATAATTCCAATTCCAATTCCAATTTGGACTGATGTTGATTTGGGCCGAATTGTGTTTTGTTCCAATCCCAGTTTGTTAGGGTTTAGTAGAGACAGTATATAAAGTGTCTCTCTTCTCTCTGTAAAAATTAATTCTGTTCTGCACTTAGATAGGTAGAAATCTGGCCAATTTCTTGGCGTCTGTAACCTGCTACCTATTATAGTGAATCCGTCTCCCGTGGATGTAGCCAAATTGGTGAACCACGTAAATCTTGTGTCTTGTTATTTTCGTTCATATTTTCTGTTCTTTCTCCATTCCGCACAACAAACTGGTATCAGAGCGATTTCTTTTTCCGGCGATATCCGTAGTGGGTATATCGGATTCTTGGCTCATCAGATCGGAGCTGATCGGGGAGAAAGATGTCTGGGTTGAACGTGAAGATCGACAAGTTTACTGGGAGAAACAGTTTCAGTTTATGGCAGATCAAGATGCGAGCTTTGCTGAAACAGCAAGGTTTGTGGACTCCGCTGACGAAGGATTTCGCGAGCAGTTCTGGCGATGTGGTGAGTCTGGAAGAAAAGGCACACTCGACGATTATGTTGTGTCTCGCGGACGAAATCGTCACCGAGGTCTCAGATCAGGAGACTGCTGCACAACTGTGGCTGAAGTTGGAGAGTTTGTATATGACGAAATCTCTAACCAACAAGTTGCTTATGAAACAACGCCTCTTCGGTCTCCGAATGCAGGAAGGTACGCAACTCAGAGACCATCTAGAGCAATTGAATACTTTGTTATTAGAATTGCGAAATATAGATGTGAAAATTGAAGATGAAGATGCTGCTTTGATTTTGCTAGTTTCTTTACCACTTTCGTATGAGAATTTTGTTCAGTCATTTATTGTTGGTAAAGATTCTGTGTCTCTGGAGGAAGTAAGATCCTCTCTCCATAGTAGAGAGTTGCGACATAAGGCAAACAGTACAGGTACAGAAAATCAGGCCACTGGCTTGTTTGCTAGTGACGGAAACACAAAAGGCAAGGAAATCGGCAATAAGAAGAAGGGCAAGAAGTCATTTTCAAAGGGTCCTAAGGCCAATGATGTTTGTAACTACTGTAAGGAGAAGGGGCATTGGAAAAAGGAGTGTCCGAAGAAGGCTAGTAAATCTGGGAGTACATCTGGTACTGCTGCTGTGGCTGAAGGGGATTTCAGTTGTGAAGATGATTTTGCTCTAGCTGTTACTGGGAAAAATAATCATTCTAATGCGTGGTTTCTTGATTCTGGGGCATCCTACCATATATGCCCAAGGAGAGATTATTTCTCAACTTATGAGCAAGCTAAGGGCATCATTACTACGGCAAATGGTGTTGCGTGCAAGGTAGTTGGGATTGGTTCAATCAAGATCAGGACGCATGATGGTAGTTTCTGTACTTTGAACGATGTCAGGCATGTTCCATCGATGACAAAGAATCTGATTTCTCTTCCTACGTTGGATAGAAAGGGTTTCGTCTACTCAGGGAGTGATGGAGTTCTGCGTGTCTGCAAAGGTTCTAGGCTGGCTCTGAAAGGTGTTCTGCATGGTACTTTGTATTTTCTACAAGGTTCCACGGTTATGGATTCTGTTAATGTTGCATCTTCGAAGGTTCACCAGGATAATATGACTAAGTTATGGCATATGAGGCTTGGTCATATGGGTGAAAGAGGGATGCAGATTCTGTCGAAATATGATCTTCTTGGTGGCCACAAGGTCAAGAGTTTGGACTTCTGTGAGCATTGCATTTTTGGGAAGCATCACCGCAGCAAGTTCCCTAAGGCAATTCATAGAACAAAGGGCACATTGGATTACATCCATTCTGATTGTTGGGGACCTTCCCGAGTTGAGTCGCTGGGAGGTCACAGGTACTTTATTTCTCTGATTGATGACTACTCAAGGATGACTTGGGTTATCATGATGAAACATAAGAGTGAAGTTTTCTCGAAGTTCAAGGAGTGGAAAGCTTTGGTGGAGAATCAGACCGGGAAGAAGATCAAGAGGCTTCGAACTAATAATGGGCTGGAATTCTGCTCGTCTGAGTTTGATCAGTTTTGTAGGGATGAAGGGATTGCTCGTCATCATACAGTCAGGAATACGCCACAACAGAATGGCGTAGCTGAGCGGATGAATCAGACATTGCTGGCGAGAGCGAGGTGCATGCTCTCTAATGCTGGTTTAGAAACGAGATTCTGGGCAGAAGCGGTGAGTACAGCTTGTTACCTGATCAACCGCGGGCCTCACACGGGTATAGAGTGCAAAATACCTATGGAGTTGTGGTTAGGTAAAGTTGTTGATTACTCCAAGTTAAAATTTTTTGGTTGTACATCTTATTATCATGTTAGTGATGGTAAGTTAGAGCCCCGAGCCAAGAAGGGTGTCATTGTGGGTTATGGAGATGGAGTTAAAGGCTCCAGGATATGGTCTCCATCTGAGAAGAGGGTTATTCTGAGCAGGGACGTTGTCTTTGATGAAAATTCTTTGCTTAGATCTATGGTGAAGCCCACAGTTGTGCCAGAAACTAGTGGAGTTGATAAACAGGTGGAGCTTGAAGTCACTCAAGGTGAAAATAGATTGGAACAATTTGAGGTGAATCAAGAGCCACAGACAGAATCTGAGATACCGGAATCTCCACCACCAGATTCTCAACCATCAGGAGCTACAGTCCGCAGTTTAGCTCAGGATCGACCTAGGAGGGTTGGAGTTGGGGCGCCCAAGAGATATGGGTTTGAAGATATGGTGGGTTATGCACTACAGGTTGCTAAGGAGGTGGATACTCATGAGCCATCCACTTACAGAGAAGCTGTTTCAGGTACTGATGCTGATAAATGGCTTGCTGCAATGGGAGATGAGATGGAGTCCCTCCAGAAGAATCAGACATGGGATTTGGTTCAACAGCCTCAAGGGAGAAAGGTTATCACTTGCAAATGGGTTTTCAAGAAAAAGGAAGGGATATCACCTACAGAGGGAGTCAAGTACAAGGCTAGAGTTGTTGCTAGAGGTTTCAGTCAGAGAGAGGGAGTAGATTACAATGAGATTTTCTCACCAGTGGTCAGACACACTTCCATCAGGGTGTTGCTAGTTATAGTGACACATCGGGATTTGGAGCTTGAACAACTTGATGTGAAGACCGCTTTTCTATATGGAGAGTTGGAGAAAGAGATATACATGACTCAGCCAGATGGTTTCCAAGTTCCTGGAAAGGAAAAATATGTTTGCAAGTTGAAGAAGTCCTTATATGGGCTTAAGCAGTCTCCGAGGCAGTGCAGGTTGAGAGATGGGTCATTCATCTATCTGGTGCTTTATGTAGATGACATGCTGGTAGCCGCAAAGAGTAAGCACGAGGTTCAGAAGTTGAAAGGACTTCTTAGTGCTGAGTTTGAGATGAAGGATCTGGGTGCAGCTCGGAAGATACTAGGAATGGAGATTCTTAGGGATCGAAGTCAGCGGAAGCTTTTCTTGTCACAGAAAGGCTACATTCAGAAAGTGTTGGCTAGGTTTGGCATGTCTACAGCCAAGCCTATAGACACTCCTAGTGCTGCAAATATTCATCTCACCACTATGTTTGCTCCTCAGTCAGACGAGGAGAAGGAGTATATGTCTCGGGTTCCTTATGCCAGCGCGGTGGGGAGCTTGATGTATGCTATGGTTTGCACAAGGCCAGATTTAGCACAGGCAGTCAGTGTTGTGAGCAGGTTCATGGGGCAACCGGGAAAGGAACATTGGCAAGCTGTGAAGAGGATTTTCAGGTATCTTAGAGGTACGTCTGATGTGGGTCTCATTTATGGAGGTGATACCGAGTGCTTAGTTACAGGCTACTCGGATTCTGATTATGCTGGTGATGTTGACACGAGGAGATCGATGACTGGTTATGTATTCACTTTGGGAGGTTCTGTGGTTTGTTGGAAGGCGACTTTGCAACCTACAGTGACATTGTCTACTACGGAAGCAGAGTACATGGCTTTGACAGAGGCTGCAAAGGAGGGAATATGGCTGAAAGGACTGGTTAGTGATCTTGGTCTACGTCATGATCAGGCTACTGTGTATTGTGACAGTTTGAGTGCAATCTGCATAGCCAAGGATCAGGTCCATCATGAGAGGACCAAGCATATTGATGTCAGATATCATTTCCTGAGGAGTGAGAGGAGAATCAGGGTGAAGAAAGTGGGAACTGCTGACAACCCCGCTGATATGTTCACCAAACCTGTTCCACATAGCAAGTTTCAACATTGTTTGGACTTGCTGAACATCAGAGCTGATTAGGTGCTCTATGGGCAGTCCCGGGAGTGGAGGGCGAAGTCTACTCATCTGGCACTGTAATGGTGCATCTGGAGTTTTCTACTTTGAGGATTCAAGTCAAGGTAGAGATTTGTTGGTATGCCTTGAATACTGTAATAGCCGCTTCTGCGACCCTGGCCTGGAATACAACTACATCTACAATTATGATAAGAATATAATTCCAATTCCAATTTGGACTGATGTTGATTTGGGCCGAATTGTGTTTTGTTTCAATCCCAGTTTGTTAGGGTTTAGTAGAGACAGTATATAAAGTGTCTCTCTTCTCTCTGTAAAAATTAATTCTGTTCTGCACTTAGATAGGTAGAAATCTGGCCAATTTCTTGGCGTCTGTAACCTGCTACCTATTATAGTGAATCCGTCTCCCGTGGATGTAGCCAAATTGGTGAACCACGTAAATCTTGTGTCTTGTTATTTTCGTTCATATTTTCTGTTCTTTCTCCATTCCGCACAACATTTTATGTGGATGACCGGCTTGTACTTTATCTTGCTATGTCAAACTTGATTACATGCTACTTGATTGCTTGTCTGTGTTTACCGGGGTCCCCGACGCCAATGGTAGTTCGGTCGAAATCGGTAGAGAACAGTATAGATTGGACCATACGACTAAAACGACTACCCGCAAAGTTTCTGGTATGCTAGCATAACCATCTGGATCTAATACAAGCTCATAATTGAATATCTGATTGGGCGTGGTTGGCGAGAATGAATTCTTGATTGTTTGATAGCCTTCAGACATTACTGAAAAGGTTATGCCTGGTATGTTAGTCAGAGTTGCCATATAGACACTTGACTGCAACTTAGCGTTAACCACCAGTATCCTTTTACTATGTGTTAGGATTTATGTGGCTATTTGTTTTATGTGATCACTAAAACTTAACTTGGTAAATACTGGTGATGGAACCTTACTAAGCAAAGAGCTTACCCTTATCTAATGAACCCCAGCAAGTGTCACTGGCCAGAAAGAGTGAGAGCTCGTGCATGAAGCCTTTACTTCATTTGGGATAGGATCATGGATAGACTTTTGAATCTATAAAAATTTTATTGTTAAACCATGTAAAACACTTATTATTAGACTTTCATTGTAATAGTAAGGTAGGTTTTGAATTCAAAAATTACTTTTGCATAATCTGTATTGCTCGATACTGCATGTAAGTAATCCGACCCATTGGATTCTTAGTAACACGCCCAGGTCCGACCCAATAATTCCGTTGGGTCGAGTTTTGGGATGTTACAGATGTGGTATCAGAGCTTCCTCAAATCAAGTAAAGACAAATCAAAACTTAACTTAATAAAAGACTTCACATTTACTTAAAGCTTAAACATATTAGATTCGAGATGTCACTGTCTAATAGGGTAATAAAACAATTCATTAAATTTAATTCGAAATACAAAAGTCTATGATGATTGTGAAAAATAAAAAGTAATACATGAATCCAACCATTATTGAAGTGTAATGAAATTCTTTCGGCGTAATATCTCCTGTGAGAATACTAACATGTAATACAATGATAATTACGGCAACAAAGACTAACACTAGTCTTGACATGCTATCGGCAAATTTAGAGAAGTTAGGGTGAGAAGGATATGAATTAGAAGAGAAAATGTGGTCTTGAGTTATCTTCTTAAGAGACACATCTACTTTACAAAAGGTACCTCACAATGTTTAGAGTCATTCCAATGAATACGACATATCTTCAAGAGATTCATTACATAGTCAATGACATTGTGTGATGATAAAATTATATCATGTTTCATTTCTGTCCTAAGAACTCACATTATAGTCGACAAACATGAATTTATGTCCATGCCTACAGTTTAGCATAAATATCATTGCACATTAACAATCAACTTCGAACTTTTTTTATTGAACACAAGGAACATCACAACCCTTATTCAACAACTTGATTTCCTATATATATATATATATCCTAAAACATATAAGATATTGCATATTCACATATACAACTTGGGTAAATAATCCATTTCCAAACATATCCAACAATGAAAATCCATTTCATAAAGTTGAATGGTAAAAATAATTACATATCCAAAATAGATACTTCGATGTTAGAATATCTCACATTTAGCAGTCCCTTCAAACTAAAACCCTTATTTCAACCACACTAGAGATTAGTGATTGGTTGAAAGTATGAATCATTGTGTAGTTAGCTTTTGGTTTGGAAGATTTCCAAACCCTTATTGTAAAATGGTGAAGGATTTGAAGTTTTAAGAGATAAAGAAATTTTTGGGAAGAAATTTGGAAAAGAAATTTGGGGGGGGGGAGGGTACTCATGCCAACAAGGTATTAAATGACCCTTTGAACTACATCTATGTCTCTCTACTTCTATAGTAGCCGGAGGTAGATTCCAACTTTGGAACCAACCCTGGGACACATGTTCCAAATTTGGAAATAGACGCACTTCCAAATTTGGAAGTGCACTATTAAAAAACACAATCGAGGAATGAACATGTTCAAACTCAAAACCCTTATGTTTTTCTGTAAAGTCCAAAAGGCAGTCACATACAATCAATCCAATTACAATATGGTGATGATTCATGGTGAGAAAGATGTTAGGGGGGCTCTACCAGCTGGTGCAATCCATTTGACAATTCAGCATTCACTAAATTGGGTAGTTATGAAATATACCTCACCAACATTGCCGAAGAAATGTATGTTGACTTCCTTAGGAGAAAATGCACTAATATTAAGGTTGTTCATAGTTCTCTGGTAGAGGAATTGAGTTTGGGTAACATTCTCGATAAATTTACGAGTTTAGAAAATTGTGTCCACTTCAACGAGGTTGTACAATTTTATGCGAACTTAGGACATTGTACAAAAAATGTTGATGTCACCATGGTCAATGGCATGATTATTCCTTGAAAAAGTGCTTTTATAACCCTACCTAGTTGACATAAGTGCCAATATAACCTTTGAATATTCGAAAGTGCCAATATAACCCTATATAATTAGTGGAAGTGCCAATATAACACTATAAGTTTTAAGGATGTGCTAATATAACCCTACAAACATTAGAAATGTGCTGATATAACTCTACAAACATTAGGAATGTTCTGATATAACCCAATAAGATTGCATAATGTGCTGATATAACCCTACTTAATTTCAGCGAACTATGGCGGTCCGGCGAACTATGAGGGTAAAATTATCCACCTAATTTCAGAGTTAGCCCAAAGGGTATTTTGATCAATTTACATAGATTCAACGCTAGAAAATTGAGGTCAATGCTGGAAATGGGGTCGGAGGGTTATATTGACACTTTCATCAACTAGTTAGGGTTATATTTGCACTAAAAATTATCATAGGGTTATATTGGCACTTACTCAAGTAGATAGGGTTATTTGTCACTTATCCCTTATTCCTTTCATGAAACTTACCATTAATACTGTGTTGGATTTCCATGATGAAGGTCATTAAACTCTATCAAAATAAAATTTATAAAACCTTAAACACCTTAAACATAGTAATATAGAATGTGCGTTAGGGTAGAACCCAAGAGAATATATTTTACTTCACAAGTAAGCACACCAATTTATGCCGGTTACGAAATAAGTAACAAGGTTTTTTTGAAGATTTGTTTCTTTGAAACTACTTTAAACTAGAATATTCAAGCAAAGGATATAATCAAGAGAATATAAAACAATTCCACACATTAGATTTATACATTGACCATCGATTCTCAAGTTCATTCAATTCCAAATATTGTTCTCATTCCCAGAAAATATAGTTACTAGACAAACAGATCATGGTAACACTTATTATAAATAAAACAGATTAGTAAACGGTCAAAACTTAATGAACAATAGCTTTACAACCATGAATTATATGAGATACATGCACTAAGAATCATATACACCCTTTTAGATCACATATAATCGAATTATTTATCAACACATATATAGGTCATAAACATCCACATATGCAATCATGACTTGCTACTTTACCAAATTAACATGCAAACATATAAATAGTTGTAGTATGCATAACATCAATTAACCTAGATGATCATCCTAGATAAATAAACATAATCCAATAAATTCATAACAAGAGGATCAAAACAAGTATAAAGGAAGGAACATAACATTACATTTTTATACTCACAATGTAATCAACGATAACTTCAACCATCAGATGAAACTAAGAAAAGGTTGGACATGGGTTTGTCTAATAACTTATGGTGGAAAATTTTCCAATCCACTCATATTCAAACATTAGTCAGGGACCAATATGATCATAGCCCTCTAATTCTCCCTATTTCAGAAAACTCTAATAACTCTAGACCTAAACCTTTCAAATTCTTAAATTGGCAACCATCCTTTAATCATGAAAACAACATAGAAGACTTGTATTCAAATTATAAAAAAAATTATGGGAAGAGAAGACTTGTATTCAAATTATAAAAAAAATTAAAATAGCTTTGAAGCAGTGGAATGCCAACACTTTTGGCAACATTTTCATAGCAGTGCAAAAATGTGAAGATTCACTAATCAAAGCTGAATCAGATCTGCAACATTCAGAGAACCGGAACACTCTTATGGCCTTCAACCAGGCAAAAGCAAACTAACCCAAGCCTTAGCTAACCAAGAATCTTTCCGGAAACAAAAATCCCAAATTAAATGGTTAACTGAAGGTGATTCAAACAAAAAATTCTTTCATCACTCAATTAAAAATAAACATTAAAAACAAATGATTGCAAGAATCAAATACACAATGGGAAACATTATTTATGATCAGATACTGATATGGAATGAAGTTGTAGCATGTTTTTCTGATCTTTTAACACAAGAAAAAACTGATCATACTGGAATTAACATAGCTTGCTTGCTGGAAAACTTACCTAAATCAATCACCAGCATAATGAATAAAGAATTAACCAAAACTTTAACAATGGAAGAACTAACTGACATAATCATGAACATGAATAGTGAATCAGCACCTGGACCTGATGGCTTTCCAGGGTGGTTCTATAAGAAATGTTGGAACATCATTAAAACTGATGTTCTCCAAGATGTTCATGATTTTTCAAATCAAACTGAACTTCCTAAATCCATCACTGCAACACTTATTGTATTAATTCCTAAAATAAATGTTTGCTCATCATTCAAATACTATAGACCTATTAGTCTTTGCAATTTTTCAAACAAAATATTCACAAAAATAATTGCAGATATGCTTAGCAGTGAATGGAATTCAAGCCCTGAACAATCAACTTTTACTACTGGAAGAGAACTCTGAAAACATGTACTCTTAATGTAAGAACTAGCAAGCTACATTAATTCATAAACAAGCCCCTACAATATAATAATCAAACTAGACATGATAAAATCCTTTGACAGGGTTTGTTGGTCTTTTTTTATCAAAGCTCTTAACTAAAATGATGTTTGAAGATAATTTTTTTAAACTTAATCATTAATGACATGAGGTCTACATATTTTTCAGTGTTAGTCAATGGAAATTTATTTGGCTTCTTCCCAGCTACAAGGGGACTGAAGCAAGGGGACCCTCTATCCCCTTTGCTCTTTATACTAATGGCAGAATCCCTTACCAAATCACTGAGTTTCTACTTTCAGTATGCAGAAATACCGCATTACAAACTACCAAATAACATGCTCAATGTAATTCATCTTTCTTTTGATGTTGACACCAAAAAAAAATTAAATACACAAAGACATGAATAAAAAAAACTCATTGGATTCTTCAAAATTTATGAAAAAACATCATGCCAAAGAATTAACTGTGAGAAATCATCATTTCTCATATCTAAAACTTCCTCTCCAAGAATCATAACTCAAATCAAATCTGAAACCCAAATGATTCAGGGAAAATTTCCTTTTAAATACTTAGGATCCCCAATTTTTATAGGAAGGAATAAGAACTCTCATTATCTTAGCCTCCTCAATTCTATTAACTCCAAAATTTTACAGTAGCAAAATAGACTATTATCACAAGCAGGAAGGATGATCTTAATTAAGCATGTATTACCATCTATTCCATTACATATCATACTTGTTCTTAAACATACAAACTACATCATCAATCAAGTTCACAAAACAATGGCACAATTCTTTTGGAAAACCAAAACATCTATAAATCAAACTGGAAGAACCTAGAGGTCTTTTCACAAACTATGTTTCCCCCTTGAAAAAAATGGACTTGGTTTTAAAAATTTACACCTAATGATAAAAAGTTTTTCATTAAAGCTATGGTGGAAGCCTCAACGTGGAGATTCTCTATGGGCCAAATTCATGTGGTCAACACCACCCAATCATCAAACAACAAGAACTTGGAAAAGAATTAAGGAAGTTGATGGTTTAGCCATAAAAACATACTAAGGTCGAAATTGGAAAAGGATCAGTTTCCTTTTGGGATTCAAACTGGACAGACTTAGGTCTTCTAGTCCATAAATGGAATCTTGATATGGATTTACCATTCCCAAATTTTACAGTTGTTGAATTCATTTCTCAGCCAACTCCTTTTCTGAACATACTTTAGAATCATTTTCCAAATCAAGTTATCAATACTCTCAGTATGAATCAAAAAATATTTCCTGATCATGGAGATAAATTTATTTGGAAGCCTAATTCAAATGGAGTTTTCTCTTTGAAATCTGCATATGAAATTATCAGGCCGGAAAAGACATAGTACAATCCTTCAATCATCTTTGGTCTAAACTTCTTCCAAAAACAAAAAGTATAATGAATTGGAGATAGTTAAACATGCCTACCCTTTCCCTAATGTGCTTGAAGATATCACATTTAATCTACCATCAATATGTTGCTTCTGGAAACAAGAATATGAGAGTATTCATAATTCTCTTAACAATTTCACTGTTGTCAAAGAAATATGGGGCAGAATTGACAAAGTTTTAGACATAGCTACCAATTACTTTGAATACTTATGGGACAGATTATTCCATTAATGGAATCTAAAATTTGTTTCTCTTGAATTTAATGATCTCATCAAGATCATACCATGTTTGTGTATCTGGTCCATTTAGTGTGCTAGAAATAACTTTTTTTTCGATCAAATCAAACGTAATGCCGATATCATATTTAAAAAAATCATGTTACAATTGAATGACATATTGATTGGATTTGGTATCAAATCTTTGTGTAATTTGACATCAGGGGTACCCAGATTGCTCATATGTAGGTCTAAGAAAAATGATGAGAAAAAGATAGTTCATTGGAAGGCTCCTACACATTTTAAATTGAATTCAAATGGTTCAGTGCTCAATAATGGAAATGTGGGAATCATTTTATCATCATAGATTGTAATGGAAAACTAGTACTATTAGCTGCAAAACAAATCCCGTCATGAAACAGCCTTCAAGCAGAGGTTAAAGTGCTCCAATATGGTGTAAATGCGGCTCAAAATTGTGGGATCGGACACATACAAATTGAATGTGATTTAGAGCTACCGGTTAAGATTGTGAGAAAAGAGTTCAAAATCCCTTGGTAGTTTATCAATGATATTCGCCAAGTCTAGGAGCTTCTTCATTAGATGGACTGGACTATTTTGAGAGGTCAACAGTGTTTTTGATGCATTGGCAAGGTTTGCAAGTGCCAAAAAGGTAAACTCTTTCTTTGTTTTTGCTAGTCCACCTAAAGAAATATAGGGGGTGATCCTTCTGGACTCAATTTCTTTTCCATATATTAGCTAGGAAAATGAAATAAAGAATGTACAATACTCTGTTATTATTACACTTTTTTTATTTTCTTTTGGATACTACGAGATATATTGTAATCTTTCCACACTTTTATGTGAGTTTGAGGATCCTTAGGTCTAGATTAGAGACAGGTATAGTTGAAGGATTCTCAGGCTTTATTCACAGAGGTAAGGTTTTTTGCCCCCTTTATTTTTTGTATCCTTATTTTTATTATTAATAAAGGGGTAGGATTTTTCCAAATCCCCCACTATAACAGGTGGTTTTTTTTTATAATAAAAATAAAAGATGAAACTAAGAAATTTGTTCTTTATAAATGTCAAAAAATATAAAACAATGTGCGGGATTTTTGAGTGATGAATCTCGAGTTAGGGCTCTCAAATGATGGGTATGTTCTGCCTTAAAAAGCCATGTCCTATTTATACTAATAGACATGTAATTAAAAAAGAGACAAAAGAGTTCTCTTAATTAAAATATAATTATACTAAGAATATAAGAAAAGAAATAGAGAAAAGTGTCTTTATAACCCTACCTAATTAACATAAGTGGTAATGTAACCTTCCTATGTTCGAAAGTGACAATAGAAACCTAGATAGTTAGTGAAAGTACAAAACTACCCATTCTAAAAAATTTTGGTTGTAATTCTATGAAATTACTATTTTACCCCTCTAAAAAATAAAAATAATAAAAATTGTGAATGTCTGTAATACCCTTAACCCTAATTTATTTCCTTTCCTTTTCTTGTTCTCTACCATTTTTCCTATCTTCCTTCTCATCTTGTCCGTTGTTTCCTTCGTTCTCCGTTAAAGTCTCCCTCCATTATTAGTCTCACTCAAATTACTCACAACTTGGTATTATTAAATCCATTAAATATAATGCCTTCTTCAATGGCTTGGCTGATACTATTTCCACCACCACCGAGTTTCCATTTTTGGGTCCGAGACAAGTAATGAAGCTCCCCAATAATACTCCTAGCAGCCGAAACAAAGCATCTCCGTCACACTCAAGGAGTTGCTCCGCCGCATCGGAGAGAACTCTGGAAACATCCTCGACGGCTATGTGAATCCAATGAATGAGTATTTTAACCCTAACCTGTACCTGTTTGTTATCCACTGCCCGTTAGTGCCGACGTTGAGTCGGCGTCATGTTGAAGCCCATCAGTGTCGACGTCAATTTGAAGCCCATCTACGTCCGCATCGACTTGATATTTGGCGGCGCACCCAGTGGCTAAGGTTTTGAGATTTAGAGTTGGTGGAGGTGGGTTGCGGGATGAGGGTGGCAATGGGGTTCATTGGGCTTGGTGGTGGTGGTCGGTAGGATGAGGTAATGGCACATCGCGACGAGGGTGGTGGTGGCAGAGCTGGGGGTTGGGGTGGGTGGATTTGAGGGAGGTGGCATGGGCTGGCTGTAGAGGGTAGTGGCAAGGGCTGGCGGGAGGGGTGGTGGTGGTTGCTGGGTAGAGGTGGGAGTGAGTGGCGGTGGTGGTCTAAGGTAAAAATTGTCCTAACACTTATTAAATTTAGGTCAAAGGGCATTTTAGTTATTTCATGCATAATCAATGTCTGCCAACGCTGGAAATGGTGTCTTAGGGTTATACCGACACTTTCATCAACTAATTAGGGATGCTTTTGCACTTAAAATTATTTGAGGAATATATTAGAACTTACTTAAGTATGTAGGGTTATATTTGTATATAACCCATAAAAATATAATCCTACCAAGGCAAGAATTCTACCTGATATACAATTTGCACATGAATGGAATTCCTATAAAAAAATGCCCAAATTTAGCCCACGTGAATTAGGCTGCTATTATTTCGCCCTTTTTACCTCAGTTTTTTTGCTTAGGTCAAATAACCAAGGTAAAAAGTTCTTTTACCTCGGTTATTTTTTTTCCGAAGTTGTTAAAAAAACCGAGGTCAATAATAGACTTTTTACCACAGTTCAACGATAACCGAGGTAAATACTTTTGAGAATCGAAGTAAAAAGTATTGCCGACGTAGGTGCAGCGTCAGCAATATGAGTACTTCCTAGCAATAATACTAATGATAAGAAGATCGACTCCATAGCAGTAATCGATTTGGCCAAAAACTCTCGACATTAGGGAGCGGGGTCGCATTTTTCACAATGCAAAGTTGCAATACCGTCAGTCCAATCCCGTGCCTAAATCCATTCACATAAATTAATTAATGCGATGTCTCATGTTAGTCGGTGACATGTCGGTAAACTCAAAATCATGAAGTGTGAATGAAGTGTGATGTCGCACTTCTCTATCATACCTAATAAGTTAACGATAGTTAACCATTACAGCTAGAACTTGGAATGTACTATCTAAAGGTCCCATTCCAAGTTCACAACAGCCAGTCTCAAATTTCATCAAGTTACATAGGTAAGACTAAAGCTTGGTACTTATATCCAAAACACATAATGCTACATGCCATATAACATCCCATCAAATAAAAAATTAAACAAAAGACATGGAATCCCAATAAAATCCAAACAAACATTCTTCATCTTCTACGACAAACTAACATATTCCATTGCAATCAATAGGGTGATGACTCAGGTGGGATAAGATCTTCTACATATGAACTACTTCCATCCTCTTGAGAATTAGCCTTCAACTCTTCGGTGGAAGACTTGGTATCGCCGTTGCTAGACCCTCCTTGATTATCCATGATTTCTAGCCCAACCTCATCATTCCCAATCCCTTCATCCCTAGGTGCATTGATCGTACTGGCAATCATAGACTTCAACCTCGCCAATACTTCCATAAGCTTATGCATGTTCTGTTCCATGCTGCGCCAGGGCCTTGGTCTCAACTACGTCATTCAGGAGGATACCTCAGGCCCTTTGTGTAAGTCCCATGGGATACAAAATAAGTTAATCGAATTAAAATTTAATTAATAATATTTTTAATAACCATAAACTTAAAAACTTTTATACCCAATCACAGGGTTGGAATAATGGTGAGGGAAGCATCCATAGCTGTAGAAGTCGATGGAGTTGCCTCGAGGCCAGTTGTGGGAGGCACATCCATATCCCCCTTGGGGATGTTGCGATCAATCTACGTCCCCGCCTCCCAAACCCAAGGCTTCTGCCCAAAGTAGTTTGCATCGTAGTACTTAGGCTGAATCTTTGCTTGTGATTTGATGGGAACCTTCTTCTTCTCTAGAATGACGCTGATGACTTTTCCGTATGGGAGTGTCAGACTCTTTGTGGTGAGGGCCACTTGGTGCATCTCATAGATGATGGTATACCCGGGGTCGACTACCTTCTTCTCCGCAAGGTGGTTGTACATGACGATCTTGTTGATCGTACACTCTGTAGGATGTCCGACTGGGATCATTACTTGTACAATTATATTGAACATCATTCTCTTTTGAAGGTTGAGAACACCAAACTTGATCTACCTTGGTTAGATGAGCTCGTTCCCCACTTCAATTTTGAAGTACTTCTCCACTATTTGGTTGGGGTTAAGCGTCCTGGATTGGTCATTCTCGTTGACCGTTGGAGGTCAATTGTCCTGGCAGTACAAATGTAGAGGCTCAACCTCCGGATGATCCTCCCCACCGATTGTGCACCCAATCACCTGATTGATGAACTATGTTGTCATCTCCACATCTATCCCATTCACTCTTTTATTGTAGATTGTCTTTGATTCCCCCAGCGAAATTGGCGTAGAACTCTTTGACCTCTGTATCATACGTTAGTTTATCCAAGCATATGAAACTCTCAATTCCTGAAAGTTTGAAGGGTTCGAGGAAAACTTTGAGGTGGAGTCGCTCCACATCCTCATGCTTCATCACCCTGACCTCATTTATCCTTTAGCCCTTAATCATTTCGAAACGCTTCCCTACCTCATTTTTTATGATGTGTATTTTGTCCTATGTTGGAAATAGCGGGGTGGTCGTTGTCTTTGCCTTCTTGGTGCACGATTGACCTTTTTAGTGCACGATGAATCTACAAATGCTTCATCCCCACTTCTTCCTTTTTCCTCCTAGATGTCTGCTTCATTCGATCAATCTGAGAAATAAGGGAACGTAGAACAGTGATTGAAACGGTCAAGAACATAATGATGTCAATGTTTTTTGGCTGACTTTGCATTCATGTTATAGACATTTCGGCTAGACCGGTGTGATATATGTAAAATTCCAGATACATGTGTTTGAATGTGCAACATCGCAAGGACAATCGACTAAGCCAAAATAGTGTGTGACTAGAAAGAGAATAGTCCTAAAACACCTATAATCTCAACTAACATCAACAACACAAAGTAAATGACTAATATGCCACGATTGTAAAACCAAGCAATGGGCAACGAAAGAAGTATATCAAACCCAAAAAACCAACATCAAATTCATCGTAAAATCCTTACATTAGTTAGGGTTTCTTACCCCCCCACCTTTGAAGAAATCCTCCAATGTACTACGTCTAAACCAGTTGAATGTGAGTTTTAGGGCTATAGTGATATGAGACCAAGGTTTTGCGTTGAGATTTGAATGTTTTTCGACCGTCTTTTTTAGGTGGGAGGTTTTGGTGCGACGTTGTTGGTTGGGAGGTTTTGGTGCGACGTTGTTGGTTGGGAGGTTTTCGTGCGACGTTGTTGGTTGGGAGGTTTTAGTGCGACGTTGTTGGTTGGGAATACAAAGGGGGAGGGTGTTTGGCTATTTATATACCCATAGTTAAACGCTGCTGTTTAATCACAAGGGCGACGTCGCAGGCTATGTCACAAAGAAAGACAAACATAGAAAATATAGTGCGACGTCGGTGTTCCTAGGTTTTGGGCCACATATATGATTGGACATAAACATTATAAATTTGGGCCTGGACTAGAGGTAATCGAATCAACATGAGTCGAAGCTGCGAATTAGATCGACCAATCCGATGGGAGACCGAAGCATGTCCGACAACGTTTTAAATAAATACCGGGTCGTATTAGAGCAGTGGCCCAAACCAAAAATATCTACGGGTCTGGTCAGTGGTGGACTGAAACCATGAATACCCAATGTCGCATCCATGTCATCGTTACCAGAAATTAACCGACAATAGAGTGACAGTGCAAAAATGGATTGCGGGCCGATTAGCCCAAAAAAGTTTTTTAAAAAAATCTAGGCTCAAAGGATTCAATTAGCGAATTAACTAATATGGGATTATTTTTTATTACATTTTCATGACCACCATGTTCCAATCATACCACGAACACGTTACTAGAACTAGCACAAATTATTCACGGACAGTACATCACAAAACTTTAGGGAAACTACACTATGGCTCAAAGTCCCTCGCATGTCACTACTCTTAGAATACATGCACCTGAACATAACGACAAATGTTTCATATGAAAATTATGCATACTGTCTTACAGGGATGTGAACATGGGCAATTGTTCGATTTTTTTTGTATTCCATTAATACCCTTACGATAAGCGTTATGGGAACGATAATTTCCGCCACATAGAATCACATGAAATTTTATATTCAAGGTATTTTATGAAATATAAAATTAATAAAATTCCATCCATCAAATATTAGAAAGCGCCAGTACGTGGTCTAGAGTAAATTGTGGTTGATTACTTAAAGTATACGAGCTAGGATTAGTCGTAAGAACTTGTGAAAGTATGTGTGGGATAAGACCAGTTTCTTTATTACTCTCGGTTATTATAAGTTCTACTGGGGATGACAAAGATTCTTTTCAGGACGATCGAAATTGAGTTTGGGACAACCAGTTATCTTTTTTATTTTTTCACTTAGGTTCCTCCAAGAAAGTGGGAGATGTTAAAATGCAAAATTAGAGATAACATTTTTTATTCAAATTTTGACGACAATGTTGTTCTGAGTTTGGCATAAACCGGTCTATAGAAGGGCCGACGACTTTTAAACGAAGAATTTTACGACAGTTTTCGAATATTGAACTATGCCATCATATGCGTCATTGCACACATGTCGCATTTAACAAAATATGTACCAAAGATTGAGCGACGTCGCTCAATTTGAAATTTCTAGTGGGAACCAAAAATTTTGGACAAAAATTTGAAATAAAAATTCCCCCAACCCTATTTCATGTCAATAACTATTAGCACTAACACTCATTTCCATCCCAATACAAATCCTACAAATTCACCCAATCCATATCCATTCACACCATTACAACAATGAAAGGGCTCAATCAAATTGCTTCCCTCGACCATCAACAAAGTATCCAAGGATGAAGCATTTCTAGGTTCAAATTAATTGAGGTACTTTTACATCTTTTCTATGTTCATTTAGCAATTTTGTTAAAATATACCTTCTATACATTTTTTTTCCTCATTTATCAAAGATCGAATATTTTCATGAATGAGGAATGATTGTGTTACATGATATAATGTATGTTGTTTGTGTTTCCAGTATGATGCCATGTTTGTAAAGAGTGAGGAAAAGGGCTTAGATTCGGATGAACACAATATGAACATGAGACATCGGTCACAGTTAATTGCTCTATACGATATGGTACCGAACAAGGCTCAAAGTCGCAAAGGTCAAGGAAGTGATGAAAATTAGCAATATTTGTGAATATTTGAAGTCGTTCTTAACTCGGTCTTTGCGACATCAATTTTTATGCGTGCAACATCGCTTTTATTCAGTTATAATTTCCGTATTGAGAATAATGTCGTCTACTTATGACTGTATTATGTGTATTTCTGGGTACCCCCCTATTTCAACATAAATTTCGTTTCCTATAGATTGATTGTTAAAGGATCAAAGGGAATTATCGATGGACTTCTGACATTTAGATGGAGGTTGCCTTTTCACTAGTCGCCTTGAAAATTTAATTGTCGTACAACGTAGAAAATGGAGGCTAAATACAGTTAATATTTCAATTTGATATCAACCTCATGTATTTTAATATATTATTACATGTATTTGTAATTTATGTCATAATTTTGTTGGTTTCAATTAACATGTCAATCATTCCCACAATAATTGAACAACAATATATTGTTGTATGATATTTAACCATTTCACAATTTATCACATTCTAAATAACATTTAATGGCTATCGATGACTGATTGTTTGCGTCATCGAATATTTAATTTATAATATTTTGACTAAACCCCAATTTTGTTAAGTGTAACTAGCATTAACCAAGTATCTAAAAAGTCGTGATTTTGCGCCACTTGCAACTATCCACCCCCTATCTTAGCCTTGTAAACGGAAAAGTTAAAACACATATTTATTGAATGGGAACCTCTTATAAGGGTTTCAGGGATTCACAGGGCTCTATCATTCATGCTCTCTCTCACCAAGTGCAGGTAAGGCGTAAATTCTGTATTGGAAGGGGAACTAATGGCTATTTCTGCAGACTTGGAATAGGCACTTCATGAAAGCCAAGACTTCATCCAAGTTAAAACAGATTGCTCAATAGCAAGCAACACACTCAATGGTAAGATTAAGTGTCCTTGTACATTGATTAGATCAGTAAGAAGCATCACCAACCTTGCAAGAAACATCAATGTCATTTTCAAGCACATTCTCAGAGAAGGAAATCTCCCTACTTATACATTGGCCAAACTTGCTACCAGAAAAGGCTCCATGCTTACAATGAAATCTAATAATCACGAAGGCTGCAACTTTTTCTAAGAAATGAGATATTATTTCCTCATTTTAGAGCAGTAAAGATTAGGCTAGATAGGTTGTAACTCTTTTCCTCTCTGTTGTAATTTTGATCTTCCTAGATGAATGGTACCTAGAATTTTTTTTGCCGGCTGGCTCCCTTAAATCTCAGATGGGGGTGGAGGATTCAAAGGGGAATCAGAACTATGAACTTCATAATTTCCATCCTTTTTATGACATACAAAAACTATGATAGGGTTTGGTTTAGTTTTTGGTATTGAACTTTTGTAAATGATCTTATATTTTTATGACTCAAGAACCAATATACATCCCACTATCCTAGGAGGAGAGTAAGTTTATTAAAAAATATATTACTCTACAAATTACGAGCATAAACTACAATAAAATGGGCTTGGGAGCATTTTCACCACATGATTAACTATGAAATTTGATCCTTGACTCCTATTCACATATTCGACATATAATTGTTTATAATGCTATACCACCCGATGCAGAGACGCTGATTCCCCTAGAACTCCCCTTGTCTATCACTCTACGGTTCTGCCCCCTTCTCAAAATCTTACCTCATCTATGTGTAGTTACAGGTGCACTTTCACTACCACCCTTAGTCCTGATTCCCGGGGTTAATAAACTCGTGAACATATGCAGTAAATCAAAACTAGGAGTAGCATCGGTCATTGGGACCTACATCATGAATACCCATCCTAAGTCCATATTGAGTCACTTAGGATATTAGTATGTCATGATAACTCTAGGGGTATCCCCGCCTAGTCGCTACATACTCGGAATATGACCTTCGGGTATTACCCTATAATAACATTTTTAACTAAGGTTCAATAACGTCACCAACCCAATTTTCGAATGACCCCCGCTCACCGTTCACAAAATAACCCACATGAGACTACCTCTAATCTAATTCAGTGCACATGTGTCCTCAACGACCTCGTGGTTACATCTCTCACCAAACCAATATAGAAATGTAATATTCCTAGTTCATTCTTGGGCCTAGCACTAAATCATGTAAATAATTTAACTAAGTGCATATCTTAATCTCATGCTTCACATAATCATAGCAAGACGCAAAAGAACAAACTAAGTATGATAATAATAGCATAATAATATGCAGGAATCTAAGAATCTCCCAATCAAGAGTTAATACAGGCTTATAAATGCTCCCAAGTATTAAATATAGGCTAAAGAAAGAAAGCCCATAGCATAATTTGTGAATATGGCAATAAACATGTAGATATTTATATATGAAAAACCTAAGTTTGGAGACCCAAAATGCGAGTTCCCATCCTTCTTCACCAATCTAAGATACCAAGGATAAATCTAAGTTAGATAGTGAAAACCTATCAGAGATTTATAAGAATGGGAGGTCGTCGTCGTACCTCTCAAAATTAATATTTATAAGCCCTAAATGCTTATTGAATACAATTAAGTAGATAGGGCTAAATCGGGGTCGTCCACGAAGAAGAGGAATTTTCCTAAGGGTTTAAACATATAAAGTGCATATTAGACTAGATATATATACATATAGATATATAAAAGAAAGTAAAGAGGGGGGCGGAGGAGGTGGGGGTGGTTGGATTTCCTAAGTTATGAAAGTAAAGACAAGATAACTAGCAAAGTTAAATAATTATGTTAATCATGCAACAAACTACGAAAAATGGATAAAAACTACAAATGACAAAGCCTTAGTGGCAATTGACAAACCTCTTATAGATCATAGAACCATTCACTCATTCTATCACATTCATTACCTATGGGGAATGCTATCGTTTTTATTTAAATAGATAGACATTCTTTTCTTCTTAAGAGTAATTCACAAAGACGTTCAACGACCATTTGCGAACCTCATTGATAATCACTTTAGACGTTCAATGACCATAAAGATATTTCATTAATGGAATTATACATGAAAGACCATAGATTTGATAACAACAAGCATTCTACCAAATGTATATCCATTTAACTGAACAAAGCATTTATTAGGTTAAACCTAGAACAATCAACATTCAAGATTCAACCTTTAATTGCTACCTCATGATAAATATGATAAGAAACCACATTAGCATACTCATTTAGCAATATTAACTTCACATTACACAACAAGAAGTTCTAATTCCATGTTCTTGGATTTTCATGTTAAAGAGCTTAGAAATTGTGCACATTTCTAACACCCTAATAATTCAATCATACAAACACTTCATATACTCAAACAACCCATAGCATAAATGAAGTAAACATACACATTAAGAACACATAAATGCTAATTAACAAATGCTTCAAGAAAGAGTGAAATAGAGTTTTTACTACATATGTTTGGAAATCAAAACCCATAACATAGAACAAAAATCTACAAAGAAAGAAGAAGAAAATGAAGGAAAATACTAAATACTGGGGTTTTGGAGCCCCAAAGTAGGGCTTAGACAAATGGGGAAGAAAGGGGGCTATTTATAGTCTAATTTGGTCAAGAAAAGTCAAAAAGTTCAGCAGGCGTCGCCTGGGCTAGAATGGCGTCACGCGGGCAGAAGTGGCTTCACTCGAGCGGTGCAGGCTTCAGTGGTGGGCTGCAGTTCGCGGCTTCTTGTTTTGCTTCCCACGGGCGAACCCTTATCCATTTCGGGAGTTCTTGTATTTGATTTTATAGTACTCACGAAGACAAATCCAATGATGCTCTGCACAAACACCAATTCATCTCAGATCATTATCATTACCGGGTCCAAAGTTCTTCACCAATTGTTTTGCCTTCTCCCCATTCCTTCTTCAATCTATCTTTTACCAATTTGTAAGTAACCTTCTTCTTCCGCCATCCTTATGAATGGCCTTCTTCAATCTTCTACCATCCTTGAGAATGACCTTCACTAAACTACTCTGAAGTACTTACGAGCAATCTACGAATTAAGCTCACAAAAAAAGAATCTAAATGCTCATAAGGACCAAAAATTCATTAGACTAAAAATAGGTTACAAAATGAAGGATTTAGTTATGAAAACTGAAAATGGTCATCCAAACCCCTTATGAAGTAAACCTACCTAAATCTATCAATCTTCCAATAAATGGATGACAAAGGAGGTGTTAAAGGTTTTGGAAAATACATGCATTTGACGTCTCATCAAAGAATCTGTGGAAAAGATGAAGAAAATAAGAAAACCTAATGAAAAACTAGGGTTTTGGCCCTAGTTGGGCTCACATCAAAGAAGAAGAATGTGTTATTTATAGGAGAGAGAGTGAAAATAAATGGTCAAAAGTCAATTTTTTCCTCCTAGGAACGGACCATGCATATCCATTTTTAGATTTTTTTTTCCTCCCATGAAAAAGTCTGTGTGAATTTACGCGGCCGGTTTTCATATTTTGGCCTCAACTTGTTTTCATCACTATGGGTGAAAAACTGATCCATTGAGAGTTCTTGTAGCCATATAGTACTCACAAAGAAAAACCAATGTTGCTACCTACGAACACCAATTCTCGAATCATTCCCAGATCTCAGCTTCAATGTTCAAATCAACTTTTACCTGCTAATTTGTTTTCCTTCTTCACTCAATCTTCTACCACTTTGCGAGTGACATTTCTTCTTCTACCATTCTTGTGAATGGCCCTCTTGAATATTCTACCATCCTTGCGATGACCTTCTCTATGATTGTCTCTAAATAAGCTCACAAAACAAGTAAAAAATTGATTAAATCATAGAGGTAAGCATGTTAGACACTAAATGCTTACAAAATAGAGAAATTAGTACAAATAACCACACTAGGTGATTCTAACCCCCTATCATGTAAAAGACATAATAATCTAACTATCCACCAACAAAAGCATCTAAAATGTGGTGTTAAATACTTTAAGAAAACATGCATTTTCTGTCTCATCATCTCCTGACACGTGTCATGTCTATAAGTTTATGGACATACCAGAATTATTTTTGCAATTAATGAAAATACACCAAAGTTTGTAGGTCAGATCCAAGAATATTTTTTGGTCATAAAGTTTGGATCATTCCAAAATTAATTCCCCCCAAAATAACGCAGAAACCGTCTCTTCCTTCCCAAACCTTCAATCAATTCATTCTTACCAAACCTAACATCACACAGGCAAAGAAATTCTTCTCTAGTCAATCCAAATTTTTTATGAGCTCCTTAAACATCCGGTCAATCTCTGAGGAGTTTTCCCTACAACAACATGCAATAGGAATGAATGAAATTTCAAACACCTTGTCCATCGAAGCAAATCCGATTCAAACAAATCTCTCGGAAACAACTTAATTTCAATTTGAAATGATTGAAATTCAGTTCCAAGGGGATGAAAATTCGTCTACATCGGATCAAATTCTTCAAATTAATAGTGTCTGAGGTATGAATCTACAAATTCGATTGAGATTATGTTGTTGAATTTAATGTGTGAGTAATATTGTTGTTGAAACATATGAAAGAATGAATTATGTTGCTTCGAACATGTAAGAACATGTGAAAAACATAAACACCATAAAATATATGCTGTTGAAAATTTTCATATAGCTGGTGTATTTATTAGCCTAAAACATGTATTGTTTACAATAAAACATGCATTGGATTAGATGACGCAAAATCCTTTCATTAATTATGAAATTCTGTCACGAGGTATAGCATCAGCTTTTGAGAAGGTAATGGTTTCATCTATCTTGTGACTTTTGTGCTTAGGCCACAATGAATTCTTCACGCAATACGAGCCTTTGTTTGTAATTTGATGAATCTTGAGTGGTACATTAATTACATTTATGGCCATGTGGCTCTCTGATGCTTCGACACATCATTGCGCATTTGTCTTCAGCTAGGATGCTGATCTCGCGGTTGGTCTCCTGTCTATCATTTTGAGCTTGTGTAGGAAGGATATACTCTTGAAGTAATATCTGGTTGATGCTTTTCTTAGTACTGCCCTTAAGTTGAGAGAAATCGGTCGTATGGTGACCCATGTTCATGTGGAAATTGTAGTAACTATTCAAGATCCTCTTGTTCGGGCCATCGGAGCCGGAGATTGGAAAAGGTGTTGGTTGAAAGACATGATCTGTGCCCTGGAATGTGACATAGGTACTCTCAAGTCAAAGGTTTCTCCATGGGTCTGGGATCCATTACATCTCTCGTGGTAATGTTATTGTTGTCTTTCTTTTATTTGGTCGCTTTTTCCACCTTGGCATATCTTTCCACATCATTCTGGAGTTGCTGGATAGTTGTCAGGGGATCGACCATAAGTCTTTCATACGGTTTGGTACAATTATACCATTCATATATTCTAAGATAACCATTGTACCCACCCGATCTACAACCTCCGATCGACTCATTATGTTCTGCTAAAGGTTGACATTTGAGAGGTCATTGTCGTACCTCTTAAAGTAACTATTTTTAAACCCTAATGCTTCCTATCTACAATTAAGTAGATAATGGAAAGTCGAGGTCATCCACGAGAAGAGGGATCTTTTCAAGTATTTAAATATATAAAGTGGAAAACTAGGCATAGATATACACATACATATAAAAGTACATAAATGAGGGGGGGGGGGGGGGGGGGGTTGGTTGGTTTTTCCTAAATTATGAAATTAAAAGACAAGTAACTAGCAAAGCAATGTAAATATGCAAAGCATGCAACAAGCCTCTTATCTATCATTGAACATGCATCATATTTACTACTTTCACTACTTGTTGTGAAGATGTATCTTCTATCCTTCTTAGATAGTAATTTGCAAGAGTGAATTCGACATCTCTTGTCAAACCTCACTAATGACTCCTTTAGTCGATAAATACCTAAAAGTACCCCATTAATGGCATTGAGTACGAAGAATCAACAAGCTTGGTAATGCTTATAAACACTACACAGTGTCTAAGCATTGAACCAATTTATGCATTTACACAAGATTAGTCAAGAACGTTCGATGTTAATGGACTTTTCTCATTTGCTACCTAAAACAAATATGACAACGAGTTCAACATCATCACATTTATCTAGAAATTATCAATCCATCAACACAATCAAAAGCTCTAATTCATACTCTTTGATTCCATATCAAGAGGAGGGAAAATTAGCTACTTTTTCCAAACCCTAACAAGCAATCATACAAGTACTTCACACAATCAAACTTTCAAAAACATTAATGACATTAACAAACCACGTTCAATGCTCCATAAATGAACAATAGTAAAAGCATTAAATAGGCTACAAAGTATTCTTAAGACATGGGATTACCAACAACAATTCAAACATAAATCAAGCTAAAGAAAAGATGAAAATGCTGAAAAACTAGGGTTAGAACAATAGGAAATCGGGATAGAGAAGAAGTGATGAGAGAGAGAAGATAGAATGCTATTTATAGTACAAGAAAAAAGGAAAAAATAATTCTGGCCACCCCTTCATCGTGACTACCGACAGGGTCCATCGCGAGTCGCAACGGGTGCCCAAAAAGAGAATTTAGTTTCTCCTTCTTCTTGTCTTCCAGCCTTCAATCTAGTACATACTCCTTCAACTCTTCAATTCTTCAAGTCTTTAAATCTTCAAATCTAGTCTCCAAATCTTCAAAGTCTTCAAAAAGATTATCTTCAATAGCCTCCGTCTTTAAGTCTCGATGTTATTTCCTTGTCACACAAAATCCACTTAGAAAAGGTAAAAGAGCATAAACTCGCTCTTACCTCTCCTAAGAGAGTTTCAAGGTAAAACACAAGCTCTTGATAACAAAATAGCACAAAAGTGATCCCAAAAAGACCCAAAATATGCACGTAAAATTGACACATCAACATTGTCTTGGTAAAATTTCTTAGATGATAAAAATGTGTTAAAAAGCTTCGGCCAGAGGCCAGGAAGTCGTTGAACTATCATATGGGTAGAGACGCAAACCACTTCAGGGCATTTCCTCTGAGAAGACCCCCCCCCCCATGAACTTACACTTCATGTTCAAGGATATGATCATCTACTCCCTAACCTGATGGTATATTATTAAAAACTTATGGGATCTCTTTCCATGTTTTAGGTGGGAACATTGCTTGGTAAATTTTGCACAGGATCCTAAGGTTCCGTAGATATGGTGAATATGAACAGTGAGGAGACTTATTGTCCGGCCTTCCCAATCACGCGCTCAAGTTCCCAGATGATGGCGATATGCTTTGTATTATCTACAGGTTTATCTGATCCATGGATAGGTATATGCGGGTAGGTACAAGTAGTACTTACCGGGGCTTAAGATTCAAAATAAGTGAGCATGAAGAGGTGGTGTGACCAATTTCATTAGTTGGGGGATCATCCTTCTATAAGGATTATGTCACTACTGATGATGCGGGAGAGGGGCTGGCCACGTAGGGTAGACCTAAGAAATGAACCTTGAGTTAGGCAGTGCCGCTCCATAAGGCGCTTGACGTGAATGGTAGATCTCTCTTGCATGAAAGGTTGTTGGTGCCGATGGTATCATGGGATCAGGAAAGGGATGCATACCCATAAGATTATAAGGTGTGAATAAATGCAGTACCGCCACCTGAAGTGGCACCAAAACTTATTGGTATACTGGTTTTGAAGAGTGTTGTGGTGCGGGACCATGTACTCCAAAAATGATTGTGCTACCGGGATTGATCCCTACTACCATGAAGGGATCCATCAAGCAGTTAACAATATTTTTCTTTGGGTTGTGCGATGTTTGTAGATGATTCCTCCTAACTTGATTAGCTATTGGTGTCTCAAAGGAGGTCATCGAACTCCGTAGATATGAACCATAGATACTCTTTATCGATGGCGCTTAACCCTATATGAGTAGCATCTCCTAAAAAGGCTGAGTTGCAGCATCCATCATGGATGCAGATGTGTTTAGGACCAACGACACGTCTTTTGCCTACGAAGACTAAGATCCTAGTAGTGGTGGTCTGTCATGGATGACTTTATCTGCAGGTATCGTTGAACATGGTAATGGGTTGTTGACAATTGAGTCTCACTGGGAATGCCAATTGATCTGTGTTGAGCCACATCGTGATCATTGAACCTTGCTTCGTGATGCTACTCATAAAAATAAACTCCCCGGGGATGCTAGGGGAAGAAAATCCAATGGTAAAGTCAAATAAAAGTGTTTAATCTTAGTAATGAGGATTACGAAATGGGACAAAGGAATACATTATTATTTATAGGAGCCGATTTGGGGGAGAGATCACCTAATCACGCTAGGGTGATTATTTACATTTTTTTAGGAATAATTGTCTTACCATAATAGAGTTGTCAAATATCTGATATACATTAGTGGGTGAAGAACATCTCACGTGAATATATTCAGGCTAGGAGTTCTTCCTCGAGATAGATGGGCTTTGGCCTAGCTGAAAGTGTGACATGGCTTTAGGCCCAAGATTGGGTTAGTGGCTGAGTGTTCGGCCTAGGGGGAGATTCGACTCCGGCCCTTATTAGGACTGGGGCAAGTGAGAACGCATTTGCTTAGTCTACCCTTTAATGTGTATTTCTCATTTTCTCAACAAACCATTGAGGAAAATCAACCCTTCAATTTAATATTTTTAGAGACGATACAACACCATACACGACCGAGGAATTGAAGACGGCGAGATGAAAGTTACCAAGCTACATTGTTCAAGTTCGTATGACAAGAATATCCATACCTACCTTCGAATTGGATACGTGACAATATATGTATCTCGAGAACCCACACTAGGTATAATCAATTTTTGTTAGGATATAAAGATTTTATAGTTATCTAGAGAAACCACACTACATTCAAACAATGAATGCAAGTTATCGTACTAGTTAGTTCTAATATTTGTATATTTCTATATGAAATAACTTATATGCACTGGCCATTGAGTGTGGAACATAAAGTTCCTTTATGAATAAAATGCATTAACTAATAATCATATTTTTCGACATCATTTTCGACAATCGATGTTTGGAAGAGTAACCAAACAAACTCCCGAGTGTCACTTTGACATCGGAACAAATTTAATAAGAATTATCATAAAATAACAAATATTTCGAATCGCCAACCAAATTTTGGACAGTCCAGTCAGAAATTAAAGCAACCTCCACGTAGATTCGAAACTGTTACCGATGTCGCAACCTCTGATATTTTTGACACATGTCCCAATATCGCAACGTGTTTCTAGACAATGAGTACTTGAACCCAAAACTACTTTCGAGGTTGGAAATTGATTTTACCGATCACTGTTCCAAAAAGTATAACACTTTACTTTTTTTTAATCGGGTTTATAGGGTTCCCGACCCTTTTCTATTAAAGATCAAAAGTTGCCCGAAGGCTTACATGATATAGTGCCCGTAGGCTTACATATGAACACTTGAAGATCACTAGGATCTTTTAGACAGGGTCACGAAAAATAAAACATTAAAATCTAGATCCTGTGGCAAATTGGATTGCAAATCAACTAACTATACTCATAGGTCTTATCGCTATTACAATAGTGAACAAAAGCCAATGTGATAATGATAAGGGCACGTATAAGGTAAGTGGTTTCCACCATATCGCCATAGTACAGCCACAATAAATTGACCCAAGGCCACCATCAGAAATAAACACAGTGAAGCATTGCAAGATACACATCCAAAGTGAGCCAACAACACCTGTAATCAAACACTTATGGAAATCAAAATGAAATAAATGAAGTCCCTCAACTAAAGATCAAGTCCACCTCCATCACCCCCTAATGTGGGAGACTAAGACCCGTCATTTTAGTTTCCAAAAATATCCTCCATCAGTGTAGTGAAATCACTTATAATGCGTAGAATTTTTCCTAACTTGACTCCAAAAGATATTAGGGACCAACTTAAAGATGTCCTAAATCTCCTTTTGGACCAAAGTCTACAAATCTGATATGCCTCCCTAGAGAAAACAGTATCGCCAAAAGTTCGTATAATACAACTCTGACTTGGATTTCTTCTCACCGTCTCCTATGGAGATCAAATCTGAAATCAATGATATTTTCACTTCTTAGGTTGCCGGAAAATATACATGGACAGAAAAAATTCCTTCCAACACTTTAAGTAAAAAAAAAAACCCCTATTAAAACAGCCGATTCTAAAATCTAAAAAAGATGTGAACATGAAATAAAATAAATAAAATACTGAAATAAATTAAAGGCCTCCCACCCGAAAAGAGAAAAACAAAATGTTGAAAAATAAATTAAAAATGGAGAATAACCCACGTGACTTTGCCATCTCCGACATATAACCAGGCTTTCAGCTGACCTAAATGGTCGTTCGGGCTGGGTTGACTCACCATTGACTCCAAGTTGTGACCGAGTTGACTCTACTCAGTTTTAATTTGGGTTCCCCATACCTGAGTTGAGATCAAGTTGGGCATAACCGGATTTGAGTTGGCCGACTCAGATCCGAGTAGACTCAAAAAGACTAGGTGTTGGAAACCTCATATCCGGAAGCTTCTATGAGTTAAGACCGCCAGCGCCACTTGAAAAATGTCAGTTTGGAGCAATTAGCCCGAGGGACCTCCGTCCCGTGGAGTGTCGCCGGCAAGAGGAGCACCACTAGAGCAAGCTTGGTCGCTGCATCCTTGGGAATATCACCACCGCATCCCTAAGAGCATCACCGTAGCACCGTCGTCGCGTCCTTATGAGCACCACTGCCGGGTGACACAGTAAACTCCGGCGTTCCAAAAGAATTTTAGAACTCCGTTCACCAGATCTAGCCAAGTTCGTCTGGTTCTTGCTAAGAACACGTGTGGTAAAGGTGTTGGGGTGGGATTGGGATGGGGGAGCCACCGGAGGTGGAAGTTTCCAGCGGCGGCGGCTCCATCACAGTAGGTGAATTAGGTTTTTTTTAAGGAGACGGGGAAAAAGATTTGGAGAGAGCTATGGAAATGAAAAAAAGGTATAACACTTTACAAACAAGAACATGAATTACAATTTGACGGCAGAGGCTACTTTGCAATGATAACACTATTGACGTGGAAGCAACATCAAAGAGTTCAAGATCCTAGAAAGTCTCAAAACATAATGCCGAACCTAGAAGTATATTTTGAGTGTGGTTATCAACTATTCTTTCGAAGTCGGAAGCTAACATTGCGGCTAAAAAAAGCTTATGTGGTGCTCAGAAGCATCGTGCTCAGAAGCACATGTGATTAAAATAGCGGTTGAGGCACCACTGTCCAACGATTGAGTTGTTGCGTGACGGTGCCAAAGACAGTGATCCTGAACCTCCATTTGTTGCCATGTTTCACGACCGTTAATGACCAAGTCCTACGCTAGTGAATATTAATTGTATATTTTAATTAATAAAATGTGTATTTTACTATATATTTATGTGTATTATAAAGATTTTCTTAGGTAAAAAAATTGCACAAACAAAATAAAATAATACACATTTTTACATCGTACAAATACATTTAATAAAATATACAATTAACTAGTTAGAAATGCACATGTATATGTGGGTATACCAGAAAATTAAATTTTATATTATTTGTTAAGGTATTGGGCAAATCATATTCTGCCACATATTCAAAAATTCTATATTTAGTAAAATGTGAGATTTTTTGGGAAGTGAAGAGTGATTTGCAGAACACGTGGAATAATAAGACAACACCTTAACATACGACATTTGCTAACATATAACATTTTCTTGATTAAATAATTTTTTGGTCCCCTAAATATAAAGCAATATCATCTTTTGGTCCCCAAAGCCAATACGCGTTTGTTGAGCAACCAAAAATATAAAATGATTTGTTTGGTCTCCAAAGATGGTTTTCGGGTAAAATCAATGGAAAATTGGCTAAAAATATGTAAAATGGTCATTATGCCTATGGGTTTTAAAAATTAAAAAAAGAAAAGAAAATACCATCTTCCCTGTTGTATATAATCCCATCTTTGCACAGGATTTCGTTCGAGTTATCCGAGGCTGATGCCGAGGATTCCGTTCGAGGCGGCGTTGGAGGATTCCGTTTGAGACGAAGTTGACGGTGTCATTTTTTACCAGCAAGCTCGCCGCACCATTAAGGCCGTGCTCCGCTATTTTACTCAGTGGCGTCATGGATTCTCTAATGGATAAGCTCGGGTCCTGTGCTCCACCGGTCTACTCAGCAGCGCCGTGACTAAGACGAAGACACACAGCTGGATGACTAGCGGGTCGGTGGACTGAGGCACAACAGGGCAGATGGCGGAGGCACTTCAGAGGCGGACGGAGGAGGTGTAGCAGGGGCAGATGGTGGAGGCACGTGAAGAGGTATTGCATAGGGTTTACCCGAGGAATAAGAAGACTAATTGGGCCAAAGTGTGAATTTCAGCCCATTCTTCATTTTTTTTTGTTCTTCATTAAACAAAACGTCGTTTTTGTCTAAGAAACTGACTGTCTGTGCATGTGGCACCTCCGTCATCCGCAATCAACCTCATCCCCAGCCTCTCCGTCAACAACCCCTTCACGGCGACGAAGGTGATATTCCAACCCTTCCTGGCGACGAAGGTCTGTTTCTAAAATTTGTTCAAAATTTTTTGGGGGATTCAGGATCGCTAAAAGGGAGATGATGCCAAAATTTTGTTCATCAGGGTTGCTCAAAGGGAGGCGAAGATCGGCGTTGAAGATCAGGGGAAGCGAAGTGTAAGCTCGTCAAACGGATCGGGGTCACCCGTTGGATAACCGTTATCCATATACTATTTTCACTTATTGGATAAGACTTATTGGATAATGACCCATTGGGTTAATGGATATAATTGGGTTGTAGTTATTGGGTTTAGTTGGGTTGGATAATAGGTTACCCACTGGATAATTTTGGGTAGGTTGAGTTGGGTTGGGTAATGGATGACCCGTGGATAATTTCATATCACGAGATAACTAAATTTTCCCAAATTTGATTACGAATGATTTAATTTTCCCTAATATATAATCATTTATAATATTATGTGATATAATATTGTGTACATTATATTATATTATATTTAAAATAATAATAAAATATATAATATGTTGGCTTTGTAAACTCGATGAAATTAACGAACAATATTAGTTGGGATCGAGCTCGAGCTCAAATAATGTACGAGCTCGAATATTGTACGAACTTGAATATTGTACAAGATTTAGCTCGAATACTGTACGAACTCGAACACTGTACGAGATTGAACTCGAACATTGTACGAGATTGAACTCGAATACTGTACGAACTCGAATGCTGTACGAGATTGAGCTCAAATACTGTACGAACTCGAATACTGTACGAGATTGAACTCGAATATTGTACGAACTCGAATACTGTACGAGATTGAGTGCGAATTTTGTACGAACTCGAATACTGTACGAGATTGCATTCGAATACTGTACGAGCTCGAATACTGTACGAACTCGAATATTGTACGAGATTGAACTCATATAATTTGTGAATTATATTTTGTATAATTTTTTTATTGTAGTGAATATTTATGTTCAATATTATACATGCATTTAATTGGGTAATTTTGGATATTTATTGCGTATTTGTTAGGTTCCCATTGAGTTAACATAATATGTGATCCATCGAGATCAAAATTTCTCATTAACATAATAATTTTCATCCTGCCAAATCTCAAAAACTAATGAACATTTAATACCTGATCTCATTGAATAATGACAACTTGTAACCCAAATCAGAAGAAAATATTGAATGATAACTTATGGGTTAATTACATAATGACTTATTGGATAATATATTTTAACTCATTGGATCATATGAGTTATCTCATTAGTTACCCAATGACTTATTCATTTAATGACCTAACCCATCTATAATCCAACTCATTAATGATCCAACCCATTATGACTCATTAATAAATGAGTTAATTAGATAAAGACCCATTGGATGATGAGTTAATTGGGTTTGGATAATGGGTTGATCCAATTAACCCATTTGACAGGCCTAGCGGAGTCAAATAAAAAAAGGAAAAATAAATAGAAAAGAAAAAATGAAAAAGAAATAGAAACGGAAATTAGGAATTTTTTGTTGAAAATAATTTTCATCAGTAGAATTACTAAAATTCCCCTAGCTATATCAGAAAACCATTTTGATTTACCTGAAAATCACGTTTGGGCACCAAACAAATTGTTTTCAAAATGTTGATTGGTGAAGAAAAGTAGTAATAGTCTTGGGGACCAAAATACGGATAGATACTATATTAGGGAAAAAAAACAATTTAGTCAAATTTTCTTTTGTGGGATATATGGTATAATTGCCTAGGATCAACAGTGTGATCCCAATACAAAGAAGAAGAATCACGCAGCTAGAATTTCACGTTCTCTTTAAAGATATCCACAATCGTTCCCTCCACATTCTCTACCACGTTGCCACCAGTTTCATCTTCATCATTTCCAGCCTCTTCATCATCAGCATTAGGCAAGTTTTGTGCCTTCCGAACAGGACACAGGTAGGTGAACACAACAAACCATATGAAATTTGCTGCACTGAGTGCAGCTAGTGTCCAGAAATACCGATCCAATCTGCTCCCATTTAAGTTATACTGGAACCAACTCGGCTTCCCATGTCTCTCGCTTACTCTCCCAACAACAAAAACCGAGAGGACGCTTCCGATGATGCCAATGCCAGACAATCCAGGATTCAAGAAAATGAGGTACCTTTGCATAGAGGGAGGGCTGTGATCATTCAGAAATGGGGTGACGCTGTTTTCGTAGTACGAATCAAGTCCAGCAAGAAGGAAGTACTGCGGAAAAAGCCAAAAAATGGTCATTGGAATTCTTTCCTCAGGTTTGTCAATCAATCCATGATCTCTGATCACATCTCTCCTTTTGCCTTCAACTAAGGCTGCAACAATACAGCATAATGTTGCGCAAACCGTGGCCAAAGCGATGCCTTTTCTGGGAGATCTTCTGGCATAGATGGAGTACCTTTTGAAGGATAGTTTGCTCGATTCGTAGAAGAGTAGGAGAAAGGAATCAGGTAGCTTCAGTTTCCCAAGCATGTAGTTCATGTGGTTTGCCTGCTCTACGAAATATGTGCTTCCAATAGATGTCACCACCCCACAAAGTATTAAGGTGATCCAAACTGGAACCATACTGATGATCATTTTTGTTTCTTCCACCTCTGTAACTGTGCACAGTATCCATCTCCTGCTCTCTAGCCCTTCTTCAATGGCTGCCTTGTCCAAGAAGCTAGTGGAACGTCTGCAACTGTTTCAGATTAAAAACCAATAGGAAAGTGAATATGGAGATTTGTTTTTTCTTAATAGAAAAACAACATTGTATGTTTAATCATATTAAAACTCCGTAACACACTCGGTGTGTTAGAATCTGTGAACTAAGTTATAACTCAATATAGAAGGTCACCTCTCACCTCTACGTAGTATCATTTGGTTTTATGACAGAAACTCATGACTCTAGGACCTGTTATAGTACCAAAATAATTAAGGAGTGGAGGGCAGAGTGTCTAACCAGAGAGCGCGAGATGCATGAGCACCACTGCTGTTGTCATTGCCATACAGTTCCGAGCGAGCTGGAAGTCTTTTGAACATTTTCATGGTAGCTGCGAAGAGGACTTTCAGGACATTTGTTATCGGACTTCCTGTCGGTATGTCCTCATCCTTGCAACCACGAAAGCCGTGCAGAAAGAAACATATTGCGAAGAATGAGCAAATAGCGGGAATCCCAAATCGGAGAGACCAAGGTTTAATGTAGGGAAGAGCAAATATTGCAATGACTGGGACAAGGACTACAATGATAGATCGGAACTTTTTGTCTTCTGATTTCTGCATAAGAGTAAACATGGCTTCAACAGGTTGAAATTTAAGGCTCAACAGCTTCTCTTCAGAATCATCTTGAGTCAATGCAGGCTTTTTTCTGTTTTGTATGATTCGAGTTGATGAATCCATGAATATTTGGAATGACTGGGAAATTCCTAACTTCTTGCGCTTTTGGGATTCGAACATTTCTATTTCTTCATCAGCTCTTTTCTCAGCTTCGGTCACAACTGGCTCCTCTTCAACCTTGTTCTGAAACTGGTCGGAAAAGACTGGAACCAGGGAAACAATGTGGCCACTTATTCCTGCCGCGATCAACGCCAAAGCGGTGTAGAAGAGAGCCTTTTGTGTGTGGCCTATGCACTCTGGCTCATAGTCTTTACAGGTCCCAGTAGCCTTGGCCAGAACTGGTGGAGTTGACATCGATAAAATTCCCAAACCCTGAGCATGTTTAGTTGCAGATTAATGAGCAATGATAATATCATAATCATCATCATTTCAAACTTGAATTTTAACCTCACTATCTTTTGGTTGTTGATCATCATGAAGAATAAACATAGCAACAGACGCAACATGTATTCCACTTGTCTGTTAAGGTTGTTTTAGTTATAACAGAAGAACCTCCACGTTACCTTATATTCTCTAGTCCGTTTCATACTCAACTGCACACTGATTGTTCACAATAGATTCCAAAAATACTTGATTATCAATAACGTCTATAAAGACAACTGAAACTTATGAATGTTGATATTCTGAAAATATACGTTGCATCGAAGTCAACAAGTACTCAGATGATAATATACCAATCATTTTATGGTCAGAGTTAAGAAACTCTGGTAGAAGAGAAACTTATTCAGCCTACAAATCATGCACTCTTTCAATGTCTTTCTGACTCTGTTGCGGATGATGAACTGCAAACGCGGATCTCAGCCAAATTCTATGAATAAGAACAGGATTGACTTCAAAGATAGAAATGTCAACATCAAAAGTGAACTATCAGATAGGCCCAACCTTGAACCTAAAGGTCAATTAATACTAATAGCAGTAGCATTGATCACCAAAACATGGCACCAATCTGTGAACTAATAGCTGTAAATATAAACAGGAGAACTTACAATAACATAGGAAAAGCTGGAGAGGAGCAGCATCCATTTATTACCAAGGCCAGCATCCACAAAGCAGTAAAACAGTAAAGGCAATGCTTTCGGAAGGCCGCTGGCTAAATTCATGATTCCAGCAGCGTGAGTAAATCCCAGCTGCCAAACATCAGTTAAGTATGTTTGCATTATCCACATCACATACGTCGCCAACAAATCCGCCCATATCAGAACTGCAACACACACAAAAAAAGAGACAACTATTAGAACTGGAATGCCGAAAAATCCGATCAACAGCGATTTGTTTACGAAGACAGCACATACTCATCACTCTCAGAAATGGTCTCTGTTGCTTATTTGGGAAAACCATCTTGTCTTCTCCAAAGTAGCAATGAAACTTTGCCAGAAATGAAATGATTCTTTCTCCTTCTGCTAAGCAAGGTCAACGAAATGGCATTAGGACAAAGGAAACGTAGGAAAGAGATTAATTTCAGACTGGGGTTTAGTTCTGAGTAAAGATTTGTTAGCATATTTACCTTCAAGTCAAGTCTAGGATTTTGCTGCTAGCTAGAAACACCTGGATTATGGATGCAGGGAGGAGTTGTTGATTGAGTGAGATTCCTAATGTAATTGACATGGTTCTAAATGTGAACAATGCTTTAATTTAAACGATTGACGAGGAACATTTTCATCACACTTCCTCCTCGCATAAGAAGGGGTCCTACGTCTTGTTAACTATTTTCATTTTTGAAATTAACCAATGTCTTCAATGAGAATTGAACTCGTGTCACCTACCTTAATTATAGCACTGGAACAAACAATTTAAACTCAGCTTTTTGTAAACTACTCACTCTTTGATGTTGAATTTTTACTTTTAGCCTTTTATCTGTTTTTTTAAAACTTTAATTAGGTGAAAAGTTATTAATTTTGTAAAATAAAAGGTTGATAAGAGAAAAGTTAGTTGATTTTTAATTTCTAAGCATTAATAATTATATTTTACTAAAAAAATATTTAACAAAAAATACTTTCAAAATGTCAAACCGTTATACCTAAGATGAATCGTAAATCGGCAAATTAAACCTGTCAACTACTCATAATTTTTAAAAAATTATACTTTAAAAAAATTTCTATAAACTTATGGAAAGACGTGTTTAATTAGAAGAATAGAAAGGTAAAATTTTCTAATTGCAAAACTAAAAATATATTATGCAATGTGCAGTAGTTATAAGTTTATGATCTGATTAATGCAATCCAAAATTTTTATCTTGATTTCTATTATGTACATTTTAAAGATTGATCTTTCCATTATTTATGAAAAGACCTTCTTTCAAGAGACGGACTCTTCTTATATTCTGTCTTTTTCACTCTACTTTTTTGTAATTACTATAATTAAATATGTATGTATGACTAAAAATTAGAAAAAGGAAGTAATATTTTTTAAAATATTCATTACATGTAATCAAATAGGATTTTAAATCGTCTATTATTTCATTTAAATATTAACTACGTGATATGATCCATAAGAACTACTACCTCCGTCCCACCTAAGGGTTTGTATCACCATTTGGCACGAATATTTACGCAGGTTGAAGTAGCCAAATTTTAACATAGGTTTAGGACTAAAATGAAGAGGGTAAGTTTAGCCCCAAATTTCAATCCAGATAAAGAAATGGTCAAAATGTGAATTTTTGGTTGGGACAAACGAAAATGGAAAGTAGTAACCTTTGGCTAGGATGGGGGGGAGGGGGTTGATTTTTATTAAATAAATAATATTTGTGCAAGTTGAACTGGGATATATTAATACTCTATTTCGTTGAGTAAAAGTCAAAATCCCCCGCCTCAGGGCCCCGTCAATCCGGCATCACAGGTTGAGGGGGAGGTAAATCACGGCATTCAAGGGTCAACCACCTGGTGCTCTACTCCGTTTCGTTGGATTTGGCATCATAGTCCTAGGTATTTGAGTTTAGGTGAATAAAATGAGTGGATGAAATTGAGTTTAGAAAAGAAAAAGTAAAAGGATACAACCATTAAGGTAATTAGGTATTCCGTTGGATAGTAGAAATTAGGGTAATATGCAAATATAACCCTATATGTTGGAGAAAGTGCAAATATAACCCTGAGTTATTTTTTAGTGCAAATATAATCCTAACTATTATACATATGTGCAAATATAACCATAATTATTATACATATGTGCAAATATAACCCTAAAGCCATTATTCCGGCATTGACTGACCAGGGTTATATTTGCTCTTTCAATTATCGCAGGGTTACACCTGCACTTTTATTATTGCAGGGTTATATCTACACTTTCATCAATTATATAGGGTTATATATGCACTTTTCTCTAGAAATTAACTATACAAATGTGTCCACCCTTGGTAGAGAGAATTTTTGTCAGTATAAAGAACTGAAGTGCTAAGCTATTGAGCTATGTTGGTAGATTACAACTCATCAAAAGTGTCATTTTTGCAGTTACAATACTAGACGCAAGCTTTTTCCTTGGTAAAAGCAGATTTTTAAAGGGTATTGCTATATCACGCCCTGTATTTTACTAGTTTATGCTCTAATACGTATATACACGTATAATACTAATATTAAAATTTTAAAATAAAACAAAAATAAAAAACAAAAAAAATAACCACGCAGTGCGCCACCACCGCCGCCGCCGTGCGCAACCACCTTCTTCTCTTCTTCTTCGTCTTCTCCGGCGGTCTCGCCACCGCCACCACCGTGCCTCCTCCGCCGTCCCTCGTTCGCAGCAAAACCCTAGCCCCGCCGCCGTCCCTCCTTCGCCCCGTCGAGCAAAGCCCTAGCCCCGCCGTTCCTTCTCATTCGTCCCCGTCGATCGAAACCCTAGCCCAGCCAAGCTCCTCCTCCTTCGTCCCCGTCGATCGAAACCCTAGCCCAGCCGAGCTCCTCCTCCTTCGTCCCCGTCGATCGAAACCTTAGCCCAACCGAGCTCCTCCTTCTTTGTCCCCATCGATCGAAACCCTAGCCTAGCCAAGCTCCTTCTCCTTCTTCCCCATCGAGCGAAACCCTATCCTCGCTGAGCTCCTTCTCCTTCGTCCCCGTCGAGCGAAACCCTAGCCCGAGAGGAGAACGGCGAAGAAGCGGCGGCAGAGAAGTGGGAGCGGCGGATGAGAACCGGGCGGAGGAGAGTAGAACGGGAGAAGGAGAGCGGGAGAAGAGGAAGGATAGGAGAACGGGAGAAGGAGAGCGGGAGAAGGGGAATGAGAGGAGAACAAGAGAAGGAGAGCGGGAGAAGGGAAAGGAGAGGAGAACGAGAGAAGGAGAGCGAAAAAAGGGGAAGGAGAGGAGAACGGGAGAAGAAGGAGAACGGGAGGAGAAGGAGAACGGGAGGAGAAGGAGAACGGGAGGAGAAGGAGAAGGAGAAGGAGAAAGAGAGCGGGAGAGGAGAAGGAGTCGCCGGAGAAGAAGGAGAAGAAGAAGAAGAAGAAGAGAAGGGGAGGAGGTGGTGGCGCACGGCCAGAGAAGACGAAGAAGAAGGTGGCGCACGGAGGAGGAGGCGGCGAAGCAGCGGCGCACGGAGGCGACGGAGCAGCGGCGAAGAGCGGTGGCTGCGGCGGAGTATTAATTAAATAAATAATTAATTTTATTTAATATTAATTTATTTAAATTAAATTAAAAATACATATTGTATATTAAATAGTATAAATACAGGGAGTAATCAAGTAAAATACATGGCGTGATATAGCAATTCACTTTTTAAAGCATATTGAAACTATTTGCAGATCCTACTTGTAAAGTAGTGGAGAATGCATAGCCAGAAAAGCTCCAGTATCTTGGGAGAAGGTATGTAAGCCTAAAACATCTGGTGGTCTTAATGTTATTTCATTAGTAGGATGGAGTTTAACAAGTATCGGTAAGACTTTGTGGAATCTATGCAAGAAAACTACCAGGTAGCTGTTCATGGTGAAAATGCAGGACCAGATTTCATGGATTACAGGCTTGGAGGAAATAGAAGGGAGCAAAAACTTTAAGTATCAAAAGGGTATTCTAAAGTCTAGATTTATCTAGTTGGCAATATGTGGAAATTGTGCAAATATGGTATTATTGAGTTGCAACATCAAAAAAGGAATTTTGGTGAAATAAGGAAATGTTGAAGACTGAATCCGAGAAGGATACATCTCGTCCAAGTTGTATTTGAGTTGGAGAATATATCAGTTCCTATATATGTGGGATTGGACTAATGTTATGGAATTGGAATATTCAGCTATGGTTAAGATATGGATGAGATATTTTAGTTATTCTAATTTCTTGCTTAAAGGGATTAGATTTGGTAATTCTTATCTCCAAGAGATTTGATTGTAATCAGAATATTTATGTGGAGAAGGAATTATATTTGCACATGACTTCATGCGTATCCGAATTGGAGATGGAATAAACTTCATGTGTGCATACGAACAAGCAGTAAACACGCGAGAAGATTTATGGAAAAAGAAGACAGAATATTATGGTATTTGTGAACTATGGAAATTTGAATATTCTGCTATATATTAGGCGTATAGAAGCATAGTTGATTTATGGAAAATCCACACAAATATGAAGTTGATATTATCGAATATATGGGAGATATTGTGATAAGGAAAATCCCTTTATTTATGGGATTTGGATATGCTTCAAGAAGCAGATAAGGAATAGGAATATTATGGAGATAATTATGGAGAGTTCAGATATACTCATGGACTATATAGAGGATATCACGGCTGCATTCATTACAGACTTAATAGAAAAAATATGCATACAGATTTTTTATCTTTCGAGAATTGCAAAGATCCGGAATTCTATGTTCCAACATACATGACCTATTGTTAAAATTTCATAATCGTATACCTTAATTCCTCGGGAGGAGGAGATCCAGTGTCGATAAGTTTCGAGGTCAGAGGGAATCTGATCAAGGCGGATCGGTAGCTAAGGGAGCTAGCAGGATTCACGTTATAGTTAGATAAGATAAGTATAATTGTATGGTGTACTTTTTACTGTATCTTTCTGATTAGTGGATTTATTCTGAACTGGGCCAGGCCCCGCAGATGTAGGTGAATTTCACTGAACTGCGTAACCAAGTTTTGTGTCTTTATGCTTTACTTTATTGTATACTTGGTTAGATAGATTATGTTGGAACACAGTAGTGATAATTGAATTAATTAGGTAAAACCAAATTTCAATTGGTATCAGAGCGAGGTCACTTATTTGTGCCTTGGTTGTGTCAAGGAAAGTGTGATTCGATTTTGTCAATGGTGACCAGAGAAGGAGCTTCCGTGTCTCGGCCACCACTGCTGGAAGGAACAAATTACAATTGCTGGAAGGCTCACATGCGGGTGTTCATAAATTTACTGGATGAGTTGTCTTGGTATTATGTTAAAACAGAATGGAAACCTCCTGTTGTTGAAAGTTCTGAAGGAGGAGAATCTAAGCCTAAAGAGTCGTGGACACCAGTTGAAAGAATGGGAAGCTTGGCGAACTCCAGAACATTAAATGCCATCTTTACTGCAGTAGATGAAGATCAGTTCAAACTCATATCTACGTGCCAACAAGCAAAGAAAGTATGGGATATCCTACAAAGTGTACATAAGAGGACAAGTCGTGTACGTGAATCAAAGCTACAAATGTTGGCCACAAAATTCGAAGAGCTGATAATGGAATAAGATGAGACTATTGCAGTATTCAATGGAAGACTCAGAGATATCACAAACATGGCGCATCAATGGGGGAAAATTTACAAAGAGTCCAAGTTGGTGAAGAAGACGCTGAGATCTATTCCTAAAAGATTTGCTATGAAAGTAGCAGCAATAGAAAAAGCAAGAGATGTAGCCATCATGACCTTAGATGAACTATTGGGATCATTACAGACCTATGAGATAACAATGCAACAACCTGCAAAGAAAGTCCAGAAGGATTTGGCTTTAAAATCTTCTTCATCAAGGGTCATCCATGAATCTAATAGTGATGATGGAATTGAAGAACTTGCTCCTATCACCAAGAATTTCTCAAGAATGCTGAAGAAGGTGGTAAACAAGAATTCACAGGAAAGATCAAGAGGGAAATAAACTCGTCCTCAAGATTTTGGTAATCGTGGCACTCGGATGGAACAAGGAAGTCAGCAATTCTCTAGAAACCAAAGTGGTGAAGGAAGGCAGTCTGAAAGAATTCAATGTCGAGAATGTGGAGGATATGGCCACATCCATGCTGAATGTGCTAATACCCTAAAGAAGCAAGGAAAATCATATATTACCTCATGGAGTGAAGATGATAAAGAAGACAAAGAGGAACTTGTAAGAAATTATGTGGCATTTGTAGCAAAATTTCACGAAGTTGGCATTTGGAACAAAATTATGTGGCATGTGGATCAGATGAGGTATGTTCCAACATGTCAGAGAAAGACGAAGTTGTATGTTCCAACACAGGGCCTGATAACATTGTCCAGTGATGATAGCGGACAAGTTGTGAGTGATGAAGAGATCTACACTGCATATGAGAACATGTATGACATGTGGCTTAAAGTTGTTGACACAAATAAATCGTTAAAGGAAGAGAAAAATCATCTGGCCGAGAAGGAAAAGGGGTTGCGAGCTCTAGTTGGTGAACTCAGAAGAGAGATTGAAAAGTTAAATTTTAATCTAAGCTCAACAACTAAGAGAGTTGAGATAGTAGAAGCAGCTATTACCAAGTTAAACACGGGAAAGGCGAAACTTGATGACATTTTGACCATGGGAAAAACTTTGGAGATCAACATGGAATCGGGGTTGACAATTCATCAGGTAGCAAGGTTAGTCTCAAGTCGAAGGTTCAAGAGGGAAAAAGAAAGTTTATCAAGACCCATCAAAGGAAACCTCTCATCTGTAGCTACTGCATGTATCAAGGTCATACAGATGAACAATGCCGAAAACTGCTCAGAGATATCATGACAGGGCGAAAACTCTCAGTATGTTCCAACATAGACGATGTCCAGCGATCAAGAATGGTCAGAAAGGTATGGGTTGTTAAACGCACGAGTACTTGCCTTATTGTTCACTCTAGAGACTCGTGGTACTTTGATAGTGGTTGTTCTTGCCACATGCCTGGAACTCGGGAATTACTGACAAACATCCAGCCATATGATGGTGATTTTGTTAGGTTTGGCGATGGAAATGAAATTCGAGTGGTTGGAAAAGGTGAACTGCATATTGAAGGGTTCCCCGTATTCACTGGTGTTTTGTTGGTGGAAGATCTAAAGGCTAATCTCCTAAGTATCAGCCAACTATGTGATGATAATATGACTGTGGAATTCCATAAGGAAAAGTGCATAGTGAAACATGGAAACAACAAAGTGCTTACTGGTATTCAGTCATCAGACAAATGTTACTTATTTGAACAAGAAGTGAACTGCTACAGTGTCAAATGTGCTGAAGTAGATCGTACGGCTACAAATGTTCCAACATTAGTGTAGGCTGAATCAAGCGGAAGAAGGACTCGATCAATCCCTTGATTAACCATAGGGAACTTGCTGGTCTACAATGTTTTCTCTCCCTCATTGAACCTAAGAATTACAAAGAGACTCTACTTGATGAGTATTGGATTGCGGCAATTCAAGAAGAACTTGAGCAATTTGAACTCAATGATAATAAAGCAAGGTTAGTTGCTCAGGACTACACTCAGGATGAAGGAGTTAATTTTGATGAGACATTCACATCAGTTTCCAGGTTAGAATTTATTCGCATTCTCCTTGTTATGGCTTGCACTATGAATTTTATGATGTACCAAAAAGCTGTCAAGAGTGCTCCCCTACATGGTGTGGTTAATGAGGAAGTATATCATCGACTCAAGAAGGCTTTGTATGGATCAAAACAAGCACCACGGGCGTGGTATAAGCGACTCACTACCTTTCCTATTCAGAAAGGTTATCGTCGAGGGGGAGAAGATCACACCTTGCTTGTTTTTTGAGAATCATCAAATACAATGATTATTGATGATATGACCATCCTTGGTACAGGATTTTGTAACTTTGATGCAAGCTGAATTGAAGATGAGTATGGTGGTAGTATTTGTAAGATTTCAGGATGATCTTAAGGAATCTCACTTGAATGAAGGCAAAATGATAATTCGGGTTGAAAGGAAAGTTGTGGTAATATATGTTCCAACATTTGCGGATATTTTCACAAAGCCGTTGGAAACTGCTACGGTTGAGCACCTCGGACAACACTTAGGTGTTTGTCGGATTTGAGGTATTTCTTTAAAGCTTTTATTTAGCTGTAGAAGTTTTGTTTATTTATTTTGTGTACAGAAAATTAGAAAAACACAAAAAAAATGTAGAAAGAAGAAAAAGTGAAAAAATAGAAGTTGTGAAGACATTATGGTGATTGATGTGATGACAAGTTGGTAAAAAAAATGTTGGTCGAATATATTAGAGAGATGGTTCTTCCTGGTATTCTAGTTTATGATGATGAGGAGTTAGAAGACAGTGATGCTGGTCATGTTCCAACACAGAGTATGGGGATAAGTTGAGAAGATGTGGACATGGAAATAAATGAGCCTAGTGTGATTAGAGATTCAGATGTTCAAAAATCAGAAAATGTGGCTGGAGAAGATTATGATCTAAATGGTGAACAAGTTTATGTTCCAACACGAGACATTGAGATAGGGGGAGAAAGTACTGATGAAGTGAAGGAAGCTGAGCAGGTGATGTTCTAACATCGATACAGGCTCGAGGTGTTGATTATGAAGAAATGAAAGGATCTTATGTTCAACATAGAGAAAGCCCATGAAGCTGAGAGCTGTTATGTTTTGATCAAACTGCCATGAGATATATGATATTAGCTAAGAATTACAACGGATCTGGGTGTACATGAGGAGTGTGGATTTACAGCCTACCTGGACTATTTGGGTCTCAAGACTGCTGCCTCAATCTACAAGGAGTACAACCGAGAGATTGTAGAAGAATTCTATGGGAGGCAACATTGATCCAGATTTTGAGTAGTACAACAGAATTTACATGAGAAATAAGAAATTACTGGGTGATTTCAATCTCAGTTGCCACTCAAGGGAATGCTACTGCATCTAGTTTGACTACCAGGTATTTCTGTCTATTCCAGGTTGTTGTAAAATGTTAGATTCTCTCTTGAAATACTACGACTCTTACTCAAGAAACAGCTAGACAAGAGTACATTTGATCTAAGACATGTGCATGATCTGACTTGGAATTCTGAGGCTACAACTTCTGATGTTGATGAGAAGAAGGTTAAGTTTGTGGCCATTAATGTGAAGTTGAGGGCTCTCAGCATTTAGATGGTAGCTTTGGAGACAGATAATGCCAGATTAGATGAGGCACAGATAGCTGCTCCTGAAGAGGTTTGAAGGTTCTGCTTAGGGGTGGGCATCAGTTTGGTTTAATTGGTTTTCAGTTTATTCAGTTCGGGTTATTTGGTTTTGCCCCTAAAAAACCAAAAACCGAATCCGACCCGAATAACCTGAATCATCCAAACCGAATTCGGAATTCGGTTTCGGTTTGAAACCGAATTCAACCCGAATAAACCGAATTGATTTTATATTTTAAAAATTAATTACTAAAATCATATGAATTAACTTTAGATTAAATAAAAATATGTAATTTAATTTCTATATAGTCAAAATAAAATTTTCAAAATAAAAATCCAACCAATACAATACAAATTTAACCACAACAATTTTAGCATTACATTTAAGATTAGAGAAAAATAGTTCATTTTAATATTCATCTTCAAATCTTTCACATTCTCAAGCCTTCAACCAATCCACATTCACATTCACATTCACCTTCAAGCACTCCACAAACTTACTTAGGTTTTACAGTTTGGGGATAATTTTTTAATTTAAAGATTGGTCCTCCAACTTAAATTTATTTATATATTAAATTTTGTTGTTTTAAAATTTAATTATTATATTTATTTATTTATTTAATATCCAAAATCGAACCAAAACCATATTCTGAATTTGGTTTATTCAATTTGGATATCCGGAAACCGTATATTAAATTCGGTTCGGGTTATTCGAATTCGGATAATCCAATTTTCGGTTCGGATTTTGGTTTTTTATTTTTTTGCCCACCCCTAATTCTGCTATGGCTATGTTCCAACATAGGCCAGATATTTGTTTCAGGGTTTCAGGGGGAGCTGCATTTATTGGATATTTTGGTTTTCTGTGTCTATTACGTTTGACATGTTTATGGTCTCAAGGGGAAGATGTTTTGGATTTCTTGGATGACTTTATTGGCTCCGTTAGGTTGATGTTCCAACATGCTTATTATTCTTGGATGTTGAAGGCATCCGAAATTCAGGGGGAGACGTTATGTAAGCCTAAAAAATCTGGTGGTCTTAATGTTATTTCATTAGTAGAATGGAGTTTAACAAGTATCCGTAAGACTTTGTGGAATCTATGCAAGAAAAATAATCGGTTGTGGATCAAATGGGTACACGCATATTATATAAAAGGCAAGGACGTGTTGGAGTGTAAGTTTCCAGGTAGCTGTTCATGGTGAAAAATGCAGGACAAGATTTCAGGGATTACAGGCTTGGAGGAAACAGAAGGGAGCAAAAACTTTATGTATCAGAAGGGTATTGTAAAGTCTAGATTTATCTAGCTGGCAATTTGTGAAAATTATGCAAATATGGTGTTATTGAGTTGCAACACCAAAGAAGGAATTTTGGTGAAATAAGGAAAGGTTGAAGACTGAATCCGAGAAGGATACATCTCGTCCAAGTTGTATTTGAGTTGGACAATATATCAGTTCCTATATATGTGGGATTGGATTAATGTTATTGAATTAGAATATTCAGCTATGATTAAGATATGGATGAGATATTTTAGTTATTTTAATTCCTTGCTTAAAGGGATTAGATTTGATAATTCTTATCTCCAAGAGATTTGATTTTAATCAGAATATTTATGTGGAGAAGGAATTATATTTGCACATGACTTTATGCGTATCCGAATTGGAGATGGAATAAAATTCATGTGTGCATACGAACAAGCAGTAAACACGCGAGAAGATTTACGGAAAAAGAAGACAGAATATTATGGTATTTGTGAGCTATGAAAATCTGAATATTCTGCTATATATTAGGCGTATAGAAGCATAGTTGATTTATGGAAAATCCACACAAATATGAAGTTGATATTATCAAATATATGGGAGATATTGTGATAAGGAAAATCCTTTATTTATGGGATTTGGATATGCTTCAAGAAGCAGATAAGGAATAGGAATATTATGGAGATAATTATGGAGAGTTCAGATCTACTCATGGACTATATAGAAGATATCACGGCTGCATTCATTACAGACTTAATAGAAAAAATATGCATACAGATTTTTTTATCTTTCGAGAATTGTAAAGATCCAGAACTCTATGTTCCAACATACATGACATATTGTTCAAATTTCATAATCGTATACATTAATTCCTCGGGAGGAGGAGATCCAGTGTCGATAAGTTTCGAGGTCAGAGGGATCTGATCAAGGCGGATCGGTAGCTAAGGGAGCTAGCAGGATTCACGTTATAGTTAGATAAGATAAGTATAATTTACTGTATCTTTCTGATTAGTGGATTCATTCTGAACTGGGTCAGGCCCCGCAGATGTAGGTGAATTTCACTGAACTGCGTACCAAGTTTTGTGTCTTTATGATTTACTTTATTGTATACTTGGTTAGATAGATTATGTTGGAACACAGTCGTGATAATTGGATTAATTAGATAAAACCAAATTTCGGATATATAATTAACTGAAGAAAGAACAGCCAAGGAGCAGTTAGAGTAGTTTATTTGCTGGGAATTTCGCTAGACCAATGGCGAAATTTACTATGTGAAGGGCGTGTCATAATAGGCTGCCAACGAGGGATAGGCTGACAAAGTTTGAAATGCAAGTAGAGCAGAAATGTTTTATGTGTGATGAAGATGAATCAACTCAACACTTGTTCTTCGGCTGCAGGAAAACAAAAATGATTTGGCAAGAGGTGCTAAAATGGCTGAAGAGGAGCAGGGTAGTAGGAGATTCTACTGAAAAGGAGTGGCAGCTGAGGAACATGTGTTTTAATGAGAAACCGAAGGAAATAAATGTTCTGAAGCATATTTTTGAATGTTTAATATATGAGCCACTCTCTTGAAATACGGTATTTCCATAAGTCATGGAAATACTAAAGTTTAAAATATAAATTAGAAGAAATGAAGATAAAATTTTTGGGTTGCATGAATCGGATTATAATCTTTATGACTACTACACGTTGTATAATAAATTTTTAATATTGCAGCTAAGCCATTTTACCTTTTATTATTTTAGTTAAACCTCATCTTTCCATAAGCATATGGAAAGACTATTTTTCTCACGACTTTGCCTTAATATATAGGAGTTGGGTTATATCTAAGTTGAAAAAACATTATGCTAATAAAATATAGGTGGTTGATTAGTTTAGGAATTGGTGTAAAGAAGAGGTTATGTTAGGCCCGCCAAATGGGTCCGGTGACCCGTTGGATAACCGTTACCCATATACTATTTTTACTTATTGGATAATAACTCATTGGGTTAATGGATATAATTGGGTTGTAGTTATTGGGTTTAGTTGGGTTGGATAATAGATTATCTGTTGGATAATTTTGGGTGGGTGGAGTTGGGTTGGGTAACGGGTGACCCGTGGATAATTTCATATCATAAGATAACAAAATTTTCACAAGTTTGATTACAAATGATTTAATTTTTCTCTAACACATATAATCATTTTAGAAACGATCATATTCTCGATTCATCATATTTATCGATTTCGGTTCATGTCTTAATCAATCATAATTTGAACCAATTAAGAATTGATAAAAGATCTCGACGAAAGAAGTAGAAGTAGTATTTAAGAAACTTTTATTAAATTTGAAAATTTTCCTCCATGAAATATAAAGATTTTTAAAAATATTTTCTTTTATTGAACATAAGAAAATAATAAATGAAATCCCCACATTTAGCCACTCGAATAAATATTTCCTCTTTTGTAGTTATGTACACGATTCATCCCATATCAAAAAATGATTAGAGTTAATAATAATTTTTTACTCCAAGTAAAATATTACGTGACTTATCCATTTAAAGTTTAAATTGTTAAAAACACCAATTATCCATTAAGTATATACTGAATTATCCATTGGGTATATACTAATTATCCATTGAGTCTATACTAATTATCCATTGGGTCTATACTGATTAATAATTGGGTCGAACTAAATGACCCATTGGGTATAGGTCATTTATTTGGGTGAAACGTGAATTACCCATCAAGTCCGTATTCTTTCTCAGTTCTCACTTCCCAGTCTGCGTTTTGTTTCATCAGTCCGCGTTTTGCTCATCAATCGGTCTGCATTTTGTTCATCAATCGGTCTCATAATATTATATTATGTAATATAATATTATGTACATTATATTATATTATATTTAATAAAAATAAAAATATATAATATGTTGGCTTTGTAAACTCGACGAAACTAACGAACAATATTACTTGGGATCGAGCTCGAGCTCAAATACTCTACGGACTCGAATATTGTACGAACTCGAATACTGTACGAGATTGAGCTCGAATACTATACAAACTCGAATCCTGTACGAGATTGAACTCGAATACTGTACAAACTCGAATACTGTACGAGATTGAACTCGAATACTGTACGAACTTGAATACTGTACGAGATTGAGCTCGAATATTGTACGAACTCGAATACTATACGAGATTGAACTCGAATATTGTACGAACTCAAATACTGTACAAGATTGAGCTCGAATACTGTACGAACTCGAATACTGTACGAAATTGAGCGCGAATATTGTACGAACTCGAATGTTGTACGAGATTGAACTCGAATATTGTACGAACTCGAATACTGTATGAGATTGAGCTCGAATATTGTACGAACTCGAATACGGTACGAGATTGAACTCGAATATTGTATGAACTCGAATACTGTACGAGATTGAGCTCGAATATAGCACGAACTCAAATGTTGTACGAGATTGAGTGCGAATTTTGTACGAACTCGAATACTGTACGAGATTGAATTCGAATACTGTACGAACTCGAATACTGTACGAGATTGAATTCGAATACTATACGAACTCGAATATTGTACGAGATTGAACTCGAATAGTTTGTGAATTATAATTTGTATAATTTGTGAATTATTGTGAATATTTATGTTAAATATTACACATGCATTTAATTGGGTAATTTTAGATATTTATTAGGTATTTGTTATGTTCCCATTGAGTTAACATAATATGGGACCCATTGAGATCAAAATTTTCCATTAATATAATTATTCTCATCCCAAGTCCTAAAAAATAATGCGCATTTAATACCTGATCCCATTGGATGATGACAACTTGTAACCCAAATCGATAGAAAATGTTAATGATAACTTATTGGGTTAATTATATAATGATTTATTGGATAATGACTTATTGGATAATATATTTTAACCCATTGGGTCATATGAATATTTCATGGGTTATCCATTTAATGACCCAACCAATTTATGACCCAACCCATTACGACCCATTTAATAAACGAGTTAATTGGATAATGACCCATTGGATAATTATCCATTGGGTTTGGATAATGGGTTTATCCAATTAACCCATTTGACGGGCATGGGTTATGTACAGCTTTTTGGAGTAATGAAAAGTATTTTCATTCCAAAAAAAAAAAGGAGGACCAGTGAATGAAATTAAAAGAAACTTTCTATAAAAAAAAAAAGAAAGCGTGTCAAACCTGTAGAAACAACTCAAAAAGGAAAGTGTGTCAAACCCAACTAAACAGAGTAATAATACATTTTCTTACTTAGAAACAAATATTGTGAAACTTTGTCGCAAGTGATTGTCCAAAATAGTACCCATTTTTAATCGAAATTCATAGTTAGGTGCCCAAATTTTGAATTTGACCTTTAAGGGTACCCGCTTTTTTATTTATGTTTCAAAATGGTACCTTTTAGCAAAAAAATGGTACCAATTTGGATCAAAATTATGCCATAATGGTACCCACTTTTAAATGAAAAGTACATTTTTGGGACATTAAATGGGTACCTCTTAAGAATAATTTTTAAAATAGGGTACTAAACTGTGAATTTCACTTAAATGTGGGTACCATTATGCAAATTTTCTCTTTAAATTTGATAATAGCAATTAGTGACTTTTCATACAATTCTTTGAACATGCAAAATTTTTATAAGTTTCATTCCATTTGTCTCTGAATTGCATGCATTGACTTTTGACATTTGACTTAAATATTGTTTGATCATTAGTATCTTTATTTAAGTACAATTAATAACTATAAATTATTAATATTGTAAAAATACATGCTGAGATGATTCTAGCTTTATGTCACATGATAGTATCCTTACTTATAAATCAATAGGGTTATATGATTTAGTCTATTTCTACTAAATAAAAAATGTAATTGCAGGTTGAATTGGGACAGAGAGAGTAGTCTTTAACTTAAAACAAAGTCTTATGGAGTATAATATACTCCCTCCGTTCCATGAATATTGGCACACCCCCTTGAGACTCTTGGATTATTGCTAGACATAGGATTGGACATAAAGTTGATTGAAATGGATGGTTTGGTCTGAAATAGTACATAATTACTGTACACTGGTCAATCCAGCCCCCCAAAAAATAGCCTCATTCCCTCCTCAAAGTCTCTACATACCCCATGTGAATGTGTCAATGGGGGGGGGGTGGGGGGGGGATATTACATCTTACTTCAAACATACACACAGCCCAATAGCCCAGTTGCTAATAAGCCAGTGAAAAATTACAATCAACAAAAATAAGATTAAAAACAAGATCGGAGCCAAGGGCTTCTTCCACTTCTCTGTCACTGTAGTTGTTTCGTTCTCTTCATCTTTTCTAGGACTTCCCTTCTACTAGTTCTTTGTAGAAACAAAGGAATGCCGAAACGAACACGATTTAACGATTCTCAGCAGTGTCAAATAGGAGAGTTCATCCTCCAACATTTGAGTGAAGGCAAGATTGCCATCCATCGCCGCAAGGAGGCAGCCAAACGATGGAACACTTCAGTTCGCACCATTAGCCGCATGTCCAACCTTCATAAAAGACAAGAGCAGCTGGGGTTATGTACAGATTTGAGCAACAAGGGCAAAGGAAAAGAAGGAAGGAAAAAAGTTGAAATAAACAAAGAATTAGCTATGGCAGCCCCTCTCTAATTTCGCACATCACAAAGGGGATTTGCAGCAGCAATTGGAGTAAGCACTACTACTATGCATCACTGGATCAAGAAGGGTCAAATTTGAAGACATTCAAATGCAATAAAACCTCTGATTTTATCAAATAACCAGCTACACGGGTTATACTACTCCATATCCCACTTGAAGCATAAATTCTAGGAAATTTTTTTTTATGGATATGCATCACATTATATATATAGACGAGAAATGATTTTATATTACTAGAGTAGCGGAAAAGTACTATCTTCTCCCGGATGAGGAAGAGCCTTACCGTACGGTTCAAAACAAGAGGTATATAAAGAAAATAATGTTCCTTTGTGTCGTATGTCGGTCAATCATCAACAGCGAGGGGGTAGGTCTTGTTTGATTGGAAAATAGGGATATGGCCATTCTCACATGAAGAAGCTGTGAAAAAGACAATCAAGAATAGACCAGTCGGTACTTTGGAAACTAAACCAATTCTATCAATCGACTGTGATGTTACTAAAGAGTTCATGTTGATAAAGTTGGTCCCAGCAATCAAATGGAAATGGCCACTACTAGCTAGCAAAAACATAAAAAAATTGGCAAGACAATGCAAGACCTCACATATGTGTTGATGATGCTGAATTCAGAATGGCAGCAAGTTCGGACGGCTTCAACATAAGATTAGGTTTTCAGCCCACAAACAGCCCTGATTTAAATGTTTACAAAGTTTGCAGTACAAGTCAACTTCACGCACATTGGATGAACTTATTTCAGCCACAAAAACAACATTTGAATAGTTGCAGCCAGAAAAAACTTAACAAAGTGTTTCTAACACTACAACGTGTCGTGGTGGAGATTATGAAATGCAAAGGATCTAACTGTTACAAGCTACCACATATGAGGAAAGATGAACTCCAACTACAAGGATTATTACCAAGTGACATAGAGGTGGACACGAAATTGGTTGGGGAGGGCTTACAACACTTGTTAGCAGCTAACAAAGCAAGGGGTCTTGAATATATTATGCATCAAATTGGGTTAGCAAGTAGGTTTCAAATGCATTTTGGTATTTCCTTCTGGTTGGATTGGGGTAGGCAAGCCTAAAGGATGCAAACACAATGCTAGGTTTTGTTAGCGTGTTTGTGATCCAACCATGTATGTGATGAAAAACATTGGCATTCAGTTTTATTAGAATGAAATGGTTGTTATCAAATAAATTAATCACATGCACTGTCTTCTCTCAATACTGTTTTTACGTTGAAGTTATAAATCCAAATGGATGATTAGTATTCAAGCTAATTATTAAATGACCTAACACTAAATGAAATTATATATTAGGCATGAGACAAATTCACACTACACATTGTTTTGAACAATAAGCAAAAGCAAAGGTTGTATGTTGTTACATGACCCAGTATGGCGTAAGTTTTAGGGGAAAAGTTATTGTATTGATTCAAGGCAAACCAACAACATGGATGAAAGAGAAACAAAAAGTATTGCACTTAAATTTACTCCACTTTAAGAACCTGTTTTACATGTTGAAACTTCCAGTTATATTTTATACATGACACGGTAAAAATTATAGTTTTAGTAAATCAAATGCTTTCAAAGATAAATACCAGCCAACCTACTAGAGAGAGACAAACAGAAAGATGATAATGCAATCACGTAAAAGAGAAGAAAGAAGCTGACATAAAAATAGGAATACAACAGTAACTAAGAAATCTCCTAATTGCATGAGGCGTTCAAGCTAGCCTCATGTGATAACTGAATTCCAAAAATACAAACTCAATTATAGGTTGAACAGGACAGCCACACCCAGTACAAAAAATTATACACAAATCCAAACACGACAGCAACATATAATAATACAAAATAAAGCCCAAAAAAATTCAAGTAATGTTTTTAAAGGAACACTTTTGAATTTGAATATCATACCTACACATGGAAGATGGCCTTCCACATTTCCACTAATGCTTTGGGTGGCAATTCTCCATATTCGTCACTCCGATATTGACTCAATAATAACTTGTGCATGGAAGGATGTACCTGAGAGGAGTCGACAAAAAAAAATAGTCACCATATAAAAATATGAAATAATAGCATATAATAACAAATAATAATTCACCGATACATATCCTCATTTTGGGTCCAAGGAAAGAAGCATAAAAAGAAAAGGAAAGAAGCATGACTAAGATGGTTTGGATATGCGCGTTGCAGACTCTTAGTTGCATGGAAGTTGAGATGCATTCAATCCTATTGAAAAAGGAAGAAGAAGAGCTGCATATAATTGGAAATGTGTATACCTCCAACAAGTCGATTGGCACCCCGTTTAACTCGTACACATACGGTTCCAATGATGATTTTGTCGGTTGAATCTCTCTCTTTGGATGTGGAGTTGAAAACGTAGCATCTACCCAGTAAATTGTATGTGGCCTCCTTGTTAGAGCGTACGTGTCCGTGAAGCTAGGCGACCCCTCAGCATCCACAAAATTACGACTGTCAGACCTGACCCGCCTTGGTGTCAGAAAACATATCCTCAGGTGATGAACTTGCGGACAGTGGCTGGTCGGCGATAATGTATCCCGCACTATCTCTACCTAGGATTCCATCGTCTGGGATTCCATCGCCGGGAAACATTGTGTTTTGTCGACGAAGGTATCGTCGATCTGGGACTTGTATGGGAATTAAGGTTTAGAATCACTGGGAACAAAAGGTATTTTTGGACAGTGTGGGCCATGGGTGGCTCACCGGCGGGATTGGAGATGTATCAATCCGGCACTAGAGCTTGGGTGGTTAGCGCAGAATTTGTGCTATCAGTGGCATGCCAAAGAAACGGTATAAGTGATCAGATGCGGGATATAGGCTTTCAGCAGTGGGCTTCGCACGGGCGGGGCTTAGGTGGTCAGCGGCGATGATTGGGTGGGGAGCAAAGTGGCGGGTGGCAGACGTTATAGTCTGCTAGGACTTAATGTTGAGGGGGATGATTATTGGAAGAAGATGAGTAATTGTTTGATATAGAAGGCAAAATAGGGTTAGCAAGAGAAGAGACCCAAAATTTTTAATTTGGGTCATATGCTGGGCTTAAAATTTTTTGACCCAATTCACAAAATAAGGAGGGAAAGGTTAGCTGATTTTGGGTTTGTGATTGGGCTAATCTCCCTACAGCTGGCAAATTAAGTGAGAAGCAAGGGGTAAATTTTGAAAAGGAATGAGGATGAAATGGGAAATGATACAAGCTATCCCCCCTATATTTGGCATGTGGTTCAGAGGTACCACAAAAAAAGAAACAGTCATTTTTAGCAGGTGTGCCATTATTAATGGAATAGAGGGAGTAATTGAAATCATGATTAAAATAGAAATTTTACAAGTAGGTGATTGGTGCATTTAAAGTGGGCCATTGAAGGCATGTACTCCCATTTTTATTTTTAGGGCAAAATATGGATATGACCCTATGTTTTGGTGGTATGTGCTGATATGACCCTGTGAAGTTGGAAAGTGTTATTGTAATCCTGTCTTTTGCATAAGAAGTGCCGATACAAACTTTTGGCACTATTCTAATGTTAACTTTGTATTTTTCGGCATTGACCAAATACAAAAGGACTAAAATACCCCTAGCCTTGAAATTACAAATCTATTAACTGAAGTACCCTAGGTTTTTCTTCCTCTTCATCTTTAGAAGAACCATCACCACCACCACTGCCTACGTCATCTCAAAAAATATCAAAAAAATATTTCTATGTTTTATAGAAGTGATGTTGGATTTTACACCCCTAATTTAGTAAAACACAACATCATTTCTAGAACCCAGAAATAAACACAGCATCATTCAGTAAAACATAGCATCATTTCCACCACAACGGCGGCGCTACCTCTAGCCACCTCACCCAGATAACACCCAACCAGCCACCTCAAACAATCCATCAAATCTCAAACATGTCGGCGACGAACATCTCAAACAAGACATCCTTCAGCTTTAGGCCACCGTCGTGTCCACCACCAGACACGGCGGTGGCGACAACTCCATCATCCAGCTCCCGGACTCCATCAGCCACGTCAGCAGCGAACCCGTCACTCTGCTCCTGGACAGCAGATTGAGAAGGCTTTTCACCAGATCGATGACTTCCCACCAGATCGAGAAGGTCTCGTCAGCGGATATATCGGACCTCAAAAATAGGGGGTTCATCGGACCACCTCCCCCGCTGTGTCGGATTCCTGCGTCGCTCCACTCACACACTCTATCACAAAACTTTCGCCGCTGAATCCAATTCCTTCCGACCCAAATCTTCATTCGACCATTGCCACTGCCGAGTTGGATTCCGAGGCAAGAATTTGAAAGAATGGCCTGTGTGACTGGATTGATTCCCATCTGAAACAATATAGGCTCTGGTGGCTGTGGGGTGGTGACGAGCGGAGCAGTGGGGTAGGTGGGCTAGGTTAGGTGGGCTAGGGTAGGGGCGAGCTAGGGTAGCGGTTCAATGTGGATGAGGGAAAATAAAGGGGTTTAGAATAGAGAAAAAATAAAATGGGGTAGATGAAGATGAAGGAAGGGTAAAAAAGAACTTTTCAATCTATTTTTTTTATTTTTTTTAAATTAGGGGTATAATGGTCATTTTACTGAATTTTGGCCAATTTCAGGCCTCCGGGGTTATATTAGTACATTCAAGCAAATCATAGGGTTACAATAGCACTTTCCAACTTCACAGGGTCATATTGGCACATACCACCAAAATATAGGGTTATATGAGCACTTAACTCTATTTTTATTATCTAAAGATTATATACAAGCAACCAAATTTCATATAAACATTCTATTCTACGACCTAATTAGGAGACACTATCATTGAATCTTTTGAAACTCAGTGGAGTTTGAAACTCAGTGGAGTCTGAAACTTCATCTATTTGAACAGATAGGGACGCCATCTTAAAAACACACAAATGATGCACCACCAATGAACTGCCGCCACTGAAGCCATAACCACTATGATCTCACCTTCATCGTCCACTGCAAGTTGGGAAACCATAACAAGGACCACCTACATGGTTCCATAACGCTGGGTAATCCTTATGAAGAAATTTCTCTAATGTTCACAATTCTTGATAGTGATGTGATTTGAACCTTGAACCTCTCTGTTATAGAGAGTATGGATTACCACTAAATCAAATCCAATTCACAGGATGTGCCCCTATTGATTCCACTTTTAATGTTTTATAGTTTACAAAAAATATATTAATTTGGTTGCACGTGTGTGCCAACCCACCACAATTTTATCGTTCGTTCAGTGATTACAACATAAAAAACACAGGGTAGTGAATAGACATGGGGATTTCTTGTAATTATTTCATTTCCGCGGTTAATTTTAAAATGTTCATTAAATTACAGGAACCTCTCTACGAAAAAAACTTATAAAGATAATAAACACACTATGTTCTTCTCTTTCTTTTTTTTTTATAGATTTTGGGGTATTTTTTATAATTATTTTTATATCGGGCTTAATTTTGAAATATTTTTTTAAAAATATAGGGACCTTTCTCCCAAGAAACTTATAAACATAATGAATACTATCCTCTTCCTCCTTTAATTCCTCCATAGACTCTCAACAAAATCCATATAAATTTCAACACAAAACACACAAAACTCAACATAAAAATAGAAAATTTGCATAACATTTTATTTTGAAAATGACACCTTTCAACCATTTATTTTACAAATAAATATAACATATATAATATTGAAAATGTTGGTAATACTCCTCAAAGTCCAAATACAATTAAAATTGATTTAGAAGTCCTTATTCTAGGTGGGCTCTGGGAGTTAGGCCTAATAAAATTATACTTTAGGTTATGGTAGGTTTTATTTTTACATATCTCATATTTGTGCTATATCCACCATGTGAGAGTGATAGAAAGTTTGTGTTTTATTGGAGAGAATAGAATTCAGTGTTGAGAGATATTGTGTGTTGAGATATAAAACATATATTTTTGTATTTCCTACTGGATTGAAATCATTTGAATCCCGAAATTTTTCCCGGTTTGGGTTTCCCCGTAAAATTTGTGTGTTTGTGTTTTGATTATTGATTGTGTCTTGTCCTGAGAGTAAAAGAGAGATTTTTAATCTTAACAATGTGAAGGTCGAGGTTAAAATTCCTAACAACTGGTATCAGAGCTAGATCGAAGTAAATATAATGAGAGAGGATATTTTTGGAATTCCTAGCGCTGCTTCGGTAGATCAAAATTTTCTCAAAATTTGATCGCTAAAATTTGGCTAAAAATTTTACAGGATGTTTCTAGGTTGTGTATCTACAATCTGAACGATGGAGATCTGAAATTTTGTGGTGTGGAAGTATTGCAATTTCTTCCGAACTAAAGTTGTGCCGGTTGGAGATTTTCTTTCCTTTTCTTGTTATTTTTTGTTGTAGTTGTGGTTATTTAAAAATTTTGAAAAGATATCGGAATCCAAGATTTCATATGTCTTTTTACGATGGAAATATGGATTTTACTATGTGGTAGAGTACGATGCAAGATATATTTGTAAGGGATAATTTTGAAAAAGCTCTCTAGGATGAAAAACCTAAAGGAATGAATTATCGTACTTGGGCTAATATGAAGAAGAAATTTGTTGGTGCGATCAAATAGGCACTTGCTCCAGAATACAAATATGATGTCATCCAAGAGGAGACACCAAAGGGTATTTAAGACAAGTTAGAGAGTGTTCGAGCTTCAAAATCACTGACCAACAGGTTGTGCATGGAGATGGATCTCTACACACTGAAGATGGAAGACGGAGGTATTTATTCATGTTCATATTAATAATTTTATTCAAATAGTATGTCAATTGCAAAACACTGGGGAGGAAGTTGATAGTGAAGAACAAGTTTTATTTATTACTAGCTTCTCTGTCATTGTCTTATAAACATGTTGTGCAATCTATGTTGGTTGGGGGGGGGAGGACTCTTAAGTATGAGGAAATGGTTGCTCAATTAAGAGATAATGAGAAGATAACTGGAAAGAACAACATGTCCAATGGGAATTAAGTGCTAGCTAGTATAGGTACAAGGGTGCCAAATCAAAGGAGGAATTGTTTTATGGAGGGGAGTGACTATGGCGGAAGATCCCAACCAAAAGACTTCAGTAATGTTAAGTTTTTCTACTGTGGTGATAAGGGTCATCCAATCTAGCTATCCTATCATGGTGGAGGATTTGAAAAGTTTAATAAAGATGAAAGGGAAAGAGAAGGTTGAAGAAAATGATGAGCCCACGAACTTGGTGATTCAAGATGATCATGAGGACTTGTATATGATGATGAGAAATGAGTTGAAAGACTCAAGTTAGATGTTGATTGTGCATCTTCTATGCACATTTGTCGCGATAAATATTCTTATGAAACCTTGCAGGTTGGTGGAAAATTTGGTCACGTGATTATTGGAAATCGTGAGAAGATGAAGATTGAGAATGTTGGCATTGTATGGTTCAAGAATCACAACGGGGTTGTTAAGAGAATATTTGATGTGAAGTATTTACCAAGTTGTGGTGATAACATAATTTCATTGGGCAAGTTATGTTTGCGAGGGTGCAGGTTCACTGGCGACAATGATTTCTACAAGGTTTTTAAGTGAGGTAAGTTGGTTAGCAAAGTAGTGAGAATTGATCATTAACCTTTTCTATGTTGGAGGTTTTAACAATGAGTCATGCAATAAACTTGGCATTCACAAGGATAGTTGAAGCCAAAGAAGAAGATACAATTAACATGTGTTGAAAATGTGTTAAAAATGTTGTATTTGGGTCTTTGAGTCGACGAAGAATTAACTCAATATAATTCATGTAATCATCATATTAAAAATAATTAACCTCAACAAAGTGTACCACATCGTCATATTGATGTTTACACTTGACCCTTAAATTGGAAATGTTTTTGTGGGTTGAGAATCTATTAATATTATGTGACAGGTGACTTTAAAAAATAGACTCTTACATTAATTGAAAATGCTCTAACCATTAAGTAATTTTATACATAACCTCGCCATAAATAATAGACGTTAGTTTCTTTCTTCTTAGTCTTACTTTTCTTTTACACTAGTAGAAAAGTCTTGATTAAAGGTACCAAACAAAGGCGGTCCCTAAGGAACAACCTTTGATTGACATCTAGATGAGGTTCTGACTTCGAAAGTGTTTTTGGATCCGATGAAAGACGATTCAAAATTGATCAAAGGCGGTTGGACATCAATTAAAGGCAATTTCATTGTAGAACCGCCTTTGATTGAGGTTTCGATGTTAGAAGTGTTTTCGGGTCCACCTTTTATGGGCTGTATTTAACTTGGTCTATATAAATAAAATTCCCAGCCCTAGGTTTTTCTCTCATATTTTTTTACTAACACCCCAGCCTGTCATCTCCCCGTCGTACCTCCCTGAAAACCCCCTCCCTCCCTGAAAACCCCCTCCCTCCCTGAAAACCCCGCCCTCCACCCTTAGCCTCCATTCATCGCCACATCGCGCCGCCGAAGAAGACTCGATTGGCCACCACTAGACAAGACTCAGCCACCGCTGGAACCATTAGAGCTAAAGAAGACTCGATCGGCCACCACTGGAGAAGCTCCGATCTGCCATCGCTGGAGAAGACTCGGCAACCACCGCCCCTCTGCCTGCTCGAGATTCGTCAGCCACCACCGTCCCTCCTTCCACTACTGCTAGGAGAATCGTCTGCCACCAATGGAGTACCCTCTGCCACTACTGGCGCGCCAAAAAATAACGCCTCGCCACTGCAAATAAAGTTCCCGCCGTCCGCCGGAGAAGGATCGCCCTACCTTCGTTTGTTTAATTTCTTGCTGTTTGTTTAATTTTTTGTTTTTATGTTTGCAGATTTGTTTTCCCCTCTGTTTGTTGTTTTTTTATGTAAAATATTCTCTATTTTACAGATTTGTATACTTTGGCTTGCCACCGGAAACTTTTTTTGGGACACTTGAAATAGGTTCTGAATTTGAAACCTATTTCGGGGTTCAATAGAAGGCAATTTTCTTACCCGCACTTGATCGTCGAACCGATCAAAGGCACAACCAAAGAAGACACTTGAAAAGTTTCTTCTCTGGTCCAATAAAATCATCTTTAATGTGTTAAATGCCACTTGTGTTACGAGCAATCCAACTACTCTCTCCGTCCCGAATTAAATTGCACAAAATCAAAGATTCAGTTAAACTAAGAAAACTTTGACTACATATTTGAATAGATATATAAACAATAATATTGTTGTATGTGATATCATTGGATTCGTCATAATAAGTAATTTCTAGAAAATAATTTTTCATTTGCCGATATTGTATATAGTTAAATATATTAGTGGTTAAACGTGTATGTTGGAGACTGTGGAAAAAATTCTGTGCAATTTAATTTGGAAGAGAGTGAGTAGTTCAAAGCAGTACCTGTACTAAATGAAACTTTTTTTTTGAGCAAGTGTTAAATGAACTTGCATTTAGCTAGTTTAAGACAAGTATAGTTAGTCATGTTTATTTTAGGGTATTGCTATATCACGTAATGTATTTTACTAGTTTACGCCCTAATAAGTATATACACGTATAATACAAATATTAAATTTTCAAAATAAAACAAAAACTAAAAACAAAAAAAACCACACAGTGCGCCACCACCGCCGCTGGTCTCCGCCGCCGCCGGTCTCCGCCGCCGTGAGCCAGCGCCAGTGCCGCCGTGAGCCACCACCTTCTTCTCTTCTTCTTCGTCTTCTCCGGCGGTCTCGCCACCGCCACCACCGTGCCTCCTCCGCCGTCCCTCATCTGCAGTAAAACCCCTAGCCCCGCCGCCGTCCCTCCTTCTCCTTTTCCCCGTCCCCGTCATTTCTCCACCTTCGTCCCCGTCGATCGAAACCCTAGCCCAGCCGAGCTCCTCCTCCTTCGTCCCCGTCAATCGAAACCCTAGCCCAGCCGAGCTCCTCCTCCTTCGTCCCCATCGATCGAAACCCTAGCCCCTCCGTCTCTCCTCCTTTGTCCCCGTCGAGCTCCACCCGCTGTCGATCGAAGCTAGCCCTGTCGATCGAAACCCTGGCCCCTCCGTCTCTCCTCCTTCGTCCCCATCGAGCTTCACTCGCCGTCGAGCGAAGCTAGCCCCGCCATCCTCCATCGTCCTCGTCCCCTCGAGCGAACCCTAGCCCCGCCGTCCTCCTTGAAGCGGCGGAAAAGGGAGAAGCGGCGGAGAACAGGAGCCCGGTTCGCCTTTGGCTAGGAGAACGGGAGCGAGCCCGGTTCGCCAAGGAGAGCGGGAGCCGGTTCGCCGAGGAGAGCGGGAGCCGGTTCGCCGAGGAGAGCGGGAGCGAGCCCGGTTCGCCGAGGAGAGCGGGAGCGAGCCCGGTTCGCCGAGGAGAGCGGGAGCCGGTTCGCCGAGGAGAGCGGGGGCCGGTTCGCCGAGGAGAACGGGAGCCGGTCCTGTGCGAGAACGGGAGAGGAGAACCAAAGAGGAGAGCGGGAGAGGAGAACCGGAGATGAAGTTTTCGCCGGAGAAGAAGATCGGAGAAGATGAAGTTCACCGGAGAAGGAGACCGGAAAATCGGGGAGAAGGAGGACAATGAGGAGAAGGTGGAGGAGAAGGAGGAATCGGAGGCGGAGGAGAAGGAGGCCCGGCAGAGGCGGCGGCGGCGCTCGGCTGGGGCAGCGGCAGCGCCTTCTTTAATTTAAATAAAAAGTAATTTTAATTTAATTTACTTATTTAAATTAAATTAAAAAATATATTGTATATTAAATAGTATAAATACATGGCATAATCAAGTAAAATACAGGACGTGATATAGCAATCCACTTATTTTAAAATCGAAGTCAACTTCAACGATACCATTAAGGCTATTACGGCTAGCCCTGGGCCGCCCCGACCACCCGACACCACAGGCCCAGTCAGGGGGTAAGTCACGGTAACCAGCCACCAGGACCCGCATGCGGAATCGTACTCACCGCCCACGAGGAGCCCACCCGCCACGTGACCCGTGAAGGCCACGCTTTGAACAAGGTCATCCCACACCACGGCTTGCGAGCCTCGAACCCAGAATTCCCCCCTGAAGTACATGCGTCCCAACCAACTGGGTACACCCGTGGGTATATCAACGATACCATTAAGGAGTATGGAGTACATGACAACGTACAGTAGTAGCTGGCACATGATTGTGAAATTTCATGTCTACCTGGTATGAAAAGGATTAAAAAAAAAGTGTGTGAAAGATACATAGACAGACAAGTTTAATGTATTCACCCTATCACACTCATATGTATACACTATTTAGTTAACATTTTAATACATATTTAATTATAAATTTTAATTAGTATATAGCACAAATATTTTTATGTGAGATATTATTAAATTATTTACATATTGTGTATTTTAAATATTAAATTTTAATATATCATTATTATATGTAACTAAAGTTATTGATGATGAAATATAATAAGAGAAAGTTGATAAAAAAGTGTGCCGATATAACATGGATCGATGGAGGACATGGTATGAAACAAAAACAAAAAGGCAGTAACATGGTATGGAGAATTTATTATCATCAGTTGGTGGGTAGTAATTATAAAAACAAATTGATAGAAACTGAGCATTATTTTCTTGGGGAAGCTTCAAATTATTTTATGTTTAGTACGGTGGGATTGTCGCTGGCAGCGGCTAAGATCATTTAAAATAATAAGAAGCTTTAATGTCTCAACAAAATAATAAGAAGAAGCTTTAATCATAGTCAGCATACATTCAAATTAAAAAACTTCATCTTTGTTGTAAAGTCACGTGGACTTAATTGATTATTTAGTTGCCATTTGTGAAAAAAAATGGCAAAAAAAAAACTTTTCACATTAGAATAAACAAAGAGCTAAAATATAAAGGGATTAAGTTGATTGATGATATTGCGTGGATATTGATTTATGGAAGAAAGAATATTCCACAATATATTATTTAAGCATATGTTAGAAACATACTGAGTTTATGAAAAAATCCTATAACTATGGAATTGGATTTATTATGTAATATTTGAGATAAGGAAAATCGCTTCATTTATGAGATTTGGATATGATTTGATAGCAGATAAGGAATGAGAATATCGTGGAGATAATCTTGGATAGTTCCGATCTGCTCAATGGACTATATAAAGAGGACATCACGAATGCACAACTCATGAACTTAATTGAAAAAATCTGTACACAGATTTTCTATCTTTCTGAGAGTATTGTGAGAGCCAGCATACATATGTTTCAACATACCGTAACCTGTTGATCAACTTCAGAATCGTATACTTTAATTCCTTGGGAAGGGAGATCCAACGCCGACGAGTTTTGAGGTCAGGGAGAGTCTGATCAAGGAGGATCGGTAGCTAGGGAGCTAGCAGAATTCACACGTTATAGTTAGATAAGATAAGTATAATTGTATGGCGTACTTTGTACTGTATCTTTCTGATTAGTGGATTCATTTTGAACTGGGCCAGACCCCGCAAATGTAGGTGAATTTCACCAAATTGTGTAACCAAATCATGTGTCTTTATGCTTTACTTTATTGCATACTTGGTTAGATAGCTTATGTTGGAACGCGGTAGTAATAATTGAACTAATTAGGTATAACCAAATTTCAACTGGTATCAGAGCTAAGTCACTTGTTTTTCCTTGGTTTTGACAAGGACAATGTGATCCAGTTTTACCAATGGCGACCAAAGAAGGAGTTTTGGTGTCTCGACCACCACTACTGGAAGGAACCATCTACAATTACTAGAAGGCACTCATGAGAGTTTTCTTTAACTCACCGAATGAACTAGCATGATGCTTTGTTGAAACAGAATGGAGTAATCCCAATGAAGATGTTGAAACTAGCTCAAAGGAGAAAGAGGGAGAATCAAGTATGAAGAAGCAGTAGCTTATTGATAAGTTTACTTGGACTCCAGAAGAACTGAAGGCTTCATTGGCAAATTCAAATGCATTGAATAATATCTTCACAGTGGTGGATGAAAATCAGTTTAAACTCATCTCTAGATGTCATCAGGCAAAGAAAGCTTGGGATATCCTGCTGACTGTTCATGAAGGAACGAGTTTTGTACGTGAATCCAAACTACAGTTGTTGGCTACAAAGTTCGAAGAACGGAAGATGGAGGAGGATGACACTATTTTCATATTTAAAGGAAAACTCATAAATATCTCCAATATGGCATATCAACTTGGGAAAGTCTACAAGGAAGCGAAATTGGCTAAAAAGACTATGAGATCACTTCCTAAAAGTTTGCTATGAAAGTTGCAGCAATAGAAGAAGCAATAGATGTAGCCACCATGACTCTAGATCTAATGGGATCACTAAAGACCTATGAGATTACAATGGAACAGCCCGCAAAGAAAGTCCAGAAGGAGTTTTCCTTCAAAACTTCGTCATCAAGGGTCATCCATGAATCTGATAGTGATGATGGGATTGAAGAACTTGATCTTATCACTAAGAATTTCTCAAGAATGCTGAAGAAGGTAGTGAATAATAAATCACAAGAGAGATTTGGTGGAAATAGACCCTGGGCTCAAGAATTTGGTAATAATCGTGGAACACGATTGAAACAAGGAAATCATCAGTTCTCTATAAATCAAAGTGGTGAAACAAATCAGCCTAGAAGAATTTAATGTAGAGAATGTGAAGGATATGGTCACATCCAGGCTGAATGTGCAAATACTCAAAAAAACAAGAAAAATAATATGTCACCTCATGGAGTGAAGATGAAGAAGATGAGAAAGACAAAATTTACTTACAAGCAATTATGTGGCATTTGGAGCAAAGGTTCACGATGGATCAGATGATGATGATGTATGTTCTAACATGTCAAAGAAAGACGAGGTTGTATGTTCCAACACAGGTTTTAATGACATTTCCAGTGAAGACAAAGGACAAGTTATGAGTGCTGAAGAGATCTACCCTATATGTGAAAAAATGTATGACATGTGGCTAAAATTTGTTGATACAAACAAGTCGTTGGAGTCAGAGAAAAATCAATTGGCTGAGAAGGAGATGGAGTTGGTAGCTCTAGTGGTTGAACTTAGAAGAGGAAATGAAGAATTAAATTTGAATCTAAACTCAACAATTAAGACAGCTGAGATGGCCGAAGCAGCAAAACTTGATGATATTCTAACCATGGGAAAGAACTTTGGAGATCGACAAGGAATTGGCTATGACAACCCACCAGGTGACACAACAAATTTTAAGTCAGAGATTTGAGAGATAAAGAGAAAATTTATCAAGACTCGTCAACGCAAGCCTCTCATCTGTAGCTATTGCATGTATTAAGGTCATACTGAGGAACAATGCCTCAAATTGCCCAGGGACATCATGATTGGATGATAAGTGTCTGCATGTTCCAACATAGATAATGTCTAGCAATCAAGGATGATCATAAAGGTATGGGTTATTAAACGCACTAGTACTTTCCTTAATGCTCATACTTCTCTTATTGCACATTGTAGAGACTCGTGGTACTTTGATAGTGGTTGCTCTTACCACATTACTGGAACTCAGGAATTTCTGACAAACATCAAACCATATGATGGTTGTTTTGTTACTTTTGGCGATGGAAAGATGAGTCAAGTGGTTGGAAAATGTGAATTGCATATTGAAGGATTCCCTATATTTACTAGTGGTTTGTTTGTTAAAGGCCTGGAGGCGAATATGTTGAGTATCAGTCATTTATGTGATGACAATATGACAGTAGAATTTCATAAAGACAAATGCATAGTGAAACATGATGAAGATAACTGTTATATGCTAGAACAAGAAGTAAAATTCATGAGTACAAAACAAGATGAAGGAACCTTGTGGCATAGAAAGCTCGGTCATATCAACTACAAAACCTGGTGAAAATTGCTAATGTGAAGGCAGTATGAGGTATGCCTACACTTACCTGCAAAAATTGAATTGTGTGAGGACCATGCCAACAAGGTAAACAAACTCGATCCCCTCACTCTTCAAATTAGTATATCACTACCTCAAGGAATCTTGAATTACAGCACATGGATTTGATGGGTCCAGTCAATGCGCCAAGTGTGAGTGGCAAGAAGTATATTTTTGTATGTGTTGATAATTTATCTAGATACACTTGTGTAGCTTTTCTAAAAGAAATATATGATACTATGGATGTCTTTAGAAGTTTGGTGATAAAATTGTATACAGAAAGAGGAAGTCTATTAGAAAAGATTGTCTGAATTCATAGTGATCATGGTAGGGAATGTGAAAATTCTCAGTTATGTGATTTCTGTGATGAACTTGACATTCAAAATGACTTCTCTGCTTCAATCACTCCTCAGCAAAATGGCATTGTGGAAAGGAAGAACAGGACCCTTCAGGAGATGGCTCGAGTCATTGTAGCTGAGAAAGGGATCCACAAAAAACGGTGGGCAAAAGCCATTAATACAGCTCCCTATACAATAAATTGTGTGTATCTCTATCCATTCATAAGCAAGACATCATATAAGATTTGGAAGGGCAAGAAGCCAAATGTCTCATATTTTCACGTGTTTGGAAGCAAGTGTTATATTTTTACAGATAGATAGCAACTGGCAAAATTTGACAGCCCTAGTGATGTTGGGATTTTTATTGGATATTCTGTGAACAACCACACTTATCATGTCTACAAAATACAGACAAATGGTCTCATGGAGTTCATAAATGTCATTGTGGATGATTCTGACAGCAAACAAGTATCAAGTGAAAGAGAAGATGAACCAGATGGTGACCATTCCAACATAGAATAGTCAGCCTGACCAGCCTGACTATGTTGGAACATCTGAACGGTTAGACATTCCTGATGAGCCTGAAGAAGTCGAGTATGTTGGAACATCATCTCCCACTGTACCACCACATGTTCCAACATAGGTGCAACCAGAACCAAGCATAAGGAGAACTCGATCAATTCCTCGGGTAAACTACAGAGAATTAGTAGGACTACAATATTTCATCTCTCTCATTGAACACAAGAACTACAAGGAAGCTCTACTTGACGAATATTGGATTGCAGAAATGCAAGAAGAACTTCGGCAGTTTGAACACAATGAGTATGGTATCTCACTCTAGTCCTAAAGGAGTAAATGTCATTGGCACCAAGTGGATTTTAAAGAACAAATATGATGTTGATGGTCAAATTACTCGAAACAAAGCAAGGTTGGTTGTTCAAGGATATACTCAGGTTGAATGAGTGGATTTTGATGAAACATTCGCACCAATTACCAGGTTAGAGTGTATTCATATTTTACTTGTGATTGCTTGCACTATGAATTTTACTCTGTACTAGATAGATGTCAGGAGTTCTTTTCTAAATGGTGTGGTTAATGAAGAAGTGTATGTTGAACAACCTAAAAGATATAAGGATCCTCATTACCCCCATCATGTGTATCAACTCAAGAAGGCCTTGTATGGTCTTAAGCAAGCACCAAGGGCATGGTATAAACGAGTTACTAAATTTCTTATTAAGAAAGGTTATCGTCGAGGGGGAGTAGATCACACTTTATTTGTGCTTGAAAAATCATCAAAAAATTTGATTGCACACATCTATGTTGATGATATTGTATTTGGCTCTACTTCATCATCTATGGTACATGATTTTGTAACCTTGATGCAGGCCGAGTTTGAGATGAGTATGGTTGGAGTATTCACATATTTCCTCGAGCTTTAAGTCAAGCAAGAAAAGAACGGCTTGTTTATAAATCAGAGTAAGTATGCTTTGAATTTAGTGAAGAGATTTGGATTAAGAAATTTTCGAGTTGTTCGAACACCTATGAGAGCTCCTAAAAAATTGATGAAAGATAAGAAAGGTGACGGAGTTGATTAGAAATTTTATAGGGGCATGATTGGGAGTCTATTGTATCTGACAGTTTGTAGACCAGATATATATTTCAGCGTTAAAGTTTGTACAAGATTTCAGGCTGATCCTAAGGAATCTCACTTAACTGCAGTGAAAAAGATTATTTGATATTTTAGGAGAACTTCTGAGTATGGTATATAGTATTCTAAGAATCAAGACTCTTATCTGATTGGGTACATTGATTATGATTGGGTACATTGATTCTGATTGGGCTGGTAACGCAGATGATCGTAAAAGCACCACAAGTGGATGTTTCTTTATTGGTACAAATCTAGTATCCTGGTATAGTAAGAAACAAAATTCGATCTCATTATCAACTGAGGAAGCTGAATATCTTGCTGTTGGAAGTTGTTGTGTACAATTATTTTGGATGAAAAAAATGCTGAATGATTATGGAATTCAAGGAGGACCTCTTAAGGTGTTGTGTGACAACAAAAGTGCGATAGATATATCTAAGAACCCAGTCTAGCACTATCGAACAAAGCATATTGATATAAGACACCTTTTTATTCAAGATCTTGTTGAAAGGAAGGAAGTGGCAGTTGCCTATATTCCAACATCTGAGCACTTTGCAAATATATTCACTAAGCCGTTGGACACTGATACATTCAAGCTCTTCAGACAACACTTAGGTGTGTGTCATATCTGAGGTATTTTTTTAAAATTTTTATTTTGCTGTAGATTTTTTTCGGCTTTATTTTGTGTACTATAAATCAGAAAAAAAAGAAAAGAGAAAATAGAACAAAAATAGAATTTGTGGAGATATGTTGGAAGTTCAAGGTGTTATGATATGAGTTAACAAGTGGTAAACTGTAATCATGGCCTCTCTTGTTAAAGGGAAAAGGTGGTGCGGCTATAGAGGTGAAAAGTTAAGAAGTTATTACCTTGTTAAAAATTTTCATCTATCCATTTCCCTCTAGTTTTGGTTCCATATCCTATACTCTTGCCATTTTTGAATTGGTGGTCGAAAACCTTGGGATTTTTTTCACTACTTCATTGAGAGTTCGAGTTGTGTTGAAACACAAAAGCCTACTTCACTAGAAAATCCTTCTTTCCAAAATCTCTCAAACTCGAATAGCAACAATGGGCAAACGCAAGGACCAATAGAACCCTCACCTTCAGCAACAAAGCAAAGAAAGATGCAACTCTGATCAAGGGAAAATCTCCTTATCAAAAGGTAATTGGTCCCGATGCTCCTCATGTTTATTCCTATGCTCTTGGCTCTAGTTATGTGTGTATTGAGGATTAGAGGTGGTTAAATCCACGGATAGGGTGCCACTAGTCCCCTATGATCCTATGGCAGCCTAGAGGAATGAGGAGTTTAGGTCAGTGAGACCTACAATGATTGTGTTGATAGACAATGAGGAGGATGAGAGTGTTGGGTATGTTCCAACACAGAGAGCAGAGTCAAGAGTTGCAAAGTATGTGGAGATTGATGAACCTGGATTGGGATTCACAAATACTAATATGAATGGTCAAAATCAGTAGTTTGATGCTTATACAGGTAGTGATTATAATGATGTAGAGTACTCAGAGGCATGACAAACCGGGGGAGATGAAATGGTGCATGAGCAGCCAGAGTATGTTGGAACACATTATGAGGCAGTAGCATAAATTGAGCTTGGTGATGCAGAGACCGAGAAAACAAAGCATGTTTCAACACAGGAACCAAACCTCACATATTCCAGTGATGATGTCTTGGATGAATTCATCTATACGGATTGAAAAGAGGAAAGAGAAAGTAGACTTCACCTGAGTCATCACAGCCATAAAAGAATAGCAAGAAAAGTACTCTTGAACCCAAGAAAAAGACAACTCTTCCCGCACCCTCTGTGAGTGATGCTATCTTAACCATGTTTTATGATGCTGACTGTGAGGAGATGTGGGAGGTTTTCCATAAAAGGAAGATTCCTCCTGAGAGATTAGTAGACTTAGAGGAATACAAGAAAAGGGGATTTTCTAATTTTGTGGAGCTTATAGGGTTGAAGAAAGCAGTCACTGTGTATGAGGAGTACAACAAGCAACTGGTTTGGAAACCTGGATGATGAATCCCCTTGGAATAATAGGTTTTATGTGAGAGGAAAAGTTATCAATTTTTCTGCAAGGAAGATTAACCGATTGTTGGAGATAAAAACTCCAGATTTTAATGGGGTATTTTCTTAGGAAATGGAGGTCACAGATGATCTGATTCTGGTTGAGATTTCTGGTGGTTTTAAGACTTTATGGCCAGCAACTGGTTATTCTCAAGCATCTGGTTTATTTTCCAAGTTTTTTTGTCTCTATCAAATAATAGTACAATGTTGGATGCCCTCAAAATATACCAGTGCCCTCACCAAGGAAATGGCTAAACTGTTGTACTATATTAGACCACAGAAACTTGTCAACTTGGGAATATTTATACATCAAAGCATTGTGACATAAGTCAGAGCTCCCAAGGCCAATCATGCTTTGGTATATCCATGTCTGATATCTGTTTTGGCTAGAAGTGAAAATGTGAAGGATTATCTTGATTATGAGATTGAGACGGTTGACTCCCTCATGCTTAACAAGAAGACATTTGTGATGCGGCAGGTGAATGATCTTCCTTGGAACCCCGAGGCCTCAGCTTTGCTGTGGATGATAAAAAGGCCAGGATTGTAGCAATGGAAGCTAAGTTGGGATCCTTGACCATACAGATAGCTTCCCTGGAAGCTGAGAAAGCTAAGATTGAGGGAGAGATACTCAGTTGAAAGCACAAATGTTTGCTCCTGAACACAACTGAAGTTTCTGCACTATCTATGTTCCAACATAGATTAGTTGTTTGTTTTAGGGAGAGCATATTTTATTGCTATTTTATGCTTTCCTGTGTTGTTTTTATTGCCTTTGGCATATTCATGGACCCAGAGGGAGAATATTTTGCAGATTTTTTTATATTATTTTTTATGGTATGTAATCTAAATTTATTTATAAACTTCTGGTTTTCTTGTGGCATTCTTATAAATTCATATTCAGTACTTAGTATATGTTCTAACATAAGGGGATTGCTGGAAGACTTATGTTGTGAGATTGGAAGTTTTCTCAATGCTATTAATTTCAAAGTGGTTGTGTGCACAAAATGCCAAAAGGGGAGATTGTAAAATCATGTTAACTTCATTGATTATTTAGTTGCCATTTGTGAACTAATTTGGAAAAGAAAAATTTTCCATGTTGGAACATATGGAAAGCTGAAACCTAAAAGGATTAAGTCGATTGATGATATTGCGTGGATATGGGTTCACGGAAGAAAGAATATTCTGCAATATATTATTTTAGGCATATGTTAGAAGCATATTGGGTTTATGGAAAACCCCTATGATTATGGAATTTGATTTGTGGAATATTACGGGATATTTGAGATAAAGAAAATCCTTTTATTCATGAGATTTAGATATGCTTCAAAAACAGATAAGGAATGAGAATATTGTGAAGATAATTTTGGAGAGTTTCGATCTGCTCAATGGACTATATAAAGAGGACATCACAGCTGCACAACTCACAAACTTAATTGCAAAAATCTGCACACGAATTTTCTATCTTTCTGTGAGTATTGCGAGAGCCAACATACATATGTTCCAACATATCGTAACATGTTGATCAAGTTCAGAATCAGATACCTTAATTCCTCGAGAGGAGGATATCCAGAGTCGATGAGTTTCGAGGTCAGAGGGAGTCCGATCAAGGTGGATCGATAGCTAAGGGAGCTAGCAGAGTTCACACGTTATAGTTAGATAAGATAAGTATAATTGTATGGTGTACTTTGTACTGTATCTTTCTAATTTATGGATTCATTCTGAATTGGGCCAGGCCTCGCATATGTAGGTGGATTTCACCGAACTGCGTAACCAAGTATTGTGTCTTTATACTTTACTTTCTTGCATACTTGGTTAGATAGATTATGCTGAAACACGATAGTAATAATTGAACTAATTAGGTAAAACCAAATTTCATTTATGTTTACTCAAACTTTATAAAACGTTACATTTGAAGTCATTCTTCTTTGTTTTTTATCCATTGTCCCTAGCATGTGGATTTATAGAGTTTCTATCTCTTTTCTATTAAGCTCAATTTTGCACAGTGTGCGATTACAACACGTGAAGTTATGGGATAAACCCATTTACACAGAGCACCAACTAAACATAGCAGTTCTAATCTAAGTTCTTAGTGTAAATAAGAGGGATGTATACACAAGCACCATCCATATTACAATTCTACACAAAGGTCTATGTGGTAATAAGAGAGGGCACACCAAACATAAGTACCGACATGATACCACTATACAAAACTGGTCATAGTTAAGTATCAAATGAAACACATGTAAAACGTTCCTTCCATACTTCCAATCAAACATCAAACACAATCGAAACAAATAAAAATAAAACTCCCTAACTAAAGATCAGGTTTTCCTTCATCTAACCCGTTTGAAGCCCATTTCCCCAAATGAAGTCATTCCGTTAAATATCTATTTGAGAAGTTGGGATGCTCTTTTATGAGGGATATTTATGTTAATTTCTAATTAATTTTCTCTCTAAGATTTATCTCTACCTTCTATCTACTTCGCTAACATAAAAATGGCTAATAATAGTACCAAACATATCTTCTCCGAAAATGCCATTCCCATGCTGCCTACACCTAGCCACGACCTCGCCTCCGCTTCCATGGTGGCCTCAATTAGAACCTTAATAAGCTTCACAAAACCCAGAACCTCCGCACAAACACTACAAACTAGAAATATTCCAATCACAAACTCACTACCACTCTCCCCAAATGTGATTCCGACAAACCAATTCAAATGAGAACTCTTCGGTCTGTATTCGCCAAACCAAATCCAACAGCTCTCTAGCCACAACACAGACACCCTCATCGGAAATTTCCACAAGGGCAGACCAACAATGGAAAAGATTGAAGCAGATTTCAAAATCATAAGGTTTACATAGGAAATTACCAACTAGGGCTTATCAATTCAAGAACATTTTGATTTGATTCCAAAATAAGGAAGACTTCTAGAGATGTTAGATAAAGGCAGTCTAGTCCTTTAATGGAGCTAACATAAGGATTCTTCAATAGGCTCCAGATTTAAAACCAACACAAAATTGTTAGTAGTCTCGGCATAGATAACCATAAAAATGTTCCTCTCTACTACTACTACTACAATGCAACTGAAAAAGAAAACCACACCATCAGCTTTAAAGATATGTATAGAGATCGACCTGCAGATTCAATTGTTGGCACCTATAAGGTTAGTGAAAAGTACAATATAATATAGAGTACGAGAACCTACATGTATACCGTGCACACTGCAAAAATTAGGTCATGAGATTAGTAAGTGCAGAATTATGAACCCTATCTAATTCATAAAACCACAAAAAAACATAGAAATGATATTAAAGACCCTAGGAATCAAGGAACCTGGAAACCTGTTACACATAAGCCCGCAGTCAATTCCTCTAGCATAACAGTTTCTCATAAACAACAAGATATGGAGCTTCAAAACAACAACCTCAAAAACTAAGAAAAGCATCCTAGTTCAAAACCTACACGTGATCAATTTTTTCCTAATGAAGAGGTTCAAGAATCCAGCAAAATGATTAAAAATACACCACCATCGATAACCCCCCTCCCGTCTCTTCAAGTTGTGGGACATTCAACAAAATATCATGTCAACAGTTTGAGGCTCTATCTCCAGTGATGACTCACTCTCAAAATATAGATAAATATGCACATAATGACATCTCAGATATCACTCTCATCCCTTCCCCCGAATATTGATGCTAACCTTCAAATTTCTCCCCCTCGGGAACAGCCCATAGAACTCAAACAAGTTCACACTGCTTAGAGACACAAAGGAAATAGACTCTGATGAAACATTATAAGAGAGCTCTAAGGTCTTTATTTGGAACGGGTAAGTGACCTAACTCCCCTCAAAATTAATCTGAAAACTAACAAAAGTATATAATGAACCCTCTTTAATAAGTTAAATCAAATGAACATCAATTCATCATAAAAAATTAAAAATAAAACTCTGTAAATATCGTAGATACAGCTAAAATTATGAAATTTTGAGCTTGGAATCTAAGAGGCATTGATACGTCCATGAATAGACTGAAGTAAAAAATTGATCAAAATTCATAGTATCCAATTGATATGCTTGATAGGACCTAAATATAGCTTTGTTGATTGAATACACAGCCAAGAACCAACGATACTTTGTGAAAGAAATTCAGGTCGCTGCGAACATAAACTGCTTATTACGCACAACTTTGAGCTGTTGTAATATGTTCAAGTGCAGCTACTGAATATAGATATAACTTCGTGTAGTATGGCCTTCATGGATGGGGGCCTTATGTGTGTATAGGGAGCCCAACAATCAAAAGCCTGGTGGCCGCCAGGCCCAGCCCAATAACATCCTATAGTGAGATGAACATTTTTCAGCCTAAGACGCAAGTCAGCTAGATGCGAGGCTTCTGGTCGTGGCAAAAGACGTGGGCTGAGAAACACAGGATGAGCAACGAACACGAAGACCACAAACAAAGAATGTAGTGATCGTGGTGTACTCACGATCTTAATCCCTAAAAGCAAGGAACTGCAACTATGTCAACCTATAACTACAACAAGCTCTTGACGAGCTAAGGTAAGCCTGACTATCTTTAGAAATTCCAATTCTTAGGAGAGAAAACCTACTTGATCGCCGGAGCTTTCCTCTCGGAATCATTTCCGGGATAAGTTTTGCAGGTGAAAAAGATTCAAGGAGTGAGCAAGCAGTTTGCCTGAATGATCTACCACATCATTTGGCAACAACTGTGGGGACAAAAATTTTCTTTTTGTTTCAAGGTCAGTCATGTAAACAATGGTGTTCACTAGGAGTGAGAAAAACCATAATCATCAGTCACAAGAGCAAACACTTGGACGAGATAGAGGAATGCATCATCATCCGAATCACACCCCGAGTAAGGAAAAAGAACACAGTAAAGAAGAAATGGAAGAGGAAGCGGAATCCCCAAATAATAACCATGACAATCAAAAGAGGGCATTCGCGGCATTCCTCGAAGTAAACAGAGAAGGTATTTACGATAAAATTTTAAAGATGCTCAAGTAAAAACCCTCAAAACCAGAAAAAAGACCCTCAAAACTAGAATCTCAACTACGAAGAAGAGTTGTGTGACATTGTCGCAGAAGAAGATGCAGACAAATTGCCCGTAGTACCGCATCTACGAGATTTTAAAATGTCAAAGGACTTCAAACTTCCTTTGCACGTTATAATCTACAATGGGACCACATATCCAAAAGAATTACTACATTCATATGCAAACAATATGAGATTTTGCGATGTGAACATTGAATTAGTTTGCAAGTCGTTTCCCATAATTTTATCAGGAACATCAATCACTTGGTACGAAGACCTTCCAAATGGATGTATAAAATCTTGGGCACAGTTTTCAGACCTATTCTTGGGTCGCTTCTATTAGAAGAAAAAGTCCACCAAAATGATCGCGGATCTTAATAACATAGCCCAGCGATGTGATCAAAGCCTGGCAGAGTATCATAATTGATTTGTTACGGAAAGTCTACAAGTTTGCAACTTGTCATTCCAATCGCCATTAGGAGCATTCTTAGGAGTCATGCGATCAGGAGAATTCTACAAAGAATTGACAAAAAAAATGCCTGGAAATCCAAGGGAACTACAAAAGATGATTGAACAGCATGTGCGAATAGAAGAAGCAAACAACTGCAAGATAGAGTGTGAATGAGCTGAAAAGCGAATGACAGAGGATTTGCAGAAAAATTAATGAAGAAGGGAAAGGGAAACATCATTTTCAAAGGAAGAAAACCAGGTTCGCATGTTGCACCATTGTAGGATATGCCTCCGACCAGGCCTAGGAAAGAAATATGGCAAGCGGACAAGGAGCTATTTCGAGAACCAGCATCTATGCTAGCACCACCAGAAAAGAGATCTAGAGAGTACTATTGTGCTTTCCACAAGGACCATGGTCATGATATTGAGTATTGCAAAGACCTAAGAAGTCAAACTGAAGAAAATTTGAGGAATAGCTTCTTAGGCCAATATAGAAAGGAGGGGGGGGAAGCTAGTATGGTGACATTCATAAAACAGCGAACCCATCAGCAAGGAGTCAAGGGACAGTGTCCACACTGCCAAAAAAAATCAAAGAATGACCGTGGAAATGGACTGCAAGGATAATGCAAATGACGAAGTAATAGAAAATGTATCTTGTCTATACATGGATCTACGGAGTCATTGTCCAACAATGCCTGGAAGGCTAGGGCAAGACACACCCCCCATCGCAAGAACCGGTTGACAAAAGATTCCACTCAGATGGAACAATCAACTTCAGCGAGAAGGATGCAGTGCCTAACACTTCACCTCACAACGACTCCATGGTAATTATTGCGAAAATTGGAAAAGCTATTGTCACAGAGTGTTCGTGGATGATGGAAGTGAAGTCGAAATACTATTTGTGGAATGCCTTGACGGGTTGGGTTTCAAGCAAACTGACCTAAAAAAGTCCACATCCTCGCTAGTTAGATTCATGGGGTGAGCAGAAACACCTCTGGGCAAGTGGAAAAAGTTGCACCATCTTGTGCGACTATTGGGGAAAGTGGAAAAAGTTGCACCATCTTGTGCGACTATTGGGGAAAGTGGAAAAAGTTGCACCATCTTGTGCGACTATTGGGGAAAGTGGAAAAAGTTGCACCATCTTGTGCGACTTTGTTGTCATGGAGGCTCCAAGTACGTTTAATGCTATCATAGGAAGACCATGGCTGAACAGAGCAAAATCAATATGGTCTCCTCACCACCTGGTCATGAAATTCCCAACTCCGGTCGGAATAGCGACTTTTAGAGGAAACCGGCAACTGGCGAGACAATGCATGGTCATTGCAATGAAGACATGAAGAGTGGGAGAGAAGACAAAGATGGTTAGCAAAATCTAGAAGGGTGGTTCATCAGAACAACAAGAATCAGCAACAAACCTAGGAGAAGACACAGAGCTAGTTAGCTTGGATGAAGAAGATAGCTCAAAGTGTGTAAGGATAGGAAAACACCTTCCAGATGAGGAAAAATCAAGAGTTATTTAAAATCCTTTAAATCCATGAAGAAACTTTAGCATGGAGTGTTTAGAACATGGGAGAAGTATACCCAAACATTGCTACTCCCTCGTTGAATATCAGCAACGTGATCAAACCGGTTAAACAAAAGAAGTATTGCTTCACTGGCAATTGGCAGAAAGCGATCAAAGAAGAAGTTACAACACTGCTCCAGGCTGGTATATTAAGGGAGGTTATATACCCAAAATGGCTAGTAAACCCAGTCATGGTAAAGAAGTCAGACGCAGGTTGGAGGATGTGCATTGACTTCACAGATCTGAATAAAGTGTGCCCAAAAGATTGTTATCCTTTGCCTAAAATCGATCAACTAGTTGAGGCAATTTCAAGGTATGGGGTTTTAGCACTTTTAGACCCATACAAAGGCTACCACCAAATATTGATGAAGCCGGAAGATGCATAAAATATAGCTTTTATAACAAGTTTTGGTACATTTTGTTACGTAAAGATATCATTCGGATTGAAAAATGCAGGGGTAACATACCAGAGAGTAGTTGATAATGCATTTTGTAATTAAATAGGACCAAATGTCTAAGTAGATGTCAATGACATGGTTATCAAAAGTAGGAAGGTGGAAGGCTTCGCGACAGATTTACAAGAGACTTTAGACACATTACGTGCCAAAGGGATGAAGCTCAACCCTAAGAATTGCATATTTGGAGTGGGTGCAGGAAGGAATGTTTTTAGGATATTAGGTACCTTCAAAGGGCATTGAGGCCAACCCAGAGAAAGTCCAAGCTATAGTCAATCTTCCTCAGCTGCAAACTGTCAAACAAGTACAAATCCTAATGGGGTGGCTGGCAGCACTTAGTAGGTTCGTCTCGAAAGCGATGGACAAGCACTTTCCACTCTTCGAAGTTCTAAGAAAGGCCAAGAAGTTTAGTTGGAGTGAAGAATGTCAAGGAGTATATGATGGTTTAAAGGAACAACTTCTAGTATTACCAACGCTAAAGTCACCTACCCCTGGAGAAACTTTATATTTGTATTTGGAAATTTTGCAGAAAGCAGTCAGCTCTGTTTTGGTTCGCCTTGAAGACCATAAGCAAGTACCAGTCTATTATATTAGCATAATATTGCAGAGTGCAGAAAAAGTGTACATTCCAGTTGAGAAATTAATCCTGCCTTTGGTATACTCAGCACGAAGACTGAGAATGTATTTCCACAGTCATCGCATCAGGGTCTACATTGGTTTTCCAATTAAGAACATCCTTAACAAGCCTGAATCATCAGGCAGACTGACAAAATGGGCTTTGGAACAAAGCCAATTTGAGATCTAATTCCAACCTAGAACAACGATCCAAGCTCAAGCGTTAGCGGACTTCATTGCAGAAATTACCAGTGAAGAAGCACAGATGGCGAGCATGTATTAGACCCTGAGAATCGACAAGGGCAAATCAAAGTGGGAAGAAGTGGCATGAACATTATTCGTTGATGGCGTGTCCAGCAGAGAAGGTTGCGAACCAGATTGTTGTTCATAAACCCAAAAGGAGGCGAACACAGATACTCATTGCGCTTTGATTTCCCACTCACCAACAACGAAGCAGAATATGAGGCCCTGATTTTTGGACTAGATCTTACCATCAGAATGAAGGTTAGGAGTGTTCAAGTGTCTAGTGATTCGCTAATCGTTGTCCAACAAGTTCGAGGGGACTATAAGGTACGAGAAGAACAATTGATGAAATTTTTAAGGAAAGTTTAACGACTCATAACCCAGCTCAAATAATTCTACATATATCACATACCTCAAAGCAAAATTACAAAGGAAGATGCACTAAGAAAGTTAGCAACAATAGGGTTTGATTCTCTCAACGAATATGGAGACGTGGTGATTGAAGCCATTCCAGTCAGAAGAACATGTCAACTATTATGTCGGCAATCCAAACAGATGAACTAAGCAGGATGACACCACTAATAGATTCTTCGTGAAGGGAACATTTCCAGAAGATAAGGTACAGGCTAGGAAGTTGGAGTTATGTTCTAGTAAATACACCTACAAAGATGGGACATTGTACAAAAAGGGTTTTCTGTCTCCATGTATAAAGTGCGTAGGACCAGCGTAGGAAGCAAAAATTTTAAAAGAAGTTCACGGAAGGTTGTGCCGAACACATCAGGGAGCTAGAATGATAGCAAAGAAGATCATCTGAACTGGATCAACGATGCCCACAGCTTTGTACTTAAATGTAGGAGTTGTCAAATCAACGCTTCGCTGATGTATAAGCCACAAGCATCTTTAAGGGGAGTATATGGAGCTTGGTTGTTCGATAAATGGGGGATTGACTTAGTTGGACCATTCTTAAAGGGCGAGAGCAACACCAAATTCCTAGTCGTAGCAATTGACTACTTTACAAAGTGGGTGGAGGCAAAGCCATTGGGACGAGTCAAAGCTAAAGTCACTAGGAAATTTTTGTGGTAGAACATAGTATGCCGAGTCAGGGAGCCACATACTATTGTCACGGACAATGGTACACAGTTTACAAGTGGTGCATTCATGGATTGGTGTTCAAAACTCGAGATTCTCCAAAAATTTACCTCTGTTGCGCACCCTCAAGCCAACGGCCAAGTAGAGGTAATGAATAGAACTATCGTCCAAGGGATTTAGAAGTGACTGGAAGGAAAGCGAACTGGGTGGGTAAATGAATTACTAATCACCCTATGGTCATATAGAATGACTGTTCGAGAACCAACGAGAAAGACACTATATAGTCTGGTTTATGACCATGAAGCAGTTATACTAGTGGAAATTGGTAATTCAAGCCTTCGAGTATGAGATTACAAGGAGGAAGATAACCCGAATATGATGAGGTTGGAACGGGACAAACTGGAAGAGAAAAGAGATTTGGCATCGATCATAGAAGCTAAGTATAAGGAGAGAATGGCTAGAGTTTACAATCAGAAGGTGAAAGAAACACAATTTCAAATTGGTGATCTAGTGCTGAGGAAGAATGAGGCTAGCTTGGCAGAATAATGAGGAAAACCATGCCCGAAGTGGGAAGGACCTTACAGGGTAATAAAGGCCCACAAATCAAATAGTTACGAACTGGAAAGGTTGGATGGCACAAGCATTCCCAGCACAAGGCATGTGGTTAAATTGAGAAGGTTTTACGTCTAGATTTACGGTGGAGAATATCGATCATCTTTTTGTACAGAAACCATGAGATCATCATTGGTGCCTTTCAATTCATTTTTCTCAACGCGACATTATCGCGGTAGTACATTATTAATATAAAATCCACATTGCTGGACCACGATTACTTTTCTCAATCATTTCGTGCGAATGTTAGACAATGGTTTATTCGTAACATATTATGATCAAAACGCCCAAGCTTTTCAATTCAAGCATAATCTGGCGAACAACAAACTACAGATTTTGCAAAATTATCGATGTGTGCAAGCTTTGGATCTTGCAACTTCGCGAATCAAACACCCGCAATATATAGATCATGCATAACTATCGATCCTTGCAAGCTTTACATCTTGAAACTTTGCCATACACAGGATTGCAAGCTATGGATCTTGCTCAAGAGCAGATTTGCTCATAAAGGTGTCAAGCGCAATGGATATTGCATGGCACAAAGCCTAAGGCTTCGCTATAATAGCTATAATAGATATGCGAGCTATAGATCTTGCTAATAGCTTGAAATCCTAACTAACCATAATAATGCGATAGAAGCGAGCCATAGATCTCATAGCTTCGCAACTTATGGCTCATAACGACCCACTTACTCAGCAAGGAGATACATATAGAAATTAAACAAAAGACAATTCAATAAGAAAGAACGAAGATGCAAGGTTCGAATAGCCATAAGAAAATTTATTAAAACATTATAAGAAAGGATATTTTTTTTTCAAAATAATAGATCTATCTACGCCTCGAGGCTTGTGAGGATCCAAAAGATGACGAACCACCAAAACGGCAACCACACTCAGCTTTGCGATGAGAATGCTCAGCCCTACAATGATTATTCACTAACCAAATGTTTTTACCACTACTTCATATATAAATAAGCAGGATGGCGCATAAGACCTCTGTGCTCCATATACCCAATATATCTACCATAGTATGCCTTGAAGTCAGTAATGGGACCAAACTTCTCGCAGTTCAATTGCAAGCTCATAACATTGACGGTTTCTTCATACTTCTTTATCATAGCTTTTAAATTCTGTACATCCTCTTCTAGGCTCCGAAGATGCAATCGAATAGTCTCAAACAAGTTAAGCCTATGACTGCCAAGCTCCATTGTAAGATCTTCACGACCAGTTACCCTCGAGATGTTGAGGGGAGAGGCTGGAGTTTTTCTTTATATTCAACACAATACTGCTCGAGTTAGTGCACAGATCTATCAAGGCAGTTGGACTTAGCACAGAGCTCCTCATTGTCACTTTGTAGATGTGTATTAAAAGCAAATTGTTCGTCTTTTTTTTTAAAGCAAATTGTTCGTCAAACTTTATCTGTCAACCAATAGCAGAGGTTGAGAGATGGTCACGTTCCTTCTTTTTCTTCAATCGATCATACAAATCGTCAATTTGGATACACTTCTTGTTAATAATCAATGTTTTCTGGTGGACTTTGAGTGTTTTCTCTGTGGCATAATTCCTATTCTCCTCCTGTTGGCAAAGTATTTTCACCATATTCGACTGATGCCAATAGATAAGGTCATTCTGCTCGTTACAATTTTTTTACAGATCACGAACAACATCCCGAGTCTCCTTCACAGCTTGTCCCACTTTGCGTTGAGGTCGTTAACACCTAGCAACATGTACTTCAGCCGGAATAGGAAGGTTAAGCAAACGCAGTACACAGCTGTGGATTCAAGATCAACCAAACCACAAATGATATCTTTACCAAGCGACTCGGCATTATAGCCACCAGGTATAAGCTTACTGTAAGGACAGTTTAGGGAGGAAGATGGGATTGACGAAGACATCGAAACTTTCCACCCAATATGCAATGAAATGGACTACACACGAGATAAGCGATCGAAAGAAATAAGTTGGGAATTTTCTTTTGATATACGCTTAGACACTTCAATCAGGTTAATAGGGCAATATTTGGAAGATGAAGAAAACCCATTTTGACAAGGAAAATGAACATAAAACCCCAGATATTCAAAAATATTCAAAAAAAATTGGATCAACCATAATATCAAATCGCTGCAAGCAAATAAATGTAAAAAGATGGGTCAATATAAATGAACATAGAGGCCGCATCAGTTACCAATAATACAAAATCGTATAAACATACTTGGGAGCATTGTCATAGATTACATAAAACAAACAAAAAATGCCTGAGTTCTATAACGATAAGATTCACTAACTTTAGCAGGAGAGGGGCGCGAAGTGCGGACAACTAGAGCATCAATCTCCTTGTTTACAGGTGGAACGGGAGCTTCACCGTTCAGTTCACCCCCAAGGTTCACATCATCATTAACATTGGAATTGTGCTCAGGATGGCGATCCTCAGAGTCAGAGGAACTGAAGGGAAGCTCCTCACAGTAGTCGATCATGCACTTCTTCAGCTCGGCTATAGAAGGGAGAGTTAGAAGACCGGCGAGATATGATAACAGCTTGAACGAATAACCAACATCGGGGACACTCTCAATAAAACCCTCATTAAGAATCTTCATTTTCTTTGCCAAAATATTTTTAGACTTGGCCAACCTAGGTAGCTTGTCAACCTTTGCACTCGAATCAATCTTCCGCAACTCAACTAAGGCCTTGCAGTAACTGACATTGCGAGCATTAGTTGAAACCTCCTCGAACAAAGCATAGAAAGATTTATTCTTAATGAGTCGGTCAACCAAGAGCTGAGGGTATCCGGGCAAAGCAAAGTTATTCGTCCGCATCTCTTCCAGCTGGAAACACATCTTCTTCATCTCTTTCTCAACAGCTGCAGTGCGCTCCTCAGCAGGGCATGCTCACTCCTCAGCCTCTTTAGCAGTGGTGCTCAGAGTAGCACACTTTACTTGGCTTGCCTGCATCTCCTCCAGTCTCGCACCATCCCCTTTAGCAAAGCCAACAACCCGTTCACTGACAAGTTGAAGACTTTCACCAACCTTGGTTTCAAAGAAATCCAAAAAGAGGAGTGGTTTTACAATAAGGAAAAACATTTAAGTCACGATAATACTTCAACAGAACATGAACATACCACAGCTATCATTTCCAAAAAGGACAGTTTAGCAAGCGTAGCGGGAACAGTCCCCTCCACGAACAAATTGCGACTTAGAAAAAGAGAGTGCGGAGGAGGTTGGCTAATGCGAACCTTCTTCTTCACAAGATCCATGGTGGTATAAGTATTGTCGGTTCGTTCCTTATGCCTCCTCTGCTGAGATGTTTCTCTGGGGATTCAATGGACACCTTTCTTGATTTTTGTAGTATGCGAGCTAGATGCATGAGCCTAAGTAATTGTTTCAGCAGCCACATCTTGAGGAATAATAACCTCAGCATGTTCATTGACTTCATTAGCCATGATCTCCATCTCGTCGTTCTCATCTTTGGACATGAAGTTTCTCTCAGCGGAGCGTCAAGTCAAATCCATATCTGCAACTCAATATATGAAAACAATTAGGTGAACATGCAAACATAGAAACAAAATAGAAGCAAAGACACATAGAATCAAGCTGAACATGGCAGAAACATTTAAGTAAACAACAAGTTAGCCACCTCTGCTTAAAGAACTAGCAGGGCGAAGTGAGATGGAATGCTGGCTAAGCGATGTTACAATCTCAGACTCGGCATTAAGGCAAACCCCAACCTTAGGAAGTTTGGACTTAGGAACGCTATAATTCCAAATAGAACTACTATCACTGCCAAATTTTATGTTGAATTTTTTTTACGCCACACACCACAACTATTGGGGAACTCACTGACAAATTCAATGGTGGGGATCACAGGATAAAAGGGTGAACTCATTAGAGGTATTCTTCACTTTGCAAAGATGGTAAAGATTGAAAAATAAGTCAATCAAAAAAGGAATACCAGTCGCTTCGCATACATGGTAGAAGAATACAAAGATGGAAATAGCTTTATGATGTAGCTGCCATAAGGAAACTCTATAGTGCAAAAGCAGATCCAACACGTGTTGGGGTAAAGGGAAAGAGAGACCAAACTTAAGATAATCTAAGTAACGAGACATATAACCAGAGGGAGGATCGCGGACACTCTCACAAGTATTAGGAGCTTTAAGTCCGTACGCGTGTAAAAAAGGAAAGTTATTTTTCAACTCCTCGACATAAGATTCAGAGAGGAGACTACTAATTGATGATCCCATGAGGTGATCAAAATCCTCCTCGGAATCAACATCGACTTCACAAGCGTTTACTGCAGAAATTCCTACATTGTTAGAAGCAGACATTGTAGACCTCAAGATCCATAAAATCCAGATAAGTGGGCCGTCAATTAAAACAGTACATGCCAAAATTCACAAATTCCTACCAAAGTCCAGAACAGAAACAGAGAAATTGAAAAAAGAATATGCAACCTCAATTACAAGGAAACCAGACCACGCAATGAAAATCCAACCTCCACACAGCTAGACCAACACAGCTTGACACAGAACAAAACAAAGAGAACAAAGGAAGAACGTAATGGTTTGGCGAAGAAAATGAGAGAAAGCTGGAAGCAATAAACAAAAAAGTAGAAGACGAAAGAATTTGAGGTTATGTGAATCTTTAATTAAAGAAGTTAAAAGGTTAAAACACAAAAAGTGGAATAATACATAATCATTACGGCCTGACTGAAAGTTACCGACTTTTTTTGGGAAATCGAGATGGCGGCAGTAGTACACTGAATAGGGACATCTATTAAAGCACAAGATTCAAGGTTATTTAATAAAGAGAAAATGTAATGACGGGCGAGAAACTTACCGAAAAAAGAACGAATACACAGGAGTGAATCTCGGCTACAGGATCGTAACAGCTACTTACCCGCACAATACGCAATTGTTCAAAATTTTGAAATTCAAAAAATAGGGGCATTATCCAAGAGAGTTGAGATAAACATCCAAGAAGCATACGACACTTCGTGAAAGTAATTCAGGTCGCTGCGAACACGAACTGCTTATTACGGACAACTTTGAGCCGCTGTAATAAGTTTGAGGGCAGCTACTGAATATAGATATAACTTTTTGTAGTATGGCCTTCATGGCAGGGGGGCTTATGGTGTATAGGGAGCCCAGCAATCGAAAGGTTGGTGGCCTCCAGGCCCAACCTAATAACATCCTCCTACAACGAGACAAACATTTTTTAGCCCAAGATGCAAATCAGCTAGACACGAGGCTTTTGGTCGTGGCAGAAGACGTGGCCCGAGAAACACGGGACGAGCAACGAACACGAAGACCACGAACGAAGAACGTGGTGTCGTGGTATACCCACGATCTTAATCCCTAAAAGCAAGGAACTGTAACTATGTCAGCCTATAAATACAACAAGCTCTTGACGAGTTAAGGTAAGCATGACTATCTTGAGAAATTCCAATTCTTAGGAGAGAAAACTGACTTGATCATCGGAGCTTTCCTCCTGGAATCATTTCCGGGATAAGTTTTGCAGGTGAGAAGATTCAAGGAGTGAGCAAGCGGTTTGCCTGAACGAACTACCACATCATATATCGAACTACCATATCATATATGAAGTCTATAAACTACACTGATGGAGCATCTGAGTGCATATCCTTGCAAGTTGCTGTCAGATTTAGAAATCATTCTGCTATCTATTTCCTTTTAGTTTTGGAGTATAAATCGTGAGACTTTTCGTGAGGAATGTGTATTGCTTTTTTTTAACTGAATGTAACTAATTGCATATAATCTAGCCGCCAGAGCAAGAGTTTCCACGCAAGTCTGATTTTATACACTTCCAATATTTTGATACTAAAACTGGAGGGTCAATGCCCTCATATATAATGCACAAGCAGACCTCGAGAAAAGACAAACTTTGGAACTGCCTTTTATAATCAAATCCTATCTCGTTAGATGGTACTTGAGATAAAAATTGTTTGAAACTAACCAGAATGATAGATAAAATTACAACAAAGGGAACTTGAACCAATCAATTCTTCAAGAGTAACTTTGTATCACGGTTGATTTCATAGTGATCAAATTTGAGATGAGGAGATCGTTTCATTTCTGCCGGAAACACCAGTGTCCTGATTGTACAGTTAGCAGCAGTTGTATTACTAATACACCTGCTAGCACATCCAAGCATAATGAAATTCTGTTCCACCTACTGTCTATACTTATATGACAAGTTGTTTAATGTTTGGTGTTAAAACACGAAGTAAAATACGCGGTGCACACACAACTTGTTTACGCAGTTCCGTGCAAACACACCTACATCTGCGGGGCCTTGCCCAGATCAGAAATCATTCACTAGAAAGCAGTATTTAGTACAAGAACCTTAACTTAAATACTAATACATTGCTAACCTATCGAGTGAATGTTGTGAGATCCCCTCACTGCCGATCCTACACCGTTGAACCCTCACGATCAACACGTCTCTCTGGATCTCCTCCTCCCGAGGAATTAAGGCTTCCTTGTTTCTGATCTTTACAAACTTGGTCGGTTGATTTTCGAACCTCCAAAACAGCACAGACAGTTTGCTCAAAACCACCGTATCTCACGTAGAGATTAATACTTGGTCACCCTAATTGCGTTGTATCTTCTTCCTTTTATCATCTTCGCAATCCTGCCTTGTACACAACTCTTTCCTTGTCGAACTCTACCAAGAATAGACTTCTAAACTAAGGAAAGATCTAATTCTAATCTGGTATTTAAATGGACAATCCTTTATCAGTAGGAGTTGTACCATAAATAAACTACTTAATTAATTCCTAACTATTACAGGAATATTCGGTTACCAGAAATAGATTGCCACGAAATCACACACTAAGCTTCACAATATTCTGATCTAGTCGCATAATTACACTCCATAATTTACTCCATAATTCGTGGCTAGAAACCTGCTGTCTGGAAAAAACTGGATAGCAGTGGTGTTAAAACACTATATCACTAGTATTCACAATATGCCATTAATAAATCCAACTCCCGAGGACTCTACAATCTCCCCCTTGGCATATTGGTGAATTCATCAGCACAAAAAACTTAGACAACCAGATAGCACAATTATCCAAATAGCCATACCAAAGCAACAATCAAATTCTGAATTCCAAACATCTACATCATGCAAAATCATAATCATTCAAAATCAAAATTCTGTTGTCAAGTTTCTCCCCCTGAATTCATTAATATGTCAAGAAAGCTATTTATTCCAAAAATATTTATTCCAAAATATCATCTGAATCCTCTGAGCCATCATCCTCTGAACCATCAGCATCTGAACCATCAACATCCGGAGTTGCTGCAGCCAGTAAATCTCCTCGCTCAGCCTCCAATGCAGCCAACTCCCCCTGAATCTTCACTACAGCAGTCTGATGGCGCTCAAGCAGTTCCTGACAGACTGCTGCCCTTGCCTCAATAGCTCTCAACCGAGCCGCACCAACATCCGAGCACGCTGTTTCCGGAGGTGTCCAGGGTAAATCCTTCACAATTCGACCACTTAAGGTTCTGAGGGTCGGCCGTAAGGCTTGAGTAGGAATCACTTCATCAGACTCCCTTGTGACTGCACCCCCTTGTTGCAGCACCATTGTGATGACACATGGATGTACCAATGCTTCCTTCCTAGTCTTCTGAGCACAGTCGATGATATCATTAAACACCAGTCTTCCCATATTGACCTTATGCCTTGCTCCCAGACTATATAGAAGTGTAGTCATTTCTTTGGTGACACTTGTGTTATTGACCGAAGGAATCCAATTGTGTACTGCTACCATATACAAGCAATAATACCTAGAGGTGAGATTGGATGCAGGTATCTGTTGTCTACCAGTCACTGGCCATGTACTTTCCACACCACCTGTAAGCTCCACTGCCACTTCATCAAAAGCTTCTGGCATCTGGTGTTTAAACACCGACTGGTCATTTTTGGAAGTGCCACGCCTCAGACATTTATTCACAGCCTCTGGGGAGAACTCAACAACTTCCCCTCGCACATACACCCTATGGAACCAAGGGGAATCTTCATCCTCACACTCTTCTTTCATATTAGAATAAAATTCCATCACCATTTGCTTGTTGTAATCCACAAAGCCTATAGCAGCCTTCACAACTCTGAGGTATTGTAAAAAATCTGTGAATCCACAATCTCTATATTTTTCGGAGTTAGCTGGCCTTTCTGCCAATATTTTTCTCCCACAGATGAACTCCCACTTTTCTCTGCTAGCCTCATCATAAAACTCAGGGCTAATTGCATTACTTACCTCAGGTGCAGGAAGTGCCTGAGACTCCTTTTGCTCAACTGATCTCTTCTGCCGGTCTGCACATAACTTCTTTAGTTTCAGCCCAATCGGCTCATCACTGTCCTCACTAGTGGCCATACTCTTATCTCTGCACCTCTTCGATCTTCGAGTACCCTTGGAAGCAGAGGCCACACTATCCCTGACCTTCTTTGACAACTGCGTGGCATGCAGTTCCCCAGACTCTGATGGTGTTTCAACACCCATCTCCTTACTCTTCCTCTTGAGTCCACGTGTCTGTCTTGTCCCTGATGGTGTTTCAGCACCAACATCAGGACCATCAGGAGTTTGCTCCCTCTCGGCCAGGTTCACAACTGGTGGTTGAGTACCAGTACCAGGCATATCAGCACCATCTACACTCTCCACAGCAATACTTTCATCATCTTTCTTCTCAGAATCGGACTTCAAAAACTCTGAAAAAACTTCACTCAGCATAGAGGCATTCTCTGGTTCATTTATCATCGAAAATGTCTCAGGTTCATCAGCTCCCCCTGCACACCCTACCTCCTCTTCACTATTACTGATCTCCACCACTGGAATAGGCAATTGTCTCAACAATTCTTGAAGCAGGAACATAGACCCATTAAAGCACTCTATTTCTTTGCCACTTGCTCTAGCAAAATTAGTGGATTTAACCACTTTAACCCAGGGTTGCACAACCACATCATCTCCTAGGCTTCTAATAACAGGCCTGTGCAGAGAACCTATTCTCGTATATATGGTAAAAAACTGATCTATTTCTTCACCTACCTTGTACTGTTCACCAAAATCTACTCCAACTAATGTAGCATAGAATTTACTAATTTCATTGATTTCTCCAATGCCACCGGTTAATAGTTCTTTTAAATCAAATCCATTTATCTTCCCATGCAAATTCTTGAATTTTCGAAGATCAACATAATCTCTATTCTGAACCATCCACGCAATAAATTCCAGAATAGAGTAAAAGTAAGTCCCGTCATGGACAAAAGAATGGTCAAACCTGGGCTTAGGGTATCAGTGATTTACTCCATCCCACTTAGTTATCCTCTGTTCTCGGCCTCCAGGGCATTCTTCCACGTCTACCTCGGGGTCAAGCTCCTCAAAACACGGATTCTCCGGAACTTGCACACTTGAGAAGCCCCCAAACCATTTCTTGAAGGTAAAGTTCACCATTGTCGACGAGGTTTTGTGTGGGATATGCGGTTTCTGGGTTTTTGAAAATTTCAGGTTTGCTAGGAAGACAAGTACGGGAGCTCTATTTAGGAAGATGAACAGTTAAAGAACTTGAGTTTGTGTGGGAATCAACCACTTGTCACTTTCACTTTCCTTTTTCGAAAACCAAAAAGCCACTCTACTTTCTCTTCTTTCAGAATACCATCATACAAACATTTAAGCCCATCATCATAACTTTCTGGCCCAAGGTTAGCTCATCTGATCTACTTCCCAATCAAGCAATTTCTCAGTACCATCAGCCCTCAGTGTTTAAACACGGCTTCTCATAATTTTTGAGATTTTCAATTTTTTTTATTTTAACTATATTTAAAAGAGAAAAAAATGGAACAGTAAATAATACAACATAATGGAAGATCTGGGTACCTTACATTCGACACACACCCAAGTGCTGTCTGAGGCCTTCAAACGTCTCGCCATCCAGAGGCTTTGTAAAAATATTAGCAATTTGTTCTGACGTTGGGACATAATGAACTGAAACTTCTCCTTTTTCGACCAAATCCCTGATAAAGTGATGTCGAATATCGATGTGTTTTGTCCTAGAGTGTTGTACAGGATTCTTGGAGATATCAATGGCGCTTTTATTATCGCACAAGACTGTCAAACTTACATCATTGAATCCATAGTCTCTCATCATCTGCTTCATCCACAATAGCTGCGCACAACAACTTCCTGCAGCTAGATATTCTGCCTCGGCCGTAGACAATGATATAGAATTCTGCTTTTTACTGTACCAGCTAACCAGATTTGATCCAACAAAGAAGCATCCACCAGTGGTACTCTTACGATCATCAGCATTCCTTTCGGATTTTACTCCTTAGGTTTACTACGTAACCTAAGGTTGGATTCTTTTGTATTTGGTGGGGTCCTTTTCGGGCTTCACTGCAGGTTCTATCGTCTATACTATTTACCTATTTACGATCATCAGCATTCCCTGCCCAGTCAGAGTCACTGAATCCTACTAACTGCGAATCCTTGTTCTTAGAAAACCATACTCCATACTCCACTGTCCCACTTATATATCGAATAATTCTCTTCACAGCTGACATATGTGATTCCTTTGGATTAGCCTGGTAGCGAGCACAAATTCCAACACTCAAGCAGATGTCTGGTCTACTTGCAGTTAAGTATAATAAGCTGCCAATCATACTCCTGTACAATGTTTGGTCAACACTTGGACCCAACTCGTCTTTTGTAAGTTTATCAGTGGTAGCCATTGGGGTGTGCACCCCCTTAGCACTTGTGAGTTCAAATCTTTTGATCAAATTCTCAGCATATTTCTATTGGTTGATGAACATACCATTTTTCTCCAGATTAACCTGCAACCCCAGGAAATATGATAATTTCCCAACCATACTCATTTCAAACTCTTTAGTCATTAGGTCAACAAACTCCTTCAATAATGCTGGAGAGGTAGATCCAAAAACAATATCATCAACGTAAATCTGTACGATTAGGATATTTGTCCCCTTATGCAGCACAAACAGTGTACGGTCTACTCCCCCTCGACGATATCTCTTCTGAATCAAAAAGGTTGTCAGTCGCTCATACCATGCACGGGGTGCATGCTTGAGGCCATACAATGCTTTATTCAACCGATAGACATGGTCAGGAAAATGTGGGTCTTCAAATCCCTTGGGCTGCTCTACGTAAACTTCCTCCTTCACTAGACCATTCAGGAATGCACTCTTGACATCCATCTGATGAAGAGTAAAGTCCAGGATGCAGGATACCGCCAACATCAACCGAATAGACTCTAATCGAGCTACGGGCGCAAACGTTTCATCAAAATCAACCCCTTCTACTTGTGTATAACCTTGAGCAACTAGGCAAGCTTTATTTCTGGTAATGTTACCATCTGCATCAGATTTGTTCTTAAAGATCCACTTGGTTCCAATCACATTTACATCAGCCGGCCGCGGGGTGAGATACCAAACATTATTTCTTTCAAATTGTTGCAACTCCTCTTGCATCGCCAAAATCCAATACTCGTCGAGCAAGGCTTCTTTGTAATTTTTGGGCTCAGTAAGGGAGAGAAAACATGATAATCCTGCCAATTCTCTGTAATTTACCCGTGGCTGATCCTTTAACTGCATGGGTCTGGCCGAACTTTGATCCGGTTCATGTGCTCCTGTTTCCAGAGTTTCAACACCAGTTGACTGTGTTGGTGTTTCAATACCAGTAGGATTCACTGAGTCGAGTGTTGGTGTTTCAATACCAATATCGCCTTCTCCCAAAGAATCTTCTTCTGAATCATCAACAACCACATTAATAGACTCCATGACTACTCCAGAACGTTGATTAAGAACTCGAAAAGCTCGACTTGTGGGAGAATACCCCAAGAACATACCAATATCACTTCTAGAATCGAATTTAGCTAAGGGTTCTCGGTCCTTTAGAATATAACACTTACTTCCAAAGACGTGAAAGTATGACACATCTGGTTTCTTCCCTTTCCAGATCTCATATGGTGTCTTCTCCGTAAACGGACGCAGATATACTCTGTTGATAGTGTAACATGTTGTATGTACCGCCTCAGCCCAATATCTAGCATGAACCTTTTTCTCGGCTAACATTGCTCGTGCCATTTCCTGCAACGTTTAGTTCTTCCTTTCTACTATACCATTTTGTTGAGGAGTTATGGGAGCAGAGAACTCGTGGTGTATTCCAAGTGTCTCGCAAATATCCTGAAATTTAGAATTTTCGAATTCTTTTCCATGATCACTCCTGATTCGTGCGATTCGTACCTGGGTGGTTCCCTTTTCTACATGTAGCCTGTGGGCCAAGTTCTTGAAAACATCAGCAGCCTCTGACTTCTCCTTGAGAAATGATACCCATGTATACCTCGAGAAATCGTCAACACATACGAAAATATATTTCTTCCCTGCCACACTAGGGGTGTTCACTGGCCCTATTAAATCCATATGCAGTAGTTCCAAAAGTCGGGACGTTGAAACATCGTGTACTGCATGGTGTGGAATCTGGATTTGCTTTCCTTCTTTACACGACCTGCACACAACCTCCCTGTTGTCACTGATCTCTGGAATAACTCTGACTGCCTTTAGTCTGGAAATTCGTGCTAAGGATTTATAATTCATGTGCCCCAATTTTCTGTGCCACAGAGTACTGACTTCCTTCTTTGAACTCAAGCAGGTGACGACTTGATCGAGCAGATAGCAGTTATCCATTGATCTTGATCCAGTGAACGCTCCAGTCCCATGATTTACTACACATTTCTCCTTGTCGAAAAACACAGTCATTTCATTGTCACATATATGGCTGATGCTCAATAAGTTTGCCTTCAGACCTTCCACTAGTAACACATCTTGGAAAACCGGAAGCCCTTTGATGGCTAACTCACCTTTGCCGATTATTCTACTGCGTTTCCCATATCCAAATCTCACATGTCCTCTGAATCCAGGTTTAAATTTTTGCAGGAATTCAGGTATTCCAGTCATATGTCTTGAACAAGCACTATCGAAATACCAAGAGTTCCCTGTATGTGCCCCAAAGCATACAAAACTTGAAAAACACACATCTTGAGTTTTTCGAATCCATACCTGGCGTGTTGGTCGAGCGATGTGATGTGGACTTTGGTTATCACATGTGTTCAGAAATCTGGTTTTGTATCCACCAGTGTTGTAATAGTGCCCTTTATCATACCCTGACACAGTGTTGAATCTTCGATTTGCTGAGTTGAAAGACAGTGTCCGAAGCAGCTGAAAACATCTATTTCTTACATGTCCTTGCACTCCACAGTATCCGCATCGTCTAATCCTTTTAATAGGGCAATTTCTCTCAATTTTTCTTGGGGCTGACGTACCTTGATCTGCCTTGTTACTCCATGAATTCACAGGTGTGGATCCTTCATAACCGATTCCATATTTGGTCGTCTATCCCATTCTTAGACAATCTTCGAGCTTAGCTTTTCCTGTAGTGAATCGTCTAATAGATTATTCTGCTGCCTCTGCTCGTTGCACCATTTCAGAAAATTCCTTCTTGAGAATTTCCAGTTCGCCGATTGCCTTTTCCTTTTCAAATTCCTTCATTTTAGCTTCTTCACTCAGTCTCTTGACTTGAGCACTTTGTTTTCATCCGCCACTTTTAACCACATCTTGTACATTTCCATGCTTTCCTTGCGAATGTCTTCATCACTGATGCTCCTAGTCTCTTCATCTGAGGTACCACTCTCATCTTCATTCATCCCACTGAGACCTTCCTCGAAAGAGTCTTCTAACTCTACCACTGACACACCGAAGGCAATATGATTGGTATACTCCTCTCCATCCTTACACTCATCTACTACGTCATCGTCACTCCAGGTTGTGGTATATGATTTTCCTTGCCTTTTAAGCGTATTTGCACACTCAGCTTGTATGTGCCCGAAACCTTCACACTCTCTACACTGGATTTTCCTGTTCAGGTTTGGATTTGTTGATTTAAACTTTGGTGTTTCAACACCAATTGCTTGGCCAAATCTTGGAGTGGAGTTTGTGTTTGGATATTTGTTCCCACCTGACTTCTCTTGTGGCTTCCTGCCCACCTTCTTCATAAATCTGGAGAAGTTCCTAGATAAGTTTGCAATTTCGTCGGACTCTTCATTATCTGAATGATCTTCTGACTTTTCAGAGGTTCTGCTTGAAAAAGCCATCTCTTTCTTTCCTGCTTTTGTTTGCAGCATCTCCATCTCATAAGATTCCAGTGATCCCATAAGTTCATCAAGTGTCATTGTCCCTGCTGTGACCTTCATGTTGAACCGCGGAGGTAAAGCTCTTAACACTTTCCTGACAAGCTTTTGATCTTTGTACTTTTTGCTAAACTGAAAAGCTTTGTTTGCAATATCTCGGACTCGTCCATTGAACTCAGAAATAGTCTCATCTTCACGCATCTTTAGTTCTTCGAATTTTGTCGTGTAATACTGCAGCTTTGATTCCCTGACAGAGCTTGTCCCCTCATGGTAAGTTTGTAACACATCCCACGCTTCCTTAGCAGTCTCACAGTTTGAAATCATCTTAAACTGATCTTCATCCACTGCCGTAAAGATGGCATTCAATGCCTTTGAGTTGGACACGTGTGCTTTGTGCTCCTCGGTGGAGTATTTAGAAAATGGTTTAGTGGTCAGCGAGCTTGATCCTTTAGCTTCGTCACTTGCAGGTGGAGTGTATTGATTTATGACATAGTTCCAAGCTTGATCATCTAGTGCTCCAATGAACACTTTCATACGTGCCTTCCAGTAAGCATAATTCCCTTGTTCCAGCAACGGTGGTCGCGTGACTGACGCCCCCTCCTTTGGTGCCATGGTGAAACCTGATCTCACTCTCCCTGTATAGGGGTCAGCAAGTGCCTTGCTCTGATACCAATTGAAATTCTATTCCACCTACTGTCTATACTTTTATGACAAGTTGTTTAATGTTTGGTGTTAAAACACGAAGTAAAATATGCGGTGCACACACAACTTGTTTACGCAGTTCCGTGCAAAGACACCTACAGAAACCATTCACTAGAAAACAGTCTTTAGTACAAGAACCTTAACTTAAATACTAATACATTGCTAACCTATCGAGTGAATGTTGTGAGATCCCCTCACTGCCGATCCTACGCCGTTGAACCCTCACGATCAACACGTTTCTCTGGATCTCCTCCTCCCGAGGAATTAAGGCTTCCTTGTTTCTGATCTTTACAAACTTGGTCGGTTGATTTTCGAACCTCCAAAACAGCACAGACAGTTTGCTCAAAACCACCGTATCTCACGTAGAGATTAATACTTGGTCACCCTAATTGCGTTGTATCTTCTTCCTTTTATCATCTTCGCAATCCTGCCTTGTACACAACTCTTTCCTTGTCGAACTCTACCAAGAATAGACTTCTAAACTAAGGAAAGATCTAATTCTAATCTGGTATTTAAATGGACAATCCTTTATCAGTAGGAGTTGTACCATAAATAAACTACTTAATTAATTCCTAACTATTACAAGAATATTCGGTTACCAGAAATAGATTGCCACGAAATCACACACTAAGCTTCACAATATTCTGATCTGGTCGCATAATTATACTCCATAATTCGCTCCATAATTCGTGGCTAGAAACCTGCTGTCTGGAAAAAACTGGATAGCAGTGGTGTTAAAACACCATATCACTAGTATTCACAATATGCCATTAATAAATCCAACTCCCGAGAACTCTACACATATTGTATCACATGGCATTGTTTTTCTACCTCATAGCTGTCGTGTAGAAGTCATCATCAGTTTCATAGGTTATTAAGTATCCACACTGGCTTCTCCATTTGTCAAAGTTCTATCACTTTTGCCAGAAACATTAACAGGCCCAGCTGCTTGCCTTTGAGGTCAATTCATCTTCTACTGGATTACTCTTATGCATTCCGGAAATCAGTCCGTAAAGTATTCTTCACCACAGTTGCTGCTCTCTTAGTGTGTTACTATTTGGTTTTGGGATAAAATATGCATGTCCCGCCTTCTTGTCATCCCATAATGAGCTTTTCAGTTACTTCGCATATTTGGCCATTTTATGTTTTTGAATTGATCTTTCCATTTGGATTGTCAGGAGATGTACTGAGAAAGATAAAGTGTTTCACATACAAAGAATTATCAGTAGCTACATATAACTTTCACCATTGTTGAAAATTTGGTTTTACCGAATTATATTAATTATTACTGCTATGTTCCAACATAACCTACTAATCAAGTATGCAATAAAATAAAGCATAAAGATACAAGACTTGGTTACGCAGTTCGGTGAAACTCACCTACATCTGCGGTGCCTGACCCAGTTCAGAGTGAATCCACTAATCAGAAAGATACAGTACATGGTACACCATACAAAATCCTTATCTTTACTAATTAAACATGTGAATTCTGCTAGCTCCCCTAGCTACCGATCCGCCTTGATCAGACTCCCTCTGACCTCGAAACTCTCGACGCTGGATCTCCTTCTCCCGAGGAATTAAGGCATACGATTCTGAACTTTGAACGACAGGTCACATATGTTGAAACATATAGATCTGGCTCTCATAAGACTCGTCAAAAAGATAGAAAATTTGTGTGCAGATTTTTGCAATTAAGTTTGTGAGTTTAATGCAGTCGTGATGTCCCCTTTTAAAGCCATGAGCAAATCGGAACTCTCCATGATTATCTCCATAATATTGCTATTCTTTATCTGCTTCTGAAGCATATCCAAATCTCATAAATAAAGGGATTTTCCTTATCACAGTATATCTCATATATTCCATAAATTCAATACTATATTCGTAGAGATTTTCCATAAATCTAATATGCTTCTACCACCGCCTAATATATTGCAGAATATTCATATTTCCATAAATCAACAAATATCACAACATTTGGTTTTCTTCCGTAAACCTTGTAGGCAATTGTGGCTACTATCCGTATGTTCGAATATGGAATGTTTTTCGTTTCCAAATTTGTTCACAAATTGCCAATTAAATAAGCAATAAAAACCACTTGACTCTACAATTGTAATAAGATAGGGCGAGGAGGATTTGACATAGTATACAAGGTATGGAAAATTTTCAAGCATTTCTTATGAAGTTAGTTTAAAGAAATTTCTTCTTTTTTTCGAAATGATCATACTCTACCTTAAGCTCGTATTGTATTGTTTTACATTGATCTGCCGTCTTTATATAGTTTGTATTGTCTTTGTGATTCAGAAGCCTATGCTGCTAGACCTTTTTTTCAAGCTTTCGTTGTTAGCAATTTTGTTTTCTGCAATTTTGTTTTCTGTTGATATGATCCTCATAGGAATGATGAATTATGTTCTTGTTGTGTATAAACTATAAAGTACTGCTTTTGGTTAGTCAATAAGTATCTACTTTTGAGTTGCTTTTGTTCCACATAAAGAGTTCTTGTGTCGTTCCGACCAAGTACTTTGGTAGTAAAAAACTATTTATGGTTTGTAACGAAGCCTAGTTGCATTGGATTCTTATGCTCGCACTGTCCTCAACTGATCCTCTGTTTTTTTAGTTACTTGGCTTATTATGTTGTTTACGGTGTTGGTATGTAAATGTTTTAGAGAAATAAATCTAAATCAATCACCTATCTCAAGTATGGTTTAAAAAAAAAACTACTCTTGTGCAGTTTAGTTGTGAATTGTGTCACATTTGCAGATACACATTTTGTTCCGGTAGAATCTAGGTTGTCATGAAAATATTGCTAACATCTCGGTGAAGGCTCTATTCGAACTAGTATTTAATCAAGTTCGATCCGAACTCGATCTCACCTAATAGTGCTTGTTAAGATCGTTGAGCTTATCGAGCTAACGTAATATATATTAATATATATTTATGAAATACAATGATTATAATATATTTATTTATTTATTTTATAATGTTGCTCGGAATAATTTTGTATGGATTGTCTGAACACGAACATTTAAGTTCATTGTGCAAATGCATTGATGCTAGGCGATTCTCTGGATATCAGACTCGATCTTGAGGGGAGCAGAAACAAATGGATATACATGTCTAAATTATTATAACTCTTTTTTCCCCACCTTTGCTCTTATTAAGGATGAATGCAGGTGCAATTCAGGAATGCAATTGGAGTTTTTAGCTACATGAACTCTACTTAAATAAATAGTGTAAAAATTACCTTCTCTTGAGATTCTTATCCGTAGTGTTCAGCATTTTGGATATCATGACTTTATAATTGAATACATGTTAGGTATTCATAAAAGTTTTCTGAATTACAAATATTAATATTTCATGTTCATTTTAGCAAAAAAATATTGTTCAATCATTTTAATAATAACATAATTAAACGTAACAATTAATAAATATCATATAATTAATATAACAATAAATAAATAATTTGTTTAAATGTATGTCTCTTGAAAGACGGTGTTTCCATAGACCATGGAAAGACCAAGGTTTAAAGTGAAAATTAGAATAAATGAAGATAAAATTTTTGGGTTGCTTGAATCGGATTATAAACTTTATAAATATTACACGTTGCATAATAAAATTTTAATATTGCAACTAAAACTTTTTACCTTTTATTATTCTAATTAAACCCTATTTTTCCATAAGCATGTGTAAAGAAGGTCTTTCCCAAGACTTTGCCATAAATACATAGTAGCAATTTAAGGGAAAATGTGTATTTACATCATAGTTTTATGTTGTTAATGATTGTATTTATAACGAGATGAAATGTTGTAAATAAAATGAAGATGACATCCAAAACTTCTTTAACAATAGAAAATGTGGTTGTAATAGATGATTTCTTACAACCAAAATATATACTTGTTGTAAATATGTCTTTTACAACGAACAGATAAAAGCGGTTGTAATGTCAATTAAAATAAAGTCTATTATAACCACTTTACAATCGCAGGCATATTTGTTGTAAATTGTTTATTACAACCACTTTAAACATTTTTACGACAAAAATTGTTCTCTCAAGGGGAAGGGGGGGGGGGGGTTAATTCTAGCAGTGGTAGTTTTACCATTCCTCTAGATAACTTCACTATCCCTAAACCTCCGTAAACCTTAAATGAAAATGCATTAGAGCTACTCTAGTCTTTGAGACACACATTATGTCACATACCCAGTAAAAGGGTATCTATGAATGTAATGCATATATAGAATCGAACAATGTCTTCCATTCCGTAGTTGTGTATGGTGTTTTATCGTCAGCGGATAAAATTTGAAATCAAAGCGGTGACAGAATGTCAATAGTTTCTCTAGATAAGTACCTTGCATTACCTCTAAACCGTGTTCCTTTAATGACACTCATTTGTTTGTTCAAATCACTTCTCAGTATCACTTTTCCATGACACGTTAACGTATGAGGTCTAGAAATTATAGAAGATGGAGGGTTACACGTTCACATATACTTTTTGGTCACAAGTACAACAAAGACTAGTATAAATAAGTACCTCACATTACCTTGTATTCGGAGAGGACTAGGACACACTAGCCAATGCTACCGAGCAATGGTACGAACACAAGTCCTCCGACCAATGCTTCTACGAATAGTGTTGTTAGGAGAGTCTGATATGGGTTTTTGAAATAAGGTTTTATCCTTCATTTGTGTGTTCCTTGTTTGAATGGGAGACACCGGTCACTGCTATCAGGCAACAGTGTGTACATACATCCTCTAATTACTATCCATAGCATCGGCTGAAGTACGTGTGTGCGCACCACTGCTCGATAGCATTGGTCGGTGTGTCACCTTCAAACCATGAACATAAAAATGAGGGGATCGTATGAAAACCCCATATCAAGCTCTCTTAACAACACCCCAAAACCCTAACCTTATTACGGAAACCCTATATTGATTTTAGCCCGAATTGAAAAAAGACAATTTTATTTTGTTAATGCAAATGAAATCTTAACGCTTATGCATAAATGCTTGCATAAATATCATAGTCTCCAGAAGTAAACTATATTTCGTTTTGGGGAATTAAATTTTTACATAAAGTATTTGCCTATAATTAACATAGAAAATTATACAAATACTTATAATATATTAGTTCATCGAAAGTTTTATAAATAAATATATAAATAAATATAATGAGTGCATTTTCATTATAATAACATTTACACTTTGTTAGATTTACTTGAACGAGACTTAAATTGAATATTTTTTAATCTGATCCAAATCAGACCAGAAAAGACGTATCTAAAGTGCTCTTAAACCAGGATGTCTCAAACCAGACTCAATATGAAGCCGATTCAAAAATATTATACTCAAACTGTACCAGAAACCAAAACGGCATGAGCCAAAACCTGACGTGATACACTACTGAAAAACATGTACATAGGCACATGTATGCCAGTGATACTGGTGCTAAAAAAACCAAAAATCAGCACTGGTACACAAAAAATGGGTGCTTATGAATAAATTCAGTAACGATACATAAAAAGCTGGTGCTTATGCACTGAATACCGGTGCTACAAAACCAAAGTTTAGCACCGGTACACAAAAAAACGGTGCCTATGAATAAATTCAGCACCGGTACATTGATTACCGGTGCTACAAAACCAAAATTCAGCACCACTACACAAAAAATGGAGCCTATGAATAAATTCAGCACCGGTAACACAATTTTGGGCCACGGTGTAATTTTCCAAGAATTTATAGAAGTAATCAGTCTTGACTTTCGAGACCCTTCCGTTCACCCATACATTCCCAAATTGCAGAGTTACAATCGTATATTATTGAATTGCATTTTGGTTCCGGAAATTTTGTGATTCGACGACTCCAACTTTCTTGGAGGGACCTAAGTGCAAAAAGTAAAAACTTTACTCATAATTCCAAACTGAAATCCGCTAGAACGCGATCCTACCATATACACCCCCATTGTATTTTCCATGTATGTAAGGGAATATTTTTCAAAAATCGAGCACAAGAAAATATCCATAATCCTTTCCGATTTCACTTTGTAACTTCCAAATAATCAACCATAAGTTACTCTAGAACATATATTAGCGCTTGTCAATAATTCACCAAAAAAATCATTAATTTTATATATTTATATTTAGGCAATAATAACAAAAAAATTATGTATTTTGGAGCAATGTGTAATGGGGTAACACAATTTCAGGCCACGGTGTGATTTTCCAAGATTTTATAGAAGTAATCAATGTTTACTTCGAGACCCTTCCGTTCACCCATACATACCCAAGTTGAAGAGTTGCGATCATATATTATTGAATTGCAATTTGGTTTCACCAATTTCGTCATTCAACAACTCCAACTTTCTTGGAGGAACCTAAGTGCAAAAGGTAAAAAAATTTACTGGTAACACCAAATTGAAATCCGCTCGAACGTGATGCTACCCTATACACCCTCAATGTATTTTCTAAGTCCGTAACAAAATATTTATCAACAATCGGGCACAAGAACATATCCATAATCCTTTCCGATTACCCTTTCTATCTTCTAAGTAATCAACTCTAGGTTACTATAGAACATGTAGTAGCACTTTTAAAATTTTCATCAAAAAAATTTATTTTCTATTTCTATATTTATGCAAGAATAAAAAAATTCGTATATTTTGGATAAAGGATAATGTTGTGACAAATTTTTGGGCCATAGCGTAATTTTCCAAAAATATGTTAGAGGCGCTTCCGTTCATCCATTGTACCTCAAATTTTAAAGACGCGGTCATCTCTTATTTAATTGCATTTTGGTATCTTCAATTTTGTGATTCACCGCCTCCAAATTTCTTCTATGGACCTAATAGTAAAAAGAAAAAAATTAACTTAGAGATCAAATAATACTAGCACCGACATTGTTTTTCATTCATACTGTTGCTATGTTATGGCGGGATAATGAATTTTATTAATTTTCATTCCAAATTTTGTAGAGATTTTGTAAATTTTTGAAATTTTGGAATGAGCATCGGTATTAGTTACTTAGGCACCGTTATGTGTACCGGTGCTCAATACTTAGAAAAAATTTCTTGGGTTTTCTCTTGGGTTCAATATTTTTTTTAAAAAAAAAACATTCAAAATAGCCATAAGCAGTTGCTTTTTTATATATTTAGGCACCGGTACGAGAATTTTGGGCACCGTTATGTGTACCAGAGCTCAATACTTTTTAAAAAATATTGGGTTTGCTCTTGAGTTCAATTTTTTTAAAAATATATATATTCAAAGCAGCTCTAAGCAGCTGCGTTTCAATTTCTTAGGCCCCGGTATATGAGAATTTTAGGCACCGGTACCGGTGCTCAACACTTTAAAAAAACCCAACTTGGTTTCATCTGAACTATTGATTTCTTTTGTTAATTGAATCTCAACCGTTAAAAATTTACCTATATATACTAGCCCCTGAAACCCTAAATCTACCCACCATCATCCCCCTCTCATTATCTTCTCTTCAACCTCCTCTCCATCTTCACCCTCCTCCTCCACCACCTTTCCCTCTTCGCCTTCGCCACCGCCGACGATGCCGCTTTGACGCCTCCCCGACTTCATCTACCGGACCAGCTCCAGCTCCATCTCCCCGACTCCTCCACTTTGACACCGTATTGACGCCTCCCCGACTCTATCTCCTAGGCCAGCTTCGACTCTATCTCCCCGCAGTGCACCATTCCCAACGCCATCTCCCAGTGCTCTAGTCGATGGTCGGAGTTGCGAGCTCCACCAAAATTTCCAATTCAGCTCAAATCCCACCTCACCTTCACTGTTCTGGTTCGTTGATGTTATCTAGGGTTTCTGGAAATTAGGTTCTAGTTTTTATGATGGTTAATGTTATTAATCTATGATTAGGTATAGCTTGTTTCATGAATTGAGAGGTGTTATGTATTTTCAATTATATGTAATGAAGTTCTGGGTTGTGGTATGAATTTTCTAGCTTTTTACATGAGCTTCTTTTTTTGTGTTTTGTTGTTCTGGGTTTCATATTCCGGCCGATGAGTTTATTCTCACTGGCCGGATTTTTTTAATTGATCGCCTATTTACTAGCACTGGTATTTCATGCATAGGCACCGGTACCATGATAGATTCTAGCACCGGAACGACTTACCGGTCCCTATGCAACTATATCTTTTGCACCGGGTTACTAAGGCACCTATATGAAAATTTTCAAAATACCGGTGTCTATGGGGGGGTTCTTCCAGTAGTGATATGATATTTTTTTTAACTGTCTGAATGACACCTAAATTTGCACACACCTGATTAAGGCACGATATCCACTCACAAAATACTCTACAAAATTATACTTGGACGAACAAATATCACTCATACCTAATTAAAAAGCCCATTTGCCAAGTGGTCTACTCAATCTTGGTGGGACGAGAGTACCTGGTTTTCAATTTTTCTTTCTTTCCTTTTTTGCAATCGACAAAGCAAGGTTTCCTCTATTTTCAGTTGCTACAGTGCATTTAGTCCAATGATTTATTCTATATCGTCCTCTAAAAAGAATATCCTTTAAATTATTTATAAACATTAACTTTATAAGCTTTCTAATTTTTGTAAAGTTCAAACTTATCATATGTATATGTTTACTTTGAATAGTCAATTTTTAACATAAAATAAAAATAATTAATTTAATAATAAAAAAAGTTTTCATTAATGAAACACTTAAAATTTCATAGAATAATTAATAATAAACAAGTTTAAGAAATAAAATACAACTAAACAAAAACAATATAACAAATCAAGAAAACATAAAAGTAATATAAAAAACAATACAACATTTCCATAAAATAATAAAAAATACAAAAACTTAAGTACTCCAAATATCACTCTTCACGGTTTCCAGATACCGCTTACAAATGATCTATCAATGTGTTGTGAAGGGAATAATGAGTATTCGAGTCCTAATTTCTCCATGTCGTGCAAGAAATTATTGAAATTGAATGTTTTCATCCCTGATTAGCTCAACGTTAATATTCGGAGGTGAGGTTGCACTAGACAAGGATGCGGTAGACGGTTTCGTGATTGGAGTGTAAAGATTACGTTCATCCTCTATGATCATGTTGTGCATTATAATGCATGATGTCATTATATCATGCAAAACATGCTTTTCCCAAAATTGACAGGTCCTAGCAAGAATCTGAAAACGTTGTTGCAAAACTCCATGCTCGTTCAACATATTTCCTACAAGCTTCTTGCATCTTTGCAAAGTGTTTATGTTTTGCAGTCACAGGTTTCTAAATAGTTTGCACAAGAGTTGACCACTTTGGATACATACCGTCTGCTAAATAGTATCCCTGGGTGTATTGTTTTCCTCCAATAACATACCGAGCTTTAGGAGCTAGGCCTTTTGCAAAATTTGAGAAAAAATGTGAAGACTCCAACACATTGATGTCGTTGTTTGTCCCTAGTAGACCAAAATTTGCATGCCAGATCCAAAGATCATAATCAGCAACAGCTTCAAGAATAATTGTTGGTGACCCACTTTGGCCAGAAAATTGTCCAGACCAAGCTTTAGGACAATTTTTTCACTTCCAATGCATACAATCCAAGCTACCTAACATGCCTAGAAAATCCTGCTTCTCAGCAATATAGAGTAATCTAGCAACATCATTTGTATTTGGTGTTCTTAGATAAACTTGTGAAAATATTTCAACAATAGCTCGGTAAAATCTCTTGAAAGACTCGATAGCAGTAAACTCACCAATTTGAGGTCGTTTAAGGCCTCAAAATGGAAATTTACTTATATATATATATGTTTTCCGATTTTTGTATTATTTTGGATTTGATTCCAAATTTCCTTTTTTATCATTCTAGGGTTTCATTATAATATTTAAGGGCCTCTTGTATTTTTCAAAGATTCTATCTTTCATAATAATACTTTCTAGAATTATTCTCCCTCTGGTGGATTCCAGAACCAAAACCTAGGGTTTGTGCTTGCAGCCTTTGATTGTTCTTTAAGATTCGTGTTTGCGGATCTCTTTGATTATTTCGAATGTGTCAATTTTCCCCTTGGGAGGTCAAAGGGGCAAAAGTCAAGGGGCGTTCCTAGGGGGGTTGAAAGGGCAAAAGTCAATGGATATGTGTCCATTGGGGAAGGGGGGGTCAAAGGGGAAAAGGTCAAGGAATCTTCGTCTCTTGAGAGGTCGTAGGGGCAATCGAAGGGGCGAGGGTTTCCCTAACTTCACTTATATATGCGACCATCTTCATTTGTTTCAACACACATTACTAGTACATTTTCTTACAATTTTGTGTTTGAAACAACAAACACCTCTCACAATTTCAATATGTCTTCGAATGCCACTTTCAAATTACAACTTTTAAGAAGATAAGTTGTTGCCTTATTCATGGTTGCAAGTATCACAAGATCCCATCATAGGAAACAATCAATCCGCTGAGAATTTTTGGTTCCGCATTCAAAAAATTTACAATGACAGAGTAGCTGGGATTGGTGAACTTCGTACTGGTAGATCCTTAAGTTTGTGTTTCCCGATCATGGTGAAGGAAGCAAGAAAGCTAATTGGATGTGTTTACCAAGTTAACAACTTGCATCCAAGTAGTGCTTCCGAAAAAGATATTGTAAGTTTGAATTGAAATACTACTTTGTTGTTACCCTTTTTTGTTTTATGTAAGTACTTACAAACATATACATTTTTTTAGATGGATCGAGCAAAACATTTGTTCAAAATGGACAGTATATACAAAACAAGAAGTTTGATAATGTTTGGGATATTCTCAAAGATGTTCCAAAATTTTAAGATGATGCACCATCGTCCCATCCCGTCGATCCACAATACAAAGAAATTTCAATGATTTTTCTCTCCAAACGGATGAGAATCCTTGTTCTGATTCTCCAATGTCATCTCATCCTGGATTAGACTCCCTTCATATGGATGCATGTGGTATTTCTGGTGGTTCGACATCAACACGCCCCATTGGGGGGAAAGAAAGCCAAATCCACAAGAAAGCAAAGCGAAGAATCATCATCCCAAAGTTCAAGAGAAAGAGAGCGCATAATAAGTCTTATGGAGTCAAGACGGACACTACAACGTGAACATTTAGACCTCCAACTCAGGCACCAAGCTCACCTAGACTTGGTTAGCAATGATAAAATGATGGAGAGAGATTTGAGCATCATTGTTGATCCTAGAATGTATGCTTATGTCCAAGAGGAGCAAGAAAAAATCATGGCAAAAAGATCTGCCCCAAGTGGTGGAATTGGAAACTTGTTCTTCGATGTTGGTGGATCGGGAACGGGTTTGCCCGATAATTATTGAGAAGAATATATATTTTATGTAATTTTTAATATATTACATATAACTGTATGTTGTTTAAAATTTCATATGTTATTTTTCTATTCTATTTTATTATTTCATGTTTATTGTAAGTTCGGTGTGTATCAAATTATCATTATGTATTGTGTGTTTTTATAATAATTGAAATTTACATTTTCAATATTTGATAATGTACTTGAATCTTTTACAATAATTTATTTGAATATATTTCTGCATAACTATTGCACATTGCATGATAAATTTTTAATATTGCAACTAAAATCATTTACCTTTCTAAAATTCTAATCCAATCCCCTATTTCCATATGAAAAAAGCGATTTTTCCAAAACATTACCAATAAAATATACTAAATTAATGTTAAATAATAATAACTAACTAAAATGTACCAGTATATTCTAAATATTACCAGAATATCATTTTGTTAACATAATTATGATTCAACGTGAAAACTTATGATTTAGGAATTGAATATTAATAAATAAATTTAATCAAAATATAAATAAATTATTATTTTTAATATTAGTTTAATTCAACATAGCTATTCAGTTAGGCAAAATCTTGGGAAAAACCGTATTTCCATAAGCTTATGGAAAGACGGGGTTTAATTAGAATAATAAAAGGTAAAGTGTTTTAGTTGTAATATTAAAAAATTATTATGCAAAGTATAGTAATTATAAAGTTTATAACCCAATTTACGCAACTCAAAAATTTTATTTTTATTTCATCTAATTTGCACTTTAAATTTTTTTTCCATAACTTATGGAAAGACCGTCTTTTAAGATTCAGTTATATGTATAAATTATTATTTACTAATAATAAAAAAAATAAAGAACAACATAAATTAGGTGAAATATGGCAAAGTCTTGGGAAAGACGGTCTTTCCATAGGCTTATATGGAAAGACGGGGTTTAATTTGAATAATAAAAGGTAAAAGGTCTTAGTTGCAACATTAAAATTTTAGTATGCAACATGTAGTAGTTATAAAATTTATAACCCGGTTCATGCAACCCGAAAATTTTATCTTAATTTATTCTAATTTACACTTTATACCTTGGTCTTTCCATGACTTATGGAAAGACCGTCTTTTAAGAGACGCACTCGTTAAATATTTGCTATAATCATGGGAAAATAATTTTAAATGAAGAAAGATAAAAAGAAAGACAGCAGGATAACAAAAATGAAAAGGAAAAGAAAATGGGATAGCGTAGCTACAGTGTACACTACTTATTGCGGGACACCGTGCATCCGCAATGTTCAAACGCTATATATAGACACCTACGGGTGTACCGCAGTGGTTGGGATATGGGTGGAAATGTCAATAAACTCAGGTTCGATCCTTGGTAGTGACAGTGTGGGGAGTTCTTGTTTTGCAAGGCTCCCTTGTGCGCACCGAGGCAATGTCAAGCCCATGGGTCCTGGCGCTAAGCTACCGGAATTTACCTCTCATACGATGGCCTGGGTGTGGGCTGGTATGGGCCGCTGAGGGCGAGCGGTGATCGCCTTTTGCCAAACGCTATATATAGTATACCATTGGAAATGGCATTATAGTTACTTGTTACCATCACAATTTAGTATTACTCCGTCCCAGTCGAATGTGCACACATTTTGATCAACTTTCTCAGGTCATGTTTGACCAACGATAACTTTAGTTACGTATATTAACGGTGTGTTAAAATTTGATATTTAGAAAATACAGCATGCAGAGAATCCAACAATATCTCACATGATGATATTGATATTTATATACTAGTTGAAATTTATGGTCAAACGTATCTTGAGAAAGTTGACCAAAAAGTGTGCAGATTCGGCTGAGACGGAGGGAGTAATACCTTTCCATTCAGACTGATGCATGGCATGTTTTTTTCTTTGTTTTTCATATTTTTTTAAATTTGTTTTAAAATTTGGTTTCACACATTTTGACCAGGCAAGTGAAACTGAAGAAAAAAATGAGCAAAATGAACAAAGAATAAGTTAAGAAAACGATGATTTTTTTTATAAAAAAATTAATAATTGAAAGAAATTATATGCAACTTCTTTTGTAGAAAATGCATTTCTTTTGTTTTGTGAAGAGTATTTTTTTTATATGTTTTACTAAAAGTGTTTAGTTTTACATTTTCAACTAAATGTGACAAACTTTAGACAAATTTCATTTATTCACTTTATTTTAATTTGTTTCACTTATTTTGGTTCATTCGTACCAACACATTTAAAATAAATGTAATAATAATTACGTGATTATATTGATCACAGAAGGACCCTAAATATAGGGAAAATACAACAATCAATTGCCAACAACAAAAGAAAAGTATCTTGGCTTCCATATTAAAATCAATTGGCACTAAGTGGAGGTGATCAAGACCTCATATGTAAGTCATTATATTTGTAAGAAATCGATGTGAGATATATCTTTCAACACGCACTCACACGTGCCAACGTGGATTCACCCCACGACCAAATATCGAGCCAAATTAAAGGGAATCAACACATCGTCCAATAACCCAATCCGATCTCTGATACAACGTTAAATATAATTGTGTGATTATATTGATCACAAAAGCCCCAAACTAACTAATCTAAGCATATTTACCTAAATTTAATAGGAAAAGAATCTAGTCAGAATATTGACAAAATATCCTTAATAATAAACATAAATTGCATTGAATAATGAAATTAGGCTCTTTTTTTAAAAAAATGGAGGAAGCAGAAAATGTAGGATGTACTGTATATAGCATCTAATAATAATTATTATTATTATAATTGAACAAGTGCATCTAGGCGGAGACGAAACAAGGTTTCTGTTTCCTTCGCAAACGACAAACCAAAGGTGGTTACTTGCTTCCTCCTAATTAAGGTTTTCATTTGACTTTTAAAAGAAAATATTAAAGAATATTATTTTTATTATAAATTTTAATTAATTTATAAATTAAAATTATAAAATATATATTTCATTAAATTCGTTAAAACCTATATTATTATATGTTAATTTTTATAATGGGAACAAGAAGCTGATGAACCGCGAAAATTACCAAAGGGGAAACAACTTGTTAATTAGAAAGAAAAACATTATTCATATACAAATGTAATAATCTCAAGTGGTACTATTATTATATATTTTTAAAAAATTAAATAGTATCTATTGTCTTATGTTTGACATTTTTCTACTTTAAATGTACGTTATGAAAATTAAGTGTAGAAAATAAAAAATTTAAATAATAATTGATAATAATTCACCTTTTTTTCTGAAGCAATTTTATTGAATCCGTCTTTTGAAAGAAGTTTTTTTCATAAGTCATGGAAAGATCAATGTTTAAGGTGTAAATTAGAAGAAATGAACATAACATTTTTTGGTTGCATGAATCGAGTTATAAACTTTATAATTATTATTTTTAATTAAAAACCATCCGGGGATGGGGGAAATTCTATTAGGCCTTCCCTAGCCATTAAATAACAAAAGCAAGAAAGAAAGGAAGTCGAAGCTTAGTTGGATATACAAGAGTGATCATTCAGCTCTTGAAGCAATAGCAATTGCTTCCAAAAGAATAAAGAGATGTGGATGATACGATGAAGATTTCATAAAGTATTAGGCTATGGAAAGAATCATCTAACTTGTTAGTGAGTCGAATTAACGAAACACAAGACAGTCAGAATCATCCTCATAACCTAACGGAGTTTCTCTTCATCAAACAACAAATTTCTATGGTTAAGGAATGTCGTTTACAGCTTGATCAGCAGAAGCCAAGAAGTAAGTCCAGGTTATCCACTTTCCTGAGCCTGATGGGGTTACCATCGCTACTCAGAATGCATCTATTTTTCCATCTTGTAAAGCTTCCAAAATCATGGTGAGAGCAGCAGAGGAGAGCTTCCATAGGACCAGAGTAGAAGGAGACACAACAGCATGTCAGTAGTTGAAAGATCCTGCATGAAATGAGTAGAAATCAGTAGCATCCGATCTAGTTAGCAATCCGTAATGAAGGGGTACCAATTTGGTCAAGTCTAACGAGTTCCTGGACCAAGTTAGGGAGCACAAAGATACTGTGAAAGGATGAATTGGTCTTTAGTTGCAGACAGTTTTTTGCAAGAGTATGAGCCACCAGATTTGCCTGTCTATAAATGTGCTCAAGTTTAATAGCCCCCAAGGAATGGTGAATCTCATCAGATAAACAGAACAATTTCCAGTGAGCTCTTTGGGGGTCACTAACAAAGAGTACTGCACTAAGGCAGTCAGATTCCATACATACAGGAGAGGGCAAATCAGTAGAAAATTGAATTGCAAACTTAATTGCTTTCAATTCAGCTTCCAAGGGGGAAAGAGCATTAGTATATAAAGTATAAGCCCCCTTAAAACCACCTCTACTATCCCTAATTATCATTCCAATCCCACACATATTAGTATTACAGCACCATGAAGCATCTACATTTAACTTAAAACCTGAGCAGGGCCTCTCCCATGCAATTTTCATAATTTTAGGCTTTGGGGAGAGTTTAATCAGAGGCAGAAAAGCGTGATCTACAATACTTAAATCAAAATGAGAGACTATATAAACAGGTTTAGCACAAAAGGAATAGAAAATTTGATCCCTAATCTGTTGAAGCATTAGGATAGAGGAAGGCTTGACAGAATCAAAAAGAAATTTATTCCTCATCTTCCACAGATTCCAAAATGTAAATATAGCTGCAGTTCGAACTATAATTAAATGTAATGAAGTTAGAGTAGGGTAAGTTAGATAGCATGATAGTCTCTCCCTATACCGATGGAAAAACTCTGTCCCTAATTCCCATAAAGTGATGAACTGATTTCCAGACATTCAGTGCAAACTCACAGGAGTTAAAAAAATGATCTAAGGAGTCTTCATGTATATTGCACATACAACATTTCGAAGGTAAGCAAAATCTCATTTTTCTGAGGATGTTATCAAAAGGTAAAAATGAGTTTGTCACTTTCCACATAAAAACAGACATTTTCTTATCTAATCTAGAATTCCAAAAATGTTGAGAAGAGGCAATAGAACCTGTATTGTTGCAGAGTGAAATGTATGTTGATTTGAAGGAGAAATTCCCTTTGATACCTGGTTTCCATATTTGCCTATCTGCTCTGTGTGGTGTTAGTTTTGCTTCCTGAAAAAGAGTAATAATGTCAGGAGGCAGTAAGAGGTTAATTTTACTGATAAGATTAGACTTGTTAGATATGAATTCAGAGACAATACAATCCCCTGCAATATCCACCCTATTCTGATCACACAGATCTGTAAGAAGCCCTATATCTAGCCAATTAGCAGTCCAAAAGTTACATTCCCCTCTCCCTATAATGACTCTAGAGTTAGCTTCTGCCCATGTGTTAACAGAACATATCCTTTTCCAGTTTGGAGAGGACCTATGTGAAGGAGGAAGGGCTGCCACTAAATGAGTCTATAGAGCCTCAGCCATTTGAAACTTCCACCACAGTTTTACTGAACATGTTTTAATTATGGTGGATATTGATCTAAACCCTATACCATTTTGATCAGTTGGTAGACAAAGAGCTGTCCATTTTCTCCAAGCTCTTTTTAGATTTGAGCTCAGTATCCCCCCAGAAGAAGTTACTCAGTTTTTTTTCTATGGTGGTAATAATCAATTTTTTTGGATTTATAACCTGCCAAATGTGCTGGGGTATGGACTAGATGCATGACTCAATCAGTGTAATTTTACCCCCTGTAGATATCCATCTATTTTTCCAATTATATATCTTACTATCTATCTATTCAAAAAGAGATTGAAAATAGATCTTTTTTGCAGCACCAGTAAAGATTGGAACTCCCAGGTATGAAACTGGAAATGCTCCAATTTTCATCCCCAAGATCCTTTTAATGTAGTTAACCTTTTGAACCGAAGCATGCTTACCTATGAAGATATCACTCTTATTATAGTTAATAGATTGGCCAGTGACTTCCTCAAAGGTAGACAAAAAAGCTTTTAATCTAATCAAAGTTAACTTAGTTGCTTTAAAGAAAACAACAGTATCATCCGCATATGATAAATGTGAGATTCTCGGAGGATTACCTGGCAGGTCAAAATATGACAGCTTACCACTGTAAAATATGAAAGCCAAACTCCTTGAAAAAGACTCAGAGAAAATGTTGAACAAGAATGGAGATAGAGGGTCACCCTGCTTAATGCCCCTAGTGGATTGAAAAAATCCCACTGGCTTACCATTAGTAAGAATAGAGAACCAAGCCTGGGACAGATTTTTCATGATTGAGAAGATAAATTTAGCATGAAATCCAAATTTAGCTAAAACATTATATAAGAAAGACCACCTAACTTTATCAAAAGCCTTTTTGAGGTCAAGTTTAACAATGCAATTTGGATCTCTTCTCTTCCTATTAAGAAACCTAACCATTTCCTGTAAGTAAATTACATTGTCTGAGATGTCTCTACCATGTAGGAAAGTTGTTTGGTTAGGAGAAATAATCTTAGGCATTATAGACTTAAGTCTTTCCATAAGCACTTTAGAGCATATCTTATTTATCACATTGGAGAGACTTATAGGTCTATAATCATCAAAAGAAGTGGGGGTTTTCTTTTTGGGGATTATTGTGATCCATGTACTACCAATACCCCTAGGCATATTAGTTGAAGTAAGAAAGTCCTGAACAGCCAGAAGTAGATCATTTGCTATAATATCCCAAGATTTAATGTAGAACTTGGCTGTAAAGCCATCCGGACCTGGACTACTTGATTTATTAAGATTAAGAACAATCCCTTTTAGCTCATCTAATGAAACCGGTTGCAGAAGTTTTTCATTATCATCCTGATTGACCAATTTAGGGATATGGTTTAGAAAATGAGGTTGAAAGAGAGAACTGTCAAGGGAGCAGTCATCACTCAGAAGGTCCTGGTAATAATGAATAGCTTCCATCTCAATATCATGTATATTATCTAACCACTGACCATTCATACTCTTAATTTTTGTAATCTTCAATCTGTTATATCTTTCCTTTACAGAGTTATGAAAGAAGCTTGTGTTATTATCCCCTTCTTGCAGCCATTTAATCTTTGCCTTATGTTTCCAAAAGTTTTTTTGTTCAGCCATAGCCCTAACTAACCTAGCTTTAGCCTCCTTAAGTTTAACCAATTCAATCTCAGAATTTGATTGATCAGTTAAGGATTCCTGAGCCTGTAGAGCCAATTCAGCTTGTACCACATTGTCATGAATGTTGCCAAAATTTTCTTTGTTCCAGATTTTTATAACCTTCTTAAGTCTAACAAGTTTTAGATAAAAGGCTAGCATTCCTGATTTATGCAAAGGAATATCCCAATTTTGTTTGATTACCTCATTAAATTCCTTTCTTTTGTACCATGTGTTTAGAAATCTAAATGGTTTAGGATTGGATGGGGTATCACTACCAACAGTTAGCAGCATGGGGTTGTGATATGAACTAACCCTATTCAGAATCTGAATAGAAGATGCAGGAAAGGCTAATGACCAAGATGAAGTGCACAATCCTCTATCAAGTCTTTTAACTGTAGGAGGCCTTAATCTATTATTAGTCCAAGTGAACAAGTTCCCTACAGTGTTAATTTCTTCCTGAGCCATTACATTAATAAAATCATTAAAGTCCCTCATACTCCCCAATTTGGGAGTAGATGGAATGGAATTGAAATCACCAATAAAAAGGGATTAAGAGTGATTATATGAGCTGAGATCTGACCAAAAAGATTGTCTACCTGATCTAGTTCTAAGACCATAGATAAAGAAGACATCCATAGTCTTATTAAGATTAATACTATTCAGGTTAACTGCAAGGAACTGCAAATTATCACTTTTAACTGTCAGTATTAAGCTTGAAGTCCAGAAAATCCAAATCTGACCATTATTTGCTGATATGCAATTATCATATTTCAGCCTTTGTCTATGTAAATCACATTGCAAGTTATCATGTTTAGGCTCTAAACAAATGAGTTCAAATTTATGCCTATTGATAAGATTACAAAGTCTTAACATAGATGTGTCCATTCCCCTGATGTTCCAAACCAGCATTTTAATCCTGATTGTTGTATTATTCATAGGGAAACATTGGTAGAGCTTTTTGATCTAGTCATGATAGTATTTTTCTGTGAAAAAAAAGACTCATTACTCTGTTTAGCATGTTTCCCTAATGATTTCCCTTTCTTCAGCTTGCCAGGATTAGAGAATGAGGAACTAACCCTGTTTACCTGATCAGCATCATCATCTTGGACATAATCAGTGTCCAGGAAGGCAGGAAGTTCAGCACTGACTGGGAAGTCACTTTGGGTGGCTTCTTCACTTGATATTTCTTCATCAGCCAAAGGTAGAAATCTATTATCCCTGTGTTTCTGCTGAGAAAAGATAAAATTTTTTGCAGCAATAATAGAACTGAAAGGTGAGAAGGACCTTCCTCGTTTACTAGGTAAATCATCCTTAGCAAAAACTGTCCTAAGGTTCGAAGGGGCAGATTGTGAAAGCCTAGTCAGTTGTACTGATACACTGGGATCAGAAGGAAGCACTTGGGGAATTAAGGAAATAGGCTGTAGTTTTCCAGATTCAGGTGACTGAGACTTATGATCAATCTCTATCTCAAGATTGGCTTCATGATTGGCACAGGGGATAGGGTCAACTACATTATTAGTTACAGCTGTTGTTGATCAGGAACATCCTCAGGAATCAGAGGATCAATCACTGGAAGATCGATGTCAATTAAGACAGCCTTATTAGTGTCTTGTTCACTAACTGGGATCAGCTGTTTCTTCGGAACGTATTTGAATTTCTGGGCTTGAATTTTTTTTTGTTTTTCTATTACTGACACCCCTGAACTCCCAGCTTTTATATTTCCAGCCTGATTCATATTTATGTTCACATTACTCTGGCCAACAGAACCTTTTTGTTGAACTTCGTTTGATTCATTAGAGGCTTCTCAGCCTTCTGAGGCCATGTTCTCTTAAGCTCAGGATGTAAATAGATACAGTAGTTATCCTCATGTCCTATACATTTACAATGGAAGCAGTAGGGTGGAATATCTTCAAATTCTAAAGGGAGTTTAACCACATTATATTCATTTCCATCCTCTTCAATTCCTACTCTGATAAATGATGGGAGCTTTTTCTTCAAGTCGATTTCTACACACATTTTAACACAAGAAGGCCTGGACAGGGCCGCAGTAGCCGCATCAACTTTTATATAGTTCCATATTTGATTTCCCATGATTTCAAGCATAGCAGAATTATAGAAGTATACAGGGACATGTGGTATTGAAACCCACCGGAACAATGGATGATTCTGCCTCAGGGTAGAAGTCGGAAGTCCATTTAAATACCTTCATTTGGGCGTTGTTGAAACTCCATTGTCCCTTGAGCCAGAACCTCTGATAGTCCTCTTTCTCCTGGAAACGTATTAGCACATGCCGGAAGTCGATTGATCCAATCTGGAATTTGCCTTTGAAACCTACATAATTGAAAGATTCATTTAGTTGGACCATCGTTGGCTTCCCCCTGGCGAACTTACCAACCAGAGTATTTCGGTAGTGGGAGGCGAGGGTGTCTGCATCTTTGCGAGTAACAAGGCAAGCGATATCCCCCTTATATTGAGTTTTAGGGACAATCCCTGGGTTCGAAGGAAGGGAATCACAAAGAGGCGGAGGGCGATTGGCTAGTGCCTGAAGGAAGGATTTACCTCCCCCATAGCTACCACTACCTGACGGAGGAGCCGCCATAACGGTGGTGGAAAGACCGTTATCAGTTGGAAGAAAGATGAGGAAAGATGAAGAAGATGGTAGAAAAAGGTAAAACGACAGTCAGAAGAGCGTTTTGGCTAAATTGCACCAAGGTTCGCACAGAGCTACAGTAATTGAACTTTATAATTACAACACGTTGCATAATAAAATTTTAATATTGCAACTAAGACCTTTTATCTTTTATTATTCTAATTAAACCTCATCTTACCATAAGCATATGGAAAGACCGTCTTTCTCAAGACTTTGCCATCTTTAAAATACATACAAAAATAAAATGTACTCCATCCGTCCCAACTATTTATGTACACTTTTTATTTTAGTTGGTCCAAGCCAAATCTGCACATTTTCCATTTAAAGAAAAAAAATCTATATATTACACTAGTAGAGAGCCTTCTACTAAAAGCAGCAATGGAAAGCGATTTTCAAAAAATTTGCTTAAAACCTCCTTCTATTGAAGTTTCCGTACTCAGAATCTTTGATTCGTATCTTCTTACCTATTTAAAGGCGGTTAAATTGCAATGGAAGGCAGTTTTGGAAAAACCACCTCTAATTAAGGTCCGAATGAATTTTCGAGTTCATAAATGCTTTCTTAGGTTACCTTATCAATTTAAAGGTGATTCTGAAGGTAGAACCATCTTTAATGGGCTTGACCCATTTACTTAGTTATTTTGGCCCAAACATTTTTCTTTCTCCCTAGCCTATTTACGCCCAAGCCCATTTCTTCTTCCTTGATTTTTTCCTCCGCCTTCTCTATCCCCACCCTTCACCACACCACACCTCCACCCAGCTTAAGCCCACGCCACCCGGCCCCCCATCTTCCATCTCAACTGCCCTCCGCCTAGAGTTGTCGGCCCCACCGATAGCCTCCCTGCCGCCTCCAAGCTCCGAAGCTCACCACACGACGCTCGCCTAGGGTTCTCTCTGCCGCCGCTAGCCCCGTCTCTGCCTCCAGGCTTGGGCGCTCACCATAAGACCCCGATGCACAGCACCGCCGCTCCTCGTACGACACCGCTCACTCGAGATTGCCTTTGCCGCGTCCCCGCCGAAGGCCACCGCTGGAGATAGGAGCCCTGTTGATTTTTTGTTCTTCTTTAATATCTATTAATTAGTGTTTGTTATTGTTTTTCTGTTCTTTTTTAATTTCTATTTGCTAGAGTGGGATTTGAATAATCAGATTTGAATTGTCAATATGATCTGTTTAGACTTCTTGGTGTGAATGTAGTGTTATGTTTTGCTGTTAATGTAGAGATTCACGGTACTTTTTTTATGTGTCGATCTGTCACTCGTTTGGCTGCCAGGAACCAATTAGTTTTCGACACGATTTTTTTGGAAGGTCAAAATGAGTTTCCAAACTTGGAAACTATTTAAAGGCAATTTTCCCATCTTTTTAAAGGTGATTTTTAACCGGCTTTGTTTGCGCTTTTTAAAGGCAGTTCTTGGAACTGCCTTCTATTGATGAACATTGGAAGGCAAGGCAAGAGAAGGCACAGTCCAATATAACCACCTTTAGTAAAAGCCTTTCCACTAGTGTCATAAGATATAAATACCCTTTAAATAATTAAATGTTACTCACAAAACCCTCACCTACCTTCATCTGCTTCTAAATACTTCTCACAAAACCCTCCGCCTTCCTACTCAAATCTTCATCTACTCACAACTCACAACTTCCTCTCTCTGCCCACTTTCTCTCATTGTACCATCTATGGCGCTGCAACAATGCTCAAATCAGCCCACTCCGATTGGAGCCGATTTGGGCTTTGGAACTGGGGTTGGGATGCTGATTGAGGGAACCACGGTTACGATGCCTCAGACAAGTATTCGGGTTCGCACCGCGGGGGGGAGCGCATTTTCAATGCAGGGGGTGAGCTGCAGGTTGCTTTGGCTCCGTAGGGGAGAGCGCGATCTGGTGAGGTTGGTCGGAGCTTTTTGGCTATGATTAGCATTGAATAGCTCTGGGCAAGTTATTTTAGTGGCGCGAATGGTGTAACTTCATGTTGGTAGTGCCAGTTTGGTGGTAAAAGAGGCGGTGGTTCAGAAGGAAGAGGCAATGGATATTGGTGGTAAAGGAGGTTGTTGTTCAGATGGTATAGATGAGAGTATTTTAGACTTTTTCAATCATTGAAAAACCCAACCCATTATGTTTCTGTAGAAAAGGTTTGGACAGAGGGAGTACATGTTTTTGGATGACATTTGTCAAGGGTTCATTATTGCTAACTGTTGATTTAATAACTGCTTCTCGAAGAGACATAAAAATGGTTTTATAATCCTCCTTAATAAACCACTATTCATAATCTATTTTTGCAAAACTTATAATTTTGGAGAATAAGTTGTTGAACTAGACATGCCGTCTTTTTATTTTAAAATGGATTAAATACAATCAATCAAATTACATATAACTATCATATTCTACAGACATGACAAAACTAAGAGACATCACCTCTTGAATCTATTGAAACCCATTGAAGGCTGGATCTCCACCAATTAAAATAGTTTGGGACGCACTACGAAGAACACCCATCTAATGCACCACCACCACCACCAAAGTTGGAACCACCACGATCGTACCTACACGGACTTCCCACAGACTGAGAAATCACAATGGAAACCACTGACATGGTTCCACAATGTCAGGTGATCCATAGCGAGAAATTTCTCAAAACCACTGAACCAAGGCCCAATTAACAACTAGACATGTCATCTCGTTCTGATTACATATGTATTGTCCAATATATACCACACTTATGACATATATATATGTGTGTGTGTGTGTGTGTGTGTGTAGTTGTGTACAACAGTTACAATAGCCAATGTAAAATGTTCTAGAAGACCCTATTATATCCTAGAATGTCAACTTACCTTGCATATACTATTCCCCTCCAATCCCCACCCCCTTAAAATTTTAGAGTGTTAGTATTGCAAAAATTGGAGCAAAGAAACTCAAACCTAGGGATGACACTGACTTTTGGTAAAAAATATTTGTGACTTGAAGGTAAAAAAATATATGAAAAATTATGAGCTTGCCAAAGCCACCATTCTTGAACAAAATGATAATCAATATCAATGCGCTTGGACCTCTTGTGCAACACCATATTCCAAGCAAGAAAGAGAGCACTGTTGTTATCACATGCCTTGTGGCAATCAATTGAACCATCATAATGATACTTTATTTGGTAAACCTATTTGGATCCATCATTATTGACACCAGAAGGGCAAGGATCTAACTCCCAAGTGTGCTTTTGATGAGGAGCCACCATTTCTGCATTCATAACGGAAACCTAACTGGGGTCCTTTGAGGAAGAACGATAACTACAATGATTATTCTGAGACAAAATATTACCGAAAGAAAAGAAATATCATAATCATACAAACCCTAAGGCATCAATGAACCAGTCCAAAATCTGGTAGTCATAATATGTCGAGACTGCGGAGGAGGATAATGAAGAGGTGATACATAAAAAGGAGAAGTGATGGTCGGTGGTGTAGGTGGGGGATATTAGCAGTGATACGAGAGGTGAGACCGGGAAAGACACAGACTCGGTGGGAGGATCAGCTAGATCATTATTAATAGGAGATATTGTACATCCCTTAAAAAGAGAGTGCCAATAGAGTCGATGTAGTAGGTTCAGGACCTGAATCAATAAAAGCCAAAGAAGCAAGAGATGATGATGAAGAAGAAACACCACCATGAGCATGAGGATAAGATGTCTCATGAAACCAAGCATGAAGAGTGAGATAAACCATCTTGGTCACGAGATCAAAGCAACGATAACTCGTGTATTGAGAGCCATACCCAAGAACTATGCACTAAACACTGTGAGGAGCAATCTTGTGATATGCAAAGAGCACAGGAGTGGGAACACTCAACAACAAAATAGATGAAGGTTTGAGTGGGGGACAACCGTGCACAATGGAATAAAGATACATTCCAAAAAGCACCAGGGTAGAAAGATAATTAATAGCTAAAGAAATAGTCGATAAAACATCAACCCAATAGAAAGAAGTAAGACTAGCGTGATGGACTATAGAAGACTAATTACAGTAATGTCGCGATCTTTACGCTCTGCATGATCACCATGTTTTGGTGTATATGGACGATAAATTTGATGATGAATGCCATTTGTGGTAAAATGATATTGCAACCGAGAGTTCATAAATTCATTACCAGAACCACTTTGAACATTTTTTTATACTAGAGGGAAGATGAACCAGAGCCTCAAACTGGAGGTAAGTGACAGAAAATTTCACTTGTGATGCAAAAGATATAACCAAGTAAATCGAGAGCAATCATGAATAAAAAAATCAAATAGTAATAATAACCATCACGAACGGGAACATGAGAAGGCCTCAAAGGCCACAATTTACTAATTCAAGAAGATGAGGTGCATGTTCGTTATTCTCAACGAATGCAAGATGTTCCCCTTTGATATCTCACAAGAGGAAGACAAATGAGGCTTTGGAAGAAAATTCCAACCAGACAAACAATCAACTTATTCAGTAAAGAAATGATACCGTGAGGAACATGCTACAATATACTAACCAAAGTTTAAAATATGTTTTAGAATTATTGGACTCACTGAAATAAACTAAAGCAGCACAAGCATACTTCAATATAACTAATCATGCCTCATGGCGCCTTGCCCTGTTACGTCCCTGAAACTTTATTTTTTTCATAATGAAAGAATATTTATCTTAGCAAATAACAAGATTTATATCTCTGGTCAATTTTTTAATCGTGAGCAAATTCTTAGTTTTGTGAGGGAACAACCAAAATATCAGATAACTATAACGAGTCAATGACTCAACAATAACCAACATGCTTAATAGAATTATACCTTATTTGAAGAATAACCAACATGCGTAATGTTAAGAACATAATCTGATATGCCTAATTCATACCTTATTTTAAGAACATTTGGAATTCAACTTGTAATAGATTTTAGGGTTAAGTGTAAGTGAATTGAATATTTTGTCGATTAGAGGGTTAGGATGATATTGCATCTTCTTATATTTGGACTCTTTGATTTATGAAGTGTTAGAGGATCATTTTGAAGACCTTACATGATCAGGTCGAGTTTGAAGAGTAGATATAAAAGCGAAGACTAGATCATTGGAGGGAAGAACACTTTGCAAAAAGTGATAGAAGATTGTTGAAGATTAGAAGGCAAGGGAAGGCAAAATTCATTAAAATTCATACATTTTTTAAAAAAATTAATCAATACTCCCTTTGTTTATTTTTATTTTAAAAATTAATATATCATAAATTCTTATTTTAATTTAAATATCATAAATTCTTATTTCTTACCATTTTTGTATGTTTAGGAGAGAACTAAATCTTATTTTGATTCAAATATCATATTCCATTTATTTTCTTAAATTTGACACACTGATCATTTTTGTATGTTTCGTTAGCATTGACACATTTCCTTTTGTCGAAGAACACTATCACGGGAAACCCTCTCTAACACCATTTTTTTAAGGTCATCATCAGTTTTCAGTGGTAAAAAAATATGTGCCTAAGTAGGGGGGTGATACAGTTTCAATGATTTTTAACAGCAATGCCTCAATTGGCGTCAGTTCTCAACACGCTGGTGTTATCCAGTGTTAGATTAACAACATTTTTTTAAAAAAAAATTGGTGTTAAAATAAGTTAAACCAGTGTCTTATCATCTGGGGCACCGGTTTTCAAACCTCGGTGCCAATAAACCGATAAATCGATGCTAGAGGAAGTCTCTGTGGTAGGGAAAAGTGAATCATTTTCAACCACTCATTAAATATTTTAATCTCTTCACTTAATTCTCTCCACATATTTTAACTTGCAAAAATAATAACACTTAAAACTATGGTACCAAACGTAACAAAATGAAGGAAGCATTTTTCATCTTACATACTGTATCATAGACCGTAGTCTCTTACATAAATACATGATACTTTTTCACCATATATATATTATAGTTTTTTCCCTTAAATACATGATAACTTTTCAACTTAAATATCATAATTTTAATCCTACATATCTTAGTTTTCACCTAAAATATCGTAGTCTTTTACTTAAATACATGATAAATTTTCAACTCAAATGTCACAATTCTAAACTTAAATACATATTAAACTTTGTCGAATTCAAATTGGCTCATTTGTTTCATGAATTATTATCAAATTACATTAATTACCCCTATTTTTTAAAAACTAATATAGCATTATGTAGTACACAGTGGCGGAACCAGGAAAAAATGTGAGGGTAGGCTGAAATTGCACCGTGGCGGATTGGCGGTGGCGGGTGGCGGACGACCGGCGGTGCCGCGGCGGTGTGACAGAGGAGCCGAGAGCGAGAGGGAGTCAGGGGACGGACGGGACGGACGGGAGAGGCTGAAGATGAAGAAGAGAGCCAGAGGTGGGAGAGGCTTCTTCCTCAGTTCCTCCGGCGAACGGGCGGCGCGCCTACGCCGCCGTAGGCGGAAACCCTCGATCCGTCGGCCAGGAACAGTAACTTCCGCCTGGCCGACGGATCTCGGGGCAGGCGCGCGCCTGCCCCCACCTTCAAGTAGTTCCGCCAATGGTAGTACATATAAATCCCTGATAGTTTAAAATATTGCTAAAATGCTGATAGAGGTTAAACCCAAGAAGGTCGTTGGGCCGAAGGTATGACAGCCTAATTAGGGGAATATTTAATACCCTAACTGAATTACCGAATTCGTGGGTAATTAAGGGTGATAATTAAGGAGAACGTTATTTAGGACATGGAGTATAAATACAAGGTATGCATTTACTTATGATTAATTCTGTCTTAATTATATTTGGATGTTTGGACTAACTTAGGCATCGGAGTGCTGACCCCTGGAACCCCAGGGATAGTTTAATTGCATGTTTGTTCAAGAAGAACCCAAGCCCACGAACGATCGGTATTCGAAGACGTATCAAGTGGCATCGTCTGTGGGGATGACTAAGCCGGATCAAGGGTTTTGAGAGTTTATGTCCACGGTTTTTCGAAGGAGTCAAAGGTTGAGGTCAATAGGTACGGGGATCGAATCTCCACCAAGGTTAACATCGGAGAATCCAGGAGGAGAAAACGATGCCCGCATCAAGGACAACAAAATGGCTAACTTCCAAACGACGGGAACGGAGTTGCAAGCGGAGCCTATTCAGGCGTAGGCCATGGGGGGGGGGGGGGGGTTAAACCTCAGTGGCATTTGGCGCAAATACCCTAGCCCCAATCCAAGACGATGTGCTGGGGCCCTCAAGGACGATGGAAGTGACGGAGAGTAAGAACAAGGAAACACTGATTCCCTGCTCAAAAGGGTGGCCGATCCGAGGGATGGAAGGTTTACCGAGGTTTCGGGAGATTCATATATGGAAGCCTATGGTCAACTTGGGAATAGAAATCAGAATACGGGAAGGGCGACCCCGAATCAAGATGTGGAACAAGCAGCTCAGGTCCTCATTGAGGCCTGCTACCAAATCACCTCTCCTCCGAGGGATGATAGGGTCACGCTGGGGGCATTACCGCCCTCACCTTTGGGAATAACTACGGGGTGGGCTTCTCAACCCCCGATAGCCTACCCTTATCAGGGATATGCTAGAGAACCGCTACAGGCTAGGCCCCAGCCTTCTATTCCTAGTTATTTCCAAGCTCCCGTATATGCGTTACCTCCAGTAGCCTCATATGCTCCTACCCTCGACCTGGCCGGTCCAGGAGCAGCATATGGAATAATGACCTCTTCTAGCATGCAAGGATACGGGAGTATGGGAATCAGTCAGGGGATCTACAATCCTGATGTCCAACCACCCCCACCACTAGCATACATGAACCTCGGACATCAGTGGATGAATCTGGTATATGGAGCCAACCTCCTTATATGCCATAGTTGGGTGGTCACGATAGGGAGCTGAATCTTCCAAGAGGGCAACACGAACCCTCATATGCAAGTGAATCATTAAGAAAGGAATTGGGTAGGTTGATCGGCCCCTTGGGCCAAGCTGCGGGGTCGCCTTTCAGCTCGGTGATCACTGGGGTTCGATGGCCAATAGAAGTGAAGCCCCGAGAATGACTTCCCCCGTACAGTGGTGAAACTGACCTATGAGAGTTCATTCAGACGTTCCTGGGCTTGATGAATTAGAGGGATTTTGATGAGAAATTGACATGCAAGTTGGTAGACAGCTACCTGGGGGAAAAGAATAAGAGTGGTATAATAAGTTGCCCAGGGGCTTGCTTGGATCGTATCGGGATTTCAACGGAGCATTTTTGAGCCATTACGCACAGAAGAAGAAGTTTACCAAAAATTTATTAGAACTCTACCAGACAAAGCAAAATGAAGGAGAAAGCACGGAAACCTTCTATCATCGGAGGTCATAGTGCAGTATTCGAGGGTAGATGAGGTAACTAGAAGGAAAAGAGATAGCCTCACAGAGGAAGAAACATAGAGCATAGAGGAAAAAGGTCTGTCAAACCCATAAGAACACCATTCGAGAGGTATAATCAATTGCATCCAATGCTCGGAGAAAGAACCCCATGCACAAATTTTAAGCATACATAAAGGGAATTTCCAAGCACCCCAACCCTTGCAGAGTTCGCACAACTTGGTTGCAGCCTGGAGGGCAACAAATTGGTACTGTGATCATCACAGAGATTACGACTATGACACAAACAATTGCATGAAGTTAAGGATGGAGATTGAGAGGTGTGAGTGGGAAGGACGGTTTCGAGGACAAGGACATAGAAAACCAAGCTGCCCCCTTAAGGCCTCAAATGAGCCAATGGCAGCCTTATAGAAGAAACAATCAAAACAATGGGGGAAGAGGATATAGAAGGCTACGAGGGTGGTTTGAGACAGGGAGTGGGAAGGAAGACAGGATAGACCCCAGGAGCAACACGGGGGAAATCAAAGATATCAAAATGGAGAAAACCTACTCGTGCGAAGGGTAATTAATGTCATCAATAGCATGGTGGGAGATAGATCTTCGAACACCGTCATAAGCGCTGAAGCTCGAAGGGTTCCTGTGGAAGAGCCCAGTCATAAGAGGTTTCGATCAGATAAGATGGTCACTTTCTCGCGGAAGCAGATGCTGTGGCAGACCAAATAACCCATGCAGATCCTATGGTAATTTCAGCCATTATTGGAACATCCTTGATAAGAAGGGTGTTTGTTGATGATGGAAGTGATGTTTGTTGAGTGTTTTAACCAATAAGAGATAGGGCGCAAAAACTTGAAAAGTCGGCCTCCCCTTTATAAGGATTCACGGGAAACTTGATATTCCCCATAGGAGAGATAACATTGCCCGTTCGAGTAGCGGATGGCGACAAGGGAGTGACCATCGAGTTTAATTTTGTTGTCATTGATGCTCATTCCCCTTATAATGTGATTTTAGGAAGGCCATGGATGTGCCAGGCTTGGGCGGTTTGGTCACCCTATCACCTGATGATGAAGTTCCCAACTGAGAAGGGGGTGGCATCCATTCGAAGAGATCAGACTGTGGCCCAAAAATGTAATCTCACGGAGGTAAGGGAAGCGAGGAAGTGAAGGGATGTAGCAATGGTACACATAGAGGTAGGATTAGCTGATACAATACAGATGCCTATTTGGGATAAAGGGTCAGTAGCTGTTGGGAAACTAATTCCTGAGGATGTGAAAAGAAGACTGAAAGACTTGTTGAGAGAGTACAGAGACGTGTTCTCTTGGGATACCTCTGACCTGACAGGGGTCCCTTCGAGTCTCGCACTACATAGACTGAACATTAACCCCTCGATTAAGCCAGTGAAGCAGAAGAGAAGGGTGTTCGCTCCCGAAAGAGCTGAGGCAATTAAAGAAGAGGTGAAGAAGTTATTGAGGGTAGACGTAATCGAGGAGGTAATCTATACTAATTGGATTGTTAACCCAGTCATGGTTCCAAAGCAGGATGGAGCATGGAGGATGTGTATAGACTTTACTGACTTAAATAAATGTTTCCCCAAAGATAGTTACTCGTTGCCACCAATCGACAAGTTGGTGGAAGCCATCACTGGATATCGAATTTTGGCATTCTTCGACGTGCATAAGAACGTATCATCAAATCCTCATGGCGGAGGACGACACGGAAAATGTATCGTTTATTACAAATGTGGGCACTTACTGCTATGAGAAGATGGCATTTGGGTTAAAGAATTCTAGGGCTACTTACTAGAGGCTGGTTGATAGACTGTTCAGGGGACAAATAGGGAAGAATATGGAAATATATATATGGATGACATGGTGATCAAAAGAAAAAGTTATGAAGAATTCTTAAAAGACCTGGAAGAAACATTTGGTAGGCTTCAAGAATCTAATTTGAAGTTGAACCCGTCTAAGTGTGTTATTGGTGTGAGGGCAGGGAAGTTTCTTGGATTCATGGTCTCTGAGAGGAGGATCGATGTAAACTCGAAAAATGTCAAAGCTCTGAGGACAATGAAAACCCCACAATCAATAAAGGATGTGCAGAAGCTGACATGGTCTCTAGCAGCATTAAGCAGGTTCTTATTGAAGGGGACAAAGAAGCACTTACCCTTCTTTGATGTTCTTCGAAGGGCAAGGAAGTTTGAGTGGAATGGCAAGTGCGACGAGGCATTCGAGCAGTTGAAGGAGCACTTGGGGACATTACCTACCTTGATGAAACTAGACAAGGATGAGATGTTATACTTGTATATTTCCGTGTCGCCACTGGAATCAACGCTGCTCTGGTAAAAGAAAAAGAAAAGGTTCAGCATCTGATTTACTTTGTTAGCATGCCTTGCGGGGCTGGAGACAAGGTATACGGTTCTCGAAAGGTTGATTCTATCCCTCGTACATGCATCCCGAAGGTTGAGACCCTACTTCCAGGGGCATAAGATAGTGGTGCTCACAAACCACCCCATTCGACAAATCCTGCTAATGCTAGAGATTTCAGGAAGAATGATGAAGTGGGCAGTAGAATTGGGAGAGCATGATATCCAATATCAACCTTAAGTTGCGATTAAGGGGTAGACACTGGCAGGCATTATAGTGGAAACTACAGAGCCCCTTGAGGTATGTTTGGATCCCATTCAAGATAAGGAAACAAGGCAAAGAAAGATATGGAAGTTGTATGTGAATGGTTCGTCACATTCAAGGGGAAGTGGAGCCGGGGTTCTTCTAACTAGCCCCAATGGTAGAGATTACCCTTATGCATTGAACTTTGCATTTAAAGCAACTAATAATGAAACTAAGTATGAGGCACTGGTCACTGGATTGCACCTCACAAAGGAGCTGCAGGTGGAGGAACTAGAGGTTTTTAGTGACTCTTAAATTGTGGTTCAATAGGTGAATGGAGAATACGAGGCTAGAGAGCGTAACCTGCAGAGATACCTCGAGGTAGTGAAGAACCTGTTAAAAAAATTTCAAATCTTATACTTTGACGCAGGTTCCGAGGGAAAGCAATCATAAAGCAGACGCTCTAAGTAAGCTCGCTTCTTTGGATTTGGGAACCCAATCCCAGAAGTAACTCCTCATGGAAACTTTGAGAGGGCAAAGTTTTAAAGAACCTGTGGTGATGGCGATTGAAGTGGAAGGCTCCTAGATGACACCGTTCGTGGCGTATCTTCGAGAGGGAGTCCTCCTAGAAAATGAAGTGGATTCTAGAAAGATAAGGTTGAAGGCTCCAATGCATGTGTTGCAAGAAGAAGGGTTATACAGAAGGGGTTTTTTGCAGTCATTACTCTGATGCATTAACCCTCATGAGGTCGATTATCTCATAAGAGAGGTTCACAAAGGGGTATGCAGCAGCCACCAGGGAGCCAGGTCCGTGGCGAGAAAGCTCATTCGAGCGGGGGTTTTACTGGCTGACAATGTTTGAGGGTGCAAACTGGTATATTCAGGCTTCCCACCAGTGTCAGAGACATGCACCTATAACACATGTTCCACAGGGAGAGATGAGAAGAATCTATAGTTCGTGGCCATTTGACAAATGGGGGATAGATTTGGTGGGCCCTTTTCCAGAAGTGCCAGGAAAATTCAGATACTTAATAATAGCTATTGATTATTTCACAAAGTGAGTAGAGGCTGAGCCCTTCACAAACATAAGAGGAAAACAGTTATCTCCTTTTCCTGGAAGAACATTGTGTGCCATTTTGGAATCCCAAGAACGATCATTACGGATAATGGAACACAGTTTGCTCAGGATCCTTTCAAGAAGTGGTGCGAGGAATATAGATTAAGCAAAAGGTGACATATGTCTACCACTCCCAAGCCAACGAGCAAGTGGAAGTGACCAACAGAACAATAGTAAATTGAATGCGAGCACGCCTCGAGGGGGCGGAAAGTAACTGGATATGGGAATTACCCAATGTGTTATAGGCATATCGGACAGCTGAGTCTTCCACTACTGGGGAAACGCCTTATAGTCTCGTATATGGCTCGGAAGCAATAATCCCTGCGGAAATAAGAGTTCCTAGCCCAAGGATGATGGCTGCTGCAGATGAGATGATCAATCAACAAAACCGATGTCTGGATTTGGACATGGTGGAGGAGAAGAGAGAGTTAGCTTCTCTACATGAGGCTAAAGTGAAGGAACGAGTCAGAAGATACCATGACAGAAGGGTAAAGAAGGTGTTGTTTAACCCGGAGGACTTGGTAATAAGGGAAAACGAGAAAAACAGAAAGGAACCCAAAGGGAAGTTAGCTGCAAATTGGGAAGGACCTTATAAATTCATCGAATCGCACCCTGGAAGAAGTTATGTTCTCGAACAGATGAATGGAGTTCGAGTGCCAAGAAGATGGAACATTACCAACCTAAGAAAATACTACCAGCTATCATGTTCGAGTAAGCGGCACTCCAGTTGATGTTCGAGCAGGTTGCTTTAAAGCAACGCTCAAGGTGGTATTTCCAGCCATGACTAATGTTCAAGTGGTTTTCTCTAAAGCGGCACTCTACTTGACTTTCAAGAGGGTTTCTTTAAAGCGGCGCTCTAGACGATATTTCTAGATATGGCTGAGGTTCGGGTGGTATGCTTTTAACCGGCACTCGAAGGCTATCTTGTAGTCTTGAAATGATAAACTAGTAGGCGAGATTGGCATGATGTAGGTGGAAACACCGAACCTAGGTAAAATGCTTGTGTCTCTAAATTTTATAATTTCTACTTACCAAACATATTCGTACTTTGCTCCGCCTAAGGAAGTTGCACATGGCAGTCATATTCGAGGGGTAAAACATTGGAGATGGAAAGAATATTGGCTATTTATTCAAACTTCATCAATTATTAGGAGTACAATATTGATACTAACAACTACCAAAGTTTATTCGTCTAAACGTATTTATCTTGTGGGAGGAAATCCTGCTTGAAAAAATTCTTCAGTAGAGATAGGTTTTCCTAGCCCCTTCACGTTTGCCTCTATTTCTTCGAGTTCTTCAAGCTTTATACCAGCTGCCCTTCAGATATTCTTCATTTGTTCCTCTACAGGATATTCTGAGGGATCAAGGGGAGTGATGGCGACGGTCTTACACTGCTTCTTTGTGGAAGGTTCGAATGGGCCCTTCGAGGATAATCCAGCATTTTTGTGATGTTTTGAGGAAGATCCTTGGGTAACTTTGCTTGAAGGGACAAGATTCATGTCAGCTTCTTTAGTGGCAGACTTCTGTGATCGAGGGGCAGAACGAAAACTCAAGGGAGTGAATCCTTTTACCTTCAGCTTTGCCAGCCAATCGAGAATGAGGTCAAAAGCCTTTTTCTGCTGAGGAGTCCCATTCTCATGAACGTTGACTTCTTCCATCCAGTACCTAGAAGCTTTAAGTAGAAATTTTGGAAAATGATCATTTCTTATTAAGTAGGAGGAAGGAATGCCATGGGAAAGCATGTGTGCACGAAGGCTCACTCTGTGTTCAATAAATTTTTTTTTCAAATCAGCAAAATGCTGCTCCACTTCTATGGCTTGTACCTTCTAGGCCTCGATCTCCCTGGCAAGTTTTGCATTCTCTGATAAAAGGGATTCTACCAAAGTGCTATCTTCAACCGATGTGCTCCCTCAAGGGGTTGGATAAGGTTTTGTTGAAGAATGGGGATCCTCACTGGCTATCTTCCAAGCGAGAAAATCCTCTTCAAGGCTAGCCACTTTGTGCTGAGCTAACAAATTTTGTTCGGAAAGTAACTCCCTCTGGGCTACCAGTCTAACGATTTTTTCCCAAGCAACCAATAAAGTGCCCTTCCATTACTGGAAGCCTAGTCGCAGTGGCAAAGCAGGACTTCAGAGAACCAAACTTCAAATAGATTTGATACATCAGCTATTCTAGTTCTTCATCAACGGAATCACGACCCTTAACCACTTCTAAGGGATAGGTACCATTAAATTATTTTCTAAGGAAATCCTTAACAAACCCCTTAAAGTGGGATGGTCTTTATATTGCCACAGCTTCGAGTTGGTGGAGCTTGTCTTTCAAGGACTCCTTTTCTTGATTGCACTTAGAAAGATCTCGAAGGGCCATCAGTAGCTATTTGTGTGTTTCATTCAACTCTTTTTGGGCACTCGAAAGCTCCTCACAAGCGCCTTCTAACACCATTTTCAATGAATTATACTACGAAAAGAAAACAAAGGTAAAATCAATAAGTCACGGCAAAAGATGTATTTTTACTGATACTTAAAGCAAAAAAAAAGGTTACAGTTGGGGGGCCCTAAGTGGAAAAAGTTACAATTAGGGATCAACCCTAGAGTCATCTTTCTTTAATGTGGAAGCAATCATTTCTTCCACTCTGGCGGTGGTGGAATCCTACCCATGAGAGGCGTCTGTAGCCTCTAGAAGAGGGACCGCTCGAATCCCCTCAGCACTGAAGAACTGCCCTTTGGACTTAATGAAATCCATCAGGGAAAAATGAAGGCTATTGTTCTTGATGGCCTCGTCCCATTTCACGTACAGAGTGGCTTCGAGCTCTGGATTAACTATTTCGTCCACCTGCTTGGCCAGATCTTCAGATAGAGAGGCGGACACTTGTGGCTTTTGAAATTCCTTGGCTAATTTGCTACCGTCGATCTGCTTGGCCACCCCCAGAAGATCCAGAAAAAGTTGAAGCAGTTCAGGGCTGTTCAAAAGCTTATGTTTGAAGGAGACTCGAGTAGTTGAACCTGCGAGGCCAAATTCTCTGCAGCTTGAACCCTTTTTGCGAGGGTATCCTTCTCTAACGTCCATTAACTCCTCTCGGCATCAACACCTTGCCTCTCCCCTTCCAGTTTTTTTTTTCTTCAAGCACCATATCCTTCTCCTCGAGAGCCCGCGGATGATCCTTGAGATATTTCTTTAACTGCAAAATCTTAGCATCTTGTTTGCTGAGCTCCTCACAGAGGTTACCGCGACCAGAGGAACAAATGGAAAAGAAGGCTGCCATTCTCACGGTGGCCTCGCGAAAAATTTAGGAGGCCTGGTAAAACAATTCAGCTCAGATTGATGCTATAAAAAGGATGCTATACAAGTTTTGAAAACGAGAACAGAATAAAACCTCAGGGTCAGAGGCCATATTCAAGAGGTGATGCTCGATCCCGGATACGGATGCCACATCATTCGAAGTGGGAGGAGAGTGTTGATGAACATCCTCACCGCCATGTGCTCCTATCAATGGTCTTGGTGAGGAGGAATCGATAGTATTACTATTTTCCCTTATTTTCTGGCGAATGTTCCTAGTGTGAGGTAGCTACTCATCACCATTAGTCGAGGAAGGCCTTTCGCGGCCTACTGCAAGAGGGGATGCCAAGTTTGAGGGGGAGACAGCTGATTTGGGGAATTGAAAGCCTGATTCGAGGTGTCAATAATCCCCTTAGGAGGAGCCTGACCCTGCTTTGAGGGTCTCTGCTTCTTTAAACCCTTAGCGAGACCCACTAAAATAGGAAAAAGAGAGTCAGTTAGTAACAATAAATTCAATAACACAACAAAAAAGAGAAGTATTGCTCTATTAAGGCACCTTTGGAGGCTCTCAAATGCCTAAAGTCACTAACGATAATCTCGATGGGAGGGCCATCTCATGGCCCTCAAGCCCTCTTCTCCTCTTTATGGTATCCTTCCGGAGTATTTTATACACATATTCTTTGTAGATTTTGAGAAAGAATGCAAAGCCGTCAATCTGGGAGTTGGGGTTGTTGAAAAGGCTGTAGTCGAGGGAGATATGGACAATAGTTTTTTCCTATCCCTCTTGAGGGCATCTGGGCAGATATATTCTCCAGGTTTGGGAGACTCGACTCGCATGGCCCAATTTCACAGAGGAACTCGATATCTCCTGCTATCAAACAAAACACCTTTCTTCCAGCTTTTCCAGTCACCCAAATTGCCAGGAACTCCAAAAACCTTATGATGTGCCTCTCGGCTAACAAACGTGACAATCATATTGGTATACCGTCTACTATAGGATACGAAGTATAGCGAGTGAAGTAGCTTATAACTGGGCTTGATACCAAACTCGTCGCATCTAGTCAAGAACATCATGATGATCACCAAGACAATGGGATGGACTTGTGCAGGGCTCACTTGGAATTGTCTAAGAAGTTTGGAAAGGTAGGGGGGAGGGGAATGTGAGCCTGCAGCGAAGGTGTCTAAGAGAAATGGACGATCATCCTTCGGGGAGGTTATGGGGGGTATCTCCCTCTTGGAAGGGTTAAAAATTGGAATCTAGGGCTATTCGTAGGCCAGGAGGGATCGAGTCCAAAATTTTGGAAATAGCGGCTCCCACTACTGGAACTGGAGGCTCCCTCCCCGAGTCCTTTAGCCTCAACCTTCGATAAGCCCCTTTTTTCTTCTTTTGAGAGGGTTTAGCTAGAGGAGATACCTGAGGCACTCTTGAGGGTGCTTCATCTCCCTCGAGGATTGTCCTCTCTCTCAAAGGAGGTGCGTTCTCCTCCTGCTCTATGGCTTCGAAAGGTGCCTCCGTGCAGATCAAAGATGTACTAAACACCCTTTCCAATTCGAGCTCTGGATTCAGAGGAGGGTAGAAATCAATCTTTCCACTTGTAGGAAACCTCCTTATGTAGGGCTTGCCCATGCCTGGAGGCCATTTTTCAATGACATCTCGAGGAGGCTTGCCAGTTATGGGGAAACCCCTCTCTTCCCCAAGACTGATACCAACCTGATCATATACGCCCTCTCCAACATCTGAATCGTACCAGAGTTCTTCAGAATGAGTGCATTCCGGGTTGCTAACGGCTCTCTCCATCATACTAACCCTTGTCCCACCTACCCTAACCTCACCGGAAAATTTCTCGGAAGCGGAACCCTCATCAGAGCGGGGCATGATTGTAAGGGGAGGAAACAAAAAGATTATAATAAGGATAGGGATGAAAGAACTTACTGATTTTCTAGGAAAGGTGATGGAAATTGGATCGCTCGAGAGAGAATTAGGGGTGTTCATCGGTCCAAGACCGGACCGGACCGGAACCGGTTAGGGCCGGAACTGGAATTACCAAAAATCTTGGACCGAAGACCGGACCGGTTAGTGGGTATTTTGGACCGGGACCGGACCAGAATAATTCCGGTCTTAGACCGGTCCGGACCGGTTGGACCGGATTTTAGTATTCTTTATTTTTTTTACTTTACATTTTGCTATAAAAAATGCCAAATCAATATTTTTTCCCCTTTAAAACATAGTAAAATAGAAGTTATTAGAAAAATTCACCTCAAAATAATAAAAGAATACTAGTTATCATGAATAAATCTAAACTAGTATTTTAAACTAATTCATTATCATTTTTTTAAAAAAAATATATTTATGTAAAATACCGGTCCATCCGGTCCGGACCGAAAAAAATCCAATTTTGGACCGGACCGGAACCCGGAATCTAACAAAAACATGGACCGAGGACCGGATCAAAATTTCATCCATACAATTCCGATCCTTACATTTCCGGTCCGGTCTGGTCCATTTTACCGGTCCGGACCGGATCATGCACACCCCTAGAGAGAATTACATAAAGAATGCTTTGAAGAAGATGCATGCAGATGAGAGAAGAGTGAAAAAGGAAGAGCGGATAAGAGGTAATTATGGGGGCTGAAGCAGCGGATAATTATTACTTCTTTGGAAATATAAAAAGTTATGGAAAGACGTAGTTGGTTTTTTGTCATCTGACAACGCGTTGTTTGGGGAGCAGTGACACGCGCAGTTGTACCATAGACGCGCACCTTTTGGAATCCTAAACGACCAAGTTGATTAGAAAACCAGGTTCTCTCTCTCAAAGGCAAGAGCAACGAAGTGCAAGTTTCATTTCGACAACCTCGAACTGTCCCATACATTCGAGACCTCGAAGACCTTCATAACGTTCCGACCTTCTGAGGTCGAGAACCTGCTTTTCTGGGGGCTCTTGATAGAGGTTAAGCCCAAGAAGGTCGTTGGGCAGAAGGTATGGTAGCCCAATTAAGGGAATATTTAATACTCTAACTTAATTACTGCATTCGTGGGTAGTTAAGGGCGATAATTAAGGAGAACGCTATTTAGGACATGGAGTACAAATACAAGGTACACATTTACTTATAATTCATTCTGTCTTAATCATATTTGGACGTTTGGACTAACTTAGGCATCGGAGTGCTGATCCCTGAAACCCCAGGGACAGTTTCATTGCAGATTGGTTCGAGAATAAACCAAGCCCATGAACCGGTCAGTGGTCAAAGATGCATCAATTGCATTATTGGTCCCTGGTATTTTTAAAACTTATAAAAATATCACTTGTAGTATATATAAGTCTTTGGTTGTTGAAATATTTCCAAATTGCATCACTAATTCTAGTGATATAAATATCCTAGTGAAGATCCTTATTTGCGGAATGATTAAGAGCGCACACCAAAGTGTACTATGAAAGCACCTACTTTCAAAAAGCAGGCACAGTTCCAGACTTGCTTGAAAGATAAAAGGGCAAAATACAGATATGACCCTATGTTTTGGACATAAGTGCCAATATGACCCTACAAGATCAGAAAGTGCTATTATAACCCTATATTTTACATCAAAAGTTCCGATATAACCTTTTGGCACTATTCTAACATTGACTTTGTATTTTTTGGCATTGACAATTATAAAAGTTCTAAAATACCCCTAGTCTTCAAATTACAAATTTATTAATTAAAATATCCTAGGTTCTTCTTCCTCTTCATCTTCAAAACCACCTTCAGCACCACCTCCACCCATTCTGACACCACTACCGCCAGGTCACTGTCACTCCACCACCACCACCAACGGATCACCGCCCGACCGCTAGCAGCGGCCGGAATATGAACAACCACAAATTAGTCAATGCTAGCGGCGACTTTGGATTTCCTGTCAACCATGTTCCTCAAACTCTTTGCATCTGCAACAAAACAACCACAAATTCTTCTATCAAGAATGCAACATATGACTGAACTCATATCAGATTTCGATACATGAAATTTGACATACATGAGAATATGCAAACATTCAATTCCTTCTAAAGAAAACTACTACCGATCAACATTAACTGGGGATACCATTCTTACTATATCCCGGGTATAATTTACCACAAACATTGACTCGAAAAGGAAAACCAAAACCAACCAAATTTTCCTAGCATGAAACATGTTTGTGCATGACCAAACCCCAAAAGTTGCTAAACTAGTTCTTGGTTTTCAAAGGAGGGAGTTTCTTTGATATGCAATTCTCCATGGCCAGAAGAATCTCAAAGTCTGCCTACATTCTCAGAAACAGCAGCCTAAAAAACCCAACAAAAGAGCAATAAATTCAAAAGCTATGATGAAAAATACAAGAATAACTACAAGTTAAACAACAAAATGGCTTTTTCTTCAAGGATTAATCTGCCACGTTTGTCCATTAATGCTTTTTCAGAATGGCTTTTTCATATGGGTTTCTGAAAAATGGCTTTTTCTTGAAGGATTAATCTGCCATGTTTGGCCATTAAACAACAAAATGCCTTTTTCAGATGGATGTTCATTATGCTTTCCTGCATGGTGATATACATGAAGAGGTTTTTATGTGATCTCCACCAAGCTATGCTGTGCCCTATGGTCAGGTATGTCGCCTTCAGAAACTCTTTATGGTTTTCGCTAGGCTCTTGGAGATTGGTTTGTCAAATTAGCTCAGGCTTTACTAGCCTTTGGTTTTGTTCAGAGTAAGGCAGATTACTCTTTGTTTGTCTTTTCCCGTGGATCAATTTCTTTGCATGTTCTGGTTTATGTGGATAATTTATCCATTGTTGGTAGTTCTTTTGCGCTCATCTCTAAGTTCAAGAAATACTTGAGTTCTTGTTTCCATATGAAAGACCTTGGCCTGCTTAAGTTTTTTTGGGCAGAGATATTTCTAGAAGACCGAAGGGGATGTTTCTTTTGCAAAGGAAATATGCTTTGGACATTTTATCGGATACATGTTTATCTGCATCTAAACCGACTGACTTTCCGATGAAGCAACAACATAATCTGGCACGTGTTGAAGGTCCAGCTTACCATTACCCGGAGTAGTATAAGCATCTGGTTGGACGCCTGAATTTTCTATGCATGTAGATTGAGATCGACAGGAAATGGATATCTGGTTTACTCTATGCATGTAGATTGATATGTATTCTTCCATTGGCTAACATATTTCACGCATAAATGGTTAGTTAGCACCATTATAGTCATAAAACTGCACTATAGTTATCAAACAAAAGGAGCAAGCATTCCAAAGCTGAGAGCTCGCATTAGCATGCCGGTTGCTGCTGAAAAAACAACCTCTAAATACAGAGGAAACCTAGTGACAGTGCCAAATTTCACTTAAGAGAAGAAGGATAGGTAAAAAACACTTCAGATGTTAACGAATATCACACACTCGATCGAATCTCAAAATTCAACAATAAACCTTGCCTATAAACCCAAGTAAAAGACACCATTATTCAAGCATCATTCTCCTTCGGATCCACTGCTATTCAATATCTACCGTATCAATGTATCGAAGATCCAACATACTGTATAAAACAATATTTTATTCCATAATTGATCTAGACAAGCAGAAACATGTGAACAATTTAACTCTACTAAATCTAACTATCTGGGCCAAAAGAGAGATTGATACCCTAAGATCAGTGAAAAAATGATACCAAAACATACAAATAGATAGTAATTTAATAACCTCAAGAACCCATTTCCTCACCAATCTCACTGGATCTGTGCCGCCCAGCTGAATCGTTAAGGTAACCCCATCATTCTACTCTCTGCCTCTTCAGTATCGATCTCGTCTTGATAGGCAATTCCTCCTCCTTAAATTGGGTTGCGATGAAACCACTGAAGTTTAAGTCTCTTGTTCTTCTCTGCAGAACTCTTCTTTGAATGAATGAGACTCTCACAATCGAGCTTGCTTTAACCAAGTGAATTGCCTTGGAGAGCAGATTAAGGCCTTGGCACCGCTTTGAGGGAGATGAGAAAGGGCAGAGATCCGTCGGAGTAGAGCCGGATGAATCTGGATGGGCCGGATGAATCTGTGGATGACCTATTTTTCATCTTATAACCCGGCCCGAGAAATTTCTTCAACTTTCCCTAATTTGCAAATTGGTCCCTAGCATGTCCATAAGTTATGGATAAACCGCCTGTCAGGAGACCCACTCTTTTACCTTATATACTGTACTTGTTAAGTTACATATAAAATTTAGAATTTTTAAAAACATTTTTTATGTCATATATTTTTATATTTTCACTTTTAAATACACAATATTACTTTTTTTAACTTATAAAATATAATACACACATTTTATAAAAAATTTATAACATTTAAAATAGAAGCCCCTAAATACTGTACATATCCTTATAAAAATGACGACTTTCACGAGACTCTCTCTATTTTGGGATAGAGTAAAAATGCAAGGCGGATGGAGCAGAGAAATTGTACGAGTCAACGTACCGCGTGACCGATAAAGTCGTCTAACCAACTTCAAAATAATATATGAGCATCTATCACCACCGGCCGGCTCACTCACTCTTACACACAAAAACTCTCTCCCTTTGTCGTCTTCCTACAAACTTTCATTTCATCGGAAAATGTCGGTCCCGGATGCCGCCGTTACTTTCCTGCTCGAAAACCTGAGCCAGATACTGGTTTACAACTACCACCTGGTCGCCGATGTGAGGGGCAACATCGAGAAACTGCAGACGGAGCTGCTGAGCCTCCAGAGCATGATGACGGACTTCCAGAAGTACAACAACGACAGCAAGTACGTGGAGCAGACGGCGCTGGAGATCAGGAAAATCCTGGATGAAGCCGAGGATGCTGTGGATACTTACATTCTGCAGGCCTCTGTTCATAAGCTGAGGGGCTTCATGTCCAAGGCTTTTCATCAGATCACGGATTATCCGGTCGTGCTTCGCGATGTGAGCAGGCATATTGAAGTGCTTGCGGCTAAGGTGAAGAAGATTAATGACGTCAATGTGGAGAAAGGGCTTAAGGTGCTCAAATATCAGGCAGAACTTAAGCAGCATCATCCCGGAAAGCAAGCTGAGGTGTGTAAACTGTACTCTTGATTCCTTTTCTTTCCCTTTTTTTGTGTGTTTGTATATATGGTCTGTTAATCAAGTTCATCGGCTTGTATTAGTTACTTTGAATGAGATCCCAAATCTGTAGGTCAAACCAGCATCTTATACTTGTAGAATTCATTGGGGCGGGTCGAGTGTCCACCCGATCCGGCCTGACCGAAATGACTTGATTCATGCGAGTTGGATCGTTTCAAAATGATTTTTAAAATAGGGTCGGATCTTAAATCGGGGCTGATTAGATTATTTTAAAAGAAACAAAAAATTTAGGGCAGAGTTGACTTTGGGTAGGAAATTATGTGCATTTCTTAACAGTTCAGTGTACTCCTTTGATCAAACACAGTACTCTGACAACCTTCTAGTTCGACCAAAGGAGCACATTTAGTTTCAAAATAGTTACTTCTATGTGATTATTGTACTCCATCCGTTCCCTTTCAAGCTGCCAAAATAGTTACTTTTATGTGATTATTGTACTCCATCCGTTCCATTTCAAGCTGCCAAAATAGTTACTTTTATGTGATTATTGTACTTCCATTCGTTATATTTCAAGCTGCCAAAATAGTTACTTTTATGTGATTATTGTACTTCCATTCGTTATATTTCAAGCTGCACATTTTGACTTTCAATCGTTGATTCAAAAATATTTAATCCTTGATATCTTTTATTAAAGACAACTAAAACTTATGAAAATGTGATATTTTGAAAATATATGTTATAACGAATCTAACAAGGTATCACTCAATAGTATTTATACTTTTACACTAGTACAATATTACTGCCAAAGTTGAGAAGTTTTGATCAAATGAATAGTTAAGTTTTGATCAAATGAATAGTTAAGTTTTGATCAAATGAATAGTTAAGTTTTGATCAAATGAATAGTTAAATTGCAGCTTGTGAAATGGGACAGAAGGAATAACAAGGTTATTGTATGTTATATAACATGAACAAGATTTGATCATATTCATTTTGTATGTATGGTCCCTTATAATAATTGTGTGTGTAATTGTTCCCTGTATTTGAAGGCACCCCAAGTTGAGGAAGAAAACGTAATTGGGTTTGAAGAGGCAGCTGAAGCCGTGGAAAAACTGCTGGTAGAAGGAGCTGAACAGCTTGAAGTTGTTTCAATTGTGGGGATGTTAGGACTTGGTAAAACAACACTAGCTAAAAAGGTTTACAAGGATCCTGATGTTGACTACGAGTACATGATCAGGGCATTCGTGTATGTTTCTCAAGAATACGAGAAAAGGGAAGTGTTGCTCTCAATTCTGAACTCCTTTTCCAAAGCAAATGAAGAGGTGAATAGCATGACTGAGCAGCAGTTAGAAGCACATGTGTATAAAGAGTTGGCGGGAAAACAATATTTGGTTGTGTTGGACGATGTTTGGGAGAAAAGGGATTGGGATAGATTGAAAGGTGCTTTTCCTAACAACCGGAAGCGGTGTAGGGTGCTGATTACAACCCGCAATGCAGAAGTGGCAGAGTATGCGAATCGAGCTTCCAATTCGCTTTACAGGTTAGACTTTTTACCACTTGAGGCTAGTAGAAAGCTGCTCCGGTGGAGAGTTTTTCGCGTGGAAGAACTGGATGAGAGCCTAAGTGAACTGGAAAGGTATGAGATAGAGATTGCGTCAAAATGTGACGGTTTGCCACTCGCTATAGTTGTTATTGCAGGTATTCTTGTGAATCATCCCAACAGAGTGGATTGGTGGAATGATGTGGCTAACAGCGTAAGGGATTACATCGCTAGGGATGTGAAACAAACCACCACTGTGATAGAGCTCATGTACAAACACTTGCCTAACTATTTGAAGCCTTGTTTCTTGTATCTTGGTGTGTTTCGGGAGGACTCGGAGATTTCAGTGTGGAAACTAGTGCGGCTGTGGATTTCAGAAGGCTTCATACCACAGGAAGGAGACATTAACTTGGAGGAATCAGCGGAGATGTACTTGAAGGAGCTGGTTCAAAGAAATTTAGTGATGGTTGGAAAGATGAGGAAGAATGAGAGGATAAAAACATGTCGTATGCACGACACGCTACGCGAGTTTTGCAAGAAAGAAGCTGCAAAAGACAACATCTTCCAAGAGATCAAGAAGAATAAGCTGAATGAGTTTACAGGTAACAATCCGGCTTTGGATGAATATCGTCGCCTTTGCAACAACAATCCCAACATTTTGGAGTACATTTCCGGAGCGCTTAGAGGTAAGCGTGTTCGCTCTTTCTTAACATTTGTGAAGGAGGACACAGCTGTGGAAGCCAGACTTGTGTCATGCATTCCGAAGGCTTTCAAGCTTCTGAGGGTGTTGGAGACCCAGTCTCTCATTTTCGCTCGTTTCCCATCCGATCTTTGCAATCTTGTTCTTCTTAAGTATGTAGCCATATCCTCCACCTTTGCAACTCTCCCTGCAGCAATGTCATCCTTGTGGAATCTGCAAACTCTGATAGTGATCACCACTTCTCGTACCCTTGACATCAAAGCTGACTTATGGAAAATGCCACAATTCCGCCATTTGCATACCAATGCATCAGCCACTCTGCCTGCCTCTAGTCCCACCAAAAGCCAGAAAATCAAGCTAGACCAGTTCCCAAACAGCAATATCCAAACACTATCAACCATTTCACCTGAAAGCTGCACACAAGAAGTGTTTGATCGTGCTCCCAAAGTGAGGAAATTGGGAATTTATGGGGCATTAGCTGAACTTTTTAAGGTAGGCAGTGCTTCTAGTTTTCTTCCACAGCTCCGCAGGTTGGAATCACTCGAGAATCTGAAGCTACTGAATGATGACACGCACTCGAAAATCTACAGTCTTCCCAAAGAGTTCCCTAGAAGGCTAACAAAACTCACCCTGATGAACACTCGACTCGAGTGGAAAGAGATGTCAATACTAGGGGAGCTGGAGAGCCTTGAAATACTCAAGTTGAAGGAGTACTCTTTTCAAGGATACTTGTGGAACATCGAAAAGGGAGGCTTTCAACGCCTGACGCATTTGTTCGTGGGGCAGACTGATTTGGTGGTTTGGGAAGCGTCCAAAGATCATTTCCCGAAACTCAGGAGTCTTGAACTCAATGGTTGCGATAAACTTCAGGCGTTCCCACACGGTTTGGCTGATATTCCAGGCCTCCAAATGGTGGTCCTTCATTGCACCAATCCTGTGGTGGCTTCCTCTGCCAGGAGACTCCAGGTGCTGAAGCTCGAACAGGCGAAAAAAGGCAACAAGAACAGCTTTAAGCTCTCCGTTTATCCTCCTGGCCATTAATCCAAAAATGCCATGTTCCTTTGCACGGTTAGTAAAGCTATATTTTTCTCATATTTTTGCCTCTTCTCTATCTCTCAGATCATTTAGGCTCATGTACTAGCTAAAGCTTTTCATTTTGTACTTTTTAGATAGCTTGGAGTATCATTCTGATGGCAACATGTGCTTTCCCTCTTCTTGAAGCAATAATTTGGAGGATGGTTTGTGGTTTATCCTCCATCCAGTTTCGCAATGATCACAATGGTTTGTAGTACAATGAATTCTGGGTTTTCTTTCACTATCCAGTTCTCTGTCTGGTTTTAAACATTATGATGCATTTCAAGTTTCGAGACTTCTATATATCTGACTATTTATGTTTACTTGGATCATGAATGTTGAGTGTTACCTTTTTTTCCATTCCATTTGTTTGATGCTTGGCTGTACTTGAGACTTTAATTTGAATGTTGAAAGGGAGACCTGCCAAGTTTTTTCTTTTTCTAACATTACCTGAAATTTGTTCTCTCGCTCTGAATTCACGCCACTATCTCCTGTTCTCTTTGTCTCGTACTAGAAGGAGATCTTGAGATGAGACTCGATCGAGGTGAAAAAATGCTTCCAAATATTCTTGTAGATGAACTAGAGAAGAAAAGGTGTACTAATCAATATAAGCCTAGTTCAATTTCAGAAAAGGAGCAAAGTGTATATATAACCTTATATAATTAATGAAAGTGCAGATATAACTTAGCAATAATTAAAAGTGCAAATATAATCCTATATATTTAGGTTATGTGCAAATATAACTTTTTTTTCCAGTTTAAGTTCGGAATTCAATGAAAAGATTATTTTGCCCTTCTGTAAAAAAAATAAAAATTTAAAAATACAGCTACCCCTGAAGTTATCTTCTTCGTTTCTCTCCTCTTCCTGTTTCTCTTCTCTCCCCCATTTCTCTTCTCCTCATCTTTCCCATCCTTCGTCTTTCCCTATTTCTCTTCTCATCAATTTTTCGGCGCTTGGCTGAGTGGCACCGGAAATGGTGGCGGATAGTTGGCTGAAATGGCGGTGCCAACAGAACTAAGGATTTGGGGTGGTGGCAAAGTGGTGCCGATATGCTTGCCTTGCCTTCGTGATAGGAGGTTTGGGTGATGTAATTGAGGGTGGAACCCTAGCTTCCTCCGCCTTGTTGGCGGTGCTCGTTTATGTCGACGACATCGCGACTTGCAATTGAGAGGCTTTGGTGGTGCCAGGGCTGGGCGTCGGCGAAGGTAGCATATTCGAGTGGTGCTTTGTCGGAGGTAGCAGATTCGGGTGGTGCTTCGTCGACAGCGGATTCGAGTCGACTCGCCACCAGATCTTGACTTGCCGGTGGGAGGCTGGGGTAGAGGAGGCGGTGCTGGTGGTGGGATGGCGGACCTGCAACTCGCGGATTGTTGGTGCCAATTGGCTGAGGAGCAGCGGCGACGGTTGTGCCTAGATGGACGCAGGGGAAGAGAAACAGCGGGTGGTGCCAGGGATGGTGAGGGGCATTTTTGTCCTTTAAAATTTTGTATTAGGTTAGAAGGACATTTTGGTCATTTTCGGTCGATCAATGGCCGAAAATGGCCATTCAATGCCGGAATTATGGGTTCAGGGTTATATTTGCACTTATGTATTATAGTTATCGTTATATTTGCACTAAAAAATAACTTGAAATTATATCTGCACTTTCTCCAACATATATGGTTACATTTGCATATTACCCTCAGAAAAGTCATTAACCATTCTAAATTCACTACTAATGAACATAGAAACCATTGAATATGCATAAACAATTAAATCCAAGACAAGACACAACATATATTCCTAAATTATATTTGACACACTTACCATTTTCGTACTCCCTATGTTCAATATAGTTTGGCACATCACTTTTAGGCACAAATTTTTAGAAGATACTAATTGTGTGGAACAAAATGATTGAAGAGAACGAAAAGTAAAATGAATGGTGAATATTACCTTAAACAATGCTATATTAGGAATGTGCCAAAATAAAATGAACATCCCAAAATGGAAAGTGTGTCAATAATAGCTAAACGTAGGGAGTATGAATCGGGGCGCTGGAATGCTGGATCGAGATGTTTTTCTAAGATTGCCATATTTTCTTTTATGGTAAAAAGTAAATCATTCTAAACCACTCATTAAATTTTTTACTCTTTTCATTCAATTCTCTTTACACATTTCGACTTGCAAAAAAAGAAGAAACACATAAGTATATGGTGTCAAACATAGTGACGCAGAGGGAATATGAGTAAAACAAATGTATGCAGCACTCCCTCCTATTATTTATACTAATTTCTCTCTTTTTCTCCGTTGCGGTTGTATTTCATTCTCAATCTACCTAGTTTGTTGTGATGGTTGCATCCTTTTGTTCTTTCACCGTGTGCTAAGATTTTAATTGCATAGATTTTTCATTACAATAACTTGGGTGAGACCGTCTCACCCAATCTTATGCTGAGATCAAAAGTCTCTTAAAAAAATTAATATTTCTAAGGGGCTAAGAGTAATACTGTATAATATATATATTCTAGAAATTATTTCATTTTTCATTATTTTTCTTGACGGTTCATCTTCCCAAATTTCAAACCGCTCAAAATCCTCTCTCAAAACCACTCACCCATAATTCGATTCACTGTCTGAATTCAGTTTAAATTTGTGATTTGTAGCCTCATTGCATCACATTGCTCAATCCGGTCCATAGAGGTAAGAGTTTCTAATTTTGTTGGATTTTTTTTGTTTATATCTGGGGGTTCTTACAGTTTTCAGCTCCGTAAATCCGGTCGTGCGTGTGTTATTTTGGCCGTAAATTGTGTGTTTTTTAAATTTATTTTTGTTTCGATATTTTGTAGATATGACGAAGTTGAACGGATTTGAGGATGCTATTGTTGATTAGACGGACTCTATAGTAGATGAAGTTGTTCGTACTTCATCAGCAGCTGGATCGAAAGGTTTTTTCTTCTGATTTTTGACAGTTTTTGTATTACTTAGGGTTTTGTGTTGTTTTCTTCCGATTTTTTATTCTATTTTTGAATGATTTGATGTATTCTTCGTTCTTAGCGATATTTCTCTATTTTTCATTTGATGACTTATTAGTTGTTGCTCTGTTTTATTGTTTGTATTTTGTGGTGTCGGTGATATCAAATGGTGTATAACGTATTAGTTAGCCTGTTTATGTGTTTAGTTCAGGTTCTGTTGTGGTCTCAATGATATTCAAACGGTTTAGTTTGCATGTTTATGTGTTTAATATTAGTTAGCCTGTTTATGTCTTTAGTTCAGGTTCTATTGTGGTCTCAATGATATTTAAACAGTTTATTTTGCCTGTTTATGTGTTTAGTTCAGGTTCTGTTGTGGTCTCAATGATATTTAAACGGTTTAGTTTGCATGTTTATGTGTTTAGTTCAGGTTTTGTTGTCGCTCTGTTGTGGTTGGATGTACTATAGTTGTATATATTGATGTTTTCGAACTTTTATTAACTGTGTAGGCAACTTGTTGTAGAAGCATAATTTGTTTCTCTGTTTGCATTGCTTTTGGATTAGTGTAATTAAATAGTTGAATTTAAGTTAGTTAATATGTTTATATGATTAGTTTAGTTATTTTGTTGGTTACTTTATCTTAATATTTTTCATATTCTGTTTTTGTATTTTGTATGTAAATATTCATATTTGCCTGTTTACTTTAGGTGTTTCATCTTTTTATTTAAGTGTTTATGTGATTACTTTTTAATGTAGATGATGTTATTTGCGTGAGGAAATCCAGTCGATTACATTCTAAATTGACTGTTACAGATGGTATGTTTATTGTTAGCTTGTAAGTTTTGCATTTAATATGTATGTTTTTTTTTGTTAATTGATTGTATAATTTTCAGGTCTTAAAGCTCCAGGTAAAAGGAAAAAGTATCAGCTCAAAACTACTACCACGGGTATTCAAATATGATGAAATTTTATTTCATATTTTTGTTGGTTTTTAATTGATTTACGTATCTATTTCTGATAATTTCCTCTCTTTTTTTATGCTGACATTGTTAAAAGATTGAGTAAAAGTGATAGTAAATCTTCCGTGGATAGGCCAAATATAGTTGGTCGGTCTTTTGGTAATGGTTGGAATGTTTATTTTTTGATTTACATTTACTATTTAGTGCTTTACCTTTAGTATTTGAATCCACGAGGGGGTTTCGAGTCCTCAAGGGGGTTTCGAGGCCTCGAAGGGGTCTCGAGTCTTCGAAGGGATTTCGAGTCCTCGACGGGGCTTCGAGTCCTCGAAGGGGTTTCGAGTCATTGAACGGGCAATGAGTCCTCCAGGGGGCTTCGAGTCCTCGAGAAGGCATCGAGTCCATGAGGGGGTTTCGAGTCCTTAAGGGGGTTTCGAGTCCTCGAACGGGTCTCGAGTCTCCGAGGGAGACTAGTGTCCTCTAAGGGGCTTCGAGTCCTCGAGGGGGCTTCGAGTCCTCGAGGGGGCTTCGAGTCCTCGAGAGGGCTTCGAGCCCTCTCGAAGGGGGTCTCGAGTCTTCAAAGGGAATTCGTGTCTTCGAGGGGGTTTCGAGTGGTCGTAGCCTCGAGGGGGGTTCCAGTCCTCGACGAGGCCTCGAGTCCTCGAGGAGACTTCGTGTCCTCAAGGGGCTTCGATGCCTCGAAGGGGCCTCGAGTCCTAAAGGGGCTTTCGAGTCTCCGCGGGAACCTGGTGTCATCCAGGGGGCTTCGAGTCCTCAACGGGGCTTCGTGTACTCGAGGGGGCTTCCATTCCTCGAGAAGACTTCAAGTCTATGTGGGGGCTTCGAGTCCTAAAGGGGGTTTCGTGTCCTCGAAGGGGTCTCGAGTCTTCGAGGGAACTTTGAGTCTTCGTGGGGGCTTCGAGACCTTGAGGTTTTCGACTCCTCGAGGGGGCTACGAGCTTTTCATACTGCCTCTCAACAGCACCAAGATGACATACTGAACAACGGTTTTTGGAGCCGTACTTGTTTGTGCGGTCGACCACCGGACGCTCGGCTCAGCAATAAACTCTTGGACTTCCAACTCAATTTGCTGCAAACAATACATCTGTGGCAGAAAAGAAGAACTCTCAAATTTTTACTCCGACGTAATTTTGGATTGAAGTTGCATGGCCAAAGGGAAGAATTAACACAAGGGGTGGAGATTCTTTCTTCTGGAATCGCAACTTCAATAACTATCCTCTACTAGTTTGGATAGTTGTTACATATCCTACTTCGTAGATAGTGCTTTTGGAGGCAATTATGTTTGCCTCAATGCTCCTTATGAAACAAGCTAAACATCATGTACATTTATTTGAGCTTTGATTAAGGCTTGGGGAACCTTAATATATCATCCCCCACCCTCGGGTGTTTTTATTTTTTAAAAACAATTGTATTTAAATATTTTATTTTTTATTGTAGCTGGAAATGATGGGGGTAAAGATAAGTAAGGTAAATTTAATCTTTTTTTTATTTCTTTTAGTTTTAAATTATTTAGTTATGTTATTTATATTATTTGTTTATAATATGTAGTTGTTGTTGTTGAGGCTGAGGCGGTGGTTAGTAATCCTCCACCTTCTACAAATGTTTATGCTTCATTAACATTTTAGTGTTTGTATTATCCTCCAAACTAACCATCAATTTACCTAAAAACCAAAAATTCTAGCCACAAACCCTCTGCCGCAACCCTCTCCTTGCCGCAACCCTCTCCTTGCCGCAACCCTTCTTCCTTATTTTTTCCCATCTTCCCATTAGGGGAGATGGAGAACAACAGTTTATTTTAATTTATATTTTTGTTATTGAATAAGTGTGAGATTTATCTCTACAAATTAGTTTTGTTCTTTGACTTGATCAATTAAATCGTTGTGTTCAAGATGATAACTCAATTTAGTTTTTCATGTTGATGTATTGTTCTCGATCTGCAACTTGTTCAAATCGTGTGTTACTAATTTTGTTTGTGGTTTTATTTTGGGTTTCCATTAATTTGGATTTGTCATATCTGTATTTTTCAAGGTGTTTACAGCTTGGACAACATAGATCGTGGTTGGATCGAGTGGTGTTACAATTGTAGAAGATCCTTGTTTTGCGCAGTGATATTGATGCGTGATACGCTCCTCTCTGCCAAGCGGTCTTGATTTTTGCGGGAATCAAGTTAACATCCCCGAGGGTGATGTTACAGTTTTTTATTGGATCTCTGATTCGTAATAGTACAGACGATTAGTCTGGTTGACATGAAATTTAGATATCCTTGCGATATGCTAGTTATTGCTAGAGGCTAGTTAGGTTGTATGTCAATTCCACTCATTGTAATCGTTGCTGGGTGTTTTTCCTAGCATCTTGGAATGATTAATTTTGTTAATTATTTTTTAGTATTTGTAGTTTAATTATTTATACCTTTAGTTTATGTGTTTATTTTATTATGCCAAATAGTTGTTGATGAGGCTCAGGCTGAGGTTAGTAATCCTCCAGGTTCAACAAATGGTACGGAATCATGTTAGATTAATGCTTTATGCTTTGTTATCATTTTAGTGTCCGTAGTTTAATTATTTATTCCTTTAATTTATGTATTTATTTTGTTATTTTGAATAGTAGTTGCTATGGTTAGTGATCCTCCAACTTCGGCAAATATTAAAGAATCAGGTTAGATTTATGCTTGATGCTCCATTATCATATTTGTACCTTTAGTTTAATTATGTATGCCTTTAGTTTATGTGTTTATTTTGTTATGCTGAATAGTTGTTGCTGAGGTTGTGATAAATATTTTGAATATTTCTAAATGGTTATGGTTAATATTACTTTATTCTTATATATAGCTTGTTAGTTTGGATATTAAACTCATTAGTTGAACCTATTTTTATCATGTAGTTGTGGAGAAGCATGTGATCACTAGTCCTCCTGCTTCAACAAATATTGAACATAGTGGTTAGTATTAGGAGTTTTAACTTTTTTTGAGTTATTAGTTCATATGTATTTAATTTTAGTTCTTCTATTAAACTCATCAGTTTTTTTATTTGCATCAAAGCCTGGAAAGGATTCTGCTGTTAATGGTAGTGCAACAGATATTGGAAGAAATGTTGTTGTTGATGGTAATTTTGAACATATTAGTTGTTTTGTGTACATAATTACTTTATGTTTATTTAGTATTAGTTATTTTTAAAAATATTTTTTGTAGGTTCTACGGTTGATGCTGAGGATCCTGTAACAGTTGGGATACAAGTTATCATTGAAGAATTCAGAAGTGAAACTTCTACTGGTATTTATCTATACTTCTAATTTGAGTTTTTGATTTAGTATTTAGATTTTTTTCTATTTGTGTTTTTTAGGTAAGAAACTTATATAAAGAAAAGGGTTAGGAAGAAGGTTAAAGTTGTTCGAACTACACTTGTTGATGAGGATTTTCTTGAAGATGATGATTTTGTTGATGGACCTCCTCCAGTGGTGGCTGCAAATGAAAGTGGGAAAGAAAAGGTTGTTGAGGAAAATAAATTGAAGGAAAAGGTTTCTGAAGGGAATAGAATGAAGCTGGCTGCGAAGGAGCCCACTACGAAGAAGCCTCCTGAGAAGAAGTTTGATGATAAGAATCCCGCTGAGAAGAGCCCCATTGTGAAGAAGCTATTTGAGAAGAGAATTAAGGATTTTTTGGAGATGGAAATGGGTCGTAGAAGAAATCTTCTGTTGCAGTAAAACGCACGTGAGAAGTTGGAGATGCTATGGATGAACATGGAGTTTCAGAACATGTGTCGTGGAGAAATGTTCCTGCTCATCGTTTAGCAGGGAATACTAATGATGACACAGAGATGACGCGCCAGGTTAAACACGTTTGCGAAGTTGAGCTTCCTGATGATTCTAGGTATGTTATATTACTTTATGTATTTATGATTTTACTTTATGTGTGTAGACATTCATTTTGAATATTTCAGTTTTGATTATTTTGCATAATAACTTGATTATATAGAATTTTACTAGTTTAGGTATTTTTTCCTTTACTTTTGGTGTTTCAGTCTTTTGTTTCACTATACATTTTAATTGTTGATGTGTTCGTTCAAGTTTCATTGTTTAATAACTTTTTGTGTAGAGTTTCAATATGAATAGTTCATGTACTTGTTCATTTTATTTATGTGTATTAATTAAACTTTCTATTTTAAATTACAGTAGGTTTACTTTATTTTTTTAATCTTTTAGTTTGGGTATTTATGTGCATAGTTTGTATATTAACTAAGTTACTGTATTATTTTTTCCCCGGGATTTTAAAGAAATGTATGCCTGGAAGCCAGCACGTAAATATCACAGATCTCTGATGTAATCTCACTGATTAGCAGAAGGCTGATGTTGAGGCGATTAGTTTTGGGAGTCTTTTAAATATAATATTGGAGATTGCACTTCTCGTAGGTATAGTGCCATGGTTAGTCAGTAATTTTAAGCCTTCTACATGTGTTCTGTTTTTTGGGGTAGATAGATATTTTGTTACCGCTGATGATGTATATGATGTCCTGTGCTTGCCCCAAAACCCTGGAAGGAAAGTTGATCAGAAGAAAAATTTTGGCATGGAATTGCGGGATAGCTATAAGGCTGGGTTTGGTAGGGAGACAGAAAAAGGATATACCCCTTCACTTCCTTTTGACAAGGATAACTGAATTTAAGAAGGGTATGGATGAGTTTAAAAAACTTTTCAAATTTATTGCCCTTCGTACTGTTTTAGCTCCTATATCTACTGGTAAGGTAAATATGAAAACCCTTGAAGCCGTTGAGAATGTTGACGAGATTAAGAATCTAGATTGGTGCATTTTTATCTTAAATCAAATGGCTTCAATGATTAAGAGGTATAAGAGTAATGAAGAATACCAAACCTGTAGTGATTGTGTCCTTATCCTTCTCATTCAATATTTGCATAGATTTCTTGTTCGTGGTGTGTTGGAGCCAACATCTCTTCCTCTTATCCAGCATTGGACTGATGCAATGTTTTGGGGGAGAGTGCGGTTGCTTGAAATTGGAGGAGGTTATGATAGGAAAATCATGGTGAGTGATGGCTACCCAATTAGTGTTGCTAGAAAAGTGAAAGATAGTTATGTAGCTGAGACTGAAATTGTAGCTCCTTCTGTTCGAATGGAAGTTGTAGATCCAGTTTCTCAGAATGGGAAGGAAAAGGTGCTTGATGATGTCCCTAAAGATGATAATGAGTTGAGGTTCAAAATCCCATAGGGAATCACGACCATGATTTAAAGTCTTGCTAAGAATGTGAGTGTTTAAAACTTTTACCTTATGTATTTGTTGTGTTAGTTATGTCTTTTAAGATGATTCTCTATGTGTTTCAGTATTTAGTTTAACTTTTTATTTTTTTATTTTTATGTGCTAGTTTAGGTGTTTAGTTTCATTATTTGATATTGTTGACTTCCAGTATGATTAGTTAATGTGCTTAATCTTTTTGTTTAGGTGTTTAGTATTTTAGTTCAATTTATATATGAACTGTTTATGGTTAGTTTTATATGAACTGGTTAATTTTATTATGCTTTCATTGGCTATTTAATATGTTTGTGTAGGTGTTTCAGTGTTTAGTATAAACTTATTGATATTTTTCCTATGCAGGCTTATGATGAGACTCTCATGATTGTGAAGCGTAACTTTGAAGTGTCACTGCTGATATGTATGAGAGATTGGAGAAGGTGAAGAGTGATGTTGTAGATGATTCATCGCTCGACTTATAGCCAAGTGCAGGGACAGGTGAAGAAACCCAGATTCAGTAGGAGGACTTAGATGATTCGCAAGAGATTTGGAATGACAAGTTCATTGCTATGGTTGACGAAGCTTGCAACAAATAGAGGAGAAGGACACATAACCAGCCTCTCCCGACTTTTAACTTGTACTCAGATGGTGAATTGGATGGCCTAGAAGGACCGTCTACAGCTGTGCAATCCCCAAAGAAATGAGTTTAAGATGTTAGCAAGAACATGTATTTTAATGATGTGATTTGAATTTGTTATGGTGTGATATGAATATTTGAAATTTTTATGGTGTGATTTGAATGATAAATAATTATGAATGTTTAATTTGCTAGGTTTGTCGTAACTCGATCGAAGCTTGTAATTTTTAAAGATGATTCTAGCATCAACTCAGTTCTAAAGTTTATCTCTTTAGTTCCATTGTTTATAGATTTAGTTTTTGTTAAAGTTTAACAGTTTGTCTAGTAATGATATTTTGGATGTTGAAATTTTGCATTACCAAATCTGCTATTTTTTTCAAACTGTTACTTAATGTATTGTTCTATTTATAGCTATGTGTCTTTCAGGTATATTGTTCGGTTATTTGGGTATCGAGTTCGGTTATTTATTTAATTAGTTGAAAAATTAGATATTTTCTAACCATGTGTTGTGATTTATTTTTGGCCCACATATTTTCATTTACTTATTCTAACATTAGTTCATGTATATTTTCATTTAGTTTATTTAATAGAGTCATTAGTTTCCAACCCAGGTTGCTTGGTTGAATATATTTTTATTTAATTAACTGCACTTGTTAGTTCATGTGTTTAAATGATTTAAAAGGGAAATTTAAGTTATTTGTCTCTGAATTTAAGTTAATTTTACAAAATAATAATATAAATACAATGTCAAATTGAATCTCATGGGTCTAGACTTGTTGCTTTGTGCCAAACTTGTTTGTCTTTGGTTTCTTTCTTTGCTTCCATCCTTCAATTCTCATGCTTCTTCCTTTTGTTTTTGTGGGAGATGGATCTTGGATTATTGGTGGCTTAGTGATGGAAGATTCTGCTACGCAGCTTAAATTTTCATATTCCTTTGTAGTTTTTTAGACAAGAATTTCCTCTACCTTTTCATTGTCTTTTTTAAGCTTTCTTCCTGTAGTTTCTGGGTTTCTATGTCCCCTTCACATTTTAGGACCAGATTGTAGTAGTTTCTTGCCATTTGGTGTCGCCATGGAACTTTGTCTTTGATTTTGTCTGGTTCTTGATTTTCTTGTGCTATTTTTTGTCCCATACTTGCATTTTAAAGCTTTGTCCATTGCTTCATAATGTATTTTGATGGTATCTCACTGATTGAGTTGATGTAAAATATTTGGATACTGTGAAAGCAGAGCATTCTTGCATAAAAACATAACCATGCATATATAAAAGTTAATAAGATAAACATCTTAACTAAAGCTCTAATGCATAAAATGTCCTGCATTTAAAAGTTAAATATGCAAATTAAGAAGTAATGACATATGTATAAGATGTAATATCAGAAACTTGCTATGAAACCTGCTTGCTAAAGATGAAAGTGTGAATCAAGAGGTAATGATCCAAATAGACGAACTAAAGATAATTATATAAGAGGTAACATGTAAATTATATTTCGCAAGTATATACTTGTTTCTTTATAAATTTTGCAATAGCCGTTTATTTCCACCATTCCACTTTCTTGGTGAAGGTCACAATTTCAAATTTTGTATCATCCTCTTCTGGAAACTTCATACTTAGTTGCTGATCCTAGGGCGAAAACTTTAAATGCTTTGGTTTCTTTTGCAATCTTGTATTCTGATGAGACGTCAAATGCATGTGTTTTCTGAAGAATTTAGCATCTCTTTTGTCATCTTTTTTTCGTAAGATTTCTAGATTTAGGTAGGTTTACATCATAAGGAGTTTAGATGACCATTTTCGGTTTTCATATCTAAATCCTTCATTTTGTAACATATGTTTAGTCTAATGGATTTTTGGTCCTTACGAGCATCTAGATTCCGTTTTGTGAGCTTAATTTGTAGATTGCTCATGAGCCCTTTGGAGTGGTTTAGTGAAGGCCACGAGCCAAAATATATTGGAAGATAAAAGGGTCGAAGAAGGAAGACAAAGAAGCGGATGAATTGTGACAAGGAAGTTTGGACCAAGTTCTTAATATGATCTAAGAAGAATCAGCCTACAAGGGTGGTACCATTGGATTTTCCTTCTCAAGGACTATATAATAGACTACAAGAACTCCAAACTCAAAGCAACTGTTCACCCTTAGTGACGCAAAGACCGGCCAGACGATTGACCTTTCGGTAAAGAAGACTGGGCACATAGCCCATGCACTGCAATGTGCATGCCAAAACACAAAGGAAAATTGTCCTCAGTCTTGGATCAAGCGCCCAGTGTGGTCGTACGTGCACTCGCGCGCTAGGCCTCACCCAGCACCAACCGAGCACCTCAAACTGCGCCTCCAGCATAGAGTCCCGTGTGCCCACGCACCTGCGATATCGCGGCTAGCCCTCGCGCCAGCTCTTTCTCGCATCAGCCAGCACGTGCCCGCGTGGTCTTTTAAGTAGCCAGTGTGCCTGCTGCTCTTTTTTACTTCTTTTTTACCAACTTGGGCTATAAATAGCCCCTCTTCTCCCTCATTTTCCCAAGCCCAACTTGGGGCTCTAAAACCCTAGTTTTTCACCATTCTCTTCCATTTTATTATTCTTCTTTCTTTGTAGATTTTTGTTCTATGTTATGGGTTTTGATTATCTTTGCTAGTTTTGTACTATGGAGCAATTGATTGAGACTTCCAAGCCCATGTCTTGAGAATCCTTTCTATCTATTTATTGCTTTTGCTATTGTGCATTTATTGAGTTTTGAATGTGGGTTGTTAATAGCATTAATGCTGTTGGAAGTTTGAGTATATGAATTACTTGTATGATTACTTGTTAGGGTTAGGAAAAACTAGCTAAGTTCCCCCTCTTTTGATATGAAATCCAACAGCATGAGTTAGAACTTCTAATGGTATTGATGAATTGATATTTGCTAGATGAATGTGATAATGCTGAACTCTTTGTCATGTTTGTTTAATGTAGCAAATAGGAGAGGTCTATGAACGTTAATCGTTCTTCACTAATCTTGTGTAAATGCATGAATTCATTCAATGCTTAGACACAGTGTAGTGTTTATAAGTGTTACCTAGCTTGTTTATTCTTCGTACTCAATGTCATTAATTGGCTACTTTTAGCCATTTCTCTACTAAAGGAGTCATTAGTGAGGTTTGACAAGAGATGTCAAATTCACTTTTGCAAACTATTATCTAAGAAGGAGAGAAGATTTATCTTCACAACAAGTAGTTAAAGTAACGAGTAGGTTGTAGATTAAAGGATAGATAAGAGGTTTGGAAATGGAAATCAATTGCCCCAAAGACTCTGTCTTTTGTAGTTTTTACCCCATTTTCTTAGTTTGTTGCATGATTAGCATAGTTACTTGACTTTGCTAGTTAGCTTGTCTTTAAATTCGTAATTTAGGAAAAACCAACCACCCCCTCTCTTTACTTGCACATATATATATATATATATATATATATATATATATATGTGTTTAAACCTTTAGAAAGATCCATATTCTTCGTGGACAACCTTGATTTGCCACTTCTACTTAGTTGTAGTTAGTAAGCATTTACGGCTTATAAATATTAACTTTGAAAGGTACGACAACGACCTCCCATATTCCTTCTCAAATTTATAATACATTGAAAATGTTTGCTCTTGAGCTACATGTTTGAGTAGTTTTGATTCATGTATAGCTAACCTTGGCACTGATTTTGAGCATTGATTTTCCTTTGCTCTCCAATGATCAATAGTCTCATTGAAGATGGTTAAGAACCCATTGAGTGTGGTCATTTTGCTGGCGTTGAATGACAAAGCTTTGTTTGTGCTCTCACTTTGCAGTGATAAAAGAGTTCCTGCGGAGAAAATGTCTTTGCTCATTGCAAGGCACCACTTATCTCTAATAGAATAAATCCTCTTGAACCATTCCTTGTCTTCAAACTGAGAATTCTTGATCATACTTTTCCATACCATTTCAAATTCATCTTCTTTTTTTTACAGTACTTCAAACAATACTCAAATGTTTCCTTGAAGGGACCATCCTTTTTTAATTCACCAAAATAACTGATGATATTTTGTGTAATGTGTCATAGACACAACCTATGCCTCGTGTTTGTGAAAACCTGTAAAATTTCATGAATAATTTTATTCTGGAAAAGTTCATGTATAAACATGTGATCTAAAACAAACTAAACACAAACTTAAGACATAAACATGGAATGTAATTGTTAATGATTTTTTTCCAATAATCAGGTGTTCTTTTTTATAAACAGTACTGAAATTATACATAAGATGTTCTGAACAAACACAAGAACTAATGAACTAAAAACTAAAGGGTAAGTATATAAGCATATCAACCAAAATTAGTCAAGATCAATCAAATTTAAGAATGGTCTCCTTTTCGACTACTTTGGTCATAGCTGGATCTTGGTCTGTAAATATTGTTTCTGGCTCTCTACCACCCATTGATTTTATGAAAACATCGAGAAGCAATTCGAATGTTGAAGCTTTCTCGTCAGCAATGAAAGCACATCCAAACATCACTTTATTGTCGTGGTTGTTCATTTCGACTATTGGAGCACAATCAAGTTGTATTTGTTGGTCATGTATGTTAACGAATCAATTTAAAAAGTTATATCATGTTACTTCATGTGTTAATGCATTTACACCATTTATTTAACATGTTATTTCGTACATTTCAATAAATTTAAAAATACCTAAATTTTCTCAACAAAATACATATATGCCAATTTTAGACTTTGGTGAATTATGAAGCAGAATTATATCACTTTTATTTTTGTGTTCATGTTGTTACATAGTGTGTCTAAAAAAATACTTTATATGTTTTAGAAAATTTTAACTGCCAAATTTTCTCAAAAAATGTAAATAGCCAATTCGACAGCATAATAATATATTTTACTTCATGTGTTCATGAAGTTACATCGTGTGTATAGCATACTACTTTATGTGTTCATGCCGTTACTTCATGTATTTAAATATATTAACAAAATCTAAACCATGCATGTATGTTGTGTCAAATACCATTAGATCACCGTAGAGGGAGTAAGGGAGTAGTCATCATTCATCTTTGAGTCCCTCCAATAAAATGTTGTTAACCTACCATTATCATCAAATTTAACTCTGAAGCAGAAATCTTCCTCTTCGGTACTCTTCTGTGAAAGTCTTTTGATTACTTGCTGAGCATCGTCTCCGTCGATCTCCTTCACACGCAACCTATTCATGTAGTTTAGATGATCCTTAATCGTGTGTCGGCATGCATCTTCAACATTATTTTCCAAAGTAACTAACAAGGAATTGTCACCATTCAATTCAAAAATATCTTGCACCACATATTCAACTACATCAATAGCATGGCAAGAATGTTCCTCAATAGGATATTTCACAGAGTCATTTATGTTAAACTATACTTAAATCCCATCAAAATCCATGATGAGGGTACCATTATGCACATCAATCATCATCCTTGAAGTATTCAAAAATAACCTCCCCAACAAAATTGAGGAGGCATGTTTATCATGCTCCATGTCAAGGACATAAAAATCCATAGGGAATACTAAAGAATCAACCTTAACCAACACATCCTCGACAATACCTTTTGGGCATGCACTAGAACGATCGGCCAATTAGATTACCACTCCGGTTTTGTGAAAAGTACCCAAGTTGAGACCTTCATACAAAGAGTAAGAAATCACATTTGTAGATGCACCTAGATCAAGCATGGCTTTTTCAAAATGTGTGGCTCCTATCATGCAAGGGATTGTGAACATGCCGGGATCACTACACTTAAGGGGTAACTCCTTTTGACACAAAGCAGAAACATGCTAATTTGTCCCATTCTTTAGCTTATTCTTAGCTCTTTGTTTTCTATTCACAACACATGATTCCTTGAGAATTTAGCATATCTAGGAATTTGTTTAATAGCATTCAATAGAGGGATATTTACCTCACATCTATGAAAGACTTCGTAGATGTCCTTGTTGTCTTCCTTCCTTCTTTTGTCTTCCAAGGGCTCCGGGAATGGTGGTTCCGACATCTATGAGGAATTCCCACCATCTTTTCCTTCTTGTGAGGAGGGGATGAAGACTGGGGAATGGAAGTTGGTTTTTCAATGACGATCTCCTCTTCCTTTTTCTTCCCCTTCCTCACTTTGTCCTTGGCCAATTTCTCAGCCTCTTCTTCCACTTCCTTTTCAAACACCTCTATCCTTTTAGGCTCATTCTCAACCACTTCACCATCCGAGGAAATGGAAAACTGCTTACTACTTCTCAAAGTTATAGTACTAGTATTTTGGTGAGGATTCAATTCCAGTTGAGAAGGAAGTTTGCCCGAATCTCTTGTCTCTATCTGATTCAAAGCTTGAGCTATTTGGCTCACTTCGGTCTCCAAGTTTTTTATGCTTCATTTGGCCTTTTCTTGAAATTTATCAGCATTCTCTGTACATATTTTTAGCTTCCCAATGGCTTGCATGATTTCATCCTTTGATAACCCCAAACTTTCACTTTGATTTTGGGGCTTGTCTTGAAGCCTTTGGTATCGCGGTTGAGGGGGCTGATACTGTTGTAGAGGAGGGCGATAAGGTTGAACATTTTAACCTCTTTGAGGGTTTCCATACCCGCGATTTGGGTGATCTCAATTACCCGCATTACAAGGCCGCCTTTGGTAGCCTTAACCGCCTTGGTACTCTGGATTTCCTTGATAGCCTTGCCCACCTTGGTATCTTTGGCCTCCTTGATATCCCATGACACTCATCTCCTTGACATAATCATCTTGAAAATGAGGGCAAGTGTGCGTAGGATGAGCCCGATGAACAAATTTTACAAGACTTTACATGTGGCACACTTCCGGAATTGGTCATTAAGGACTTCACCATAGAAGTGATGGTCGAAACTTGGTCTTCAAGTTTACCATTGTTCAAAGGAGCACTTGTGGTGTTGGGATTTTGTCTCCTCAAATTGGATCTTACACTACAATTCCTCGACTCCTTGGCGAACTCCTCATAGAGCTTCATAGCCTCTCTTGAAGTCTTGTTCCTAATAGAACCACCACAAGATCCCCTTACTAGCTTTTTCTCCTCATCAAGAAGACCATTATAGAAATAGTAGACCAAATCTCCCTCGGAATAGCCATGATACAGACAACTTGAAAGAAGCTTCTTAAACCTCTCCCAATAGTCATAAAATGACTCTTTGTGCCATTGAAGGATATTGCTTATGTCTTTTTTCAAAGCGAAAGTATTTGAGGCCGGGAAATACTTGGTGAGAAACTTTTTCTTCATCTCACACCAAGTGGTGATGCTCCTGGGTGGTAGGTAGTGGAGCCAATCCCTTGTAGCATCCCTAAAAGAGATTTTCGTAAGAGAGATTTTCGTAAGGGTTCATGCATATAAGGGTGGATACTATCTTATACTGTATATATATATATATATATGTATATATAAGCAAGTAAAGAGGGGGAGGTTTGGTTGGTTTTCCTAAATTATGAAGTGAAATGTAAACAACTAGCAAAGCAAGGTAACAATGCTAATTATGCAACAAACAACTAAAAAGATGATAAAATTAACAATTAACAAAGCCTTGGGGCAATTGATCCTCACTTCCAAACCTCTTATAGATCCTAGATTCATTCACATTTAATGCATATGGTGAATGGTATCACTTCATGTCGAAGATAAACATTCCTTTCTTCTTAAGCCTAATTTGCAAACGCAATCAATGACATTTTGCATACCTCATTGATGATCACTTTAGACAAACAATGCCTAAAGGTATTTCATTAATGGAATTATGCACAAAAAACCATAGATTTGATAACAACAAGCTTTCTACCAAATGCATAGTCATTTAACCAACAAAGCATTTATTAGGCTAAACCTAGAACAAACCACATTCAAGATTCAACCTTTCATTGCTACCCTAGGATAAATATGATAACAATCCACATTAACATACTCATCTAGCACGATTCACATCACATTATACACTAGAAGTTCTAATTCCATGTTCTTGGATTTTCGTGTCAATGAGCTAAGAAATTGTGCACTTTGCTAACACCCTAACACTTCAATTATATAAACATTTCACATTCCCAAACAACCCATGACATAAATGAAGTAAATCATCACATTAATGGAACAATAAATGTTAAGCAATACATGTTAAGCAATAAATGTTCATAAATGAGCGAAATAGAGAATCTCACTACATGGGTTTGGAAGCTTCAATCAATTGCTCCCAAGTGATTAACTTTGCTACTAGAATCCATACTAATAATCAACAACAAACCAAATATAATTCAAGATTAAACTAAGATGAAAAAGTAGAGAAAACAAGGGTTTTTACTTTGGAGAATCGGGAAGAAGAAGAATTTGGAAAGAGAGAGGATAAAGTGCTATTTATAGTACAAGAAAAAGACAAAGTGATTCCAGCCACCCATCTTTGGCAACTCGCAACAAGTTCATCGCGAGTCGCAACGGATGCCCAGAAACATAATTCTTTTTTCTTTCTTCTTCTTATCTTCTAGCCTCCTCTCTACTTCACTTCTCTTCAATTCTTCAAGTCTTCAAGAAGATGAACTTCATATTCTTCAATGGTCTTCGGTCTTCAAGTCTCGATGTTATTTCATCATCACACAAAATCCACTTAGAAAAGGCATAAGGGAGTAGAAGTCGCTCTTAGCTCTCCTAAAAGAATTTCAAGGTAAAACACAAGCTCTAGATGACAAAAGAGCGCAAAACTGATCCCAAAAAGTTCTAAAATATGCACATAAATTGGACACATCATTAGGGTTTATGGTTATTAGGTTCTAGTGTTTATGATAATTAATGTTGTTAATCTATGTTTAGGTCTAGCTTGTGTCATGAATTGTGGGTTGTTATGTATTATCAGATATACTTAATGAACTTCAAAGGTGTGGTTATGAATTTTCCAGTTTTCTTACATGAAATTCTGGTTATTTTGTGTTTTGATCGTCGTATTATTTTTTATGAATGTATGAGTTTCATATTCCGGCTGGTGAGTTTATTCTTACAAGTCAAATTTTTTTATTGATCACCTATTTAATAGCACTGGCACAAACGAACATAGGCACCAGTATATTGACCGGTGCCTAAGTAGGAGGGTGCTATAATAAAGTGTAAATTCATACTAGGCCCAAGCTCCTAGATCAGCCGGCCGAGGTCCTCCATTTTATCCATTGGGTAATAGCCTTTGGGTCGGTCCAAGGGAAGAGTACTTGAATCACAAGCAAGCAAAATAGTTGTCGTACTTGCCTATATATTTAAAGGACAGGGGTAACCCTACAAACTCAACTATTCATTCCTGATCAAAAGTACTATATTACTGACTTGATCGTCAGAGCCTCTTTTCCATGGAAACCCCCGGGGGCTTTATTTTGCAGATTTTGACCACGGTGGTAGCGCACACGGCTGCAGCGATTTGAGGTGCATCAAGTTGGAAAGTCTGGTGAGACCATTTGTTAGATCTACATTTTTGTTGTTTATGTCACTTCTACAATAAGCACCTTCCGTAGAAGTGAACGGCTTAAAGGCAAGACCTTAGGCGTCGACGAAGAAGTACAATACCCCCACCGGAGAAGGAAGAGATGCAGTAAGAAAATGCAGTCAGATCATGCTCCTTCAAGTACCGGTAATAGGGTCCTAGAGGTAGTCCGAGACCGGATCCCCACAACTAGGGTACCAGAAGGGTCTTGGATCGAAGCTACCATACCTCCCAGACGGGTAAAGGTTAGTGTTGAGCCCTGGGTAGGAGCCGCCACAACCCCTACATCACAAAGCATGGGCTCTAACAAAGGGAGAATGAGCTGTAATTTAAAGAAGCCATGGCAGACTCGCAAGTAGAAGTACCCGTAGTGGCCGCTCGAGTGACAAGAGGCACGAACAGTGCATCACAACAAAACCTAGCTCAATTAGCTCAAACTCTTAGATCTTCTGGCTATCAGGTAGAGCCCCTAATTCTTTATCAAAGGATGATCAAGCAGTAGATGATGCCCCCAAGAGCATCCTAACAAGTGAATATGGAGATAGGTGCTCAGGATCAGCCTTAACCGGCTTTCCCCAGCATGGGCCAGACTTTGGCATATTTGGTGCCTATTTCAGTGCCTTACCTTCCAAATCAGGTGATCCCGATTTGATGCCTTGGCCAGTGGGGCATTACCCAGGTTACGTGAACTAGATGCATTTATGGCCTTGACCGGAGATCCCTTTATATAACCCCTATCACTAAGGGCAGCAAAAGGTGTATCACACCACGGCCTCTGGAAAAGCCAATATGGAGATCCACGAATGGGAGGTGAGTCGAGCGACACTCTCACAAAGGAGTTGGACATATTGATTGGGCCCTCAGGTCAAGTCACATTCTTCCCCTTTAGTCCTTTAATCATGGAAACTCGATGGCCTAATGGTGTAAAGCCACCCGAGGGGCTCCCCACGTACAGTAGAGATACAGACCCCCAAGAGTTCATACAGACCTTTCTCATTCTGATGAATTCGAGAGACTTCAACGAACAGCTGACATGTAAGCTGGCGGGGAGTTACCTTTGAGGAAAAGCTCAAGAATGGTTTAACAAACTAGAGAAAGGGTTGTTGCATTCGTATAGAGATTTCGGAAGGGACCTGTCAGGCTAATTCTTCCAAAATAAAAGATTTACAAAGACCCTGATAGAGCTCTATATATCAAAGTAAGCAAAGGCTTGGTGAGTCGACGGAAGCATTCTATCATCGGTACGTGGATGAAAGCCTCAGTTTAATCAATCACACAGAGTATAGGGTGATCCTCTGCTACATAAATGGAATGTCAAACCTTGATTTGTACAAGAAGCTGGTCTCAAAGAAACCAGAAGCCCCACCACAGCTACAAGAGATTATGGAACAGTATTTGAAGATCGAGGAAGCTACGAAGAGAAAATGAGAGGAGGACGGGTGGGGTGAAAAGGGGGCCAAGGCCTCGGAGTCAAGGCTACAAAGGTCAGAGGATTCAAACAAAAGCTTCGAAGGGTATGTTCCACTAACCAAGACCCAGATGGAAGTACACTTCATCCACAAAGGGCTCTTTCAAACTCCCCCTCCTGGAAAAGACTTCCCTGGAAAAAGAGAATCACCCAAATACTGTGACCACTATAAAGAGTGTGGCCATGATACAAATGAATATATCCACCTTAAAAAGGAAATTGACAGATGTGCAAGAGAAGGCTTGCTCCCAGACTGCGTTGAAAGACCAAGAGGAGAGGAATCGTCGAAGGGAAAAGAAAAATGCTATTGGAAGCCCTACAAATAAGGGGCCTATTGAGGCGGTAGAGAGCATCAAGGGAATAATGGGGAGCAAGCTGGAAATTAAGCAATATAAAATGGCAGACCCAACGTGAAAGCTCAGGCGAATGCAAACCAGGGGGGTGGGGCTAACTGTGTTATCAATTTCATTAATGGGGTGGTGAGTGACCAATCCTAAAACACCATCATCAAAGCACAATCCCGATATGTACCCCCCGGAGAGCCCAGTCAAAAGTGATTTCAAGTAGAGGAAGCTATAATTTTCTCTGAAGCAGACCCAATGCCTATCTGAACCCTCCATATGGACCCGATGGTAATTCATGTAACTATCAGAGACTTCTATGTCAAAAGGGTGTTTGTGGACGATGGCAATGGAGTGGAAGTGACGTTTGCCAATTGCTATGACAAACTGAGGCTAGGGCGTTAAAATTTGAGAAGAACGACTTCACCATTATCCGGCTTCACTACGAAAATGGAATAACTTCACCATTGTCCGGCTTCACTAGGAAAATGGTGCTACCCTTAAAGGTCGTAACCCTCCCAGTTAAAGTAGCCGATGGAGATAAAGTAGTCACGATTGATTGCAGCTTCATCGTGATTGACATTGTATCCCCCTACAATGTAATATTGGGAATACCCTTTATGTGCCAGGCGCAAGCCATATGGTCCCCTACCACTTAACAATGAAGTTCCCGACCATAAAAGGGATATCAGCCATAAAGTGGGATCAACCAGCAGCCGTCAACTGTTTGGCAATAGCCCTGAAAGAAGCTAAAAAAGAGGATTGGGTGGGTTTGATAAATGGAGAAATCAAACCCAAGGATACAGAGCCGATTGTTGTTCAAACAAATGGAATGGTGGCTGTGGGGAAAATGATACCACCTGCAACAAAAGAAAAGTTGAAGGGCCTCCTGCATAATCATGTAAATGTATTTTCATGGAGCATGTTCGATCTCACTGGAGTTCCTAAGAAGTTGATGGTCCACAAATTAAATGTAAACCCCTCCCAAAAGCCAGTCAAGCAAAAAGAAGGTCATTTGCCCCTGAGAAGGCGGAAGCCATAAAAGAGGAAGTTTAAAAACTTCTTCGGGCGAGAGTCATCGAAGAAGTATTCTACCCGAATGGATAGCAAACCCCATCATAGTTCTGAAGCACGATAAGGTTTGGCAAATGTGCATAGATTTCACGGACCTCAACAAAAGTTGTCCTAAAGATAGTTACCCTTTTCCCTCCATCGGCATACTAGTCGAAGCAATAGCAGGTTATGAGGTACTCGCCTTCTTTGATGCCCATAAAGGCTACCACCAGGTACTCATGGCGGAGTAGGATAAGAAAAATACTTCATTCATAACGGACGTAGGGACATTTTCTTACAAGGAAATGCCATTTGGCTTAAAGAACGCAGGAGCCACATACCAGAGCTTGCTTGACAAGATTTTCAAAAACCAGATTGGCAAAAATGTGGAAATATATATAGATAATATGTATTCAAAAGCAAGGGCTACGAAAAATTCCTGCTGGATCTCGAAGAAACCTTCGAGACACTCCGAAAAGCCAACTTGAAGCTGAACCTAGATAAGTGCGTGATTGGAGCGGGGGCTGAAAAATTCTTGGGGTTCATGGTCTCGGAAAGGGGGATCGATGTGGACCCAAAAAAATTTGAAGCATTTATGAGCATGAAGCCCCTTGAATGGTTAATGACATCTAGAGATTAACAGGATCGTTAGCAGTGCTCATTCGATTCCTCTCCAAGGGGGCTGAGAAACATCTATCATTCTTCGAAGTGCTTCGAAAGACCAAGAAATTTGAATGGACGGAAGAATCTGACCAAGATTTTTGATATTTAAAGGAACATTTACAAATTTTGTCCACTTTGATGAAACTATAAAAGGGGGAATATTTGTACCTATACATTTCATCATCCCCCTTAGCGATAAGTGCGGTTCTGGTAAAGGGTAATTAAAAAGCACATCACCCTATCTACTTTGTAAGCAGGGCATTGCATGGTCTAGACTCTCGGTATACTGTTCTCAAGAAGTTAATCGTAGCCCTAGTCTATGCGACAAGACGGCTTCAGTTGTACTTTCAAAACCACAAAATCATCTTGCTTACTAGCCCTCTAATCAGGCATGTGCTTCTTAAGCCACAGGCCTCGGGGCAAATGATGAAGTGGGCAATCGAACTTGGTGAACACGACATCCAGTTCCATTCAAGAATAGCTATCAAAGGCCAAGCCTTGGAAAACTTCATCATGGAGACTACAGAACCAATAACACTTGGTGAAGAGAAAGAAGCCAATGAAGTGTGATAGCTATATGTGGACGGTTCATCACACTTCAGGGGGCAGCAGAGCTGGCCTCTTTCTAACAAGCCCCAATAAAAAAACTACACTTTGCACTTTGACTTCAAGGCCACAAACAACGAAGCAGAATACGAAGCACTGATCACAATCCTTCGGATCTCCAAAGACTTGGAAGTTCGAAGCCTGGAAATTTTAGGATTCCCAAATCGTGGTCTTGTAAGTCAAGGGGGAATACGAGGCTAGGGAAATGAGCATACAACAATATCTAGAAGTGGTGAAGCCCCTCCTAAAAATTTTTCACCATTACACCCTGACACAGGTCCCAAAGAACCACAAGGCCGATACCCTAAGCAAATTGGCTTCATCGGACTGAGACCTGCAATCCCAAGAGCACTTAATGGTGGAAACACTGAGTAAACGTAGCTTTAAAGAAGAAACAACTGTGATGATGGTGGAAAAAGAAAATTCATAGATGACACCCATTATGAGCTACCTTCGAGATTGTATCCTTCCAAAAAGTGCAATCAAAGCATGAAAAATTAGACTGAAAGCACCCAAATATGTGATCCACGAGAATGTTTTTTATGAGGCCATCTGCAACCGCTTCTTCGATGTGTAGCCCCCACAAAGCTTACTATCTGATCCTCAAAACTCATGAAGGATAGTGCGGAAATCACTAAGGGGCTCGATCGATAAATAAAAAGCTCCACTTGGCAGGATACTATTTGCCCAAAATGTTGGATGAGGTTAACAAATACATCCAAGCCTGCCATTAGTGCCAAAGGCATGCACCAATCACTTATGTTCCCCAAGAAAAAATGATGAACATAAATAGCCCCTGGCCATTCGAAAAATGGAGAATCGACCTGGTAGGCCCCTTCCCGGAGGCTCTAGGCCACTTCTGTTATCTGATCGTGGCCATAGACTACTTCATAAAGTGGGTTAAGGTTGAGGCCCTAACCGGCATAAAGGGGAAAGCGGTGATTGGATTTTATTGGAAGAACCTAAATTCCGCTTTGGGATTCCTCAAACCATTATAACTGATAATGGCACCCAGTTTGTCAATGACCTATTCAAGAGCTGGTGTAAGGAATATAAGATCCAATAGAAGGTTACCAGCGTTTACCACCCCCAAGCTAATGGGCAGGTGGAGGTTACGAACATAACCTTCATCAATGGTATAGGTTGAGACTTGAAGGGGCATGCGGGAATTGGATCAATGAATTACCCAATGTGCTTTGGCCGTATCGAACGATAGAATCCTCCGCCAAGGGTGAAACCTTGTATGCTCTAGTCTAGGTTCGGAGGCTGTTATTCCCACATAATCAGGCTGCCTATCTTTTGAAGGTTCACTATGAGTAATGAGGACCAAAAGGTCAATGATGAGTAACGTCGACTGGGCTTGGACCTTCTTGAAGAATAAAGAGAAAATTCATCCTTCCATGAGGCCAAAGTGATGGAAATGATCAAGCGGTATCATGAACGAAGGGTTCAAAAAACCCAGTTCTCCCCAGGGGACCTCGTGATGAGGAGGAACGAAAAAAAGCCAAAGAGAGCCAGAAGAAAAGCTGACAGCAAACTAGGAGGGCCCTTACCAGATCGTTGAGGCATACCCCGGAGGCACCTATGAACTAAAAACTCCCCAAGGCGAGTCGATCCCTCGTAGATGGAATGTCTCGAACCTTAGGAGGTACTAATATGTTAAATCTCAGTAGACGTGGTAAGGCCTGAAATTAGCGAACCCAAAATGTGGCTATAGGTTAGGGAATGCCTTCGACGGATCGAAAACGAGCGCTTGGGATCGAAATCCCCTTTCGTGTAAAAAATCTTTTGGGGTTGAAATCCCCGTTCACGCAAACGAGTGCTTGGGATCGAAATCCCCTTTCATTTAATAATCATTTAAGGTCAAAATCCCTTTTTCATGTAATTAAGAGCTTAGGGTCGAAATCCCCCTTCACAATACGAGTGCCAAGGGTTAGGACCTTGTGAATAATCATGGGCCTCCGCAGCCTATTAAGCGCACGGGGTCAAAATCCCCCTTTACATGTATAAAATCGCCCTAATATCAAATCCTAGAAGCATATATAGCTTGTTAAACATTACGGGTACCAAGTCCCTTAGAATAAAAGGGAAAGAAAAGTTTAGGACACTTAACTATGCTAGAAGAGTAAATTTATTTGAGAAATATCCAATTGCTCAAAAAATGAAAGGGCAAGGACTATTTAGTTATAAAAAAAATGCCATAATGGCTTAAAATAAAAGGAATGAAAGTACAACATACAAAATCTATTTACACACAGGATCAAAGTAAGGGAAACGTATACTAACTAGCCTCCTACATGGGGTTAAAGTTTGAAGGCCCACTAGCTGGACCTCGAGGTCTCCTTCATAAGGGATCGAGACATGATCGACACTGGCATCACGACCGGTGTTGGAAGGGACCCCTTGACTTCTGCTGGCAGAGATCCTGCCCTCTCTATTGGAAGAAGGGCTCTCAGCCGAGGTTTGACCACCCCTCTCCCGACCAAAGGCATTGGCCGAACCACTTTTTGATTAATTCTTGGAACAGGAGCCCCGAGAGCTGTGGATCGAGAGCTCGAGTCTGCTACTTGAGCTAGATCAGCCTACTAAGCAGTGGTGATAGAAGGTTAGCTCAAACGAGTGAAGACAGAGCCTCCCCTCATGCGGGAAGTCCCGGGGGTTACCTTCTACGGGGCCCGGAACCCCACTCATTTTCAGAGCAACACAGGAGCTTGAAGCTTGCTCTTCTTCTTTTTATCCTTCCTTAGCTCGTTAAGCCACTTTGTAGTCTCCTTATAAGCTTCTCTATACTTAGGATTCCATATAATGTGCTTCCTCTCCATAACATTGAGGGTCTCTTGGAGATATGCTTAAAATTATTTGATTAAATTTACTTCAGTCGTCCCAAGCCAAAGACCGTATGCTTGGAGTGTATCATTAGTAGCTGTGAAATTTGAAATAACTTTTCATAGTCCCTCTTATTCTTTTCCTTATCTTTGTAAGCAATCACGCAAAAAACTTTGTTCTCCTTAACGACACACTCCAAAGTTAACACTAGACATCGAAACTCAATTCCGCTCTTTCCACTCCTCCAGCTTAGCAGTGGTCGTACCAAGGCGTACATGGACCAGATCCAAATTATACTGATGCATTTTTTCCTTGCGATGATAGCGCTCGATGGGTTTGTAGGGTTGAGAAGATAACGCCCCCCCCCCCCCCCGAGCCTTAAAGGCCTTAATAGCAGCGATGCATTAATGAATGGTACCAAACCTGGCTTTGGTGGTGACTTCTTCGAAGACCTCATTTTTCTAGGACTCGAGGTGGCAAAAGTCTTTTGAAAGCCCATCTTTTTCCACAGCTAGAATGTCCCTTTCCTCCCTTGAACGGCTAAGTGTGTTAAGGAGTTCTTTTAGCCTATCATGAATGCCATTGCGCCATAAATAAAGCTCCTCGTTGTCAGCTTGGAGCTCCTCTTCATAACGAAAATACCTATACTAGAATCGAGGCCTCTCGATTCTGTGCTCCCATGCCCACTCTTTGTTTCTATGATACCACTCTTTCATCACTTGAAAGAAGAAGTCGAAGATGGGCCCCCTTTGCAATTGGAGGGGGGTGGTAGGACACCAAGTCTAGAATCTACATAGTGACAAAAAAGTAAAAACACATAAGTAAAGAAGATATTTTCGTTCATAGCGGGGAAAATAGAGTACATTCGAAAATCCTAAGAAAAGTAACTCATATACTCTCTATTTCCCCGATGTCGTGCTCCGTATGAGTAGAGCTCAAAAAGGTTGTCCTGCGTCGGGGCTTTGGCCGAGTAAAGGGGTTCAGTTAGCTCCACTCGTCATCCTCATCCACCCTCAGATTGTGGATTTCCTCTGCAGAGAAGAGTCAGCCCAAGGTTTTCAAATGCTCGAGCGGAGGGAGTTTGATACCCCCATCCTGAATGAACTTCCACCAAAGGTGGTCCAACTAGGCCGGGTTGGTGTTGTTCTTGTAAACGTCTCCCATGGTAGTGTATTCGGTGGGTAGGTCTTTGCAGATGGAATTGGCAAGAGCATTCCGAGTGACCCCCACGTAGACCCCAAATAGGGAAGGGAAGAAATCCCGAACCCCTTAGTTTTCACAAGCTTTTTAGTATAATCCTTGAGAAGGGAGGCATGACCCTCGATGGAATGGAGATTGACAAGCATTGAGTTCTCGGTGGTCAAATCCTTGATGAACTTCTCCACAACCGATAGCCTCTCTCAAAGATTTCAACTCCTCATCACATCTGCAGGCAACTTTCTTCAATTCCTTGTATTGGGAATCGACCTTCTCCAACTCCCCCTTGTGGTCAAAGGCAGCCTTCTTGAGCTCTTCTTGGAGCTTGTTCACTTTGGCCTCATGGACCTTCTCCAGATCCCCGATCTTAGCCTCATGGGCATTCACCAAATCCTAGATCTTAGTTGCGGCCTCCTGAGCTTGGCTTGCCTTTGCTAAGAAATTTTAGAGGACATGGTCCAGAGCGTCCACGGTGGTGGTCACTCCAGAAGAGAGGCAAGGGTGGGATTAACCACACCCGAAAGACTGAGGCTACCCTCCTCCAAAGTAAAACTAGACCAGGAGCCGGAGCTGGCATGGGACTTAACAAAAATATGGTCATCAGTGTTTTCCTTAGAGGAGAGGGGTTTTGAGAAGAAGGGCCCTCACGACCCCTCTTAAGTCTAGTGGAAAGGTCTTAGTTCTCTGGTAGGGGTTGGAGACGGATTGATGAGGGGGGGGGGGGGCTGCCGATGCATTCCTCATAGACAACTTCTTCTTCTTCCCCCTCCGGGAAATGAAAGTAGCTGGTGAAACCCACTGAGACAAACAAAAGAAAAGTAAAAAAAATAGAACTCAAAATAGAAAAAACTAAAGTAAATGCAAAAACTAAGGCGTCGTAAACACCTTCGTGGAGGGAGGGAAAACCCTTAGAATGGGCCTCTACATTATGAACAGACACTAAGGGATCTGAAACTGGCCCCAAAGACTTCAAAAAAGGCTCCAAAGGCTTCGAAGAGCCAGCACTTTTTGCCTTCTTCCGTTTTGGGGAAATTTCGTCCTCGGAAGTCGAACGGACCTTCTTCTTTTCTTTTTTGGGCTTGCTGCCCTCACACTATTTCTTCTTGTTCTCTTTCTTCTTGGTGGTAGGAGCCTTCAAGGAATCGGCAGAAGGGGGGGTTTAATCGTAACTGGCTCCTAGCCATGGACCCATCTCTCATAAACTGTCGAGGGCAAAGTATAATTAAGATTCCTAGAAATATCTAGGGGCTCTCTCAAAATTCTATCCTTAACTATTATCACGTTATCCAGGGCAGTGTAGTTAGTTATTCTTGAACTTAGGCTTTGAGTTCCACCCCAGAACATAATAGCACTCGACCTCGCTGTTAAAAGTGTATACGGGGGTTTGTGCCATCCTCGGAAATTTGAGGAAATTTTTATGGGATGGTCCGAGAACCTATTGCTAAGGGTCAGGATCCCATCAATCTTTGTATCCCCATGCATAATGACTATACTGGTAGAAAGGTAATAGAGGGATCTCAAAAGCTCGTAGCTAGGGGTTATTCCTAAGCTATCACACCAGGTCATAAACGCCAAATGTAAAGTATAACTTTCAAATGGATTTGGGCTAAGTTAACTTGGTGTTCCTCGAGAAGTTGAGAGAGGATAGGGGGTAAAGGGAAACAAAGACCTAACTTAAAATGGTGCTCGTAATAGCGCACCTACTGGATCTCAGGTCTTTGGGGGTTTTATCTTCTCAAAGGACCTCTAACTTTAAGTCCACCAGGAACCCTAATTGCGGACGGGAAAGTAGATAATAAATTGGAAATCTCCTTGGGGACCGGTTGGGGGCTTTCGAGGACATGGGTTTAAATTCTCTCTAAGATAAAGGGTCGGTCCTCCTTGTCCTTCTGAATCACGACCTCCCTTGGAACCCTCTCCTTTGACACCACTCAGTTCTAGTGGTAGCCCTTGGGTGGCGCTGGACAACTCGCTAGGTTCTCTCTATCTCCCCGGCCAGAAAAGTTGGAACCGATGCCCGAGGAAGGAATGGTGCCGAAATCTTGGAGGTGGGAGTTATGAACCCCACCAGTAGAAGAAACGGCCAAAACATAGGCCGGGATTCCCCATCCCCCCCAAAGGGTGTTTGCGACATTGGTGAAAATGTAAAATGAAAGCTGAGTAAAGGGGAAAAGGTGGACTTACTAGTCTTTTGGCCAGAGTGTTTGGTCGGAGCTCTCTGTGGAATTTAGTGAGAAAGAAGTACTCTAAGCACTCTGAAAGAGAAGAAAGCATGAGTGAGTTACGTGCTCATTTCCCTTCCACTTCCCTTATCGAAGCCCCCTTGAGAATAATCGATTGCACCTCCCGCTCCTATTCCTCACTGTCGAAGGCTCGGAGACTCTGTATCAATAAGCAAGACCGGAGCTGGCTTCCAAACGCTGGGGATCTGACACAAATTAGAAAGCCAATGACCAAACTCTCAACCAATAAAATTTAGTCGCAAGGTGAATCCAAAGCTAATTAGAAGGATCCTGAATCGACTCTGGGAATGAACCCCTGAAGAATTTGAGGGGCTTGAAAATCACACCCATGGGCTCAACAATGTATTCGAAGTAAATTGTCGAAAGGCGAGTCAACAAACTCATTGGGGTAAACCTAAAGTCGAAGACCAGGGCCGAAGGATGAATTCAAGGGCCAAACCCTCAACTTTCTAGGGGCTTATTGATAATGTTAAATTTGTACTGGGCCCAAGTCAAGGCCTAGATCAGCCGGCCCAGGTTCTCCATTGCACCCCTTGGGTAATAACCTTTGGGCCGGCCCAAGGGAAGAGTACTTGCATTACAAGCAAACAAAATAGTTTCCATACTTTCCAACCTATATAAAAGAGAGAGGTAACCCTACAAATTCAACTATTCATTCCTGATCAAAAGTACTACATTTTTTACTTGATCGTCGGAGCCTCTTAACCTTGAAACCTTCGGGGGCTTTGTTTTGCAGATTCTAGCTGCAACGACGCCATACACGACAGCAGCAATTTGGGGCGCATCATGCTGGAATGTAGATTTTTAGCACCAGTAGTGTATAGTGGTGCTGGAATCTATATTCTAGCACTGGTATACACTATCGGTGCCTTTGTAACTACGTTTCAGCACGCCATACTTAGGCACTGGTAGTCCAGGGGCCCAAAATACCGAGGCCTATGTACCAAAATACCGATGCCATAGGGGGGTCCCTGCAGTAGTGATGTTACATAAAGATCATCTCTAAAGTGAAGGACGAATGATTTAAATAGTAAATTCTACGTTAAAACTAAGGATGGATGTGGAGTGGATTTTGGTGGAGATTCGTCCCGCACCTTTTTAATGGGATGTGTATTAAGGTAGTTTTGATTGAGATGGAGTGGGATAGGGATGAAATTGGTACCCATCACGGGTAATGGGCCGGGCGTGAATACTTAGATTGATGTTGATAAGGGAACACTTAGTCTTGAGTTTGATGGGATATAGTTTCTTTCAATATTTTTTATGCTATGAAACATGTAAATGATCCCGAGTCTATGTTTACTCTTGATGTGATTGACCTGTTGGTTGATGATTTTGTAGAAAAGTATTCTATAGGTGACAAGCTTGAACAGGTACTCTTCAATGGATAGGAGGACAAGGACACGATGTTTGAGATGAATGAAACTATTCGCAAAAGCATTATGCAACTTTACTCTACCAAAGAATCCAACTCCAGCCACTTTCGGTCAGTATGCCCATATAGCCCAAATTGCTTAGAAACTTAAAAAATCAGCTCCCAGCCACTTTCAGTCGGTATACCCATACCACCCAAATCCCGCTCATAAACTCCAAAAATTAGCTCCCAGGCACTTTTGGTTGATGTGCCCATATCGCCCAAATCTCGCTCAGAAACTCTAAAATCTAGCTCCCAGGCACTTTTGGTCAATATGCTTATACTGCCTAGATTCCGATAAGAAATTTCAGAAATTAGCTCTCAGCCACTTTTGGTCGGTATGCCCATACCAGCCAGATCTAGATTAGAAGTGCAATATGTCTCTCAGTTGACATTAGTTAGGATGGTCATAACGCCTATCCGTGAACACACTTTTCCTCTAATTGAGAAAGAACCAAATGTGGAGTTGAAGATATTAGCTGAGCATCTCAAATATGCATTCTTAGTGGAGAACAAAACCTTACATGTCATGTATCCTGAGGGAATGAAGCTCCCCAAGGTCAAGGGAATGACACTTGCATTGCCTCCATATGGTTGATCTGAAAAAACCAACTGAGTCTAGCCTAAGACGTTAAATAAGGGTGTTGCTTGGGAGGCAACCCAAGATTTTAGTTTATTTCATTTTCTTTTTATTTATTTTCAAAGAAAAACAAACAAACAAATAAATCAGAAAAAATTTAAAATAGAAAAAAAATTATTCATTTGATTCTTTTAATTGATTTTAACTTGTTTTGTTGGTCTTAAACTACAGGGTTCCAAGAAGATCTCCAAAAGATGAAGGAAAGTTTTGAAAGCAAACCAAATCTAAACCAAGACATTAAATTTTCAGCCCTAAGTAGTCAGGATGCCCATACAGGTCGAGATTCACCAGTTGTCCCCAAGGCTAATTAGCCGCCTAGGGAGCATTTTTTTTCTTTCGTTTTTAGTTGCATTTTGGTACATTCGTAGAGTAATTGTATGTCATTATATTTTCTACTTCATTTGAATATGTTACCTCTTTCTTACACAATGAGGACATTGTATTGTCTAAGTGTAGGGTGGAGGTGTAACATCATTAGTATGTTTTTCATTATTGAAAAAATACATATTAGAAAATTTTGAAAAAATACAAAAAGATTTTCAGTTTTTTCATCATTTGAGTAAAAAAATAGCAGCCTTGAATTGAAAATCTGAATAATTAGAGTTAAAATTTGGTTTGTGGTAAGATTGAATAATTGTTTCCATTTGTGAAAGAAATCATGGATTCCTTATATGCGTTCTAGGATGTGAATGTGCAATAAGTCATTTTTCTTTTAAACTAGATATATTGTGAGGATTTGAGCCTTAAAGAGCAACTGCCGGAAAAAAATATAGGCATATATGATATAAAAAATGATCATAAGTAGCTCTTTATCTCTTTGTTGAGTGATCATATTTTAATATTCACTGCTTGGTTTGTGCCATGATTTTGAGACTATTTTTTATACTTGAGTATGAAAATGATAGAGGTACTTAGGAATGAGCCCTACTTAGCTCTAGTATATATTTCCTTCCTTACATTGATCCCCTAGTTTGCCCCGTTGAAGCTAGAAAACTCTTTCTTTGGTATTTAGTCACTAAATATTTAGCCAAGAGCCTTAGCCTTTTCTTAACCCTCTGAGAATATATAAGTAAACTAATATTTCGTGGGATATGGATTGGAATTGCATGGTGGGTTAGATATGGTTGATATTTTATGCTAATACATGATGGAGCATAGAGTGTTTTGGATTTACATTGATTGGGGAAGTGTATATATAGTTTTGGCATGAAACTGTTGTTCTTTTATGCCTTATAAATACTTGTAAATGCTACTGTCCAGAAAAAAAAAGAGGAAAAATGTTGAAAAAAATCTGATAAGAAAGAAAAAATTTCTGGTCAGCAGTATATTGAACTGACAATTTTTTAGAGCAATATGGGCATGGTTTAGTACTTGGTAGTGATGTTTATACTCCGTTGCTTATTAATGTTGTATTTTCATTCAAAGTATGAACATGGATGAGTATGAGGGTGATGATGAACTACTTGCATATTCACATATTTTAGCCTCGTATTCCCTTTATCCTACCTCTTTGACCCCATCCCCGTTACAACCTTGATAAAGACCTCATTGATTTGTACTCAAGTGTTCAAATACTACGGCGAAGATAGTGGTATATACAAACCTGTTGTGATGAGTATATAATATGATTTGTGTGATTGACCTGATTATGATTTTGAGAGATATTGAGTGATCTTGGTGAGACTGGACATTATTGCATATTTTTTACTAGATAGTGAGAATGATGTGATTTTATAAGCAAAGGCGAATGGTTTGTGGCATGATGGTTAATTGTGTTTTCATTCTAACTTTGATGGTTTTTTATTTTAGGGACGCTGTAGTTTTTTTATCTGAGTGTCACGTTTACATTATGTTTTGCATTTGCATATACTCGAGGGCTAGCAAAATCTAAGTGTGGGGTAGTTTGATGGGGTTTATTTTGCCATGTATTTTGGGTTGTTATTGACCTGAATTGTTGATTAAATCCTTGGATATTTATGTTATTTAGAATGTTATTGTAGTTTAGAGATTTAGAGGTTGAATTGTCAATTTGCTCCAGTATTCCAGAAACATGGAGGAAGTCACCATTTGTGCATGAAGATGAAGAAGAGAAGAATATGGAGTTGTTGGAATTAATGGAGATTTTTGGTGCTGAATTATGCCAAGTCAAAATACAGTAGGAGAATAATCCAGATTGATTTGAAGACTGCTATATGTTAGGAGAGAATATTGGGTTTATCTCTTTGAATTTTAAATAGTTAAGGAAAGACATATTTTATTCCTTACCTATCTTTTGACTGTAGTAATTTTTCCATACATTTTTTATTCATATGCAGAAGATAGGAGAATACACACGAGCAGTGTATTCTGCGCAGAAACACTATTCACATTTTGAGCTTTTTCAGTATTCTATTCGAACAATTTTCATCATTTGTAGCTTCCACCCATTTAGTAAACTAGTGCGGGCGATTTCACCAAAAGTATGTGTACTTTCCCGATCGAATTTTTCTGACAGATCTGGTGAGCTCTCTGAGCGCCGCCGCCATGGGCAAATCTGGCAAGAAAATGGTAACAAGAAGGGCATGAGTAAAGCTAGTAGGGGAGGAGGTAAGGGTAAAAGGAAAAAGGACTAGCAAATGTATTCGACGGTGATGAACAGGGATCGAAGAGTGTTTTAGTTAAGATGGAGGAAGTCACAAAATTGGGCAAGATTATTGTGCAGGAAGTGGCTTCTGTGAAATCTAGCAAGAGCAAAAGTATAGAAACTCCGATCAATTTTAGTGTTCCTGACAAGAGTATTGTACATGATCAATCGAGTAGCTCAGATGCAGGAAAAAAGCTATCGTGGGGGTGAAAGAATGGAGATGAAATCAAAATGGAGTTCGAGACAGAATTTGTAACTTGCTACCCTCTTTCCTCGGAGGCAAAGATTTACCTCCGTGGAAAGGATGATTCATTCGGATCGACATGAGAGTCATTGTTTGAGCCAAAACAACAAGAAGTGAGGTATTACGATCCTGTAAACATTGATGGGATGGTGATGGGAGAAATTACAATGGAGGATGTAGAAGAAGGAGCTAAGCAATGTGATATGAGTGTAATCTGCAAGGTGTTGGGAAGTAATCCACCCTACAAAGTAACATGGGGCTTTTTGCACAGAATTTGGTGAGGGGGGTGGGACTCGTGAAGATGTGGCAGCTAAGAAATGGTACTTTCATGACAAAAGTGACTTCGAAATTATGTAGAGATGAAATTGTTGAAAATGGTTTTTTTATGTTTGAAGGGAAACTAGTTGTAAGAAAGCCTAGTCTCAGAATTTTAATTTTGACGAGCCTGGAAAAGTCCCTGTTTGGATAAGATTACCTAATTTGCCTTTAGTTTATTGGCAACCTAGGATAATCAGTAAAGTTGTGAGTCCTTTAGGTAACCCAATTTGCCTAGACAAGGCTACATTTGAGAAGGATGGACTTACATTATCCAGGGTGAAAGTAGAGATGGCAATTTCTGATTCTGTTCCTGATAAGATCAATTTCATAAATGAAAGAAAAGTCAGTATATGTAGTGTTTGTGGAATGTATGGATGTAGTGTTTGTGGAGTGTATGGATGTAGTGTTTGTGGAGTGTATGGATGTAGTGTTTGTGGAGTGTATGGATGTAGTGTTTGTGGAGTGTATGGATGTAGTGTTTGTGGAGTGTATGGATGTAGTGTTTGTGGAGTGTATGGATGTAGTGTTTGTGGAGTGTATGGATGTAGTGTTTGTGGAGTGTATGGATGTAGTGTTTGTGGAGTGTATGGATGTAGTGTTTGTGGAGTGTATGGATGTAGTGTTTGTGGAGTGTATGGATGTAGTGTTTGTGGAGTGTATGGATGTAGTGTTTGTGGAGTGTATGGATGTAGTGTTTGTGGAATGTATGGACATCCTGGGGGAAAATGCAGGAAAAAAAAAGGCATGAGGAAGATAAGATGGGTGTAGGATTAAAATCGAAGATTTACCTACTTGTAAGGAAAAAAAGAGAGGTAACAACCGACGGGAAAGGTAGCATAGTATCTGGTGAAAGCAATATGTTGAAAATTGATAAAGGCAAAGGGGTGATAGAAAATGCTAGGCCAGGCAGCATGGACTCAGTTGTTAAATGTAAGCTTATAACTGATAAGGGCAAGGAGGTGTGGGAGTGGGAGTGATTGTTCAGGAACATAAGGGATTGAAGGATAAACCCCCTAATGATTAATAATCTTATTATCTGGAATGTGAGGGGAATAAACAAAGATGAGAAGCATGGTGTGATCAAGGAATTTTGTCTCAAAAATCAGGCTGGGCTTCTTGGCCTTTTAGAAACAAAATTTCAAAAAGAAAAAGAGTCAGAAGTTTGGGGGAAAATTGGTTTGGGTTGGAAGTTGGTTACAAATGGTGGACTGGTAAAAGGAGGGAGAGTCTGGTTAGCTTGGAGAGAAGATATATTTCATGTCACGGTCTGGAATATTGGGGAGCAATGGATAGAAACTGAGGTTATGAAGAAAGGCTCTGGTAGGAAAATATTTTTTACTTTGATATATGGTTTTAATACCGTTGAGAAAAGACAAGAGATGTGGAGATTTTTGAAAAACATAGGAGAAGGGGATCTGCCTTGGCTTATTTGTGGAGATTTTCATTCACCGCTTAATGTGGATGATAGGTTGGGGGGGAATGTAGTGGAAGAAAAGGAAGTGGTGGACTTTCAGGAAACAATGGAGCTAATGGAATTGGGGGAAATCAGAATAGTGGGTGCAATGTATACCTGGGATAATAGAAGGTCGGGAAAGGATAGAATAATGAGCAAACTTGATATGGGGCTTGTAAATAAGAAATGGTTGGAAGTCTTACAGGAAGCAGCATATGAGATGAGAAGTGAATTTATGTTTAATCACTTGCCTCTAGTGGTGAGATTCAACTGAAATGATGGGTTAAAGAAAAGGCCATTCAAGTACTTCAACATGTGGTCACAATCACAGTTGTTTGAAGTATTGGTAAAAGAAGTTTGAAGAGTTAAACAAATATGGAATTTGGAGGACTTGGCACAAGCTTTAAAGAGATTAGAAAAGCCACTCAACAACTTAAATAAAAATGAATTTGGCAGCATAGGAGAGACAGTTGAGCGGGCAATGGAAAAATGGAGAAGAGCTCAGGATGTACTAAATGAGAATCCTGATTCAAGTCAGCTACAAAGCACGGAATTTGAAGGAAGGAAAGAAGCTGAGTTTTTGCAAGAAACTGATTACAACTATCTGCAGCAGAAAGCCAAAGTTGAGTGTCTAAATGATGGGGATAGGGCAACTAGGTTGTTCTATTCCACATTGAGGAGTAGACAATATAAAAACAACATAATGGTGATGAAAGGTGATGAGAGACTGATTACTGAACCTGAACTGGTGGAATCTGTCTTGATCAATCATTCAAAAACCAATTAGGGATTGAGAAAAGGGTGACCAAAATTGACCATGAAGTGGTAAAATATGGAGGAGTATTGAGTTTAAGGAAACAAGTGGAAATGATCAGGCCTGTTAGTAGAGAAGAGATAGAGGCTATAATCAGAGGAATTAAGCCTACTAAAAGTCCATGCAAGGATGGTTTTTCAAGCAAGTACTTTAAGGGTACTTGGGCAACTACAAGTAGTCCCCAACATTCAAGCAAGTACTACTGCTAGAAGCAGTAGTAGGATTCTTTAAAGGTGACCACATTCCAAGTATCTTTAAAAATGATGTGATCACACTGCTGCCTAAAAATGCACAGCCGCAGTCCCCAACAGATTATAGACCCACAGTTTGCTGCTTTGTGGTGTACAAAACTATAACCAAAATCTTGTGTTGTGGATTAAAAGATGCCCTGCCAGAAATTGTGAGCATAATCAGTGTGCCTTTGTCAAAGGTAGACTGATAGCTCATAGTATGATGCTAGCTCAAGAACTTTTACACAGATATAACATTGATAAAATGAAGCCTAGGTGTGTTGCTCAAGTAGATACTTCAATAGCCTTTGATAGCATTAGCTGGGACTTTCTACTCAACTAGTAGGCAGAGCTGAAGTTTCCTAGTAAAATGATAGAGTGGATTAAAAGCATCACTATGAACTTTGAGTTGTGCTTAAATGTGAATGGTCATTATACTGATAGTTTTACAGTTAAAAGGGATGTGAAGCAAGGTGACCCCATTCCCCCTTACCGTTTGTTTTATGCATGGAGTATTTTAAAAGATTGATGGCTAGAGAATATGAACTGGGAAATATTGAGTTTCATCAAAGGTGCAAAAAAGCTAGAGTCTATTCTTTGTTATTTGCTGATAACTTACTGGTTTTCTGTGGTGCAAGTTGAAATTCTTTGGAAGGGGTAAAGAAAGTTTTGGGTGGCTTTAATGATGTAACAGGTTTCTCCATTAATGATAGTAAATCAAAAGTTTACTTTTCAAAAATGGATGAGGGAGGAAAGGTTGTATTGGCCTCTGTTTTGCAAATGGAATAGGGGGGGATTTTCTATGAAATATCTAGTTCTACCCTTGTCATCTGCAAAGTGGAGGGAAAAGACTGTCAAGTGCTAGTAGAGAAAATAAGTGGTAAATTCAAAAGCTGGGTTTCAAGAAATCTATCTTATGCTAGGAAATTAGAGTTGATAAATGAAGTACTCTCAACATTCCTGGTTGACTAAATTATTATTTTTGGTCCCTAACATTTGATTTTATACCATCTTTTGGTCCCTGGGACCAATACCGCTTCCTTTCAGTACCCAACAAATTCAAAATGATTTGTTTGGTCCCTAAGATTGTTTTCAAGGTGGTTTTCAGTAGACTAAATTGTTTTATGGTCCCTAACATATGATCTTATACAATCTTTTGGTCCCCAAAATTACCTGAAAACCACATTGGGGACCAAACAAATCATTTTGTATTTGTTAGTTGGTGAACAAATGTGGTATTGGCCTTGGGGACCAAAATATGGTATTGCATCATATGTTTGGGAACAAAGAAACAATTTAGTCTTTCTGGTTACTGGGCATCTGTAATGAAGATACCAGAGAGAGTTCATAAAAAATTAGTACAGATTTGTACTAGCTACTTATGGGGCAGAGAGGAAGGTCAAAGAGGTTTTACAACTGCTGCTTGGAGTTCTATTTGCATAGGTAAGAAAAAAGGGATAATGAGAGCGAGGGATCCTTTAACATGGAATAAATATGCATTGTGCAAACACTTACTCAAAAGAAGGATACAATGTGGATCAAATGGGTACAAGAGTATTATTTGAAGGGAGCAGACTTTGAAAGTTGTAGGTTTTCTATTTCAGATAGCTGGCCTTGGAGAGAACTAATGAAACTCATAACTCTAAGCTGAAAAGATGTGTGAACCAAAATGGGAAAGTCAAGAACTCTACAGTGTATGAATCCATGATTGGAGGAGTGGAGAATAGATCAAAGAATAGTCTGGTTTGGCATAGGAAAATCATGCCAAAGCAAAGGTTTTTCTTATGGATGGCGGTGAATGGGAAATTAGCAACAACTGATAGGCTCCAAGGGTTTAATATCCTAGCAGGTTTAAACAAGTGCAGATTATGCAATAAAGAGCAAGAAACAGCCCATCATTTGTTCATTGACTGTGATTATGTGAGAGTTGTATACAATTTACTGAGTTTGGAGGTTGAAAATACAATAAGAGATGTGAAGAGAAAACTGTGGAGACTTATCAGATGGAAAAAGGATAGAGACCATATGTTGAAAGTTTCAGTTTTCTACCAGATGTGGCAAGAAAGAAATAGATTTAATGACAAGAAATTTTTGAAGCGATTTTATTGGATTTCCAGGTACAATCCGAAGTGGAATGGAGATGGAAATCAAAGAAAAAAGTGCAGGCCCTGTAGCAGTCTTGTAGTATGTTGGAAAATTTATAGCAGCTGTAGTTTTCTTTTTTTTTTTTGCAGTTTTGGTAGTTTGCTGGGGAAGGAGTCCAAAAACGTTTCTGTACAGTGTCAGGGGTGAGGATCCAAATTTTGTAGATTGTTGAGCTTTTAATTCTAATGAAAATGCTTCATAAAAAAAAATCATCATTTATTGTTATGCTTTTGATTGTTAATTCAGTTATGTATTCTAGCTAAATTCTTCCTTTCCGATAAAGATCAATGAAGTATTGGCGTCGATTCTTATGAGATCTAGTTAGTTGTTTATGAGATCTAGTTAATTGCATGCTTGCATATGTTGTTCTTGATTATAATGTTTATGATTGCTTTCATGTTATTGAGTAGTGTGCAATATTTAATAACATGTTAGTTAATTTAATGTCAATTAAATCAATCATCCGTAATTGTAATTTCAATTCAATCAGTGGTAGGGAACAACCGTCTTAATTTAACGATCCGACGTCCGAGTTTGTTGGTATGAATTGGGTCTTTCTCATTCTTAATGCTGCTAGCATATTAAATCTATGGGTGGGTCTCCTGACAGGTGGCCTGTCCATATGGTTATGGATAGACCAATTATATTTTACCTTATACTCCCTCCGTCCCAGCTCTTTCTGCGGAGAGAGAATCTGGAAGTATTTTTAAGAATAGTACTATTTGAAGGCTTTGTGTGGGATATCCTGAAATTCTTAACTCTTTTCCTTTATTTTCGTTTAGATTAAGCCCAAGATTTGGTTAAATAGAGATTATGAAGGGTTATGGGATAATGTGGGCTAATAATATTGGATTAAAAAAAATAAAAAATTGGGTAAAAAATAAGGTAGTGCAAAAACAGCTGGGACGTCCAAAAAAGGAAAGAGTGCAAAAAGAGCTGGGACAGAGGTAGTACAAAATTTAGGATTTTTGAAAATATTTTTATATCATATATTTTTATATTTTCACATTCAAATACATATTATTACTTGTTTTAACTTAAAATACAATATTCAAATTTTATAAAAAAATTATAACATTTAAGGTAAAATCTCCTGAGGCTGTCTATAACCTTATGGAAATGATGCATTTCCTGAGACTTTCTCTTAAACCTATAGAGCGTCTCTTAGGTTATATGTTAGTTAGAGAAATAGTTAGTGAGAAATCCTCCTGATTATCGACAAGGTAAGGAAAGATTGGTTGCTTGCAACTATAACCAATTTGTATGCATACATTTAAAGTCATCTTTGCATCAGTGATCGAGATAGAAAGTCAGTACGGAATTGATCAAAACTGAAATTTTCTCATCATAGTTGAATCTTTTTGCAATCTATAACAAGTTCTCATTCTCATTTTTACATAATTTTTAGTTTTTACCATTCACTACCCTCATCTGATTCTTTTGGTCACAAATTGCAGATTAAAGATTAAGGAAAATTTCTTGTAAATCTCTTGGGAAACAAATTTGTTCGCAGCTATATTGGTCGGCATGTCCATACCGACAGCAAAATCCTGAACTGGAAATTTAGTTTAGAGCTCAATTTATTTTTGGTGTAAAATGCACACCATGTAGCAGAAATGAATATAATTTTTTTAGATAAAAGTAATTATAGAATGACCAAAATCCACGATCATCCAACAATATGAAGCGGAAATGAATACGAATATTTTAGACAAATATAAACATGGAATGGTTATAATCTATGATGTTACGATACCCGCTTTAAACCCATCCTACTCTCTCCGTCCTAGTAAAAATGACACATTTTTTCTTTTGATTTGTTCCAATGAAAATGACACCATTTTTTTTCTACCCAAAATGACAAAGAAATATGGTTAAATTGTCACTATATTTTCTTTAACCTCAACCATTTTTGGACGGAGTCTATTATTTTTAAAAATATTTTTATTTTTCTACACTTAATTTCTGCTCTTTCATCTCGATAAAATAGCAAATTAAAAGTAATGCTTTCATTTTTTATTTTTTTTTGGGATGGAGGAGTAGCTTAAAAGGAGAGACCGAGAGAGTATCATTATTGGGTCAACCCACCGCGTGACCGCGGGGCCAATAAAGATAAAGTAATGCATTAGCTTGCAGAATATCACTCTCAACTCTCTTTCTTCTTCCAAGCCTTCATTTCCTCTCTTGTTGCTGAAGAGAGAACAGAGGAGGAAGAGCAAGAGTCCAGAATCCGAACATGGCTGTCCCGGATGCTGCCGTGAGTTTCTTAGTAGATAACCTCACCCAAGTTCTCTCCTACAACTACCACCTGGCTGCTGATGTGAGGGAGAACATAGTGAATCTGCAAGGAGAGCTCTCCACCCTCAAGGGTCTAATGTCCGACTTCACCAAGTACAATAACGACGGTGATTACCTCAAGAACATAGTCGTTGAGATCAGGAAGCTTCTGGAGGAAGCGGAGGATGCTGTGGATACTTATGTGCTTCAGGCAGCTGTCCAGAAGTCGAGGAGCTTGATGTCCCGAGCTTTTCATAAGATGACGGACTACCCCATCGTGCTTCGCGATGTGGGCAGGCAGATCGAGCAAGTTGCTTTGAAGGTGAAGCAGATGAATGATGAGAAGGTCAAGAATGGGTACGAGGCATTGCAGCATCAGGCCATCATCCAACTTTCTCGAAAGTCAAGTGAGGTGATTTCATTTCCTTATTGTCTGATCTATGGAATCTGATTGCAGCTATGCTTAGATGCTTAAGTTAATCTTTGTTTCTTTTTAAGTTATTATAAACTGAGCATGTAGTTAAGATCGTAGGTGGAAATTAACATTAATGGGCTTTGAAACAGAAGTTGACTCCAACACCAATTGGTCTTCAGTTGCTTATGAATATTATCATGTTTATCTTAACTTTGGACTTATTTGGTTATTATCATGCTCAAAGGCTCCCAAGGTCGAGGAAGAGCATGTCATTGGGTTTGATGATGCAGCTAAAGAAGTGCAAGCTCTTCTCACAAAAGGACCCGAACAGCTTGAGGTCATTTCTATAATCGGGATGCTAGGACTTGGGAAAACCACCCTAGCTAACAAGGTCTATAAGGATCCTGAAGTCGATTATGAATACATGATAAGTGCCTTTGTTTATGTTTCACAAGAGTATGATAAGAAGGAGGTGCTCCTAAAGATTTTGAGATCCTTCATCAAAGTCAAGGAGGAAGTTACTAAGTATGATGAAAGGGATTTGGAAAGGTATGTTAGAGAACAGTTGACGGGAAAACAATATCTTATTGTACTAGATGATGTTTGGGATCCAAATGATTGGGATAGATTCAAAGATGCTTTTCCTACCAACAAGAAGCGTTGTCGAGTCCTACTGACCACCCGCAATGAATTGGTGGCGAAACATGCAAATCAAGGCAATGTCAAATCTCATTATAAGTTGGACTTTCTAAAACTTGATGGCTGCCGAGAGTTATTGAGATGGAGGGTTTTTCAGAAGAACTATTGTCCTAAGGAGTTACTAGAGTATGAGGTCAATATTGCTAAGAAGTGTGATGGATTGCCACTAGCTGTGGTGGTTATTGCGGGTATTCTTGTGAATCAACCTGATCGGGCTGATTGGTGGAAGAGCGTTGCGAAAAGTGTGGAGAACTACATTGCTAGGGATAAAAATCAAGCTGGCCAGGTTATTGACCTGATGTATAAACACCTACCAAACTACCTAAAGCCTTGTTTCTTGTATCTTGGTGTTTTTCGTGAAGATTTTGAAATTCCTATTTGGAAATTAGTGCGGTTGTGGATTTCTGAAGGGCTCATACAAGCAGGGGATTTTAACTTGGAGGACATGGCTGAGGAGTATTTGGAGCAACTTGTTTATAGAAATTTAGTGATGGTTGGACAAAGGAGGGCGAATGGTAAAATAAAGACTTGTCGTATGCACGATACCCTCCGTGAGTTTTGCAAGAGAGAAGCTCTAAATGAGAACCTTTTTCATGAAATCAAGAAAGATAAACTGAGCTTCTTTTTGTCTGGAAACCCAACTTTGGATCAGTGTCGTCGTCTGTGCATCAACAATGTTGACATTTTGGAATATATCTCTGGAACTCCTTCTGGTAAGTGTGTTCGTTCTTTCTTAACTTTTGTTAAAGAAGAAACACCCGTGGATGCAAAACATGTCTCTTGTCTCCCAAAGACTTTTAAGCTGCTCAGGGTCTTGGAGATTCAATCCCTCATTTTCAGTCGCTTTCCAGTTGAGCTCTGTAATCTCGTTCTTCTTAAATATGTAGCCCTGTCATCCAACTTTGCTACACTTCCTTCAGCCTTGTCTACCTTGTGGAATTTACAAACTCTTATAGTAAAAACCACTTCTCGTACCCTTGATATCAAAGTAGACCTATGGAAAATGGCACATTTCCGACATTTGCATACAAATGCATCAGCTAGTTTTCCAACTGCTACTGTTAAAAGTGATAAAAGCAAGGAAGATGCTCCAAATGATAATGTCCAAACCTTATGCTCTATTTCACCCGAGAGCTGTAAAAGGGAGGTTTTTGTTCGGTCTCCCAACATCAGAAAGTTGGGCATATTCGGGGCATTATCTAAGCTTTTTGAGGTAAATGCTGGATCGAGTTTCCTTACACATCTTCGAAAATTAGAGTTGCTTGAAAACTTGAAGTTGCTGAATGACGACATAAACAACAAACTGTACAGCCTTCCTGCAGTGAGAGAGTTTCCGAAGCAGTTAACGAAGCTTACCCTGATGAACACCCTATTAGACTGGACAGAAATATCCACACTAGGACAGCTGGAATGTCTGGAGGTTCTCAAACTGAAAGAATTTGCTTTTCAAGGAAGTTTGTGGCACACTGAAAAGGGTGGATTTTCGGTTCTTAAACACTTGTACATAGGACACACAGATTTGGTTGTTTGGGAGGCTTCTGTCGAACATTTTCCAAAACTGCAGAGTCTTGAACTCAATGGATGCGATAAGCTCCAAGCTATTCCACATGGTTTGGCGGAGATCCCAAGCCTTCAATCAGTGGTTCTTCACTGCACCAATCCTCAGGTTGCTTCTTCTGCGAGGAGACTGCAGGTGTTGAGGCTGAAACAAGCTGAGAAAGTCAAAGGAGAAAAACAATCTGAATTTAAGCTTTCCGTTTACCCTCCTGATCATTGATGTTCCAACTAGTTGCGGCACTTCTTTGGCAGGTTCGTATATTGATTAGTGCAGCTCAACTGTCCTTTTTCATATCATATCATTCATACTGTTCTGATTAAGATTAATCTGGCTGGAAACCTGCTTATTGTTTGCACGTTTTTTTTTCTTTTCTTTTTTGGATTGTCCAGCATGGAAACCAGATTAAGTGATTGTTGCGCGGAAGAAAGATTGAGCGCTCTGATTCCTTGTGAAGAGGGCCGACATCACATCTTGATAGCTGGTGTTTGCTTGTGTGTGTGTTTGAAGCAATGACTTGACCTGTACTAATACTTCCTAGGACTTTCATTTCCTTGTTTCTGGCATTTCTGTATCTCGTTTGTGCCTGTGACTTGATGACTTCTGGGTTTGACTTGAGATGTGCCACTCTCTGAACTTGTTTGGTTTGAAACAGTTTGATGTATCTAATGTTTCAAGAAACTCAAGACTTGTGGGAAGTTAATGTTGTTTCTTTTTTTAGCTGTACCAATAGGTCTGTCTTGTGAAATCAGTTTTGAAATTAAAATGTCCTGTGTTATATATTAATTAGCTTGTGCGAATCTCATTTGGAATTACTTCACAGTTGGAGAAAGAGGTTTCCTGGAACAAATATAGAAAGAAAGAGAAGCCGATCTGCGTGACCGGGTCCTCGTCCAATTTGTAAAGTGAATGCCACCAAAAGCCACCGCCAACCCCTCCTACAATTTGCAAGTAGAAAGCCACGCGTCTTGAACCTCCTCCTTACACCAGTATCTCCCTCAAACTTGCCGGCTTTTTGATTTGCAGGCGGGTTCTTCTTTGACCAGAGTTTCCGGATTCTCCAGATTCAATTCAGCTGCTCTCCCTTTTCCTTCAAATACTTTGTTTCCCTCGAGGTCAGGATTTTCTATGGAAAATGGAGAAGAGCTCTTTTGGTTCTTATGGGGGAAGCTCCGACTATCATAGCAGATGATCTGTTGGGTGTCTATCCCAATGGGTTCGATTGGAAGTCCAAGCTGTGAATGTTGGAAACAAGACTTACGTGATTGGTGTTATTGAGGATGACTCAAAGTTGACAATGGCGGTTCAGGTGTTGGATGAGTCTACTGGTAAATGGGTTATTCCGGTTGTATTCTGCTTTGGTTGTGAATGAAGACAGGATGCTAATCCTCAATGGCGGTTCTGCCCAGGATGACTGCTTCTGGTTTCTCGAGGTTGACAAACCGTTTGATAGAGATCAAAGAGAGAGACTTGGAACCGAGGTGGTTGCCTAGAGTAGAGGAGTTGTAGGTGATGCTAAAAGGCCCATCGTCATCAGCGGCCCCTCTGGAGTTGGAAAGGGCACTTTAATTGCCAGACTTATGGAAGAATTTCCATCACCGTTTGGTTTTTCCGTAAGCCATACCACTCGCGCTTCACGGCAGGAGCAAAATGGGATCCATTATCACTTTGTTGAACCAAGTGTGATGGAGGAAAGCATAAAAGAAGGAAAGCTCCTCGAGTTTGCTTCTGTTCATGGAAATCTCTATGGAACCAGTACAGAAGCCACTGAGGTTGTTGCAGGTGCTGGAAAGAGATGCATCCTTGATATTGATGTTCAAGGGGCAAGGTCTGTGAGGGCTAGCTCTCTTGAAGCCATTTTCATCTTTATTTGTCCTCCATTTGAGGAGCTTGAGAAGCGCCTTTGTTGGTATGCCTTGAATACTGTAATAGCCGCTTCTGCGACCCTGGCCTGGAATACAACTACATCTACAATTATGATAAGAATATAATTCCAATTCCAATTTGGACTGATGTTGATTTGGGCGTTCCAATCCCAGTTTGTTAGGGTTTAGTGGAGACAATATATAAAGTGTCTCTCTTCTCTCTGTAAACATTAATTATGTTCTGCACTTAGATAGGTAGAAATCTGGCCAATTTCTTGGCGTCTGTAACCTGCTACCTATTATAGTGAATCCGTCTCCCGTGGATGTAGTCAAATTGGTGAACCACGTAAATCTTGTGTCTTGTTATTTTCGTTCATATTTTCTGTTCTCTCCATTCCGCACAACAAACTGGTATCAGAACGGTTTCCTTTTCCGATGAGATCCGTAGTGGGTGTATCGGATTCTGGGCTCATCAGATCGGGGCTGATCGGGGCGAAAGATGTCTGGGTTGAACGTGAAGATCGATAAGTTTACCGGGAGAAACAGTTTCAGTTTATGGCAGATCAAGATGCGAGCTTTGCTGAAACAGCAAGGTTTGTGGACTCCGCTGACGAAGGATTTCGCGAGCAGTTCTGGCGATGTTGTGAGTCTGGAAGAAAAGGCACACTCGACGATTATGTTGTGTCTCGCGGACGAAATCATCACCGAGGTCTCAGATCAGGAGACTGCTGCACAACTGTGGCTGAAGTTGGAGAGTTTGTATATGACGAAATCTCTAACCAACAAGTTGCTTCTGAAACAACGCCTCTTCGGTCTCCGAATGCAGGAAGCTACGCAACTCAGAGACCATCTAGAGCAATTGAATACTTTGTTATTAGAATTGCGAAATATAGATGTGAAAATTGAAAATGAAGATGCTGCTTTGATTTTGCTAGTTTCTTTACCACTTTCGTATGAGAATTTTGTTCAGTCATTTATTGTTGGAAAAGATTCTGTGTCTCTGGAGGAAGTAAGATCCTCTCTCCATAGTAGAGAGTTGCGACATAAGGCAAACAATACAGGTACAGAAAGTCAGGCCACTGGCTTGTTTGCTAGTGACGGAAAGACAAAAGGCAAGGAAACCGGCAATAAGAAGAAGGGCAAGAAGTCATCTTCAAAGGGTCCCAAGGCCAATGATGTTTGTAACTACTGTAAGGAGAAGGGGCATTGGAAAAAGGAATGTCCGAAGAAGGCTAGTAAATCTGGGAGTACATCTGGTACTGCTGCTGTGGCTGAAGGGGATTTCAGTTCTGAAGATGATTTTGCTCTAGCTGTTACTGGGCAAAATAATCATTCGAATGCGTGGTTTCTTGATTCTGGGGCATCCTACCATATATGCCCAAGGAGAGATTATTTCTCAACTTATGAGCAAGCTGAGGGCATCATTACTACGGCAAATGGTGTTGCGTGCAAGGTAGTTGGGACTGGTTCAATCAAGATCAGGACGCATGATGGTAGTTTTTGTACTTTGAACGATGTCAGGCATGTTCCATCGATGACAAAGAATCTGATTTCTCTTCCTACGTTGGATAGAAAGGGTTTCGTCTACTCAGGGAGTGATGGAGTTCTGTGTGTCTGCAAAGGTTCTAGGCTGGTTCTGAAAGGTGTTCTGCATGGTACTTTGTATTTTCTACAAGGTTCCACGGTTATGGATTCTGTTAATGTTGCATCTTCGGAGGTTCACCAGGATGATATGACTAAGTTATAGCATATGAGGCTTGGTCACATGGGTGAAAGAGGGATGCAGATTCTATCGAAGTATGATCTTCTTGGTGGCCACAAGGTCAAGAGCTTGGACTTCTGTGAGCATTGCGTTTTTGGGAAGCATCACCGCAGCAAGTTTCCTAAGGCGATTCATAGAACAAAGGGCACATTGGATTACATCCATTCTGATTGCTGGGGACCTTCCCGAGTTGAGTCACTGGGAGGTCACAGGTACTTTGTTTCTCTGATTGATGATTACTCAAGGATGACTTGGGTTATCATGATGAAACATAAGAGTGAAGCTTTCTCGAAGTTCAAGGAGTGGAAAGCTTTGGTGGAGAATCAGACCGGGAAGAAGATCAAGAGGCTTCGAACTGATAATGGGCTGGAATTCTGCTCGTCTGAGTTTGATCAGTTTTGTAGGGATGAAGGGATTGCTCGTCATCATACAGTCAGGAATACGCCACAGCAGAATGGCGTAGCTGAGCGGATGAATCAGACATTGTTGGCGAGAGCGAGGTGCATGCTCTCTAATGCTGGTTTGGAAACGAGATTCTGGGCAGAGGCGGTGAGTACAACTTGTTACCTGATCAACCGCGGGCCTCACACGGGTATAGAGTGCAAAATACCTATGGAGTTGTGGTCAGGTAAAGTTGTTGATTACTCCAAGTTAAAAGTTTTTTGTTGTACATCTTACTATCATGTTAGTGATGGTAAGTTAGAGCCCCGAGCCAAGAAGGGTGTCTTTGTGAGTTATGGAGATGGAGTTAAAGGCTCCAGGATATGGTCTCCATCTGAGAAGAGGGTTATTCTGAGCAGGGACGTTGTCTTTGATGAAAATTCTTTGCTTAGATCTATGGTGAAGCCCACAGTTGTGCCAGAAACTAGTGGAGTTGATAAACAGGTGGAGCTTGAAGTCACTCAAGGTGAAAATAGATTGGAACAATTTGAGGTGAATCAAGAGCCACAGACAGAATCTGAGATACCGGAATCTCCACCACCAGATTCTCAACCATCAGGAGCTACAGTCCGTAGTTTAGCTCAGGATCAACCCAGGAGGGTTGGAGTTGGGGCGCCCAAGAGATATGGGTTTGAGGATATGGTGGGTTATGCACTGTTAGTTGCCGAGGAGGTAGATACTCATGAGCCATCCACTTACAGAGAAGCTGTTTCAGGTACTGATGCTGACAAATGGCTTGCTGCAATGGGAGACGAGATGGAGTCTCTCCAGAAGAATCAGACATGGGATTTGGTTCAACAGCCTCAAGGGAGAAAGGTAATCAGTTGCAAATGGGTTTTCAAGAAGAAGGAAGGAATATCACCTGCAGAGGGAGTCAAGTACAAGGCAAGAGTTGTTGCAAGAGGTTTCAGTCAAAGGGAGGGGGTAGACTATAATGAGATTTTCTCACCAGTGGTCAGACACACTTCCATCAGAGTGTTGCTAGCCTTGGTGACACATCAGGATTTGGAGCTCGAGCAACTTGATGTGAAGACCGCTTTTCTACATGGAGAGTTGGAGGAAGAGTTGTACATGACTCAGCCAGATGGTTTCCAGGTTCCTGGCAAGGAAAAGTATGTTTGCAAGTTGAAGAAGTCTTTGTATGGACTTAAGCAGTCTCCGAGGCAGTGGTACAAGAAGTTTGACAGTTACATGCTTCAGCTGGGATATACGAGGTGTGCTTATGACTGTTGTGTCTACTACAACAGGTTGAGAGATGGGTCATTCATCTATCTGGTGCTTTATGTAGATGACATGTTGGTAGCCGCAAAGAGTAAGCACGAGGTTCAGAAGTTGAAAGGACTTCTTAGTGCTGAGTTTGAGATGAAGGATCTGGGTGCAGCTCGGAAGATACTAGGAATGGAGATTCTTAGGGATCGAAGTCACCGGAAGCTTTTCTTGTCACAGAAAGGCTATATTCAGAAAGTGTTGGCTAGGTTTGGCATGTCTACAGCCAAGCCTATAGACACTCCTAGTGCTGCAAATATTCATCTCACCACTATGTTTGCTCCTCAGTCAGACGAGGAGAAGGAGTATATGTCTCGGGTTCCTTATGCCAGCGCAGTGGGGAGTTTGATGTATGCTATGGTTTGCACGAGGCCAGATTTAGCACAGGCAGTCAGTATTGTGAGCAGGTTCATGGGGCAACCGGGAAAGGAACATTGGCAAGCTGTGAAGAGGATCTTCAGGTATCTTAGAGGTACGTCTGATGTGGGTCTCATTTATGGAGGTGATACCGAGTGCTTAGTTACAGGCTACTCGGATTCTGATTATGCTGGTGATGTTGACACGAGGAGATCGATGACTGGTTATGTATTCACTTTGGGAGGTTCTGTGGTTAGTTGGAAGGCGACTTTGCAACCTACAGTGACGTTGTCTACTACGGAAGCAGAGTACATGGCTTTGACAGAGGCTGCAAAGGAGGGAATATGGCTGAAAGGACTGGTTAGTGATCTTGGTCTACATCATGATCAGGCTACTGTGTATTGTGACAGTTTGAGTGCAATCTGCATAGCCAAGGATCAGGTCCATCATGAGAGGACCAAGCATATTGATGTCAGATATCATTTCCTGAGGAGTGAGAGTAGAATCAGGGTGAAGAAAGTGGGAACTGCAGACAACCCCGCTGATATGTTCACCAAACCTGTTCCACATAGCAAGTTTCAACATTGTTTGGACTTGCTGAACATCAGAGCTGATTAGGTGCTCTATGGGCAGTCCCGGGAGTGGAGGGATAAGTCTGCTCATCTGGCACTGTAATGGTGCGTCTGGAGTTTCTGCTTTGAGGATTCAAGTCAAGGTGGAGATTTGTTGGTATGCCTTGAATACTGTAATAGCCGCTTCTGCGACCCTGGCCTGGAATACAACTACATCTACAATTATGATAAGAATATAATTCCAATTCCAATTTGGACTGATGTTGATTTGGGCGTTTCAATCCCAGTTTGTTAGGGTTTAGTGGAGACAATATATAAAGTGTCTCTCTTCTCTCTGTAAACATTAATTTTGTTCTGCACTTAGATAGGTAGAAATCTGGCCAATTTCTTGGCGTCTGTAACCTGCTACCTATTATAGTGAATCCGTCTCCCGTGGATGTAGCCAAATTGGTGAACCACGTAAATCTTGTGTCATGTTATTTTCATTCATATTTTCTGTTCTCTCCATTCCGCACAACAGCCTTCATTCAAGAGGAACTGAAACTGAAGAACAGATGCAAAAGCGACTCAGGAATGCAAGTGCGGAGCTTGAACAGGGGAAAAAACCTGGCCTCTCTGATCATATTTTGGTTAATGATGATCTCGAGACTTGTTATAACTCGATGAAGCCACAGAGAAAATCCTGGAGTCAGCCCCATTATTAGTCGAACTTCCTAGGGATCATTCGGTGTCGAAGATCGGTCAGATGATAACTTGTGGCACTGAAGAAGGACCATCCAAAAACATGTTTCTGCTGGATTTGTCCTCGCTCAAAGAAGAGTCGCTTGGGAGAACAAGAGGACTACATATTTATACCACTGCCTCCTTGAGGAATGGCTTAAATTAATGGTCATATAGCTGCTTAACGTATACACTTTTTACCACAATGCTTCACGGTATCCATTGGGTTCACTGTCTTCTTCGCACGAGCTATTTTCTCCTCTACTGGCCTATATTTCGCACGAGCTGCTTAACGTATACACTTACAAATTTGATCATCTTTGTGATCCAAACATGGAACAATTTCTTGACATATCAAACCCCGTGGCTTGGCTCTCTCTCTTACTTTTGTCTTCCATCCTCGGCCCTCAAGGAACCAAATCAAATAGCCCACAATTAATTATATTATTATATCAATATATATACCATGAAGAACACTTGGAATGCTTTACATGAAGGACATGTAATTTGTTGTCACAACATACATAATTAGAACAGAAAAGACCTTTAGTATAGATTAAGCGTATTTATTAATCTCAATTCAGTTGTGAAACACTAAAAAAGGCTACATTTTGTGATCTCCAATGATACGAACACAAACAGTTGAAAAGGTTTGCATTCCAAATTCAGAGAAATACCAAAAAGACAAAACCAATATATGCAGCAAAAGAGTACGCACATCCTTTTTTTCTTTTTTAAGATTAAAACCACCATAGGGTGGAGAGAAATGAATAAGGTCCCCAACCTTTTTTTATAAAAGAATATACAGAGTTTGAGTCCCCACGGACTTAGGCAACAAAGTTGCCTCCAAAAGATGATAGAGTATCTAATACTAGTGTTTGGTCCTATCCAAAATATACGCCAAAAAGTTTAGGAGATGCGTTTTCAAAATAAGTAATCTCCACCCCTCGTGTTAATTACTTTATTTGGTCGGGCATCTCCTAATCTAAACACTTAAAATCCCACGAGATGAGCGTAATTAGGATTTGTGAGAGTATTCATGCTTGATCAACTGAATCTTCATTTCCCATGAACTCATCACCTATGGAATGATAGAACAACCATCTTGTCCAGCATCCAATTCAGTTCTTACTATGTTGCTCCATATTACTTAACTTCAAACTCTAGTGTCCATGTTTGAAACGCAGCCCCAAACTTCAAACATTCATTACTGCTGCATATTGAGTTCGTTGGTGCCGTCGAGAGCCTGCCATAAGAGAAAATAGCAACAGTAATCTATTCCAATAGCTATCATAGAGAAATCAGCAACAAGAAACTGCAAGCAAGGTTCTGTTGTGAGGAAAACTACAAGCAGCAAGATGAATTATATGTTTAGGTAAGACAATAACCACCAATTCTAGTCGTTAATTCTTATACTAGGTATCCCAGCTGCATCCAGCATAATCAGGCCCCTAATTCCAGTAGAAACTGAATCTAGGTGGAACTGATCATCTTGCCTCTGAACAGCAGTTTTGGCCAGAGCATCTGCCACTGCATTACCTTGTCTAAGTGTATGCAAAAGGTTTATATTTCCAAGGCTCACTTTAGTTTCATAACATAATTCAAACAAGGGTCATGGAGCTTTATATGGATCCATAATATGCAATATAGCTTGTGAACTATCAGATTCAATTTCACAGTTATAAGAGGCTAGCTGTATGAGATAGATTCCTTTTTGAATAGCCAAAATCTCAGCCTCTAATGAACTGTGTGCCTTCATAGAAAAACTAGCCATAGTAATAACCCTACCATTTTCATCTCTGAGAACAAGACCTAGACCAGTAGAATTATCAGTTTTCCAAGCTGCATCCACATTTAGCTTAAACCCTATTTCCGGTTTATTCCACTTAACAACAGCTAGATTAGGTGCTGGTTTTCTTGGCCATTTTGGTAATAAACCTGACTGTGTCAACAGTTTGGTATCATCACAATTAGTGAAACATGGCCTCGCATAAAAGATATTGAAACTATACTCCCTAATCCTTGTTATGATGACTTGAATATTAGGGTCTGTATTATCAAACATTTTTTCACACCTAGCTTTCCATAAGAACCAGCAAACCACCATAGGTAAAAGTCTAAATAGGCAAGAATGCAATTTAGATAGAACTGGATATGTAAGGTAGTATGATAATCCATTCCAGAGAGTTGAAAAATGTGGTGGAGCTATCCCTATAATGCTGTGCATTTCATTCCAGATAAGAGTAGCAAAAGAACAGTCATTGAAAAAATGTTGGATGCCATCAGTATTATTACAGAACAAGTATTTAGAAGGAAGCTGAAATCCTAAAACTCTGAGGACATCATCAAAAGGAAGAAATGCATTGAAAAGTTTCCACATAAAGATAGATATCTTTTTCTGAGCTCTTGGATTCCATAACTTACTAAGAGTAGCAGAGGTACCTCTGTTGGGTTGAAGTAGCTGCTAATTTGAAAGAGAAATTTCCTGCTTTTTCAGGCATTCAAATGAGTCTATCCACTCTCTCCTCCCAGATTTTGGTCTCCTGCATAACAAGACAAATTTCAGGAATTAGCAATGGGTATATAGAGACAGAAAAGCTAGCCCTGTTTAGCAGGAAATGGCTAACAGTGCAGTCAATAGGAATGTTAGTAAGTTCCTGAGCACAATGATCCATTAGTGAACCTTTGCCTGTCCAATTTGATGTCCAGAAATTACATCTCCCATCACCAATAATAACCATGGAATTTCTCTCAGCTAAAGAATTAACTAATTGAATCCTTTTCCATGTTTGTGATTTCCTAGCAGTAGGGGATAAAGACCAAATAAATTGTGCCCAAGGTGCCTTTCCAAGTTGAAATTTCCACCACAATTTAAGAGAACATGCTCTTATAATTGTGGGGATTGATCTGAACGCAAGCCCATTCTGGTCCACTGGGTAGCACAAATTTGTCCACCTCCTCCAAACTCTTTTTGGACCCAGATCAGTCTCCCCCCAGAAGAACTTCGACATCATTTTTTCCAAATTTTTTACAACCTGAACTGTAGGCTTCATCACAGTCCAAATGTGTTGAGGGATAGAGTAGATACAAGATTTAATTAAAATCATTTTACCCTCAGTACTTAGCCATCTATTTTTCCAGTTTAGCAACCTTCTCTCAACCATTTCTAAAAGGGGATGCAAATGAGCATTTAGCACTCTACCTGTAAAAATGGGGCATCTCAAATATTTAAATGGAAAAGAGCCCTGCTTCATTCCTAAAATCTGTTTTGCCTGCCTTTTTTTAGCCACAGTGGCCCCCTTACCCAAGTAAAAATCACTTTTTTAAAATTCACTTTTTGCCCAGTGGTGGTTTCAAAAACCACTAGGAAAGCTTTCATCCGAATTAGGTTCAATTTACTAGCTTTCAAGAATATGACAATATCATCTGCATAACTAAGATGAGAAATTCGGATTGCCCCTTGAGGAAGATCAAAGAATTGCAGTTTACCAGAATTAAACACATAAGCTAAACTTCTTGTGAAAGCCTCAGTGAAGATATTAAAAAGAAAAGGGGATAGAGGATCACCTTGTTTAATACCTCTAGATGATTTGAAGAAACCTACTGGCTTACCATTAATCAACACAGAAAACCAAGCCTGGTGATGTTTTTCATGACAGAATGAACAAATTTTCCATGCAATCCAAACTTTAACAAAATACTATTAAGAAAAGCCCAACTAACCCTATCAAATGCCTTTGTTAAATCCAGTTTAATTACACAATTTGGATCTCTGTTCTTCCTATCTAAGAATCTCAGCATCTCGTTGAGATAAATAACATTATCAGAGATATCCCTGTGGCTCATAAAAGCTGACTGATGTGGGGATATGAGTTTAGGCATAATCAGTTTTAACCTCTCCATTAACAGCTTAGAAAATATCTTGTTAATGAAATTGGACAAACTAATAGGCCTGTAATCATCAAAAGAAGATGGAGATTCTTTTTTAGGAATAATAGTGATCCATGTTGCTGCAATTCCTCTAGGGATGGAAGAACCAGAAAGAAAATCATTTACGCTATCAACAAGTCCTGGCATATTATTTCCCAACTCTTTGTGAAAAATTTTGATGAAAAACCGTCAGGCCCTGGACTACTATTTTTATTTAAACCAAAGACTACCAATCTAAGCTCCTCTAAGGTAGCAGGCCTAATAAGCAAAGCATTATCCTGATCAGTTACAACTGACTCAAAAAGTGAGAGAAGAATTCACCATTTGAATATGCTAACGGTTCAGAAAGAAGATCAGAATAATAATTAATAGCCCCAGTTTCAATTTCATGAATATCATCAATCCAAGATCCATGTGAGTTTTTTATCTTAGAAATACTGAGTCTTGACCTACTTTCCTTAACAGAGTTGTGGAAAAATTTAGTGTTCTCATCACCATCTTTGAGCCATTTAATTCTGGACTTTTGTTTCCAGAATTTTTCCTATTCTTTTAGGGACCTTTGGAGTTGAGCCTGAGCCTGTTTAAGCTTAATCAATTCAGTTTCTGAACTATTTAAGTCATAAATGATTTCCTGTATTCTCAACTCCTCTTCTGCCTTTGTAACATTATCCTGAATATTTCCAAAAACAGTTTTGTTCCAAACCTTAATTTTGTTTTTTAACCTCTGTAATTTTAAGTAGAAACCAAGCATTCCAGTTTCAGACAGAGGTAATCCCCAACCATTCTTTATCAGAGATAAAAATCCAGGCCTGTTAAACCATGCATTGATAAATCTGAATGATTTAGGAGATGATGGAATAGAGCTACCAACAGTAAGAAGAAGAGGGGAGTGATCAGAGGCTCTTTTATTAAGTACTTGGATAGAAGAAGAAGGAAATTTTGTACACCATTGAAGGGTACTAAGTCCCCTATCTAACCTCTGAATGGTAGGGTTTCTAAGTCTACCATTAGACCAAGTAAAAATATTCCCCACAGTGTTGATGTTATAGAGTGCATTATCATCAATAAACCTATTAAAATAGTCCATGCTGGATTTTTTTGAAAACGAGGGACCTTTATACTCATTGAACGAAGATATTGTGTTAAAATCCCCAATGAGTAGGGTATCATTCATGTTCCTGTCACTTAAATCTTTCCACAAAATTTTTCTCCCAGCTACTGTTCTAAGTGCATAAACAAAAATTCCCTCCATTGAGGTATTTAGTTTATGACTATGAATGTTAACTGACAGAAATTGCAAATGATCTACTAACAGAGTAACATTGATTTGATCATTCCACATTAGCCATTGGCGGATCTATTGATACGCGAGGTAGGGCTCCAGCCCTACCTCGGTCGCCGGCCGGAGCTAGGAGGAGGCGAGACGCGCGGCTGAGCGCGTCTCCGGCGAGGCTGAGCGCGTCTCCGGCGCGGGCCGCGCTGCTCGCCGGAGAAGAAGGCCGCGCTGCGGCCTTCTTTTTTTTTTAATTCATACGACCTAAAACGACGTCGTTTCACGTTAGTGAAACGACGTCGTTTCGTTTGGCTTTGTTTTTTTTAAACCGAAGTAGTAAAACGACGTCGTTTCACGTTAGTGTTATGAAAAAAAAAAGGGCATCAGAATTAGATTGGGCCAAAAACTGAGCCCAATCCAATATAGCCCATTCCATTAATTATAAAAGCTGGAGGCGCGAGAAGGACAGCAAGCACAAGCAGCGCTCCTCCTTCCTCTGCCTCTCACTCGACACTCTCAGCCTCAGGCCTCAGCTCGTCGCGCCGCCGCCGCGCCACCGCCATCCGCCGCCGCCGCGCCACCGCCATCCGCCACCACCGCGCCACCGCCTCTCCAAACCACAGTAAGTCTTCTCTTCTCTAATTCTCTTTATGCTAAATTGCTAATATTTATTAATTTTAGGGTTTATAATTTATTGTCTTTTTAATTTATTTCTTCAAAACTTAAGTATATGTATAATATAATGTGAACATGATTTTTAGATTGGATGTTGAATTGAATTTATATGGTTGTATTATATATGATTGTTGAAATTTAGTTGAATTGCATAAATTGATTTAGTTGGAATTTAGTTGGAATTTAGTTGGAATTTAGTTGAAATTTAGTTGAAATTATAATTGTTTGATTTATTTTGTATAATTGTATGTGACAATGAAATTGTCAATTTGTCATAATCGGTTTATGGAATTATCAATTAGGGATATTTGTTAAATTGAATTTAGATGAATATGATTTTTTGAACTTTTTATTTTCATTTGTTAATTATCAATTAGGGATATTTTATTAAATTGAATTTGAATCGATGAAAAATAAATCAATTTACATAAACCGGACGCCGGACGCCTCTGCACGCCGGGCGCCGAAAATTTTTCAGCCTCCCCTGAAAAAATTTTCTGGTTCCGCCCCTGACATTAGCCATATTTCACCATTTGAAGCCTGCATGCAGTTAGTGAAGTGTAGATCTTTCATGTATTTTCCACATTTATCATTAATATGCCATGGTTCAATAAGGCATAATAATTGAATTTTGTGTGTTTTAACAAGATCTTGTAATCTACGGAGTGATTTTTTCATACCTCTAATATTCCAAACCATAAAATTGATTTTGATGGTTGTACTAATCATTTAAAACCTTTTTTAAAGCCTTTTGAAGATCTAGTGATGATCTTGTTGGGACTAAATTCTTTACCAGGGGACATTATCTTATTGAGCTGAGTGAAAAAATTATTTTTCCTAGACTCTTTAAGATCCTGCATATTATGAGTATTTTTAGGACTACATACCTTTGCTGTGTCTACCTTTTCATTACAGTCAGTATTTTGTTCCTCAGTGGCTTGTGAGAAAAGGAGCTCTTCAGTATGCTCCTCCGTATGCTCCTCATTATCTGCAGCAGCACTTACTTCTGAAGACTCCGCGTCCTGCTCCTCTTCATCCCTATCTAGCCCATGTAGAGGGAAGAATCTGTTATTCCTGTGGCCTTCTTGGGAATGGAAAGACATTTCTGGAGAAGATCTCCTTCCGATCTTCTTATAATCAGTCCAGAGATCATCCTTGGAATAGTTCATCCTGTAGACAGGGTTGGGTCTAAAAGAGATCATTTCAGGAGCAAGAGAGGTAGCTCTATCCCTACTAACATTTTGAACCCCAGAATTATCATTGTTTGAAGTCGACTGGAGAAGCTCAGTTGAGTGTTGGGTGTTTGAGGTTAAGAGGGAGGGGGGGGGGGGCTCAGTTGAGAATTGGGCTTTTTTTATGATGTTAGAATTCTCAGCACCCGGGGAGGATATCCCCTTCACAATCTTACCCCTAGGTACATAGTAACTTTTCTTCTGCTGAGTTTTAAATACCTTATCCTTTCCCACCGTTGTCAAACCAGATGCACCTTCTTGAATAATCACTGGATCCCCAGAGCTTGTGCCTTTCCCATCTGTTCTATTGCCAGTGTTTCCTTTCACTGGCAATAGAACAGATGGGAAAGGCACAAGCTCAGGGGTTGCACCAACCAGCCATATTACTAGAATCTATAACAACTACAGGGGTTGCACCAAGATTGGTATCCTTAGCTTCCTGATTAAGTTTCTGACCAGTTGGTTTATATCTACTTCTTCTAAGTTCAAGATGTAGATAAATACAGTTCGAGTCATCATGTCCAATAGACTGACGATGATCGCAGTATAATGGTAAGTCTTCAAAGTCAATAGGGAGCTTTAGAACCTTGAATTCAATTCCATCATCTTCAATACCTACCCTAATGAAACCAGGGAGTTTTTTTCCTAAGGTCCACTTCTATACATAGTTTCACAGCCGATGGCCTAGTAACTCCTACTGTTGCAGCATCCATTTTAATGAATTGTCCTATCTGGTTGCCCATACTCTGAATCATGGTTTCATTATAGAAGAAAATAGGCACGTTTTTAATGGTAATCCATACCGGGACAATAGATGATTCGGTATCTGGAGAGAAATCTAAAGACCACTTGAGTACCCTCATTGAAGCCCCAAGAATGCTCCACTGCCCCTTTAGCCACATCCTTTGATAATCCTCCTTATCCTCAAATCTAATCAGAACATGACGGTAATCAATCGAACCCAGTTGAAATTTCCCTTTGAATCCAACTGACTTGAAAGCTTCATTAAGTTGCTCCATAGTCGGCTTTCATCTTATGAATTTACCAACTAGAGCGTTGCTGTAGTGGCCGGGGAGAATCTCAGCTTCCTTTCAAGTAACAATACATGTGATGTCTCCCTTGTAAGTGCTTTTTGGTGTGATTTCTGGGTTTGATGGCAAAGAGGCATAGAGAGGAGGAGGTCGATTAGCTAGGGCTTGAAGGAAACTCCTGTCCGGGTGGGTGCCACCGCGTTTCAGCGGAGGCACCGCCATGGCGCGGTGGAGAACAGTAGAAGTTTGGGCCCGTTATGATGTTAGAACGGATATAAAATGGTTAACGAAACTGGAATAGTACAAAATTTGAGTGAATAGTACTTGGTTTAGAGAGAAGGGAGAGAACAAAGAACTAAGAGAACGCACATCCTAATTGAATTTGATATTTGGGAACTTATAACTACATTACGCAGACATACAATAAACTATTGAGTTTGGCATGACTGTAAGGTGCTGTTACTGCAATAGTATATTCTGAAAATATGCTAAGCTCCCTGACACAAGTGTGATTAAGAGAGTACATTGAATAACCGTACCTAAAGCCACAGAACGTATATCTTTCTGAGATGCTCTTGAATCCAAAAAAAACATCACCACACGATTAAAGCATCAATTTAGCAGCCAGTTAACTAAGTGCATTATAAACAATATTGCATAATACATACATTTAATATGTACGTGACAAAGTGCGTTATAACTTTTATCAAAATAAATAATTCAAGCTCTGTATTGTTTGCTTTATTAGACACTTCTCTCAGCTGACCAACTTAAAACACAATTAAGAGTACCATTGTGCAACATTAATTAGTGTTTCTACAAATGACTACTGAGATATTGATGCACAGAAATTTGAGAGATGGCATAGACAAAACAGAAACAGCAAAGCCCGGACTAAAGACAAATTACTTCTCATAAAGTGGGGAAAGCACAGTAGTCTATTTCATAAGAAGTCAGAAATGTGTAATGGCGTAAACAGTAATTAGTGAATAGTAAATGTGAACAGTGAACAGTGAATAGTAAAATCGTAGCAAAATTAAGTAAGATTAAAGAGTAAATAACATAAAAGAGCAATCAAGTACTAAATAAACAAAGTAAGTAAATAGATTAAAACTTACAATATATTGAATGAGATTTGCGCGTGTTGAATGAACTTTTAAAAGATGGCTTATAAGTAGGTGACAAAAATAGAACAAATACAAAAATCAGGAAATAATGAATAGTGAACAGTAGTGAATAGTAAACAGCAATGAATAGTGAACAGTAATGAATAGTGAACAGTAATGAATAGTGAACAGTAAACCGTAATTAGTGAATAGTAAATGTGAACAGTAATAGTGAATAGTGAATAGTAAACCGTAGCAAATTTAACTAAGATTAAAGAGTAAATAACATAAAAGAGCAATCAAGTACTAAATAAACAAAGTAAGTAAATAGATTAAAACTTACAATATATTGAATAGGATTTCAGCGTGTTGAATGAACTTTTAAAAGATGGCTTAGATATGATACAAAAGGTTATTACAGGGAAGACTTTACAGGATGGATGGCTTGTACAGGGTTCTGGAGTTCAAGATTGAACATTGAACTCAGATGGAGGAGGTTTATAGAAAACAAGAAGGTGCGATTATTCAAGCGTATCTACAACTGCTCTAACTTCCCCCCCATATATAGAAGAGAATGGGTGCTAATCTATTACATTGTGGAATCTGGATTTGAAATCCATAGTGGCCTTCTTTAATGCTGTTTGAGATGATGGGGTGTGGGGTCCCCCATTATTTATTGTATGGCCGCTTTGTTGACTTTCTTGGCTGATCGTGGAGTCTGGATCCCTCCAATATCCTGCTTTGTTGAATTTGTTAGCAGCTTTGTTGAATTTCATGGCTGGTCGTGGAGTCTGGGTCCCTCCAATATCCTTCTTTGTTGAATTTGTTGGCTGCTTTGTTGAATTTCATGACTGATCGTGGAGTTTGGGTCCCTCCAATATCCTGCTTTGTTGAATTTGTTGGCTGCTTTATTGAATATCTTGGCTGATCGTGGAGTTTGGGTCTCTCCAATATCCTGCTTTGTTGAATTTGTTGGCTACCTGCTGAAATGTGTCCTTGGTGGTTAGATTCAAAGATCAAACGGGTCTTAACCCATCGGACCTCCAAATGGATCTTCTTCTGGCTTAACTTATTGACTCTTAACCTTTCTGTATATCTCTAATATCTTCTGGAACTCAGCATCGGCTTCGATCTTTGGAATATGTTCTTCTTGGATCTGTTGAATTGGAGTAGGTTGCTGTAGAATCCTTGGCACTTGCTGCAGAGGGGTTCTTGCGGATAGTTGAAGTGAGGTAGAAGGATTGCTGATCTTTAATTTGTGACCATTGGTTAAATAGTAAGTAGCTGCCTTTTGTGAACAAAACTCAGGGTTGTAATTAGCCCACCATTTTATCTTAAATTGTCTGATTAATGATAAGGGCATATTTGGGTGGAAAGGTTTAATCTGAAAGCTCCGGGGAAAAAATTCATGGAACTCTGAATATGGAATGGAACTGTAAAGAGTGCTGAAATGGTTTGGATTTGTTGCTAAGTTTGAATGTCTCAAACCCTGTTAATACAGAGTCAGGGAGAATATCTGGTGATGGTCCAAATTTAGCCACCAATCATAGAACCAATGTGGAATGTCTCTGTTAAACTGTTGATGGAAGTTTATAAACCAGGAATGGTCAAACGACCTGATATAGAAAGTTCTATACTAAGCATTCATATAATCTTCATAATTAAATCCTTTGGGGATGTAATTTACAGAAAAAGTGTGGCTGGAATTAACATTGTGGAAGTGACTAGGCTTGAGAATTTGTTTAATATAAACTTTAGAATAATCAATTCTGTTAGGATCCTGTTTTTCTGCATATGCTGAATTTCTATTGATTGAGTATCTACGAGGATGAGCTAATAACAATTTTGGGTTTTATGGATATCATCTGCCAACCATAAAGAAGTTGGCATGAAAATATTTGAAACAAAGGTTTTAAGATGAGGAATATCTGGCTCAGTTCTGAATTCGGTGATAAAGATATGTTCTAGATATGGTTTGTCAAAATAGGAATGGCTGGAGATTGAATTTGTAGGAATGGATTTTGAGGTTGGAGTAAAAGGTCTATGTGGAGTCGGTGTTATGTAATTGGAAGATACGACAGGATTATGGGTTAACTTGGAATAAGGATTCTGGGCCTTAATTGAATAAGTAAGTGGTGGAAATTCTGGACTAATGGTTGTTGGGACTAATGGTTTCGGAATTTCATAGTCCTTGGAGGATTTTGAATTGGAAGATCCTGAGAAACTTGAATTCTTACTCATAGTTTCCTGTAAGGAATTCTCGTGTCAGAAAATCTGGGAGAAAATTATCTTTTCCTTTTATAAATTGGATATCAAAATCAAAAACTGATAAAATAGCTTGCCATCTGGCAAAAATTTGTTTTGAAACCAAGTTTTTAACATCTTTTTGTAAAATCTTTTTTGCAGATTTGCAATCAATTTTTAACAAGATTTTTTTGTTATACAAATCATCTTGAAATTTTGAAATACATAAGACAATAGATAAAAATTCCTTTTTAACTGTGGAGTAGTTAATTTGTGCCTGTGACCAATTTCCTGAATAATATCTAACTATGGATTCTTTTCCTAAATACAATTGTTTTAATATTCCCCCATATCCTAACCCTGATGCATCTGTTTCGACAATCATAAATGCTGGTGGATGTGGAATGCCTAAACAGGGTAATGATTTAGCCCTTGACTTTACTTTTCTGACAATTTTAGTATGTTCGTCTGTCCATGGGGATGGATTAGTTTTTAACCTATCGTACAAAAGTTTACATGTTAGTTGTAATTTTGGGAAGAAATCTGCTATATAATTTAGACATCCTAGGAATCTTTGCAATTGAGTTTTATCTTTGATTTCATCTGGAAATTTGTCTGCAAATTCTATTGCTCGTTGGATTGGAGTGATTGTCCCTAAATGAATATGATAGCCTAAAATTTTTATATTTGTTTGAAATAATTTAATTTTTGTTTCTGATATTACCAACCCATTCTTTTTAATGATGTGAAGTAATATTTTTAAATGTTTTATATGACTATCTATGGAATTAGAATATACTAATATGTCATCTATATACACTATAACAAATGTAGAATAGGGATTAAATATATCATTCATGATTTTCTAAAATTCTGATGACGCATTTTTAATGCAAAGGGCATTACATTCCATTCATATTGTCCGAATGGAACTACAAATGCCATTTTGTATTTATCTTTTTCGTCTATCTGGATTTGCCAGTATCCCGACTTTAAATCAAATTTTGAAAATATTTTTGCATTAACCAATCGATTGATCAAATCTCTTTTATTAGGAATGGGATATCTAATCCATTTTAATCCTTTGTTTAATGGTTTATAATTGATTACTAGTCTTGGAATTCCTCTTTCTTTTTCAGCTTGTTTATTTACATAAAATGCTGAACAACTCCACAGAGATTTGCTTTTCCTAATTAGTTTTTTGTCTAAATGACTTTGGATTTCTATTTTGCATAATTCTATTAATTATGCATTCATTTGGATTGGTCTAACCTTAGTAGGTATATTTTGTTCATTGAAATCAGACTCATATGGTAACGAAACTATGTGTTTTTTTCTATTCCAAAGAAGGTATCTAAGGAAGTTTCATTACCTATTTTTGAGAACCCGATTCTATTTAAGGAAGCTAATATTTCTTCATCTAAGCAACAAAATCCTTCCTCTAATAACAATCTGATAATCAAAGATAAACCAGAATGATAGTTTTATTGAAATCAATGCTGGTACTTCTCCTTTACTCTCTTCTGATTATAAGTCTAAAAATAGGATAAGATTTAAAGATTCAACCATCTCAGATGGAGTTCATAGATCAGGCTAAAACTCTGAACCTGAAAACACATTTGAGGTAAAAATAACTCAATCACAAGGATCCTTTATATCTGATATGGTTGCATCCCAAAACAGATTTAATGCACTTCTCAAATTACCATCAGATGAGAATCCAGTTGGTAAAAAATATCAGACTCGAAAGTATTATCGAAAGGATTATACTTCAACCCCAAAACTATATTAACTAGATCCTCAATGTCCTCTAAACATTAATTTTTTAATGGACTTAAATCTTTGTATATGGAACATTAGAGGAATAGGTGATCAGGCTTCTAAAATAAGAGTTAGAGATATTAAACACAGACATCACACTACTCTAACAGCTTTAATTGAACCAATCTTGGAAGCCTATCAGTTATCAAAAATTGTTTATGACTTAGGATATAAAAACTTTTTCACCATTCCTGAATGTAAGATTGGCTTTTCTGGGATGATTGCATCACTGTTGATATAATCAAATCCCATAAGCAATATATCCTAGCCAAAATAGTTCATCCTGCAATTTATAAGGAGTGCCATATTGTTTTTGTGTATGCTAAACACTCACAAAAAGTAGAAGCTAAACTGTGGGACTCTTTAGTATCTTATAAAGACACCCCCACAGTTAGTTATAGGAGACCTTAATGTAATTGATGCCCAAACTGAATATTTAGGACACTCTATTCCAGATCCTAAAGTAATGGCAGACTTTAAAATTTTCAAATCACTTGGTCAGTACATTAATTTTCCAAACTGCAGGGAGCCTATATACTTGGACTGGTATGAGACATAAAGGCAGAGTGTGGAAGAGATTAGACGGAGGAATGGAAAACTCTTCATGGTTGGAGTATTTCCCCACATCACACATAAATGTGATTGTTAGGGAACAATCTGATAATTCGCCTTTAATCCCACATTAAGTCTCAAAACTTGGTTTCTAGTCCTAAATCATTCAAGCTTCAGAACTGTTGGATTGGCCACTTAACCTTTAATCAGCTGATTCAGAACTCTTGGCAGATCAATTCAAACCTTTCAAGAATGGAAATTTTTTCTTTTAAGTTAAAAAATACTAAGCAAGCTTTAAAATCCTGGAACAAAAAATATCTTTGGCATTATCTTTGATAAGGTCAAGACCTGTGAAGAAGTTTTCTTGAAAGCTGAGCTGGATGTACAAATATTGGAGAATGATGCTAATCTAATTGCTTATAATAAGTCTAAAGCTAAATTAACTTTAGCCCTTTCCTAGCAAGAAACTTTCTGGAAACATAAATCAAGGATATAATGCTTAAAAGAGGGAGACTCAAATACTAAATTCTTCCATAATTCAGTAAAGAAAGGCTAAACATTCTAGACAATTTATAGCATCTATTAAAGATTCTAATGGAGTTTGGCTAACTGATCAAAAAGCTATTGGAAAGGAGGCTGTAGACTTTTATACAAAGCTCTTATCAAAGGAAAACACTGATAATTCTGGCATTCATACTGTGTGGCTGATAGAAAATGTTCCTGACATGGTGACGGAAGAAATGAACTGTAAATTAACTCAACCAGTCATAATGGAAGAACTATCAAAATTTCTTTCATCTATGGACAGTGATTCTGCCCTAAGCCCTGATGGTTTTTAAGGATAATTCTTTAAAAATAGCCGGGACATAATAAAGTCGGATTTACTCCTTGTAGTAAATGACTTTATGGCTAGAATTCCCATCCCTAAGGCGATATCCTCTGCTCTTATAGCTTTGATTCCAAAAAAATGAACTAACAGCCCCCTTCAAAGATTTTAGGCCTATAAGCATATGTAACTTTGTAAATAAAATATTTTCAAAGTTACTCAGCCTCAGATTGAAACCAATCTTTTTTTTTAATAAAAACCACCATTAGGTGGGGGGATTTTATTATGGCTCCCCGAGCCTCCAAATTGGGATTTAATTCCCCTAGAGTCAGTCAAATAGATGGATACATGAGAGAATTGGACACTAGTTATAACACTTCCAACAGGCATAGGCTTATGCCTTATACAAAAGAATGCCTGTACAAAAGAATGAAGAGTTTGTTTCTCCACACATATATGCAAATAAGAAAACAGGAGTAGCCCTTCTGTTTGTGTAAGACCCCACAACCCCTAGTGTCGAATTACACTCCAGCCTAGCATGTCCTGTTTTATGCCCTGATTCTTCTCCAAGAGTGTAGGTTATCCTTCAAAAGCTTTTCTCTCAGTTGTGGGATGCTTCTGAGATCAGTGAAATGCTGTGATTCCCTCCTCTGCTGTCCAAACTTTGCTAAGAAGTCTGCAGGTCCATTGATTTCTCTGTAGATATGGAAAGCTCGAAAACTGTTCTGCCTCATTAAGTCAGCCACTTGTCTGGCCAGTTGTAGACAATTCCATGGAGGCTCCAGTTTTCCATTGATGATGCTCACTGCAAGTTGACTATCCATCTCCAATGAGACATTATTGAAACCATTTTCCACTGCCAATTGAATGCCTTGAAGGGCTGCTTGAAGCTCCACCTGCAAAGGGGAAACACCCTGTGTTAGTTTGTAAAAAGCAAACCTGAATCTACCCCCAGTATCTCTTATGAGACCCCCAACTGATGATGACTCTTGTTTAAAAGATGCATCAACATTCAATTTGAAACCACTATCAGGGGGCTCCCACTTGATGGGGATTAGTTTTGTAGGTGGGGGCGGATTCAGAACAGAAATTAACCCTCTTTGAATCCATATGCAATCAGAGAGATGGGCAGAAGCAAATGGCCTAGCTATAGAGATGAGTCTACAATTTGCCTTAACTTGATTCCAGGTATGTAGAGGAGTTTTCTTAACACCCTGGTATAATGCCTGACCCCTTGTTTTCCACAGTTCCCATAGAATTAAACAAGGCAGAGAGCAGCACAGAAAAACATGCAATTTTGACAGATGTGTAATATTCCAGTAGGTTGTTAATCTATCCCATAGATTAACAAAATGGACCTGTGGTAGTTCTAAAATAGCATGCATTTGTTTCCATATGAAAGAGGCATAGGGGCATGTGTTAAAAAATGTTGCAAAGTGTCCTCATGCTCACAGAAAGGACACTTGGATACATTAACAATCCCAAAATCATTGAGTATGTCATCCATAGGCATCAAATTGTTAAGAATTCTCCAAGTAAGGAATGAAATCTTCACTGGTAAGTTTAGAGACTGTACCTTCTTCAATGATGTAGATTCTCTATGCCTGTGTCTCAGGCTTCTATAAGCACTTTTAACCGAAAACTTACCTTGTGGGCTTGGGGTCCAAACCATGATATCCATATCCTCAGTGAAAATGTGTTCCCTTTGCATCTCCTGTAAAATATCAGCAGAAATGTATGGTGCCAAAAAAGATAATATTGGTGCCTTATTAGTATAGAAATCTCTAACTGTCAGATCAGGATGCAAGGGGCCAATACTACCTAACTTGTCAATCAGCATTCCATAGCCTAGCCAATTGGAACCCCAAAAACTGCAGGTACCTCTTCCTAGAATGATTCTAGTATGGTTTTCTGCAAAGTAAGAAACTGACTTCACTCTCTTCCATGCATCAGAGGTTCTTCTATGGCTTGGGAGGGACCAAAGAAACTTGGTCCAAGGTGCTGTGCCCTGCTGCATTTTCCACCAAAGCTTGAGGGAGTATGCATCTATAATGGAGTCTAAATTTTTGAACCCAATCCCATTTTCTTCTTCTGGAAAAGCTATTCTTTCCCAGGATCTCCAATGCTTATGCTTCCTTCCTTCTGTTTCCCCCCATAGAAAATCTGAGCATAGCATTTCAATTTTCCTGAGGTTGAAACTTGTTGGCTGCATCACAGCAAATACATGTTGAGGTATGGAGGAAAGAACATACTTAATTAGTATTATCCTTCCACCTTTGGATATCCATTTTGAGTTCCATGTATGTATTCTAGCACTTATAGCTTCTAAAATGCCATGGAAATGTGCATTTAGCTTTCTACCCTTGTAGATAGTGCAGCCTAAATACTTAAAGGGGAACCTACCCTCCTGCATTCCCAAGATGCTCTTAATTTTTCTTTTTTGTGCTCTACTGCTTTTGTCACCTGTGTAAAAATTGGATTTCTGCATGTTTACCTTCTGCCCAGTTGCCATTTCAAAGGAGGTGATAAATGCAGCAAAATTTTTGAGAGACTTGTCAGTTGCTTTAAGAAAGATACATGTGTCATCAGCATAAATCAGATGTGTAAGTGGGGTAGTGTGCTGTGGCAGATGAAACCTAGCTAATGTACCAGACTCAAATAATGCATGAAGCTTCCTAGACATGAGTTCAGTTAAGATGTTAAACAGAAAAGGTGACAGGGGGTCTCCCTGTTTGAGTCCTCTTGATGGCTTGAAGAACCCATAAGATACTCCATTTATTATGACTGAAAACCATGCAGATGCAATATTAGACATAAGTATTCTAACCAAAGAGCCATGAAATCCCAGTTTAAGCAGTAGAGAATTAAGAGCAGTCCAGGAAACCCTATCAAAAGCTTTTGTCATATCTAATTTGAGGATAAGGTTGAGACACTCATTATCTTTCTGCAAAAATCTAGTAGATTCTTGCATCAGGATAACATTGTCTGTTATTTCCCTCCCTTGAAGGAATGCTGATTGTTCACTTGATATAAGTGAGGGCATCAGCTGTTTTATCCTCTCCATCAGTATCTTGGAGCAAACTTTATTGCTAAAGTTTAAGAGACTGATTGGTCTGAACTCACTGAAGGTTGAGGGGTGCTGATTTTTGGGGATAAGGACTATATGAGTGGAAACCATTGCCCTTGGAATTGGTGTACCAGCTTGAAAATCTCTTACTGCCTCAGTAAGGTCTTGGGCTATGATGTCCCAACTGCTTCTATAAAACAGTCTATGGAAACCATCAGGTCCACTTGCACTGTGTTCTCCAAGACTAAATACTGCAGCTTTGACCTCATCAGTTGTAACTGGTTTCAAGAGCTCTGTATTGGTCTGAGGAGTAATCAAGGATGGAATGTCTTTGAGAAAAAATGCTAGGTTTTCACCATGCATGTCTATATTCTCATCGTGGAGAAGATTTGTAAAAAATCTTTCCCCTGCACTTCCAATAGCATCCTGGTCAGTTAACCAGTTTTGATGCTCATCCTGAATCTTTTGTATGGACAATCTAGAGTGCTTCTGTTTTACAGAGTTGTGGAAGAACTGGCTATTGCAGTCCCCTTCTTTCATCCATCTAACTCTACTCTTTTGTTTCCAGAAGGTGTCTCTCTCCTTGATTTTGGTTAGGAGGTTTGTTCTAGCAGTACTGAGAGCTTCTAGGGTTAAGGGGTTATCAAGTTCATCATTCTCAGCCTCCAGTCTGTCTACCTCCTGCTCTGCTTCTTTTATGTTTTGGAAAACATCTTTGAAGACCTCCCTGTTCCACTGTTTAAGAAAAACTTTGAGCCTTTTGAGTTTATTACAAAATTTTGACATTCCATAACACTCTATAGGCTGCTCCCAGTTATTCCTTAAGACCTGTTGGAATCCCTCTCTCATGTACCACATATTTTGAAACCTAAATGGCTTTGGGTAGGTTTTGGCCTGGTTGTTTAAGCTTGCTAAGAGTGGGCAATGGTCTGATGTGGTTCTATTCAGCACATGGATTGAGGTGCTTGGGAAGATTTGTCTAAGTTTCAGGTTAACTAGACCTTTGTCTAGCTTTTTAGAAACCTTTTCTTTAACTTTTATTTCTTTCCCTTTCAATCTGTACCCAGCCCATGTGTAAATGTTTCCCACTGTGTGAGGTTCCTCCATATCCATAGCATTTATAAAGACATCAAAGTCCATTATACTATCTATTTCAGGATTGGAAGAACCATTGTACTCAGAAAGAGTTCTAATGACATTGAAGTCTCCTATCAAGAGATATGGTAAGGAAGGTAAATTTAGAATTCTGCCATACATCTCTTGTCTTTCTAGCCTAGAGTGCTCAGCATAAACAACAACTAGATACCAGGCTTTCCCTGGATCCTGGTTATCTATTTTGAGTACTGTAAAATTGGGATCATTATGGATGAGTTGGATGTGTATATTAATGTTCCACATAATCCATATTTTCCCTGATTCAGATGCTAAACTAGAGTGAAAGTGTAATATCTTAGTGAAACCATCTAGAGTGTTATGTTTCTGCTTAGGTTCAATAATGGCTAAGATATCAGGTCTATGGACTAAACCTAATTCTTTTATTCTATCAACAGAGGTGGTTAAACCATTTACATTCCATGCTAAGAGTTTACAATTCATGGGAAATATTTTGTTTTGCAGGAGCCTAGAACTGATTCTGTTAGGTTGAGTGAAGAAGGTAGGTTTCTTCTTCTCAACCTTGCCAGTTTGATTCTGCTGGTCTACATTGGCTATATTAGGTACAGCAGTCACAGAAGGCACAGAATGAGCAGCAGAAATATGAGCAAGAGCTTGTACAGAGGTATCAACTAGAGTAGGCACATTATTATGATTCATGGCATCCATATTATCAGTATGCACATCATTTACATCCTGAGGATCTATATTAGCAATTACAATCTCAGACTCTTTTCCAGGCATATTGACAACAGATAATACATTTGACACATTCTCCATCACAGACACATCATTATCTACATGCTCATCATCATTCTCAATCACAGGCACATTCTCATTCTCAATGACAGGCATATTCTCATCCTCTTTCATAGCAGGTAAAGATGTGACAGTAAAATTATTGGTGGTACTTTTAGAGGAAGAATGTGGAACCTGTTTGGTGAGAGTCTTCTCAGCATTGGCCAAGGAAGCATCTTTTTGGATACTTACTTCCATAAGATCCATTTCGAGATCCACAGCTTGCTCCTCAGCTTGTTCCTCATTTTCCTGAACCTCATCCAAAAGTTGAAAACGATTAGTAGTTTGGAACATAAATTGACCAGAAGTACCTGTTCTCAATGGTGATGTGAGATCATCCAAAGAACTTCCTTTCTTTGATGGCCCCGATTTTGCTGGTGATGGTGAGGGTGAATCATGGATGATCAGTCCTTTTCCTTTGTCTAAAGGTGGTTCCTCCATGGTGATAGCATCCAGGAAAACATCCTCATCCTCCTCCTGGATTATGTGAAGGTCTGCTCCATCTTTCTTTTTCCAGACCTCCTCAGGCTTTTTCCCAAGTTCTGGATTTTGTTGAGGTTTCTTGTGGGCACCAGTGGCTGGGGCTTGGCCTTTTGGTACTTGCCCTTTTGCTGTGTTCTTGGTAGCACCAGGGCCTGCTTGTGGAGCTGCTTGTGCTGAAGTTGAAGTGATCCCATTCCTCATTCTACAGGTTGACCAATTGTGACCCAATTTCTTACATTCCTTGCAGTAATGGGGGGATCCTCATAGATGATATTGTAATACTTGTGTTTTCTCAGGGTCCCTAGTCTAACTTTAGCAGGGAGTGGCTTCCTAAGGTCGAATTCTACACTCATTCTGACTGTAGAAGGTCTTGATAAGTTCTCTGTTGGGATATCAGCATAAAGAAACTTGCCTAGAGACTCACCAATACCTTCTATGGCATCAGGGTGAAAGAAGTGTGTCGGTGGCAGCTCGACATTGATCCAGATGGGTGCAAATGGGGGCTCCTCATCAATGTCAAAATCCTTGGTCCACTTTAGTATCCTCATTACAGTTCCTTCAAGATTCCATGTGTATCTGCTCCAGCAGCGATGCAGATCCTCGTCTAGGTCGAAAGTGATTCTCACGTGCCTCGCATCCAGAGCAGTGATTTTGTATTCCCCTTTGAAACCGATTGTCTGAAAATGGTGCCGGAGAAATGGCAAAGTTGGCCGGCCTCTGGTGAATTTTCCAACTAGGGCATCGTTGAATGGTTCGGCGATGAGGTCGATTTCTTCCTCCGTGAAGAAGCAGCATGGTTCCCCTTTGTATGACAGTTGAGGTTTGAGGTTCAATTTCTTGAGCTTAGGGGTCGTTTTGCTATCTGGGTTGCTCTTTGGTTTGAGGCAATCAGCGTAGGCCGATGGCGGGCTGCCTCCAGGTGAAGGAGCCGCCATGAGAGGTTAAAACGGTGGTTGAAGAGTATGGTGGCGATATAGCCGTTACGGTGGAGATGGGAGACCAATTCCAGAAGAAGGACGTCTTCTTCTTCACCCTGATACTTTCAGCACATCAGTAGTTGATTCTTCAGATTGAAACCAATCATGTCATCCCTTATTTCCCCTAAACATTCAGCCTTTGTAGAAGGCAGGGAGCTGGCAGATAATGTATTATTAATTAAAGAATTAACTAACTTTTTGAACTCAAAAAACAGAAGCTTCATTGTCATCTTCAAATTGGATACGATGAAGGCATTGAATAGGGTTTCTTGGCCTTTTTAAGATTGTCTTCTCTTGAACATGGGGTTTACTGCCACACTGGTTAATGTAATTTTGAGAAACATCAAGGCATTTCACTTCTCCATCCTGTTTAATGGAATTTCAAATGGTTTTTTTTAAACCCTCAAGAGGGCTTAAGCAAGGAGATCCACTTTCTCCTTACTAATTTAACCTCTTAGCAGAAGCTTTTGCAAGGAATCTCAATTTTTATTTCAGTATGCAAATATATAATATTTCAAATTGCCAAGCTCTATGATGAGTGTTACTCATTTAGCTTTTGCTGATGACACAACATTATTTTTAAAATACACAAAGAAGGGTTTGAAAACTTTTTTGTTGTTTTTAAATTCTTTTGAACTGGCCACATGTCAGAAAATTAATTTTCAGAAATCAAATTTCTATATCTCAAAGTTTGCTACTCCCAGAGTTACAAATGAAATCTTATCTCAAACTGAGATGATTGAAGGATCTTTCCCCTTCAAATATTTGGGTTGTCCTATTTATCTAGGTAGGAAAAAAATATATCTACTATCAGGGTTTAGTAGACTCTATCTCTTCCAAAGTTGTTAAATGGCAAAATAGATCATTGAACCAGGCTGGAAGACTAATTCTGATTAAACATGTTCTATGTGCAGTACCAATTTATTTGTTTACAGTTCTCAAGCCCACAAAAACTGTTTTGGATAAAATCCAGATCATACTTGCTAATTTCTTCTAGAATATCACTAATACGAAATCAGGAAACAAAAAAGTATGGAAGGCTTTTCCTAAATTGTGTTTCCCTAAATCTGAGAATGGATTGGGTCTCAAAAATCTTCATACTCTGGTAAAATGTTGTTCTCTAAAACTTTTGGGGAAATTGCAACAAGGAAGTTCACTATGGTCCCAATTCATGTGGTCATTTCCAAATCATTTTGAAAAAACTCTGAAACATGGAAAATGATCATAAAGGTTTCTGATTTAGCCTTTCAAAATGCCCTGGTTCAAGTTGGGACAGGAGAAGTGTCCTTCCAGGAAGCTAATTGAACACAACTTGGTCCTCTATCAGATCTTTGGAACTCTGATTCTCCTTATCCAAGTCCAGAAGCCTCAATAGGATATTTCAATGACAATCAAGCTGATTTTCTGGAAAGTATTGAACATGGTTTACCAGTTCATGTAATGCTCTTTATGGGAAAAAAGTGCTTTGGTTTCCAGATTCTAAGGATAAGCTAAAAGTAGATATATATATACATACATATATACACACATATATACACACACATATACACACATATATACACATATATACATACATATATATACATATATATATACACACATATATAAACATACATATATACATACATATATACATACATATATACATACATATATACATACATATATACATACATATATACATACATATATCATATATATACATACATATATACATACATATATACATACATACATACATATATACATACATACATACATACATATATACATACATATATACATACATACATATATACATATATATATACATATATACATACATATATATACATATATACATACATATATATACATAGATATATAAATATATATATACATACATATATATACATACATATATATACACACATATATATATACATACATATATACATACATACATACAAGGAATTAATTTTTCTTTCAGTTTTGCAGTGTGATGTTGTATGACCAAATTTCTTACATTTAAAACATTGAATATTTTTGTATTTATTATTTTTTTATAGAAATTCTTGGTAAACCTTTTTAATGCCTCCCAAATTTGCTGTATCATTCACTGCTTTCTCTGATCCTAATTTGAATGGAGACGCTACTACCGACTTTCCTTCTACAAGAAGCTCTACTTCTTGTAAAGGTGGATGAACAGAGCTGACTATCGTAGTATCTTGTAATTTCCATTTCTTATATAGATTAGTCTGAACATTGATAATTGGAATATTATCTAATTTATCATAACTGATTATGTTACCTAAATAGTATTCTAACCACATAAATAATTCCATTCTTTTTATTCCTCTTGCAGTCAATTCTGCATAAAATTCTAGTTTAATATTTTCTCTAATATCTTTGTCCAATTTTTCAAACCATAGCCGATTGTTAGTATTTTCTATTTTTTAATAGTCTTTATTCAGATATTCCTTATCAATTGAGAAGTTTGTAGTACTAGTCATCATATTTAACTCTGAATTTCACATTTGACTGTAAGTAGGTGATCCTATTGATGAATTAGAGTCTTGAATTATTTCTGGTAAAGGAGTTGAGTATCTTATTTTGGATTCCTGAAAATTTGAGGGGATATCAGACATTGAGTACCTATGTGATTGATAATTATCTGTACTTGATTCGTGATTGTCTCTGTGATTTTCTATATACCTGCTAGACATGGATCTATTAAATTTTATAAGTATTTTCCCATCTTTTTGTTCATTAATGGCTGAAGGTTCAGTAATTCTTAAGTTTCTTTGGATACTTATTGGTCTTTCTGCTATTATTTCTTCTGGAATGGTTATTTCATTCCATTTTAATAATTTTGGGACTTCTATATTGGTATTACCTGAATTAGTGGTAACATATATTGATTCATCCTTTCTGTTGGGTTTAGTTTTAAAGCGACTGGAATAAATGATCTCATTAATTTAAAATAAATCCTATATACTAATACGAAATGTTCTGTTTCTTCTATTATTTTGTTTTGCTTTAATTGGATGTCCAATTTTAGAGAATCCATTATATGAGAGTCTGTCAGGCTAACTGTGTAATTCGGAATACAATTAAATCTTATTGTTCCATTACATATGTTAGTTTGTACCATAGCTAATAATGAATCTTTATACGTTTTAAATCTATCATCTCTTAAAGCCATAAATATTGGAGTATCAATTCCTAATCTTACTAATGGATGCAAAGCTATTTGTATTAAACCAAAATGTAAAAACCTATATCCTTGTTCTCTATACTTATGAATAGCTACCTGCGAAATTAATCTTATGGATTGGAATTCTTGATGCATAGGTAGGACTTGCTCATGAATTTTAACTGAATATGTACTAGTGAAATTTAGTATTCCATGACTATAGATTGAGTTAATACTTTGGCTTGGTAAAACATATTGGACTTCATGTGATTGTAAAATATTAGTTGAATTTCTATCTAGACGACTTGATTCTCCGGACAAGAATCTCCTAACTCTTTCTGTTAGGAGAGTCGTCCAGATAGAAATTCAAAAATGTCAAAAGCGGTATTGTGAAAAACATGACATCGGTGTTCCAAAAATGTCATGTTTTTCACAAAATAATTATACATCCTTAGGTGCGGTTCGCCTAAGATCAGTAAAGGTCAAATCTCCATAAAAAATGTTGGTTTATATTAGAAGTCGAGCAAGGATTGACCTCTTTTTATTGCACCTCTTTTTACCTCAATTATTTTCATAAGACTAAATTGTTTTTTGGTCCCCTAAATATAATGCAATACAATCTTTTGGTTCCCAATGCTAATATCGCTTTTGTTCAGTAATTAATATACTAAAATTGATTTGTTTGGTCCCCAGAGGCGGTTTTCAGGTAAACCGAAATAGTTTTCCGATATAGCCATGGGTATTTTAGTAATTTTACTAATAAAAATATTTTTTTTAAAAATCCTAATTTCTATTTCTTCTTCTTTTTTTCTTTTCTATTTCTTTTTCCTTTTTTATTTCACCCCCAAAGATCGGTGGTGACTTCAGTATCGTGGAGTGCTACTTTGCCTCCTAGATCGTTCAGTCGTCGCTTAAAATCTTTGGGGGATTGCAGCTCCACCGCTTTTGATCAGCACCGATCTTTGGGGGATCGTCCAGTCTTCCACCAAGTAGCTCCCCGATCGTCGAGTCATCCGCCACAATCTACATCCCAGCGGCGGAGCTCACACTCATCGATAATTCTAAGGAAACCCTAATTTGCAGTGAACGATTTATCAGTTTGGACGCCGACGATGTACCATCTAGTAATGGCTCACACTCACACTCACTCGCTGGTCTTGCTGTTGTTGAGCTTCGTGACGGGCTCAATAGAGGCTCCACCGTCGTAGATCTCCCACAGGTAGAGGTAGTCGCTGGAGGAGGCAAGTAGCTCCGATGCAGCGGCAAGGGTTTTGGGGTGGGACATCACCTTCGTCGCCGGGTAGGGGTGGTTGATGGAGAGCATGGGGATGGGGTGATGGTGTGGGTGTCCTCGTTGAAGGAGAGAATGTCGACGTGGTTGTTGAGGCCCCAGATGAAGCTCTTGATAGCGATGTTGCGGCGGCGCCGGTTGTGGGAGACGGAGGAGATTGTGATGGATATGGTAGGCAAAGGAGACTGGAGATTGTGACGAATTGGGCAATCGCTGACGGATTGGGCAGGCGAATTCAGGGGAGAGGATAGCGCACTTCCATGTCGTCGTCGCCGACTTTGCGTCAGGCAGCGGTAGAGTTGGAATCGGGGAAAATGTCTGATATGTTTTTTGATTTTTTTTTAAAAATCAAGGGTATAATGATCATTTTACATATTTTGACCAACTTTACTGTTGACTTTACCTGAAAACCATCTCTGGGAACCAAACAAATCATTTTCAGTATGTTAACTGCTGAACAAAAGCAATATTGGCTTTAGAAACCAAAAGATGTATTGCATTATATTTAGGGGACCGAAAAACAATTTAGCCGTTTCATAAAAATAATCAAGGAAAATAATCGAGGTAAAAATTCCTCCAGAATCGAGGTAAAAAAGTGTTGTTTCTTGCAGTGACCCGCTCTTACCCTCTTATAAAACCCACTTCATCGGGAGATAGAGAAACAATATTTTTTTGAATGATATTCATTGAGCAATTATGTGATTGAATAAGTTTGGATTTGTTTCCATACATTAGTATTGTTTTTCGACCTGATAGATTAGATTGTTGTGTTCATCATGATCACTCGATTTAGTTGTTCGCATCGATGTTTTGTTCTCGATCTGGTTGTACCTATCATGTTTTCGTAATTTTGTTTGTGCTTTGTATTAGGGATTCGATTAATTTGGATGCATGAAATGTGTTTTTCGAAGATTCTTGTGTGGCGAAGTAACTGATGTGTGATACGTTTCTCTCTGTCAAGTGATCATGATTTTCACGAGAAACAAATTTCTATCTCGATGGCGATATTACAGTTTTCATTAAATATCTCATCTATAATAGTATAGACTGTCGGTATGGTTGAATAATTTATATATTCTTGCAATAGATTAGTGATGGCTCGACTTTACTTGAGTTGGATTTCAACTCCAATTATCGTAATCGCTGTTTGACATTTTTACACACTTAAAAATGATTATTTCAAAATTTTGGAATCGTAATTAATCGAGGTATACTGAATAAATGACCAAATTTATTGTCGTCAAGTCAAAGAACGTTAGTCAGAATAATTAGTGGCAAAGGCAAACTTTAAGGAGCCATTTGCGAATGACCCTCAACATATTTAATTTCATATTGTTTTTAAGCATATGATGACTCCGGCGTTACCCAATTTAGGATTAATTAAAATTATTACCCTTTAATGAATCCTATAATTGGGTAGTCATTACAAATAGCATGTAGCCGAACTCATTCTAAACTACAAAAAAAAAAGAAAAAAGTAAAAACGCACGCACTTTCATTAATTTGAACTACCACAGTGTGTTCATCTTCATATTGAGAACAACAGAATTAAAACCTCTCTTTCACTCTCAAAATCCCATCTTTGAAGCAAAGAACAAATCTTTTGCACACTTTTTGATTGATTCCAAAGAAACCCCATCAAGCATTGTCTCTCTTTCCATCACTTCAAGACTGTCTGTTGATTAAGGTTGTTGAATTTGTTTTTGACGTTGTTGCTACTTTGGCTCATTTTTGTGTTTGGATTTTTTAGTTCTGTTCAGAATTGAGGTAAATGTGTTAGAATTACCGAGGTGGAAAAATGGCGGGTGATATTCAAGAACCACTGAGGCTCAGTTTTCAGGTAAGAATACCTTGGCTTAAATACTCAAGTGATCACCTTCTGTTATTTTTCTTGTTATTTTTTAGAAGAAAATCGGTGACTTGGTAAAGAATTTGGTCATTTTGTTGATGGTGGAAATATAAGTATATTATATGTAGATTAGGCTGTTTTCTTAGAGCAAGATGATTAAGCTGTTTGTTTTGCTAGTTTTATGTGTCTTGACTTTCTAACTGGAATTTGATAAGTTCTATTAATTTGATTCTTTCTGGTTATCCTTTTGGATCAACAACAAAGTGAATCAAGTGACTAATGTCTTTCCTAGTACTCACTACGTCCCAGCATGATGTTCCTATAACCTTTTTGGAGTTTTTGCACTCCGTCCCAGTGTGAGGGTTTCATAACCTTTTTGCACGGGCATTTATGCAATTATCAGCTACAAATCTCAACCAAAATAAGAAATAGGAACTTTTGGTTGGGACAAACGAAAATGGAAAGTAGGAACTTTACGCATGGACAGAGGGAGTATTTAAAGTTTTTTGTTGTTGTGAAGCTGGATTTGCTTACTTTCTAAGTACTTCTGTTGGAAATGGGCTGAGGCTTTCCAGTTCAGTGGAATGTTTTTAGAAATCTGTGCTATTCTATTTATTGGATGCAGTGTTTTCGTCATGACTTTTAGTTAACTCTCAACTCTAACGAAGTTGCATCTCGGATTTAGTTAGGTTGCGTATTCGCCTTCTAGTAGTTCTGGAGATGATGCTTGAAATGCTGTATAAGGCGTATTACATTTTTAAAGCATGAGTGGTTTAGAATGTTAAATATTGTTCTTAACGTGGCCAGGTGCATATACTGTTCTGCAAATTAAAATCAATGGGAGAATTTGTTAGAACTTAGAATTAGTTTTCTGATTTTTGCAGGATGATTATTTTCATTCTGGTTCCATCTCATTCGGAAAATATGAAACTGAAGCTTTATGTTGGGAGAGGAGGTCATCCTTCTCGCACAACCGGTATCTTGAAGAAGCTGAGAGATGCTCCACACCGGGTTTGGTTACTGAGAAGAAAGCATATTTCGAGGCTCATTTTAAGAGAAAGGCACTTCTGAACAAGGTTACATTGGAAAGCCTAAGTGGGATTGACTTCAAAAATATAAAAGATGAAAAGTTGCTGAACATGTCCGATGGGGACAACATTGAGCGTCTTACTGAAGAAAGCCACATAACAAGCTGTGACAAGAATCTTGCTCATTCAGTTCCTGATGAAGAGGTAGAGGTAGAACATGCAGAAGCAGGATGCGAAGATCGACGTTGGAATTCAGCTCGCATCAATGGTGTTCCGAAAAATGAAGCAAAAGAGATCCTTACTGGTGGTGGTGAAGCAGCAATTTCTAAAAAGTCATCCAAACCTCGTAGAGGTCCTGCAACTGAGATCAGAAACCAAGTGAATGATGAAAGAGATTCTGCTACTAAGGTTTGTCCTGTTCTTCACCTTGCTTTTGGTGATCTAGCTATATTTTCTTCACTTGCTTCACTAGCCTAATTCATCAATGCTTGCCTTGTCCCTCATTTATTTGATTTTTTGAATTTCTTTGAATGCGGTCGAACATTTCACATGTAGGTCAAAACTTGGTCAGAAATGATACTTGAAATCTCTAAACCGATGGCACCTGAGCCCAGGGCTGTTAAGGTAAAGAGAAGTGTAGCACGTATATCTTCAAAAGATTTAGTAACAAAACCCGTAAATAGGGAGTATCATACGTCCTCCAGATCCAGAAAGGAAAAGCAGATACCGGATTCCACAGTGACAACGATGCGTTCTGTATCCGGGGCATTGAAAACTCTGGTAATCAGTTATAACAGGAAAGAAATGTAGCTTGTATAGTGTACTTCTATCATCCCTTCAAACAGTATCTTATCGATGCTTCTACGAACTCTTTGCTTTCAGGCACCTCAGAACTCAAAGATAAAGCTGAATGAAAACAGAAGGTATCCACTAGTTTGATGATTCTTTTCATTCCAAAATTGTGATTTTTCCTGCTTGGTTATCTTACATTCCAAAATTGTGATTTTTCCTGCTTGGTTATATTTTTTCTGTTATAGCTTTATCCTTGCGAAAAAATCTACATTAAAAAATACTGCCGATTTGAGGCCTTCTACGTCAGAAACGGTTGGACTAAGAGCACAACAAACTACAAATAGGTTTGTTTGCAGCAAATATGCTTCATTTTTATTATTCTCATGTTTACCTCTACTTTAATTTTATAGGCAAATGAATGCTGTCACTTCAGCAAAACCAACTATGAAACAAAATGGCTCAGCTTTCGGTTTCAAAAGTGATCAGCGTGCTGAGAGGAGAAAGGAGGTTGGATATACTATGTTTTAGCCATCAGAACTTGTTAAGTATCCTGTATTTTTTTGGTTAAGATCATTAATGTTTGTCTTCGACTATATTTTTTGGGTTTAATACGAAGTTCGAGGAGAAAATGCTTGCCAAGGAGAACGAAGCACGGGAAGTTAAAGCTAAAAAGAAGGTGATAAGCCCTTTAAAGGTAAAGAAGTCTTTTCTTTCTTCTCCCTGTACACTTTTATATATATTTGTGGGAATTTTTTGCAAGAATAGCATGAATCTATTTCCAGATATAAGAATTACTAATGTGAGTGCTAATTTTTATAATCAATTTATTAGTGTGAGTGATAATATAAAAAGAATTATTTCCTAAGCACTGAGATAGCATCATAATTGGCTACCTAGGAAGTTTGACCTGATTAGATCAGTTTTCCATGTTTTCTCTCTTGACTCCCTTGCTAACTATAAGACAGAAGTTTTGAGCAATTTCCTCAAGCTAGAGCATTGCATATTTACTTTCCTCACCATACTTTGTTACAGGAAAAGACAGAAGCAGACATGAAACAGCTGTGCAAAAGCTTAAATTTTAAAGCAACACCAATAACTTCATTTTATACTGAAGCTCGACGTTCATTAGATAGAAGCAAGGTAGTACATGTATGTCAATATAATTTAATGGTTAAAGTTCAGTCAGTTTGACTCATAAAAGCCAACTGAACTACTTTTGTTGGGATGGAGGGAGTACATGTTTAAATGGCATAAGACTAAGGGTTTTGCAGCACCGAATCGCATGTGATTTTCGGCTTTTCCCTTGCTTGTTCACCTATTTCGACTTTCTTCATAACACAGCTTTAAATTGTTTATGGTCATATGAATACTGTGCTTTTTCTTGAGATGATATAATTAGCTTAAAAATTCCATACAAGTAATGTCTGATCTTTTGACTTGTATGCTCTTTTCTAGTTTCAGGTTGTAGCTAGTAACTATAAGACAAGTGAAATTCAAAATAAGCCATCAAGTCCCGCGGCTAAACCTTTTGGAAGATATCTTTCCTGTCAATCCATGAGAAGTTGCGATAGCGAAGCATACTTCATGATGCAATCTCGAAGCAGTAACTCAATACAAGTATCTGGAAACACCAGTCACCCTGCACCAGTCAGTTCTGACAACAATGCAAATTTTTTGGAACTTGCGGACGCGGGCAGTAACCGCCATCCTACCCGAGCTGCAGCAGATAAGGCCCTAATAAGCAAGAATAGACATAAGGAGGTGAGCAAAGGCCGGAAAATTGAAGGCATGCACAAGGTGGGAGATGCAACAAGAACAAAGGGCATGGTCAGAAAGGTCATTAAGAGTTCAAGGACGAGTAGTTTAGCAGATGTTGCATATTGAAGTGTTGATCAGCCTCCTGATAACTTTTCCTGATGTCATCTCGAGATTTTGTTAGGATAAATCAGACTCCTGATTAGATTATGATTTATTATGATTAGACTTCTTTCCTTATTACACCTCTATTGTACTCTCTATATATTTAGATATCAATAATAACGGAAAATCATTCTATCATGGTATCAGAGCATGTTATGATCCTAAGCCCTAAATTTTAATTTATTGTTCAGCGCCTTACCTCTTCTTTTTTTTCCGGCCCTGATTCCGGCAAAGTTCCGGTCAAACTCCGGCAGCCTCCGGCAGCTCCTTTCTGTTCACTGGTGCTCCAATCGGCGTCGTCATCTTCCGCTCGTTCATCGGATTCGTCATCATCGCTCATCATCGACCGTCCAACAGCGGCGTCTTCTCAAGCCTCGATTTTCTTCTTCCGACGAGTTCTTCCCGACGTCTTCAGATCGACGTTTCCATCAGCGGCCGACGTCTTCACATCGACGTCTCCAGCGGAGAGTTTTTCCATCAGCGGCCGACGTCTTCACATCAGTGGCCGACGGCGAGTTCCATCAATGGCGAGTTCTTCCAGCGCGAGATCCACGTGCGTTTTCCAGTGCGTGAAAGTCACGCGCCAGCTCAGCCGAAGAAGATTTGACTCACGCATTAAGTGAATTTCTCGCGGGCGTCAATTTATCGCGATTTGAACCTGTTTCGTGCGAGTTGAACCTATTTCTCGCGAGTTGAACATATTTCTCGAGAATTGCTCAAATTCTCGTCAGCACCCAGTCAATTTCTGTGCAATTTCGGTCTTCTACTGGTGCCATTCAGCGCCGGGATTATTCAGATATTATTGCTCATGGTCTCACTGCCGCACTCCTTTCTCAGACAGAGCCCATTGATTATCGCAATGCCCTTCAGGATCCAGCCTGGGTTTCAGCCATGGATGATGAGATGGATGCTCTTCGTGGTCAGCACACTTGGAATATAGTGCCTCGACCTTCGAATGTCAACATTGTTGGCTCCAAATGGGTCTATAGGCTCAAGTATCGACCAGATGGCACTATTGAGCGTTACAAAGCTAGACTTGTGGCGCAGGGTTTCTCGCAGATTCCGGGTTTTGACTTTGACCACACTTTCAGTCCTGTGGTCCAAGCCTCCATTTGATTTTGATTTTATTTATTGCAACTATGTTCCTATAACTTTGAAAAACTCTTAAAATGTATCACAATTTATAAATAATTATAATTTGATCATAAAAGTTATTGAAATGAGAATTTTCATAATTGGTCTAACCATTAGTCGATATAACATTTAATTAATAATTAATAATTTAAAAATATCTATTCATATTTGGTACTGAAATTATATATAAAGAGTTAAAGTTATTGGTTGGATTGGGTCATTGATAAACCTTTTAAAATAAATAAATTAGTTGGGTGAAAATTTGTTTAGGTAGATGAAAGAGATATAATATTTAATTAAAAGTTTTAGTTGATTTGGATCATGTATAAACAATATATTGCCTACGCATAATGTTTTTGAGGGAAAGATTTTTGTCTCTGTTATATTGGGGACGCTTTTGATTAAAATATATATTTGCATACAACGTAACAATATAGAATGGCAAAGTCTTGGGAAAGACGGTCTTTCCATAGGCTTATGGAAAGACGGGGTTTAATTCGAATAAAAAAAGGTAAAAAGTCTTAGTTGCAACATTAAAAATTTAGTATGCAACATGTAGTAGTTATAAAATTTATAACCCGATTTATGCAACCCAAAAATTTTATCTTAATTTCTTGTAATTTACACTTTAAACCTTGGTCTTTCCATGACTTATGGAAATACCGTCTTTCAAGAGACGCACTCATATAGAATTTAGAATTGTCACAATACTTTTAAAGGCTCTATAAATTAACTTACCAAAGTGCTCTTTTAGGCGTCCTTTTAGATTGCTTCAAAAAAATATTTATATGTAAAAGTTTAAATTTGTTAAATTAGCAATTTTTGGAAATCATGCAAATATGGTATTATTGTGTTGCAAGATCATAGAAGGAATTTCGGTGATATAAGGAGTGTAGACGTTTAATCCGAGAATAAGTAATCTCGTCCAATATGATTTGATTTGGTGAATATATCAATTTATATATTTATGTGATTGAATTAGATTAATGAAAGTGGAATCGATATGGAGTTTCGTCTATGGTATGACTAAGGACAAGATATTCTAGTTCCTAATTTAAAGGGATTAGATTTAGTGATTTCTATCTCCAAGAGATTTGATTGTTATAAGAATATTTTGTGGAGATAGAATTATAGTCGCACAAGTAACTGAAAAGTGCGAACTAGCTATATATGATGGACATTCTAGCTATGCTACTCACAGATTTAGTTTGAGAAAACATGCAATCAGGATTTCGAAATACATAAGTAGCCGAGAGCTTTACACTTGCATTCCAACATGATCAAAATATTTTGATCTTAAAGTTCAGAATGTTAGCCCTAATTTCTCGGGAGGAGGAGATCCAACGTCGACGAGTTTCGAGGTCAAAGGGAGTCTAATCAAGGAAGATCGACAACTAGGGGAGCTAGTACACGTTTACTTAGAAAAGATAAGTATTTTGTATGGTCTACTTTGTATTATCTTTCTGATTATTGGATTCATTCTGAACTGGGCTAGGCCCCGCAGATGTAGGTGACATCCACCGAGCTGTGTAACCAAGTCGTGTGTCTTTAAGTTTTTACTTTATTACGTACTTGGTTAATTAGGTTAGGTTGGAACACGGTAAACTCAATTGAATTAATTTGGTAAAATAAAATTTTATTTGGTATCAGAGCTGAGTCACTTATTATTACCTTGGTTGTGTCAAGGAATGTGCTGATCTAGTTTTACCATGGCGACAAAAGAAGGAGTTTCGGTGTCTCGGCCTCCACTGCTAGAAGGAACGAAGTACACATATTGGAAGGCACGCATGAGAGTTTTTATTAGCTTATTGGATGAACTTTCCAGATATTTCATTGAAATGAAATGGATTTATCCCATGGAAGATGTCGAATCTAGCTCAAAGGAAAAGGAAGGAGATACAAGTCTAAAGAAACAAAGACTCAAAGATAAGTCAACATGGACTCTAGATAAGCTGAATGCCTCGATGGCAAACTCCAAAGCTTTAAATGTTATTTTCACAGCTGTGGGTGAAAACCAGTTCAAGCTCATATCAACTTGTTACCAAGCAAAGAAAGCATGTGATATGCTACAAACAGTGCATGAAGGAACAAGTCGAGTGCGTGATTTGAAGTTACAAATGTTAGCCACAAAATTTGAGGAGTTGAAGATGGAGGAGGATGAAACTATTGCTATATTCAACGGGAAATTAAGAGACATCTCCAATATGGCTACCAACTGGGGAAAACCTACAAGGAAGAAAAATTAGTGAAGAAAACACTAAGATCTCTCCCTAAATGATTCTCTATGAAGGTTGCTTCCATTGAAGAAGCAAGAGACATAGCAAACATGATACTAGATGAGTTTATGGGATCATTGCTGACATATGAGATGACACTTGACCAACCAACAAAAAGAGAGCATATAGAGTTAGGGTTCAAATCCTCAGCCTCAAGGAATGATCATGAAGGTGACAGTGAAAGTGAAGCTGAAGAACTTGCTCTTATAACCAAGATTTTTTCAAAAATGCTGAGAAAGGTGGTGAATAAGAAATCACAAGATAGATCTGGTAGGAGTAAACCTCTTCACAAGAGTTTGGTAACTCTCGAGGATCCCAAATGGAACAAAACATTAAGCAGTTTTTGAGAAATCGGAAGAGCGAATTAAAAAAACCAGGAAGGATTCAATGTAGAGAATATGAAGGTTTTGGTCACATCCAGGCTGAATGTGCTAATACAAAAAGAAGAAAGGGAAATCATGTGTTGCCTCATGGAGTGAAGATGAAGAAAAAGAAGAAGAAGAACACACTAGTAACTATGTGGCATTTGGAGCAAAGTTTAATGATATGGTTGAATCTGGAAGCACATGTTCCAACACCAAAAAGACCGAGAAGTCGGGATGTTCTAATATAGAGATGCTGAGTGGAAAGTCTTCAGGCGATGATGGTCAAGAAGTGAGTGATGATGATATCTACCGGGAGTATGAGAATATGTATGCAATCTGGCTCAAAGTTGTTGAGGCAAACAAAATTCTTAAATTGGAAAAGAAACCATCTTGTGGAAAGAAACACTGAGTTGGTAGATCTGGTTGAAAAATTGGAAAATGAGATTGATATGCTGAAACAGAATATAAAATCAGCAATTGCCAGAGCTGAGATGGCTGAAGCTGCAATCACAAAGTTGAACACTGGAAAGGCAAAGCTCGATAATATACAGGCGATGGGAAAGAACACTGTAGATAGACAAGGAATTGGATATAACAAGGCTGAAAAAAGCCCGATTGATCTTAAATAAGAGGTACAAGCTATGAAGAAAAGGATAATGAAGACACGTCGCCGAAAGTCTATTTTATGCCGCTACTGCTCCTATCAAGGTCACGAACGGGAACAATGTCTCAGGCTGCTCAGATACATTATGAATGGGCGATAACTGTCTGTATGTTCCAACATGAACGATGCCCAATGAGCTAGATTGGTCAGGATGGTATGGATCCCTAAACAAAGTACTATGTGTCTTGTTACTCACACATCTTTTATTGCACATTCTAGAGATTCTTGGTACTTTGATAGTAGTTTCTCTAGGTACATGACTGGAACTCAAGAATACCTGAACAATATCAAACCAGATGATGATGGCTTTCTTACTCTTGAAGACGGAAAGAAGAGTCGTGTTGTTGGCAAAGGAGAACTACATATTGAGGGATTTCCCAGTTTTACAAGCGTTTTCCTGGTAGAATATCTGAAAGCTAATATACTGACTATTAGTGACACGGTCAGAATAATCAAAATTTTTTTTGCAAGCACGAATCCTAGGGTTTGGTTCAGGAATCAACCAGAGAGAAAGTAATTCTCAAAAATATTATTATGAAAGATGAAATCTCTAAAAATACAAGAGGTGCTTAAATACTATAACGAGTTCGGAAAAAAAGAAAAGGAAATTTGGAATAAATTCTGAAATAAAATGAAAATAGAAAAACACTCAAAAATAGTAAATTACCATTTTGAGGCCTTCAACGACCTCAAATCGGGAAATGGACCTCAAATTTCCGTTCCAACGTATCCAGAATCACCTGATTCCGAGTCTGGATGCAACAGTTATGCTCAAAACCGTATTGGACCTTTGCGGTGATCCATCGCTTCTTCAATATTTGCCGACATTTTCCCTGCATCAATTAGTCAGTTTTGTTATGATAATATGACCGTTGATTTTCAAAAGGACAAATGCATTGTGAAGCATGGAGAAAATAAAGTACTGTTTGGGGTTCGCTCTTCATACAATTATTATTTGCTGGATAAGAAGTAAGGTGTCTAAGTTCAAAAGAAGACGAAGAAGCTATGTGGCACAGGAAGCTTAGGCACATCAACTACAAGATGTTGGTAAAGATTGCAAATGCTAAAGCAGTTTGAGGTATGCGTACTCTCACTAACAAAGAGGGAATTGTGTGTGAACTATGCCAACAAGGTAAACAGATTCGATCTCCTCATTCATCGGTTCAGTATATTACCACCTCAAGAAACCTTGAATTACTTCACATACATTTCATGGGTCTGGTATACTCCTAGTATGACTGGAAAAAAGTATATTTTGTATGTGTTGATGACTATTCCAGATACACTTGGGTGGCACTCCATAAAGAAAATCAGATATGGTGGATGTGTTCATAAGTCTGGTGATCAAGTTACAAATAGAAAAAGGGAGTCCTATTGAGAAGATAGTGAGAATCCGTAGTGATTATGGTAGAGAATTCGAAAACTCTCAATTCAGTGATTTCTGTGAAAAACTTGGCATCCAATATGAGTTCTCTGCACCTATTACATCTCAGCAGAATGGGATTGTCGAAAGGAAGAATATGACTCTGCAGGAGATAACTCGAGTTATATTGGCAGAAAAAGGAATTCACAAGAAAGATGGGCAGAAGCAATAAACACAGTGTGCTATACTATAAACAAGGTGTAACTACGTCCATTCACAAGCAAGACGTCCTATGAAATTTGGAAGGGCAGAAAGCCAAACGTTGCTTACTTTCATGTGTTTGGATAAAGAACAGTTGGGCAAGTTTGACAACCACAGTGATGAGGGAATTTTCTTGTGTTATTCACTGAACAGTCGTGCATACAAAGTATACAATCTTCATACTAATACCCTCATGGAGTCAATTAATGTGATTGTTGATGATTCAGACAACAAGCAAGTATCAGGAAAAGGAGACGATGAACCAGCTCCTGCTCATGTTCCAACAAAGAATATTTCAACCAACCAGTAAGTCAATGTTGAAACAACACATCCATTTGAGAATCCTGGTGACCCTGATGACATCAATGTTGGAACATCAACCCCCAGTTCTCCAGCCCATGTTCCAACACGGGTTGAACCAGAACCAAGTGTGAAGAGAACTCGAACTTTACCGCGGGTTAATTACAGGGAACTTGCAGGATTACAATGTTTCATTTTGCTGATTGAACTAAAGAATTACAAAGACGCCATCCTTGATAAGTACTGGATTGAAGCAATGCAAGACGAACTTGGAAAGTTTCAAAGGAACAATGTGTGGTATCACACTTCTCATCCCAAAGGTGTAAATGTTATTGGCACCAAGTGGATCTTCAAAAACAAGTCAGATGCTAATGGTCAGATTACTCGAAATGAAGCATGACAGGTGGCACAAGGGTACACTCACGTAGAAGAATTTTATTTTGATGAGAAGTTTGCACCAGTTTCCAGGTTAGAATCTATTCGGATTTTAGTTGCTATTTTGTGTACTATGAACTTTACATTGTACCAGATGGACGTGAAAAGTGCTTTTCTGATTGGAGTGGTGAATGAAGAAGTCTATGTTAAACAACCAAAAGGATTCGAAGATCCTCACTATCCACATCATATGTATCGACTCAAAATGACACTATATGGGTTGAAACAGGCGCAAAGGGCTTGGTATGAGTGACTTACTAACTTTCTTATTAAGAAAGGTTGAAGTCAAGGGGGAGTAGATCGCACTCTATTTGTTCCAACAGGTCATCCAAAATTTTGATTGCTCAAATTTATGTAGTTGACATTGTTTTTAGCTTGACTTCACCATCTATGGCACATATTTTGTAAATCTCATGCAGGATGAATTCGAGATGAGTATGATTGGTGAACTTACTTATTTTCTAGGACTTTAGGTGAAGCAAAAAATAATGTCTTATTTATTAATCAGAGTAAGTATGCCACGAATCTTATGAAATGATTTGGCTTGAACAATTCTCGATCAGTTTGAACTCCAATGGGGACTACATAAAATTGGTGAAGGATGAGAAAGGTATTTCAGTTGATCAAAAGCTGTACAGGATTATGATTGGGAGTCTACTATACCTTACAACCAGTTGACCAACTATATGTTTTAGTGTTGGGGTATGTGCAACATTTCAGGCTAGTCCGAAGGAAATTCATTTAACTACGGTAAAGTGGATTATTCAGTATTTTAGTGGGACTTCTAAGTATGGTAACTGGTATTCTAAAAATCAAGACTCGGATCTATTTGGCTATAGTGATTCCGATTGGGCTGATAATGCATATGGTGGTTGTTTCTTTATTTGCACTATTTGGTATCTTGGTATAGCAAGAAGCAAAATTCTCTCTCTTAATAATCTGCTGAAGCTGAATATCTTGCAGTTGAAAGCTGTTGTGCACAATTATTGTGAATGAAACAAATGATGAAAGATTATGAAATTCATCAAGGGCCTCTGAAGATTTTGTGTGATAACAAAAGTGCCATAGACATATCCAAGAATCCCAGTCTAGCATTCACGAACAAAGCATATTGATATAAGGCATCACTTTATTTGAGATCTTGTGGAGGAAAAGAAGTCACAATGGTCTATGTTCCAACATTCGAACAATTTGGTGATATTTTCACAGAGCACTAGATTCAGTCATATTTGAGCACCTCAGACAACACCTAGGGTTGTGTCATATTTGAGGTATTTTTTTCAAGCTTTTTATTAGCTGTAGAATTTTTCTGCTTTGCTTCTTATTTTTGAGTACAAAAAAATAGAAAAATACAAAAAATTGGAAAAGAGAAAAACGATAAAAATTTTTTGGAAGTGGTGTTGCATGTTGGAATATGGAAGTATAATCAATTAGAACAGAGAGAGGTGGATTTGATGGCTGGTGGGTGAAATAAGGTAATTATCAACTTGGAAAGAGAAAAAGGTGGTATGAATATTGAGGAAAGGGAATTAAATATTTAAAATTTTTATCTCTTCACCTTCCCTCCTTCTAGCAACCTTTCTCCCTATTTTCTTGCCATCTTCTTGATTTGGTGGGATTGTGCTCGGATTTCTTGTAAAACCCTACGACAAGGAGATTAAGAACAATGAGGAGTCCCTAAAACTTACTTTCAGCAGCCGCTCATAGAACTCACCATGGAGAAGAGCAAGAATTTCAAGGAACTTTTTGAGAAGCCCGAGTAGAGGAATAATTGTTAGAAAGCAACATGTTTGAGCCCTGGGATGGTGTGCAAGATCCAGGAGTTGAAGTGATACCACCACCACTGCATCATGCTCAGCCAGAAAAGGACCCTTCTCAGTCGATCAAAATCAAGGTATTTGGGGAAAATATTTTACCTTTGATGGGGAAACTTTCAAGTCTCTGGATGATTGCATGAATTATTATTTGAAGCACAATAATAAAATGGATTTAAGAGGTTATAAATCTATGTCCGGGAAGGTTAATGGTTATGACTTAAGCCATATGCTGAAAGGAATTATTGGGGGTATTCGATATATGGAAGACTAAAACCCTAGGCTAATGGACCTAGCATGCATATTATGAAGGAAAAAAAGTTATGTGTATATACTAGAGCATCATGGCCTAGAAATTTGAGATTGAGAAGGGTAAAAGAGTGCCCCGAAGATCTGTATGTGTTCAGTTCTACTATTTACAAGGCTATGCAAGTTTATGATCCAAGTGTGGCTGAAAAATTGAATGAACTAAGGGAGTTTCCTCGGGGGGGGGGGGGGTGATTAATGTTGATTCTAATGAGGATGACCTGGAAGCCAGTGATGCAGATACAACAAAGAATGAGAATGCATGGGGGGAGAATAAGTTGACTGGGAGGTCGTCGCCGTGCCTCTCAAAGATAATATTTATAAGCCCTAAATGCTTACTTTCTACAACTAGGTAGATAGTGGCAAATCGGGGTCGTCCAAGGAGAAGAGGGATCTTCCTAAGTGTCTAAGCACACAAATGGTTAGTATTAGGCTAAGAGTAGATATATTTACACACACTTAAAAGCAAGTAAAGGGGGGGGGGGTTGGTTGGTTGGTTTCCTAAATTAACAAAGATAAAAAAAAAACACGATAACTAGCAAGGTCAAGTGACTATGCTAATCATCAAACGAAACTAAAGAAAAGGGGTTTTAAACTACAAAGATAAAATGCCTTGGGGGCAACGGATATCCACTTCCACATCTAATGTAGTTCATCGAATCATTCACACATTCCATCATATAGCATTCAGGACCCAACACTCACACACCCATCTAGCAAGTACCACAACACACACATCACAAGGAGTTCTAAGTTCATGCTCATAGATCTTCATGCAAAGGCGCTACGGAATTCGTCACGTTCCTACACCTAAACAATTCAACCACACAAGCACTACCTATGCTCAAACAACTCATGGCACACATGCAGTGAAACACACCGTCAAGAATGCATAAACGCCAAATAACAAATGCTTCAAGAATGAATTTAAATCATCTATTCAATACTTCAACTACTTGTCGTGGAGACTAAACTCCTATCCTTCTTAGTTCGTAGTTTACGAGAGTGAGTTCCACATCTCTCGTCAAACCTCACGAATGACTCCCGAGTCGCGACCACGACTCAAGGTGTCATTGGTGGCATTTAGCACGAAGGACCAACAAGCTTGGCAATGCCTATGACCACTATACCGTGACTAAGCATTTAACCAATTCATGCAATTACACGAGATTAGTCAAGAGCGACCACTCATAGACCACGAGCATATAACTCTTCTCGTTTGCTACACAAATGAACATGACGAAGAGTTCGACATCAATCACATTCGTCTAGCACATTATCAACACATCAATATCATTTAGAAGCTCTAACTCATGCTTTGGATTCCTAATTAAAAGAGGGAAAGAGTAGCTAATTCCTTCCAACCCTAACAAGCAATCAATCAAGCAATTTGTATCCTCAAGCTACCAATAACATCAATAGAATCAACAATTAACATTCAAGCACAATAAGAGCACAATAGCAAAAACACCAAATAGATAGATAGAAATGAGTTCTTGCTACATAGATAGTGGAAGCTTCAATCCATAGCTCCCAAGTACAAGAACTACTCTAGAACAACAAAAGACATAATTAAACTAAGAAAAACAAAGAAAAGAAAGAAGAGAAAAAACCTAGGGTTTCGCCCAAAACCAGAGAGAAAAACGGGCTGAGCAAAAACTGGAGAAGAGGAGGAAAGAGAGAGTATTTATAGTGCAAAGAAAATAAAGTTGATTTCTGGCCGCCCGTTGGTCACGACTCGCGACGAGTTCGTCGCGACTCGCGATGGTGTTGGTCGCGACTCGCGATGGTGTCGCGACGGGAGCCAGCACTTTGCATTTTTTCTTTGTCTTCTTCATAGCCATCCCTCTCAATCCTCAAGTCTTCAACGGCTCCAAAAATGGTCTTCAACGGCCTCCTGTCTTCATGTCTTCGAAGTGAGTATCCAAAAGTCTTCGAAAGTATAGTCTTCAATGTCTTCCGGTCTTCGTTGCTTCCGTGTTCTTCCCTTGTCACACAAAATCCACTTAGAAGAGGTAAAAGAGTATAAAGTTGCTTTTACCTCTCCTAAGAGAATTTCAAGGTAAAACACAAGCTCTCAATAATAAAAGAGCACAAAAGTGATCCTAAATACTACTAAATAATGCATATAAAATGGACACATCATTGACATGGAAGTTGATTATGTCTGGGAGGAGGATATGCCCCAGAAAATCAAGAAAATGAAGAGGATGACAATGATGAGCATGTGCAGATTTTGACCCCAGAGATGGAAACATAGGGAGAAAAGAGTGAAACTAATGATGTTCCAACATCATATCAGCTAGTTGATGTGGAAGAAGAAGCTGAGATGGAAGAGCAACCTGGCCTTGATGATGTTCCAACATCAGGCCAACAGAAGGATAATGAAGTTGGAGATGAGAGTGATGTTCCAATACAGGAGCACACTGAGACTGATGGTAATGCTAGAACTGATGTCCCAACACCAGAAGTGCCTATTGAGGATATAACTTGCACCAGTGATGAGGTTCTGGATGAGTTTATTCAGACCACGAGAGCCAAGAGGAAGCAGACTGAGACAGAATCAAGAACTGTTCAACCTGAGAAGAAGAAGAGAGTGAAGAGAGAAGTTGGGCAATGTTCAAGGAGGGATCCATCTGCTAAGGAAGCCCTAAATGTAGAATTCTTTAATGAAGTTTATCAAGGGAGCTGGGATATAATCATTGAGAGGAATATCATAGCAGAGAGGTCACTAGACTTAGAGACCTACAAGGAGAGTGAATTTACATCATTCTTGGAGTATTTAGCATTCTCTACTGCTACTACGGTGTGCAAGGAATATAACACAAAGCTGGGACAGGAATTTTATGCTAATATGATGGCAGAAAATTTGGATGAAGGGTCAGAATGGTTTGGCTGGTCTTTTGTAAGAGGAAATGTGATCAAGTTTTCTGCTGATGTAATGAATAAGATTCTTGCCCGTAGAACACTTGAGTTTGAGGGGTCGTATACTGAGGACTTGGAGTTAACCAATGACCAAATTCTGCATGAAATTTCTGGTGGGTTACCATCTCAGTGGCCAGCTCAGGGCTATGCTGCTATGTCAAGTTTGACCAGCAGGTATTTATGCCTTTCTCAAATAGCCATTAACTGTTGGATGCCCTCTACAAACACCTCAGCTTTGACTAGGGAAATGACCAAGCTTTTGTACTGCATTGGAGGGAAAATTCCAGTTAATCTTTGCTATATCATACAAGAAAATATAGTATTTCAAGCAGTGTCTTCAAGGAAGAAAAACTCTCTATTGCATCCTTATATCATTATAGCAATGGCTAAGGCTGGAAAAGTGTCAGTCAAGGATGATGATGTGCTGGTCTATCCTACCCTTGTGAAGGAAAATTCAAGAAATTTCTCTACCAGAAAGATTCATGACTTGCCCTGGTCAGATTTTGGAGCTGAGAGTACCTCAAGAGATGCAGTGAAGAAGGCAAAAGAAGCTAAGAAGATGGTGGTGAAGGCTAAGATTGTTGCTCTATAAGTCCAGATTGCTGCTTTGGATGCTGAGTTGGCCCAACTAAATGCTGAGGATACTGATTGATTGTTTTTATTGAGTGTTTATTTTCTAGAATTTGTTACATTTGTGAATGATTTGGCATGTTTCATGTCCCCAAGGGGAAGTACTTTTGGATTTCTTTTGGATCTTATTTTTTTTATGGATTTCTAATCTTTCTTGATATTTTGGGCCTAGCTGGAATGTATGGGCGTGTTTTGGTTTTCTGGTAATTGATATGTGATTTTAGTCTCAGATTTCCAGTACATATATTTTTTTGTGTTCCAACATGGGTTTTCAGAGAAGTTAAGTACTGATTATCTGGTTGATGTTCCAACATAGATGTTGAGATCTTGATGATTTGGAGCTGTGGTATTTAGGGGGAGCTAAATTCCGTTTGAGCTCATGTTCCAACATCTATCCTTGTTTGTTCTGATTTATCTATTTGCATAGTTATTACGTTGAAAGTCCAAAAAGTTGCTTGGTCCACAAAATGCCAAAGGGGGAGATTGTAAAGTTCAGATTTGTTAAATTGGCAATTTGTAGAAATTACGCAAATATGGTATTATTGTGTTGCAATATCACAATAGGAATTTTGGTGATATAAAGAATGTAAAAGTTTAGTTCGAGAAGAAGTTATCTCGTCCAATATGATTTGATTTGGTGAATATATCAATTCCTATATTTGTGGGATTAGATTAGATTTATGAAAGTGGAATCGATATGGAGTTTCGGCTATGGTATGGCTAAGGACGAGATATTCTAGGTACTTATTTAAAGAGATTAGATTTGGCGATTTCTATCTCCAAGGGATTTGATTGTTATCAGAATATTTTGTGGAGATAGAATTCTAGTCGCACAAGTAACTGAAGAAGTGCGACCTAGCTATATATGATGGACATTCTGACTGTGCTACTCACGGATTTAGTTTGAGAAAATCTGCAATCAGGTTCGAAATAAAGAAGTATCCAAGACCTTTACACTTGTGTTCTAATATGACCAAACCTTTTGATCTTAAAGTTCACAATGTAAGCTTTAATTCCTTAGGAGGAGGATATCCAGCGTCGATGAGTTTCGAGGTCAGAGGGAGTCTGATCAAGGCGGATCGGCAACTAGGGGAGCTAGTAGAATTCACATGTTTAAATAAGTATTTTGTATTTTATACTATCTTTCTGATTAGTGGATTCATTCTGAACTGGGCCAGACCTCATAGATGTAGGTGACGAGAATTAAACGAGAAAATTTACATAAATGTTCACATAGTATAAAGTGAAGGTTTCATGAAGTACGATTTTTTTAAAAATTTTACGGAACAATCATTATATTTTTTAACATAAACATTGTTATATTTAACTTGAATATTGTAGTTTTAATTTAAACATTATATTGTAATTTAGGAAATACATAGTTTTGTACCATATTGCTTATATTTTAGAGTAAATGCATTCATGCCACCAAGTTCTTCGTTTAGTACACATACCCCCAGTTTTTTTTGAAAGTGCACATGTACCCCTCCCAGTTCTTCAAAAGTGCATATATAACCCTCCCATTTTTTTTGAATGTGTACATATACTCCTATAGCCGGAGATTGGCATTTTAAAAGTTCAGGGGCATATGTGCACAATCAAGGAGCTGGGGGTATATATATGTGCACTAAACAAGGAGTTGGGGGCATGGATGCACTTTACTCCATATTTTAACATTTACACAAATCATATTACTATCTCCGTCCCAGCAAAAATGACACATTTTGACTTTTGGAAGTAACTTATGGTGAAACAAGGGACAAAGTAGAGTTTCAAAAATTACAGAAAGTATCTCATGTCATCTTCCATTTAAAAACAATTGTATTTAGACCCTCAATTTCAATATAAAATTTTGTGAGACCGTATCATTAAAGTCTTTATATTTAAATTTATGATCAACCGTAACTGTTGAAAGTTGATAAGAAAATAGTGAAAGTAGAGCTGAACTCCAACTCGGTACAAAAGCTGCTCTCACAAGCATAAAACCCATGGGCATCTCGGTACGTACCCTGACACCATTTTCAATCCATCGGCACTTGAACACTACCACTTTAAACTCAACATAATACAACTCCTAAATCTCCTCGAAAACCCAATAAAATTCCATGAAAGCAAAGATTGGTTTTTTGTCTCTCTTGCTCGACTACCACATGGATTCAGATTCAAAAAATAATCCAGCTATTCTGAGTTGTGATCTTGCTATCCTTGGGCACAGTTGAAAAACTGTATCTATTGATATCACAGCCCTGGTATCTTTTAACCATTAAACCCAATGTCCTTGAAAATGCACAAAGTTTAGACGACATCCCGTCCACATTACAACGATTATTAAACCAATTAACAAACATTGCAGAATGCTCAAGTTGCAACTAGTTCAACGGCTATTCAGGATACTGTTCTTCCAACTTTGACATGTGTTCTTCAACATACATAGCAGTCTCACTACTGTTACACAAAACATAAAGATGAAGTTTAATCAACACAACATTTAATGGTGTGTATAAGGTACCTTTCGACTGCGGGATCCCATTCTTCCTTCCACTGTGGACATGCTGGGGGAACTCCAACTACGGTTTTCCCAAGCAAATTTGAAGTGCAATACTCAATGATCTCCTCCATGACATACCTCTGGACAATGCTACCATCGGGGACATCGATTGTGTACATAAGCCTTGAAGACCCCCATGTGCCGGTCAAACGGATACATCCAATGCATCCCAACTGGACCACATATTCTAATTTTCCTGAAAATGTGAACTACAAGATGGACCATATTGTCAAAGAATGTCGAGGGAAATAATTCTCAAACAAACAAAGCACAGGTATCCCCTCGCGCTCACATTCATCAAGCTATTTTCTACTAATATTCTTACGGAAAATTGAATAGAAAAAAAAACACATGCACATGATAGAGAATCACACCTCTTCCTCCAAGAAACCACAGATAGCCACGGCCAAGATTTGTTAAACCAACACGTGACAAGTATGGAATTTCAGCGCATTAAGATGCAATTCATCATTCACAAACCGACTTACATTGGAAGAGTAGCCAGATGGTACCTTAATTCCCCCAATGCACTCACACACCGACCTTATCTTGCTGAAAGAAAGATTGTAAGGGGCTGGTGGTAGGTATGTCTGTTTACCTTTCACCTCGTGAGCTAAATCAACTCTTATACCGAGTTCAACTAGGCCATTTTGTGCATTCAAGTTGTCCTTTGTCTTATCAGGAATGTTTAGTAGAGTACCAATTAAAATCTCACACACATTCTTCTCTATATGCATCACATCAAAACAATGGCGAACCTCCAGAGTCTCCTAATACGGTAAATCGAAGAATGTCGATCTTTTCTTCCAAGGTCCATTATTTAAGGCAACCACTTTTGATACCTTTTTTTCCTAGAACAACATTGAGTTTCTTCACCTTGCTGTGGATTGCAAACACACTCAATATTCTTGCCACTCCCTCCTCTCCCTCCCCCCAACAAAATGAATATCGCCATCTCAAAACTTGTGCTTTCCTAGGAGGAATTTCCTATAACCAAGATACATAGTCTTCCGACCATTTTTCAGTTGCGTAAAATCACTTGCTTCCTCACACACGGGACATGCCTTGTGACCCTTAACAATGTAACTTGATAGATTACCATATGTCTTAAAATCATTAATCGTGCAGAACTGCATAACCTTCAAATTGAACTTTGTCCCACAATAACCATTGAACACATCAACACTGTTTGACCACAACAACTTCAAATCTTCAATGAGTGGGGCTAGATAAGTATCGATGTCATTTCCAGATTGCCTCGGACCAAAAATCATTAATGGCATCAAAATATATTTCCTCTTCATGCATAGATAATGAGGCAGATTGTAAATACAAAGCATAACAGGCTATGAGCTATGTTTCGATGACATATTACCAAAGAGATTCATACCATCAATACACAAAGCCATTCTCAAATTCCTGGGTTCAGCAGCAAACTTAGGATATCTGTTGTCAAAAATTCTCCATTGATCCCCATCTGCTGGGTGACTAATGATATCATTATCAACACAATCCCTATCCTTGTACCATGTCATATTTTTCGCATCCACAGCATTCTTGAACAACCTATTCAGCCTGGGGACAATAGGAAGTTACCACATGCATTTCGTAGGGACCCACTTCCTTACATTCACAACGACATCTTCATCCACAACATCATTTCTTATTTGCTTAGAATGAGATACCTTGCATACAGGGCAAGCCACCACTCTTTCCAAAGAATCGCTATACAAAACACAATCATTAGGGCATGAATGTATCTTTTTATACTCCATTGGGCACAAAATTCTCTTCACATCATACAGGTTGTCCAGTAAACCACTTATGGGGGGAAGCTTCTCACTCAAAAACTTCAAAAACTTATCTATGCTAGTATCGCTCCACGAATCAATGTCTTTCTCCATGCAACCAGGATACAACGGTTTTTCCTTCGCATCTAGAAAATTTGACAGAACCTTGGGTCTCCCCCTAAATTCATCCACCACCTCCTCACACATGTCATTCGATTTCAAATCCCCATAATATTCCCCATTGCTACCTACAACCACGTCCGACAGTGGTTTCTCTCCATGAAAAGTCCAAACCAAATAATCCTTCGAGAACCCTCTCTTGTGCAAATGGAGTTGCAACACGTCCCGGTCGTCAGTACGCTTACGGTTCTTTTCTTTTTATTAAGGAATAACAATATTATTTGAATATTAACTAGTTATAATTATTTTCCTTTTATGATTTTGTATAGGTCTCTTGTACCTATTCATATTATAACCCAGATCATGAATAAAAGCACAACATTTTCCCCTTTCTTTCTACATGGTATTGGAGGCTAAAATTCAGAAACCCCAGAAATCCTAAACTCTAAATTTTTTGCCCTCTTTCAGCGAACCGCTGCTTATTGTTCAAGTGCCACCGTTACTGTGCTGCTGCCATCGCTGATCCAGATTGCCCTTTTCCAGTCCGCCACGTGCCAAACCCGAGCTTCATGCACCACCATTGTTGTTCTCCACGCGACTCTGGGTCATTACCTTGCAGCTGATTCAATCTGACACCATTGTTCTAATCTAATCTGGTCTATATCTACCTTTGAATCTGAATCAATTTTTGCCCATGCTAACACATAAGCTGCTCGCATCGCCACCGAAGCTGAGGCTAATAAGTTACAAAATATCAATGCCACCAATGTTATTGCAACTTTACTCAAGCAATTGCATTTGAAATCTTAAACTGGGCAATCCGCTCATATTAGCCAATCAACGAACTCTCCCTACTACATCCATCCTTCTGACGTTCTCGGTCTTGTCATCTGTCCCGTCGTTCTAAAAGGGGAGAAAACTATATGGAATGGAACACTGCGATTTGTAGTGTCTTGCTTGCTATGAAGAAACTTGGTTTCATTGATGGAACAAGGAGGTCATCGTGGTACCTCTCAAAGTTAAATTTATAAGCCCTAAATACTTCCTATCTACAACTAAGTAGATAATGGCAAGTCGGGATCGTCCACGAAGAAGAGGGATCTTTCTAAGGATTTAAACATATATGGTTGATATTAGGCTAGAAGTAAATATATATAGATATATAAAAGTGAGTAAAGAGGGGGGGGTTGATTGGTTTTGGTCCTAAGTTATAAATTTAAAAAGACAAGATAACTAGCAAAGTCAAGTAACTATGCTAATCATCAAATAAACTAAGAAAAGGAGTTTAAAACTACAAAAGACAAATCCTTGGGTGCAATTTCTTTCCACTTCTTCCAAACCTCTTATCTATCCTGGAATTTACAACCTATTAATTACTTCAACTACTTGTTGAGAAGATAAATATTCTATCCTTCTTAGATAGTAGTTTGCAAGAGTGAATTCGACATCTCTTATCAAACCTCACTAATGACTCCTTTTGTTTATAAACGGCTAAAAGTATCCCATTAATGGCATTGAGGACGAAGATTCAACAAGCTTGGTAACACTTATAAACACTGCACCGTGTCTAAGAATTGAACCAATTTATGCATTTACTCAAGATTAATCAAGAACGATCGGCATTCATATACTTTTCTCATTTTCTACGTAAAACAAACATGACAACAAGTTCAACAACATCACATTCATCTAACAGTTATCAACACATCAAAATAATTAGAAGCTATAACTCATGCTCTTGGATTTCATATCAAAAGAGGGGAAACTTAGATACTTTCTCCCAACCCTAAAAAGCAATCATACAAGCAATTCATATGCTAAAACAACCAATAACATTGATGCCATTAACAATCCACATTCAAAGCTCAATAAATGCACAACAGCAAAAACAATAAGTAGATGGATAGAGTTCTTAAGATATGGCTTGGAAGCCTCAATCAATTGCTCCCAAGTACAAAACTAATCTAGATAATCAAAACCCATAACATAGAAAATAAATCTACAAAGAAAGAAGAAAAAAAGGGAAGAAAAGGGAAAAAACTAAGGTTTTAGAGCCCCAAAGTCGGGCATGGAGAATGGGGAAGAAAGGGGGGCTATTTATAGCCCAAGTGGGTCAAAAATAAATCAAATGGTGTAGTGGAGCACGCAGGCACGCGTCAGGCGCACAGGCATGGGGCGCTAGCGTGAGACAAGGTATGTCGGTGGCAGGAGGCCTGGGTGGTGGCACTCGCAGCCGCGCATGGTCAGGCTGTGAGTGCTCATTGAGGATTTGAGAGCTGCACCACCGCTTACTTCAAGGCACGCAGGGGCACAACCATCCATGCTGGGCGCGTGCCACGGTGTTCTTCACCCGGCCGATGGGTCAGCTGGCCGGTCTTTGCATTGTTTTGGGTGAATAGCTGCTCCAATTTTGGAGTTCTTGTGGTCGCTTTTATAGTTATCGACAAGATGAATCTAATGGTGCCACTCTTGTAGGCTAATTCATTTTGGATCATTTTAATAACTTTATCCAAACTTCAGGGTGAAAATTCATCCGCTTGTTTGCCTTCCTCTTCGACCCTTCTATCTTCTACCTCGCTTTGGCATGTGGTCTTCACTAAACCACTCCAAAGAGATCACAAGAAATCTACAAATTAAGCTAACAAAATGGAATCTAGATGCTCGCGAGGACCAAAAATCCATTAGACTAAACATAGGTTACAAAATGAAGGATTTAGATATGAAAATAAAAAATGGTCATCTAAACCCCTTATGATGTAAACCTACCTAAATCTAGCAACCTTACAACAAAAAGATAACAAAAGAGATGTTAAATGCTCCAGAAAATACATGCATTTAACGTCTCATCACATCTCCCCACACATAAATCTTTACTCGTCCTTGAGTAAATAAGAACAAGCAAGGATTAAGCATAAACTAGCATGCCAAAGTTTTCCCAAAATATCCAACATCATATTCCTAGACTACCCTAACCCCCAAGACATAAGAATCTCTCATCCCAAAGCCTAAGATAATCTAAACAACCAATAGACCAAGACAAAAGTGAGGTATAAATATAATATCAAGCTAACTTACTCTACCGATAAAGCCACCCAATAGACAAATCAAGAGAAGCACAAATTTTTTCAATTTCTCTCATTTTGTCTAGGAGCCCTCTTGGGTTTTCATCCTACCTTCACACATTTTTCTTTTTGAATGCTCACCCTCACCTTTTTCCGCCATTTGGCATGTCCTTTTTGCATAGGTCGCCCTTTTGGGTTTTCAACCTATCCGTCCCTTCCACTTTTTCCCAAGTTGCCCTCTCGGGTTTTCAACTTAGTGAGAACATTTTTTCTTTTTCATTTTTTTCATTTTTTCATTTTTTTTCCAAACAAAACACATCAAAGTGGAGCATATGCACACTACAATAAAATACAATGAGATATATTCCTTTTTACCTCCCCACACTTGAAACACACATTGTCCTCAATGTGAAAAATGACAAGATAACGAAATAAGGGAAAAAGGAAAAAATACTCACAAATAGGACCTTGAAGGTCATTCCCGGTAATGGTAATGCTCACTCCTCAATGAATGTTCTCTCCTCACTATTCTTGTACTCCATCCAATATGCAACTTTGATCTATCCACTACAAAGTCACAACTATGCAAATCCCGATCAACACTCACAAAAGACAACAACTACTAGTACTCCTAGATGGTTGTTTTGGTAGTGATTTTTTGTGGTGGATTGTGGTGATATTCTTGTGGTTTTGGGTAAGGGTTTGAGGACATTGTTGAGGATTTTTTTTTCAAGAAAAGAAAAATATAAGCCTAACTTAAAAGTTTGGGTTGCCTCCTATGAAGCTCCGTATTTTTAAGGTCTTCGGCATGACCCTAATGTTATCCATATGATGAAGGCTTGCACCCCTTCACCATGAGCATCCAATAGTAGAGAGGTGGGGGTAAAAAACTTTGAAGAGGAAAGTTTGTGGAGGTGGAAATGGTTTAAAAGAGTTGGGTGGTTAGGAGGCTTGGGATAGTCTTTTGACTCCTCTCTTATCTCCCTCAAAACTTACAAAAATGTTGGAGTTGGTTCACTAGGTAGGGGTAGGGGTGATGATGTAAAGAATAATAAATGTAGCACAATTACCTCTTCCTCCACTTAATTTTCTTCCACAACCAAATCCTCATCCCCTTCGAACTTAAACTCATTTCTCAAGGTAACCTTACTCACCGAATCTTCGAGTTTGACTTGGGATTGTGTATTTTTGGAATCACGAGCTTCCATTCGGGCCACCGCTTCCAATATATTCCTCACATACCCCTCAATAGCCTCAACACTAGAGGAGATCTGGGTGTCCGATTCCTCACTAGTATTGGCAAGTTGTTCAAGTTTGCTATTACATTTATGACTTTTTCACGTGTCAACCTTGAACTTTCTAGGGGGCTTGGTTTTGAGGCAGAAAATATGATGGTAAAGGCCAACTATTTTGCTCGTATTGCTGATTTTCTGGCTCATTCTCATACCACCAATCCAGATTGTCACTCCACTCCGGATTGTAAGAATTGTGGCATGGATACCATTTTTGGGCTTCTGGCCCTTGAAAACCAACATCTCCTACCCCTTGGTAGCACTCTTCATAATACCATGGTTTTGGAAACCAAGGGTTGTTTCCCCCCATATTACTCCTCTCTCAACATATAGCAAGCTCGGTAGGATGGTCGAAATGACACATCCTACAAAACCTTGCTCGTTGAGATTCTCTTCTCATCGTGAGTGGGAGGCCATCATCGTGCCTCTCAAAGTTAATATCTATAAGCCCTAAATGCTTACTATATACAACTAAGTAGACAACGGCAAGTCAGGGTCGTCCACGAAGAAGGGGGATTTTCTCAAGCGTTTAAGCACAAAAGGTTGCTATTAGGCTATGAGTAGATATATATACATACATATAAAAGCATTTAAATGGGGGGGGGGGGTTGTTCTGTGGTCCTAAGTTATGAAAGTTAAAAGACAAAACGACTAGCAAAGTCAAGCAAAAAGGTTTTAAAACTACAAAAGATAAAGCCTTGGGGGCAATCGAAATCCACTTCTAAATCTAATATAGATCATTGAACCATTCACTCATCCTATCACAATTATTATCTATGGGGAATGCCAATGGAAGATAACCATTCATTCCATCTTAAAGGTAGTTTACAAACAATGACAATTTGCGAACCTCATTGATGATCACCCTAGACAAACAACGACCAAAGAGGTATTTCCTCAATGGCATTATACAAGAAGAACCATAGATTTGACAACGACAAGCCTTCTACCAAAGACATAGCCATTTAACTAAACATAGCATTCATTAGGCTAAACCTAGAACAAACCACATTCAAGGTTCAACCTTTCATTGCATCTATAGGATAAATATGAGAACAATCCACATTAACATACTTATCTAGCAAGAATCACAACACATTATGCACACGAAGTTCTAAGTTCATGTTCCTAGATTTTCATGCAAAGCAGTTAAAGAATTCATCACTTTCCTTACACCCTAACACTTCAATCATGCAAACACTTCCTATTCTCAAACAACACATGGAATAAATGAAGTGAAACATAGCATTAATAACACATGAACGCTAAATAACAAAGGTTTCAAGAACGAATGACAACATATATTCACAACTTCCACTATTCATGCATTTACACAAGATTAGCCAAGAACAATCAACATTCATTGACTTCTCTCATTTGCTACCTAAAACAAACATGACAACGAATTCAATCTAGCAATAATCAACACATCAACATCATTAAGAAGCTCTAACTCATGCTCTTGGATTCCACATTAAAAGAGGGGAGAATTAGCTACTTTCTCCAAACCCAAAAAAGTAATCATACAAGCAATTCATATACTAAAGCTTCCAATAACACCAATTACATTAACAATTCACATTCAAAGCTCAATAAATGCACAATATCAAAAGCACCAAATATATATATATATATTGTTCTTACTACATAGAAATTGAAGCTTCAATCTGTTGGCTCCCAAGATAAAACTAAACTAGACAATTAAAAGCCATGATTAACCTACAAAACTAAGAAAAAAAGGAAAGAAAAACTACGGTTTTAACCCACAAAAACACAGGAAGAAGAGAGTGTAAAAGTTGTTGAAGATGAGAGGATAAGGTGAGTATTTAGAGTACAAAAAGCAAGAAGAGCTTTTGACCACTCGTCCATCGTGAGTCACGACGTGCTCGCGATGACCTCGCGACGGACTCCAAGTCCAGAACCATTTCTTCTTTCTTCTTTTTGTTTCATACCCTCCTCTTCTCTTCACGTGTTCATTATTCAAATCTTTAAAAGCTCAAATACAAGTCTTCCAATCTTCAAATCTTCAAAGGTATTCTTCAAAGTCTTCGAACAAATTGTCTTGTCACACAAAATCCTCTAGAAAAGTAATAAAAGTGTAAAAATCACTTTTAACTCTCCTTAGAGAATTTCAAGGAAAAATGCCACATTTAGAGCACAAAAGTGTACAAAAGTGAATCCTAAAAGTCCTAATATAACTGTATAAAATGGGCACATCAAACCTCCTCACAGTTAAACCTTACTCGCCTTCGAGTAAGAAGATTTAAGCACACGAAGGAATTCATCTGTCCATATCCTAAGCTAATATTCCCCCAATCAAAACCTTACAAAAACTCTCAATATCATGAATCCCAAAATCAAAGCTCAAATGAGAATTTTTTTTCATACACACAACCCCGATTCCTAAATCTAACAAAACCTACCACTTATCAATTCACTACCCATAAGAATATTTCAAAGTCCCGAATTGATAATCCCAAAGTCCAATGATATAAAATGAAGTTAAAACCATAAGAAAGGTTCAAGCACATACTTCACTTCATACCAATATATCAACCAAAATCCAATGACACAAAATGAAGTCAAAACCACAGAGGAGGTTTAAACACAAACTTCACCCAATGCCAATATATCAACCAAAATGGAGTATAAAAGAATCAAGAATTCTATAACCCTACTTCATTTTTCAACCCACTAAGTTACCCAATCCCAAGAGGTCTCTAGATGTTGAGCTACCCGGTCCATCTGTATGACAACCGCAACCTTATGACTCCAACGCCAGCAAATGAGTGAAATCATAGCAATTTTCTTTTCTCTCTCTTTCTCTCATTTTGCCTAGGAGCCCTTTCGGTTTTTCATCCTAGCCACACATCATATTTCTTTGGCTCACATCCTCCTTTTCCCGCACATTTTGGCCTCTCAGTTTTGCCTAGGTCGCCCTCTCGAGTTTTTGACATATTCGGTCCCCCAATGTTGCCTAAGTTGCCCTCTCGGGTTTTCAACTTAGCGGATTTTATTTTCTTTTTATAATTTTTTTCTTTTTTCATTTTCTATATTTTTTTCAAAATTTCAAAATTTTCAATTTTTTCTTTCTTTTTCTCATGTTTTTCCAATCAAAAGTAACAAAAAACATTCCAAATGAAGCTAGCATGCACGTGAGTCCTCTAACCATTCTCCGCACTTAAAACATTACATTGCCCTCAATATAAACATGCAAGGAATGAATAATAAAACTCAGGTATTAGCCCTTGGGAATTTTAGGTTATACCTACTTTGCACAGAATTCATTGTCTTCACGGACCATGCGGATCTTTGTCATTTGATGAACAAAAACGAAGCCAAACCTAGATTGATTAGGTGGGTACTTCTCTTGAGTGATTTTGATTTAGAGGCGAGGGATAAAAAGGGGAGTGAAAATCTTAGTCGGTTGACACCGATTGATGACTCGAAGAGGGCTATTGAGAAGCCCAAAAGGGAGAACATTCGGGAAGAATATCGCGATGAATATGTTTTTCCAATTAGAGAGGCTCACCCTTGGCATGCCAATCTAGTTAATTTTCTTATCTCTCAACAATTTCCCCAACATTTCTCCAAAGCTCAAAGAGATGGGTTAAGAAGTGAGGCTAAACACTATGTGTGGGATGATCCATATTTATGGAAGCATTGCCTGGGTCAAATGATCCGTAGATGTGTCCTGGAGAGTGAAGTGAGTTCAATTCTAAATATGTGCCACTCTCTTGCATGTGGTGGGCACTTTGTTGCCAAGATAACTGCTTTGAATGTCTTAGAAAGGTCTCTATTGGCCTAACATGATGAAGCATTCCTATCAATTTTGACAATATTGTGACAAGTGTCAAAGTTTGAGAAACATCTCCCAAAAGAGTGAAATGCCACAAATAAGCATCTTGTATTGTGTGGTTTTTTATGCATGGTGGATTGACTTCATGGGACCATTCCCTAACTCTTTGGGTGTGTTTATATTTTGCTTGTCGTCGATTATGTGTCCAAGTGAGTCAAGGAAAAGGCCACGAGGACCAATGATTCAAAAGTGGTGGTATGTTTCTTGAAACCCAACACATTTTCCCAGTTCGGAATTCCTGGGGCCATAATTAGTGACTGAGGAACCCACTTTTGCAATCGCACAATCGACACCTTAATAAAAAGTATGGGGTAATTCATAAAACCTCAACAGCCTATCACCCACAATCGAATAGCCAAGCCGAGGTCTCCAATCGAGAGATTAAATCCATCCTTGAGAAGACGGTTAACCCAAATAGGAAGGATTGGAGTATTCGACTAGATGATGCTTTATGGGCATATATGATGGCCGATAAGACACCGATTTAAATGTCTCCATATCGGGTGGTTTTGGGAAGTTGTGCCACTTACTGTTGAGCTTGAACACAAAGCATATTGGGTCGTAAAAAGATTCAATATGAATTTGGATCAAACTGGTGTGCACCAGAAGTTGTAATTGCAAAAGCTTGAGGAGATTCAGAATGACTCCCATGAAAACTCCGCAATTTACAAGGAAACAACCAAGGCTAAGCATGATAGATTAATCAATAGAAATGACTTTAACATTGGTAAAAAAGTCCTTGTATTCTAATCACGCATTTGGTTAATTCCGGGCTATTTGAGGTCAAAGTGGCATGGCCCTTTTGTGGTGGTGAAAGTTTTTCCACATGGAGCGGTGGAAATAATGTGTGAGGAGACTTCAAAAGTCTTCAAAGTGAATGTGCACCACTTGAAGCCCTACTATAAGAGTTTCCAATCGGGGCTAGTCGAGAAAACACTCCCCGATGACCCGGTTAGGGAGTGGTGGCTTTGTAAGTATGTCGTGCCGACGACGTTAAATAAACTTGGTTTTGATCATCCGGGTATCATTGGTGCAATCCCGTTGATGTGGCTTCAATTTGTTTTGTGGTTTTATGAATAAGCCGTGTCGATGACGTTAAACAAACTTGGTTTTGATCTTTTTTAATTTCTTTATCTTTGTTGTTTTTGGAACAATATTACGTTTCGGTGTTTCTTTTGCATGTTTCAGGAAAAAGGAGATGAAACAAGGCAAAAGGAAACCGGGAGGGCGGCCAGCGCCTTCAGTCGTGCGCCCACAAGCTCAAGACAAGGCGTGGAGCGCAGCCCCATAATTGAATTGCGAGGCCAGTGCGATCTAGCACGCGGCCACGTGCGGAAACTTGATCGTGAAGAATGGGCGTGCGGCCAGTGCCCTCAGCCACGCGCCCGCGCGTAATACAAGGTCTGGTGCGCAGTGCCTAGGACCGGATTGCGCGGCCGCACGCTCGTTTGCCCCCTCCACCTTTATATATATATATTTTTTAGTTTTCTTTCACCCCTCTTTTCCCTACTTCTTTCCCCTCTTTTCTCCTTCCTTTTTCAGAATTTTACTCCTCCTCTAATATCTTACCCTCCCTCAAAAGCTCTCATTTCTCTTCCAAGACCAAATCCTTCTCCCCTCCACGTTCACTTCCAAATCCTTCCATCTATACCATACAAATCCTTACCCTACCAATCCTAAACACCACTCATACCACAATCAAACCCAATTCATCCTTCGAACCAAGAAAAGTGAAGATTTCTCTTCAAGAACACCCAAAAATCAACACTTTGGGGATTTTTCAATCTGGAAGAATTTTGAGCAAATGGTGAAAATTCTTAGCACTTTAAGATTATTAAAGGCTTCTAAAACTACTTGGGGCACCCACATCAACCTGGAAATTCCAAAGCACCATTATGGGTAATTCTTCGCAATTTGTCTTCTTGTGTGTTTTGATGAGCTTGATGAGTTAGTTCAGATTTTTGTTCTTGAAGATAGTTATAAGCTCTTGATTGGGGTTGGGATATACTTGTTGAAGAGGTAGTGTTTGAGCTTATTGTGAAGTTCTATGGTGGAAGTATTTATAATTGTTGTGGAGATTATTGTGGAGATTGTTATGAAGATTGTGGTGTTAATGTTGTGAATTATGGTGGAGATTGTGGTGAAATCTTTTCTTGGTTTTTTTGTGGTGATGGCTTTGGTGAATTTGTTAATTCTTGTTGTGGTGCTACTTGAGGTTGGACTTTGTGCTTCAGTTTTATTGTGGATTGGTGAGTTGAGTCAATTCTTCTTATGGCCCCTAAAAGGAGAAGAATTGATGGAGCTAGTTCCTCTAACCAAGAACCTCCCATAGTCTATGATCTATCTCTTCCTTATGATGAGTTGACAAATATTAAAGGGGAATTTGCCAAAAGATGGGAGAGATTGAACAATAGAGCTATCATGGCCACTCGGTTTGTGCATAGAGAGTTATTGACTAAATTGGGTTCGTTGGAGCCGATCGATCATATGTTGGATATAGGTGGCCTATAAGATTTCACAAAATTTAGTGCCCTAACTTATAGATCAAGGACACTTGAATTCCTATCCATGGTAAGGAAGATCATTTATGAGGATGGTAGCCCGGGGATCGAGTTTCACCTTAATGACAAAAGAAAGAAGGCTTCGTATGATGATATAATATTGGCCTTCAAGTGGAACTACACTCTGAATGCCTAGAAAGAAGATAATTTTAGGAAAGGAGAAGACTACACCGACCAAGGGTTTTGGGAACTTCTCACGGGAGAAACAAGACATCATCAATCCAAAGCCTCTTCGATTATCCATCTGGCGATCCAGTATATCCACCGTCTCCTCAATCCTACAGTTTTTTGTCAAGGGGAGTTTAACAATTTTTCCGTGGTTGATTTGAAATGCCTTTGGGAAATTGCACCACACGGAGAGGGTTTCCCTAATTGGGTTGATGAATGGGTTGATGGATGCATTGGGTTGTCGAAGAAGAATTTGGGGCGCATTTGTATTGGGGGAATGATCACTCTCTTGGCACAAGAAAAGCATATCCCTCCCCCTCCCCCCAAGCTTGGAGCTGATTGGTTGCTATCCCAAGGATTGCTTCTACACCATCAAATACATGGAAAAGGCAAAAATGTTGAAAACTATCGAAGACCCCACAAAGTTACTTAGGCTTCATCGTGAAGGAGAAAAATACATGACCCTTCCTTTGGATAGCCTTGTGGGTATCCCATAAAGGGTTTTACATTATTAACCCCAAAGGAAGCTTTTGGAGAATCACTCCCATCCCGAGTGCAAGGAGGCAGAAGTGCTCAACTACCACGAGCTCCACCACCAGACTCATTTGGTCAACTCTAAGAATCCTTCTAAACCATGCAAGAAAATATGAATAATGGGTTTATTCGCATGGACCAACGGATGGATGATCTTAAGTACTATATTGAGGGTATGAACGACAACATGGATGCAATTCTTGCAATGCTCCAATTGTCCTCCGACATTTCCCCACCATTGAAGTTCATGGAGAAGTGAAGGAGACGTGAGGAGGAGAGATAAAGGAGATGCATGAGCCGAGACGGTGGCGCGGGACCTTCAAGGTACTAATTGTGACCATTTCATATTCCTTTTTCCCTACTTTTGCTTTTGATTATTTATATGCATTGAGGACATTTCATATTCCAAGTGTGGGGAGGGGGATGTGGATGCTCATGTTTTCTCATGTACATAGTATGATTTTTAATTCAAAACAAATGAGAAAGGAAAGAAAAGAAAACAAAAAAAAATGCCCCGCTAAGTTGAAAACCAGAGAGGGCAACTTAGGCAAAATTAGGGGGCCAGGATAGGTTGAAAATCCTAAAGGGAAACCTATGAGAAAATGAGAGGTCAAATGGTGCGGAAAAAGGTGAGGGTGAGCCATGAAAAAAAAAGTGTGAAGCTTGGATGAAAACCAGAGAGGGCTCCTAGGCAAAATGAGAGAAAATGAGAGAAATTAAAAAAATTTGTATGCTTCTCTTGATTTGTCTATTTGGTGGCTTCTTTGGTAGAGTAAGCTAATTTGGAACTTGCATTGTATACCTCACCTTTGATTGGTATGATGGTTGTTTAGATTATCTTAAACTTTGGGATGTGAGAGTGTGTGAGTTTCTTATGTCTTGGGGGTTAGGGTAGACTAGGAATATGACGTTGGATGTTTTGGGGAAACTTTTGCATGCTAGCTTACGCCTAGATCTTTGCTTGTTCTTCTTTACTCGAGGATGAGTAAAGGTTTAAGTGCGGGGAGGTTTGATAGGAAGTCAAATACATGTATTTTCCAAAGCATTTAACATCCCTTTTGTTATCTTTTTGTTAAAATATTGCTAGATTTAGGTAGGTTTACATCATAAGGGGTTTGGATGACCATTCTGGGTTTTCATATCTAAATCTTTCATTTTATAACCTATTTATAGTCTAATGGATTTTTGGTCCTTACGAGCGTCTAGATTCCTTGTTGTAAGAAACAACATCGATATCAGTCATGACTTGTACTTAACAACCAATATCGACAATGTGTCTATGTGCATTTGATACAAACTAAATGGTATCAGAAACAAAGTCGATATCAATCATGCAAGAAAAAACTGACATTTCCAATGCCTCTGAACCATGTCGGTTACCAATGAAGGAATGACGACGTCGGTTGTATCGTTCGCAGATAGTCTGTAAGTATAATTAACTTCGGTCTAATTCAACTAACGTCTACTAAACTTTGACCACTTCTTTTTTGTTAACGACAACCATGGCGATGCCAATTTACATCTCACATTGCATCAATTTGACAATATCCGATGTATGACCGACATCGTCCATCTATCAGTTTAACTGAACTTTAATCGACATATTGCCGCCGTTGTTTAATTGGTTATTTTTACCTCGGTTATTTTCAAAATAAGGTAAAAAGTACATTTTCTACCTCAGTTTTCAAATAACCGAGGTAAAAAAATTATTACTTTTTTTTTAAAAAAAAAGAGGTAAAAGAACTTTTGCCCTCAGTTTTCATCATTTTTCCAGAAGGCCGAGGTAAAAAGTGTGAGGTAAAATATATGTTTTCTAGTAGTTACATGTCTTGCATTATCCAAAAGGATAGAATTAATAGATTGTATCCTGATTGAACCAAATAATTGACGCCGGTGGTTTTGGTCTCATGTCCATGTATCTTCATATTGATTTTGTGGGTCTTACTAAGTCAGATCTTGGTAGCCAAGGGTCAAATTTAATCATTATGTTGTATCCTCTTCTTTCCGTTTCCCGATTCCTCATAGTAGAAGATATCTACCCTTAATAATAGATCTCAATGCAAAAGAGGGGCGGTTTCTAACTTTGCATCATCGTGGATGTTTGGGGATAATATTTAGCCTTTAGAAGCAAAGTTATATTTGACGTTAGATTGGTAATTAAGCGCAATACTTGTTTTCCCCATAGAGCCATATTGAAATTCTCCAACTTGTTAAACTCGAGGCCTCTTATTCCCTTTGGAGTTCATAGATTGTGCCATTTTTTTCAAATGAATTTTATGTTTTTCATCAACAATAATTTTCGTAAAACTAATCTATGTAGTCCACCATTTTGTCTGGTAGTTTAAAGCACGATTTAGCGTAAGCCGATGTAGTTTGCATGACCACTTTAAATAGAACCCCCTTCCACCTTTGGAAAGATGCTTATTTTCCCAACTTTGGACTTTCGATAAAATATTTGTCTTTATGATTTCCTAAAAGGTTGATTTTGATTGTTTAAAAGTGATTGGTAATCCTAAGTATTCGTCTGGTCCTTGATTCAATCGTCCCTATTGTGGTAAGAATATTAGCTTTTGTCTGATTGTCCATATTAGGGTTGAAAGTGATATATGATTTCTTAAAGTTAACTTTATGGAGTACAATCAAGATGATACAATAGCTCACATTGCTTAAGTTGATTGATCTGAATAGAGACACCATAGTTGGTTTCTTGACTTTTGGAATGAGTACCACTGTTGTGTCATTTATTGGATCCACTAATTTTCCATGATTTAAGCACCGTAGAACTGATAAAGAGAAACCTTTGGTCCCACGATATTCCAATATTTTTGGAAAAGGGATGAAGGCATACCATCTGGTCCCAATGATTTGTTTGGAGCCATTTAGTTTCAAAGCTTGAAGCACATTAGTTTGAATTTCAGAAGCTTTGCCCGTGTAGGAGAAGTTTCATTGGCGTAGGACATGTGGTTTTTCGTCGGTGAATTACCAAATTTCAGAAGCTTCGTCGTTGTAGGAAAAGCTTTATAAGTTGACTTACACGCTTGTTAACTTAAGAAATTGAGAGATTTTCCCTCGGGACCTCTCGAAGGCTTGTTCTTGCAAAATAATGTTCGAAGATCGACGGTGTCTCGGATGCAACAGTTTTACATTTGTTTGGTTGTGAAATATCTTTGTTTTGTAGTCCTCTACCTAAAATATTTTATTCCCCCATAATCAGTGGCGGAACCAGGAGTATATATTAGGGGGGGCGAAAAATAGGTAAAAAAAATTTTTGCAACGCTAAATAAAATATTTTTTAACAAACAACGCTTACATAATAATATGAATACATAATAATTAGATTTTTACAACAAAAAACTACCACTGCATAAAAAACTACATTCCAAAACTTGGGTTCCTAGAACTAGAACCACTAACCGCAGGAGACAATTGTATCCTACGATGTTGCATACGCTGTCTAATTAAATATGTCTAATTAAATATGTCTAATTAAATATGTCTAACTAAATACATCTAATTAAATATGTCTAATTAAATATAAATATGTCAAATTATTCAAATCTATATTTAGCACAATTTCAAAATTTCACAATTTCAACACAACCCCTAAATTATTCATATCTATATTCAGTATTCCCAATTCATACAAATAAGCAATTTAATTCAAGTTATTCAACATAAATTACACAACAAAAATATATTGACTTTTTGATACCTCTCCCTTGGTTTGGCTTTGGCTTGGATGCGGACCGCTGATTGTGGTTGAAGAAGGCGAAGGCGCGTCGGCGGCAGCGGTGGACGGCGGCAGGCAGCGGCGGCGGTGCGGCGGGCGGTGGCTGGCCAGTGGTGGTGCGCGGCTGAGTTTGAAGTTTGTGGTTAAAGAAGGATGATGGTTGAATGATGAGTATGTATTATTAGGTTAAGGTTGGGCCGGCCATTAGTTACACATATGTTACATGGGCCAATTGGGTTTCAGCCCAATTGGCCCTTTATTTTTTAGCCCTCAACGCAACAAAACGACGTCGTTTCACTTAATCCAAAACGACGTCGTTTTTTGGCTTAAGTGAAACGACGTCGTTTTATTGCGTTGAGGGCTAAAAAAATAAAGGGCCAATTGGGCTGAAACCCAATTGGCCCAAACAATATATGTGCTTCATCTTCAAGCTGCGTCCAGCTTCAGTTCTTCTTCTTCCGCCGCTGCAAGTCGCTCCGGCGCCGATGGCTCTCAAGGGGGGGCGGAATCCGGTGGCTCTAGGCCTAAATTCCGGGCCGCCGGATTCTAGGGGTGGCGCTAGCACCCCCTCGCCCCCCCTAGTTCCGCCACTGCCCATAATCAAGAGAACATAAAACTTAAACACCTGTCACTAAAATCGGATATTTTATTTCCTAGGTTTAAGAAATTCTCATCTCATCCCTCACAAACGTCATTCTTTTATCTTTTTCACGGTCGTGAATATGGTTTGTTCTCTGCAGTTTGTGTCGAGTTATGAATTTGATTAAAGTCCCTATGATGAGAAAAGGTTGTTTGGTGTCACGACACTAGATGTTGTTAGGGCCAAGACCTTCTATGCTGGGAAAGCCCAAGTTAATGTTGCAGATGTTAATGTTCCTGTTGTTGGAGGCCATGCTGGAGTTACCATTCTCCCATTGTTCTCACAAGCTACACCAACGGCCAATTTACCTGATGATGTAATCAAGGCTCTAACAAAAAGAACCCAGGATGGTGGAACTGAAGTTGAAGCAAAGGCTGGAAAGGGTTCTGCTACCCTCTCTATGGCCTATGCTGGGGCTATATTTGCCGATGCTTGCTTGAAGGGACTCAATGGTGTTCCAGATGTTGTAGAGTGCTCATACGTTCAGTCATCTGTCACAGAGTTGCCTTTCTTTGCATCCAAGGTGAAACTTGGAAAGAACGGAGTTGAGGAAGTCCTCGGACTTGGAAACCTCTCAGGCTTTGAGAAGGAAGGACTGGAGGCCTTGAAACCGGAACTGAAGTCATCTATTGAGAAAGGAATCAAATTTGCCAGTCAGAGCTGAAGTATAGTTTCTGACAATTTTTGCTGACAATTTTGCTGCTATTCGTTTATCTATGTCTCTATTATTTCAAGCGCCCGTCTAAAGGGCTAAAGACATTTGGGACAAGAGTAGGCCCGTCAAACGGGTTGGGTCACCTGTTGGATGACCGTTACCCATATACTAATTTCAATGATCCATTGGGTTAATGGATATAATTGGGTTGTAGTTATTGGGTTTAGTTGGGTTGGATGATTGGTTATCCGTTGGATAATTTTGGGTGGGTCGAGTTGGGTTGGATAACGGGTGACCCGTGGATAATTTCATATCATAAGATAACAAAATTTTCACAAATTTGATTACGAATAATTTAATTTTTCCGTAACACATATAATCAACTTAGAAACGATCAAATTCTCGATTCATCATATTTGTCGATTTCGGTTCATGTTTTAATCAATTTTAATTTGAACCAATTAAAATTTGATAAATGATCTTGACGAAAGAAATAGAAGTAGTATTTAAGAAACTTTTACTAAATTTGAAAAATCTCTAAATATGAAGATTTTTAAAAATATTTTCTTTTATTGAACATAAGAAAATAATAAATGAAATTCCCACATTTGGCCACTCGAATAAATATTTCTTTTTTTTTGTAGTTATGTACACGATTCAGCCTACATCAAAAAATGATTACGGTTAATCGTAATTTTTCACTCCAAGTAAAATGTTACGTGGCTTATCCATTTAAAGTTTAAATGGTTGAAAACACCAATTATCCATTGAGTATATAATGAATTATCCATTGAGTATGTATTGAATTATCCATTGAGTATATACTAATTATCCATTGGGTCTATACTAATTATCCATTGGGTCTATACTATTTATCCATTGGGTCTATACTAATTATCCATTGGGTCGAACTAAATAACCAATTGGGTATATGTCATTTATTTGGGTGAAACGTGAAGTACCCATCAAGTCTGCGTTCTTTCTCAGTTCTCACTTTCCGTACTGCGTTTTGTTTCATCTGTCCGCGTTTTGTTCATCAATCAGTCTATGTTTTGTTCATCAATTAGTCTGCGTTTTGTTCATCAATCGGTCTGCGTTTTGTTCATATTTGAGTTCACAATATTATATTATGTAATATAATACTATGTACATTATATTATATTATATTTAATAAAAATAAAAAATATATAATATGTTGGCTTTGTAAACTCGATGAAACTAACGAACAATATTACTTGGGATCGAGCTCGAGCTCAAATACTGTACGAACTCGAATATTGTACGAACTCAAATACTGTACGAGATTGAACTCGAATACTGTACAAACTCGAATACTGTACGAGATTGAGCTCGAATACTGTACGAGATTGAGCTCGAATACCGTACAAATTCGAATACTGTACGAGATTGAACTCGAATACTGTACGAACTCGAATACTGTACGAGATTGAGCTTGAATACTGTATGAACTTGAATACTGTACGAGATTGAGCTCGAATACTGTATGAACTCGAATACTGTACGAGATTGAGCTCGAATACTGTACGAACTCGAATACTCAATGAACTCGAATACTGTACGAGATTAAGCTCGAATACTGTATGAATTTGAATACTGTACGAGATTGAGCTCGAATACTGTACGAACTCGAATACTGTACGAGATTGAGCTTGAATACTGTACGAGATTGAGCTCGAATACTGTATGAACTCGAATATTATACGAGATTGAGCTCGATTACAGATTGAGCTCGAATACTGTATGAACTCAAATACTGTACGAGATTAAGCTTGAATACTGTATAAACTCAAATACTGTACGAGATTGAGCTCGAATACTGTACGAACTCGAATACTGTACGAGATTGAACTCGAATACTGTATGAACTCGAATACTGTACGAGATTGAACTCGAAAATTGTACGAACTCGAATACTATACGAGATTGAGTGCGAATTTTGTACGAACTCGAATACTGAACGAGATTGAGTTCGAATACTGTACGAGATCGAATACTGTACGAACTCGAATATTGTACGAGATTGAGTTTGAATAATTTGTGAATTATAATTTGTATAATTTGTGAATTATAGTGAATATTTATGTTAAATATTACTCATGCATTTAATTGGGTAATTTTGGATATTTATTGGGTATTTGTTACGTTCTTATTGAATTAACATAATATGGGACCCATGGAAATCAAAATTTTCCATTAACACAATTATTTTCATCCGCTCAATCCCAAAAATTAATGAACATTTAATACCTGATCACATTGGATAATGATAACTTGTAACCCAAATCGATAGAAAATGTTTAATAATAACTTATTGGGTTAATTATATAATGATTTATTGGATAATGACTTATTGGATAATATATTTTAACCCATTAGGTCATATGAATATTTCACGGGTTATCCAATGGGTTATCCATTTAATGACCCAACCCATTTATGACCCAACCCATTATGACCCATTTAATAAATGGGTTAATTGAATAATGACCCATTGGATAATGATCTATTGGGTTTGGATAACGAATTTATCCAATTAACCCATTTGACAGGCCTAGACAAGAGTATCAAAGTAGAAGAACTAGTAGTCCAGAAAGTAATAATAATACATGGAAAACTACAGACTGAAGAAAAAAAAGATTAAAAAGTCCTTATCATGATGGGGAAATAACACTAGGAATTCGGTTAACTTTAGACTTGTGATTTTACCTTCATGTTATAGTCTCTTGCCTTTTTTCCTTCTTCAATTTTAATCCTTGAGGTATGAATCCTCTATTTCCAGAGATGGGGAGTTGGTGGTGATGTTTGATCTTTAAATATGTAAAACTTGGCATTTTACCCAAACAAGACTCCGTTGAACAAAATTAGAGGACTTGCAGATAAAAAGGGTATTAAAGTTGTGAAAGGACTTTCTAGATTTCTTTGATATCCATTCTAACTCTTTCCGTCTTCGGGTTGACAAATTCATATTAGTTAGAATAAATCAAGTTGATGATTACATATAATCTACCTTTTGTATTCTATATATTCTATTGAGTAATACCAAATTCATTACGGAAAATACATTTATCATAGTATCAGAGCAAGCTCTGGTCCTAAACCTAAAACCCTAACTTTTTCTCCATTTTTGGCCCCACCACTCTCCCCTCTTTTTTTGGCTACCGAACCCATTTCCGGCTCATTTCCGTAGGATTTCCAAATTTCTAGCGCATTTCCAAATTTTTGGTGACCAATTTTTAGAGCATTCCTGATCTTCTTAAGGTGTTTCAGAGTGATGGGGGACTGAGTTCATAAATGGTCGCTTACGCTCTCACTTTCAGACAAAGGGCATTCACCATCAGATTTCTTACCTGTATACTCCAGAGCATAATGGTCGGGCTGAGCGTAAGCACCACCACATTGCTGAGATGGGTTTGTCTATGTTATACCACTCTCATGTCCCTCTCTCCCACTGACCTCACGCCTTTCCTGCAGCCACTTATACCATAAATTGGCTGCCAACTCCTGTTCTTAGCGGACGATAAGCATATGAAGTTATTAATGGTCGGATTCCCATACACACAAACTTCCATGTATTTGGTTGTCGTGTGTATCCTTATCTTCGTCCATATGCAGCTGACAAACTCGCTCCTCGTAGTTTTCCCTGTGTCCTTCTTGGGTACAACTCCTAGTAAAAGGGATATCGAAGTTTGAATCCTACGTCTGGAAAGATATATGTCACCAAATATACTTGGTTTGATGACACTTCCTTCCCTTATGCCTATGGTTATACTTTAGTATCTCCGTTCTCTCTGAATGTCTCTACTTTTCAAGATCCTGCTGATGCATCAGCTGATATTCCTTCATCTTCCACAGTGGCATCTCTTCCTGCTTGGCTTGTCATTTCGGTTGCCAACCCTTCTAGCTCATCGATGCTATTTCCCTCACTGAGTACGGCACAGTACTCTGTCCACTATGCCAATTTAAACCATCAATAGCTGCTCTGATGCATCTTGCTCCGCCCATCTTGTACGACCAGCTCACCTGGTTCACCGACAAGCCCACCCGGTTCGTTGCTCACCTCACCAGCCCCATCGTGGGCCACTTCGCTAGTTGCGACTGCTCCTCTGGTCTCTCTAACTTGGCCTCACACTCATCGGATGACTACTCAATAGGCGGTTAGGGCTATTCAGTGCAGGGACAACCATTTTTTCTCCTGGTCTTACCGCTACCCTTACTCAATCTAAGCCCAAAAATTATCGCACTGCCCTTTAGGATCCGACTTGGGTTTCTGCCATGGATGACAAAATGGAAGCTCTTCGTGGTCAACACACTTGGGATTTGGTGCTTTGCCACTTGGACGCTAACATTGCTGGCTCCATATGGGTTTGTCGGCTGAAGTATCGACCATCTGGAATAATTGAGCATCATAAAGCTAGACTTGTGGCACAAGGCTTGTCACAGATTCAGGGTTTTGACTTTGACCTCACCTTTTGTCTTGTGGTCAAAGACTTCACTGTTCGGACAGTTCTTGCCATTGCCACGATACATTCCTGGCACTTCATCAGCTGGATGTCAAGAACCCCATTCTCAATAGTGTCCTCGATTCTCTAGTTTATGTGAACCAACCTGTCAGATACAATGACCTTGTTTATCTGGATTTTTTTTGTCTCTTGCGGAAGGCTATTTATGGTCTAAAGCAAGCTCCTTTAGCATGCTTTCAGCGCTTCATCACTTATTTAGCTCAACTTGGCGTTTTGTGCAGCTCAGCCGACACCTGTTTATTCTTTCTTTTACGGTGATCATCGTTAATGTATCTCCTGGTGTATGTCAATGAATAAATTTGTATAGGGAACCATTTGTCTCTTCTTTGGCAATTCATTGATTGGACACATCAGGAGTTCGCAATTAAGGACCTAGGTGCTCTTCACTACTTTTTTGGCCAGGAAGTTTCACCTACGTCCTCATGTTTACTTCTTGGTCAAGAAAGGTATGCTCGAGACATTCTTATTCATGCAGGGATGTTTGATGTTGCACCAGTCTCTACACTATTTGTTCTAGGTTATCAGTTGCATAGTTCGACCAGTCCACCATTTCAAAATCTGACTTTGTATCATTCTCTAGTTGGGGCTATTCAGTACTTGATCATCGCTCATCTTGATTTAATCTTATCGGTCAACACTGTCAGTCAGTATCTTCAAGATCCTAGAGATGATAATTTTGTTGCTGTTACACAGATTCTGCAATATGTTCGGGGCACTCTACATTTTGGTCTTACTTTTCTGTCTGCTAGTTCTCCAGAGGTGTTGGGGTATTCTGATGCTGATTGGGTTTGCTGTTTGGAGACTTGCCGATCCACCTATAAATATGTAGTTTTTCTTGGTGGGAACCTTGTTTTCCGGAGTTCCAAGAAACAGCCCACAGTTTCTCGTTCCAGCACTGAGTCTGAGTATCGTGCTCTTGTCAACTGCTTTAGAGGTTGTTTGGCTTACTCATTTTCTCCGAGACCTTGTCTGGTTCGTTGGTGTTTTTTTGTGACAACAACATCGCCATCTTCTTGGATTAGAATTCAATTGCTCACAAGCGGGAAAAACACATCGACATCAACTATCACTTTGTTCAAGATTTGGTTACTTATGGAAAGTTGTGAGTTGCTCATGTTCCTACATTACTTCAGATTGTGGACATCTTTACCAAAGAGCTCTCTCTCGTACAATGTTTGAGTTCTTCATACCCAAGCTCTGCGTTGGCAAGCATCTTACACTTTGCTTGAGGGGGGTGTTAGAATAAGTCAAGTTGACGATTAGATTATGGATTAGGTTGTTGACTAGACTAGAGTTATACTAGTACTAGTCTACCTTTTGTATTCTATTTATTCTGTTGAGTAGTGCCAGATTCATTATGGGAAATACATTTTATCAAAATCCCTTTGCATTACTAACAAGGCGTTAAAAAAGAAGCCGTTGATGCTGATAAACTGGACTTCTACGTACCCAAAAAGGAAAAAAAAATCCCAAAACAACAGAAGCTAATGTGTTGAAAATGAAGGCATTTAAAAGAGAACAAGAGATTTCCAAAGCTAATAAAGCATTGGAAAGGAAGAAGAAACTACTAGAAAAAACCGCTTTTAAAGCTACTATTCCAGATTAGATGGAAGCAAAGAAAGAAACCGAGAAGAAACAAAAGGTGATATTAAAAATATTTCTTTTTATTAATTAGCATTATAACATATGAACGTGTGTTTTCATTGATTGTACAAGGGTACAATATATAGAAAGCATATGCAGAATCACAAATGGAAAAGGATTCTATCTAGGGTACAATAATATTGAAGAAGATACTCACAAAATATCTCCTACACTTCTCTTCAAGTTGGAGCACATGGATCCCGAATGCCCAACTTGTCAAGCAATGTTTGAAAGGTCTGTCGTCCAAGCGCCTTTGTAAACAAATCTGTTGGCTGACAAGAAGTTCAAATATGATAAGTGTTAAGTTCTATTTTTGATCTCCTGTAGTTTTGATTTCTCCGTTCTTCAGTTCTCTTCGTGACCTACAAAACTGGCAGACTGAGGTCAGGTAAGAAGGTGTCGGGGCAGGCCTGCTCTGACTCTCTGGCCAGTCTTTGCTGCCATGTAGGGAATATGTTTATGAATAGTGAATTGATTGTGTAAATCTTACCTTTTGATTTCCTAAATCCCTTGTTATATGTTTTTGGGAGCTGGCATGACAGCTCTCGTCACATCACCCCCATTTTTGTTTCCTTCTTGACCAAGCCCGGCCTTATTCCCTTTTAGGACTTTTACCCTGATGGGGCTTCTGTCCTATTCTCTTGGCATGTGCCTGATTTTTTTGGGCCGTTAATGGAAATTCCTCATCAAGCTCCCCCAATCCGAGTCCCTTTTCCTTAAGCAAATGCAGGGCGATGGACTAAACTGCTCGACGTGCCCACATGGCTCAGGCAACGTCCCTGCCACTTGTTCCTCGTGTTAGGGTTGGCTGCTTTATTGGCGGAAATGTCGGATGGTTTATTTTCTTTAAAATTTTGAACTGCGAAACCACTAAAATAACTAGACCTGGCAAAATATAACTGAACCCAAAAACCCGGTATTAAATAACCGAACCGAATCGAACCGACACCCAAATAGTGAGACCCAATCAATAATCGGAAACCAAAATCACCTGATTGAACCGTACCCAAACCTAAATTGTCAGACCTGATGGGACCCAAACTCGAACAACACCTAAAGCCGAATCAAACCTGAACCGAAACCCGAAAAGGACCCGCACTTGGACCGAACCCGAAAAGGACCCATACCTGAAAGAAACCTGATCATACCCGACTACTACTCAATTCGAAATGAACTGAATTGATGTTAACCCAAATTTGAAGACATCCAGATTAATGTTAACTCAAACCGAACAAGACCCAAATATGATTGAATAGTGTGTTACAATTGTTAGTTGTTATTGTCTAAAATTTAAATTTGATCATATTTAGTTGAAAATAACATTACGATTATAACAGTGTTGATATGTTATTTAATATTAAAATATCACATAATAAATTAAATTTATAAATTTAAAATGTGTATTAATAGAATAGTTAGATGAAATTATTTTAAGAGTATATTTAAAATTTATGTACTCCCTCCGGTCCACTAATAATGGCTCACTTTCCTTTTTTGAATGATTTTTTTTATATTGGCCCCTTCCCCTTTTAGTAAATCCTAGATTGTTTTTATCCACACATTTTACTTTTTATACTTTCAATACAATCTCTACCATTCATTTGTTTTTTTGAAAAAGTTTGTGCCCAAAAGTTGGGACCATAATAAAAGAACCAGAGGGAGTATTAAATAAAAGAACATTGTAAATTATTAATTTAAAATTATTTTATAATAATTCTTCCTCCCGGCTCAATCCCATGAAGAAGGGCCTAGAATCCCGACATCATGCATCATAGTTCAAGGCTCCGTCTTCTGTGATCTATGCCACAACAACACCTTCTCGAGACACAGTTACTTCTTGCCAGGTACTTAGCATGTGTGGCTTATAAACTAAGCAGTTTTAAGTGTCTGGTAAAAATGTCAAGATCTGCTTGTGCTATAAGCATAATCAAGTTTTATGTGTCTGATAAAAATCTTAAAAACTACTTATTTTAAAAGTATAAACCATTTTAAAGCGTCTGGTGCACTACTAAGATCCGCTTAAGTTAAAAGTAGAATTCATTTAGTTATTAGTTTCTAGTAAAGTGCTAAAATCTGCATGCAGGAGTCAATTTCGGGAGAAAAACGTAATCTAACCTCCCTCTGCTTTCTAAATAAGCACAGTTCCGCGAAACAAAACCTAAATGTCTTCATCCATATGTGTGCTTGTGTTTTTCATCAGGGGTGGAAGTTCACATCCAACGCAGGCTGATGGCGTTATTGTCGGTAACAAAGGAATAGATGGCATTATCAGTCAACAGAAACACAAACAGATATGGAATCTACAAGCTGGATATACCCAACGTTGAAGGAGTCGACTGCACCGGAAAACCTGATGTCCAGACATTCTGCGAAGCAACGTTAAAAGGTCCCTCGTAACGCGACTGCAGCATCCCAGGGCTAAATGACACTACCAATGAGATCAACCTCAAATCGAAGAGATACAATCACTGCATTTACAGCATGAGAGCCTTGGGCTACAAGCCACAAGCCAGAAATGCAACCATGTGTGGCACTAAAGAAAGCATCGATTTTGCGAAAGAAAACTTCAATTCCTCCAAGTGTTTCTTCCCTTTTTGGCCGCCTTATTTCACATGGCCTCAGTTGCCTCCTTTGCCCCCTTTGCCTTCTTTGCCTCATTTGCCCCCTTTGCCTTCTTTGCCTCCTTTGTCCCCTTTGCCTTCTTTGCCTCCTTTGCCTCCTTTGCCGCCATTGCCATTGCTTCCGCCTTTTCCTGCGTGGCCTTTCGTGCCTCTCCTGCCACCTTCTTCACCATCTCTGCCTCCTCTGCTGCCATTGCCACTGTTTCCGCCACTACCACCGTTGTCATCTCTGCCACCATGGACTTTCCCTCCACAGACAACCTCCATCTCTGACATCCACATCCAATGATGTGGGAGATGTAATAATTCCACAACCTCAATAGCCATGAAAATTGCTGTAAAATCCATACTATGCTATGTTCATAACAGAAATGTGAACTAAAACAAGTACAATAAATATGTAGCAGTTTGATTCTTTATGTTCTTTTGTTGTTGTTGTTTAGCCTACTCTCCCTTTTATAATTTTGGAAAAATGTATTTCTCTCTATATATAAAATTATAAACAAGTTGTTAGCTAAATCTGCTTCTGGAATGTAGCTTTTCGCACATCAGTAATTTGTCGCGTAACTCCTAAATCTCATCGGAAGCAACCTGCAATTTGACATTGTGTACAGTGTACATCAGTACTAATTACGTCGGAATATTTTTCATGGTTATATATATTCAAATATGTGGCCAGAATTTGAAAACGTTAACTGCAAAATAGTAAATGTGCAGTTTAGTTCTGGGACGTGGGGAGTATTCAAATTTTAGTTACCTGTAATTTGTTCCTCAAACCTTGTTCAGTTAATTCTCGTTGGTTCCTTTCTTCTCGAAGCTGAAAACAAAAGTTTGGCATCAATCTTATACGTTCATGTATTCAAATCTGAACAATTAGAATGTGCTAAGTGCAAGAAAAGAAAGACTCACATAATTTTCAAGGGATTGGTATTGGTCGTTCGCGCCCTGCAACTCAAGTAGCACATTGTTTAAACTAATTTATCAAATGAAACAAAGAGAAAAAATGGATCAGAATCAATCGAACATGTTAAGGATAATTATTCACGTTCAGCTCCAGAGCATGAAAACATAACTTGTTTTGAGAAATTCATTTTCTTCCTTCATCTTATTAACTGTCCTCGAGTCATCATTTGAGGGGACCGGCACCATTTCATCCTCGTAATTCTGTTGTTCGAGTAAAATGACCAGGAAACTAAACATATGAAGGGCAGGAGGAGAATGTACATATATTTAGAAGAAGTAATTTACCAATATACATTGCGATTATGTGTTTTTCATCTCTTCTTTGACGGGTGATCTAGAGCCATTTTGGGGGGTGCACATTGAGTCAGGACTGCTATCCCTTTGTGCCTATGAAGAAGAAACTATTCTTTTCCCAGCTGAAACGGATCTGTTTTGCTTCACTCTTTCGGCGTATCCCACCTTATGGCAGTTTTGAGACCTAAATTTCAAAGATTTGAGAACCAATCAAACAAGCAGTACAATTACAACCTTAAAAATCAATACAAATCCGCGAAGAACAAACCAGAATTTCTTATGGATGGCTACTAAACGCTGTTCAAGTCTCAAAAACATGAGTGTACGCTCGAATCCTTGCTTATCATGTGCTGATTGATTCTAAAATACCTGTCATTCAAAGATGGGTTAAAAATGAAATGACTAAGGCCTGTTTTTTCCGTCTTATTTGCACTTCAATTCAGTAAATTTTCAAATAATTGATACTATTTAGCTTGGTTCTGATCTTTACTTTTTCAATTCAATAGAAAATCAGTTCGGGAGAAGAAAAATTATAAACACTACATATGGCCCCTCGGCCGTCGCTTCCTGCAACATTCCAAACCCTCCAGAAAGGCTGGGAAAAGGGGAGTTTCAAAACATTAGCATAGAACAACATAAGCACAAATAGCTACATGTTTCAAAAGTGAATTAACCTCGTAAACAACCTTAATTAGGCGATTCTTGTGATACACATTGAATCCATGAACGTCGAGATGGTGAGTTGCATCATTAATGAAGCCATAAAACTAATATGGAGACTAGAGATCAAAACGATGAAGTTGTCCAAAAGTAAGAATGAAGAAATCAAGAGACGAAAACATGAGAAGATGATGATCCCTTGCTCTCCGAGAGAGACATGAGGAGGAGAAACAGTCTTTGTTGTGTGGCAATCAGTGCAGCACTTCTCCGCCACGATCATTTCCTCTTCCTGTGCACAGAAAAGGTTAATCAGAAGTTCAAAAAACACCCCAAACGACGCAATGCTTCGCGTGATCCTCAACATTTCTCACCTTTTTCTGATACTGGTGATCTATCTCCATGAATTGATTCTGATCATGCTCTTTCTCGTAAGTTCTGGACATTGTTTATATGTCACATTTTCAGTGTGCGAATTATCAAAAATATCTCTATACAAAAGAGTTCTATCGAGCATCATGTACATAGAGTTCCATCTAGTAGCAACATCCAACCACAATGACTTAGTCTCTCGTATTCTACACAAGTCCACAACTTTTCGAAAATAATTTTTTCTTGCTTCGGAGCCCTTAACATGTTTCACACTCTCCTTAATTTTTACCACAACATTCTGAATCACCTTAAGTCCATCCTTAACAATAAGATATAGCACATGGGCTGCACGTCTACCATGAAAGTAATTACCATTATTCAACAAGAATCACCAACCATTAAGCCTCACCCTCATGTGACTTTGCATTCTATCATTACTAGAGGCATTATCCAATGTCAAAGAAAAAAGCTTATCATCAATGCCCCAATCCTTTACTATTTTATTATAACATTGTAAATTTCTAGTCCAGAATGTGGTGGTGGGATATGACAGAAGCTCAAAACTTTGCTATTCAATTTCCAATTCTCATCAACAAAATGAGCAGTCAAACACAAATATCCTTCACTTAGGCAAGAAGTATTTAAATCACTAGTTAGACTTATACGACCTGGTGCACGCTTCAGAATGGCTTTAAGGAGATTTTTCCGTGTGTTATAAATCTTCATGCAATCTGCTTTTGCAGTATTTCGACTAATACATTTAACCTTATCATTCAAGTACTCATGAATCTCTCTATTTCCTTCATGTTCAACCCAGGAATAAGAATAACCATGTTTGATAATTGCTTTTGCTACTAAGTCTCGGTAAATCTTTTGATAAAAAAATCTAACCTGATCAACTTCTTTCTTCAAAGTTTGAAGATGAGCTTGATACGCTGCACATTTTTCAAGGTGATTCGTATGATTAGTAGTCCCTCTATTGGATTCAGCAATAATTGATCCCACCTTACAATGCTTGCATTGACTTCTCAAATATCCATCATGACTATCGGCTCTACTGATTTGAATAAACTCCTTCCAAACTTTACTCCTACGACCAGCCCATGCTCCGAGTCCTATGACTGCATCCATTACTTCATGATTATCGTCATTTAGTGAGCTCATAATTCCGTAGAAAGAGAAAGTCACGGTCAACTAGTAAGAATATCAGTGTTAAAAGAGGTTTATTACAAACTGAACGAGTAAAATAACTCGATTTAATCAAAATAAAAACAATTTAAGCAGATTAAACTATCTCCATTTAGTATTCACCATCTCATACAAATTATACAATACAAACAGACAATGACTCAATGAATATTGAAAATTACCTCTTCAATTGATGAACTAATTCAGGAATCAGAACACCTCTCTTTCACACTTACTTGCCCTGAAAGAATATTAAATTATCTGAACTGAATACTCCACTAGATGAAATATAAGATGTGTATATATATATATATTCCTTCAAACATAAGATTAGTTGCAGATATGGGGCTAACTTCCGTCAGATTCAGAGACCATGACTTTGAGCGCCAAAATCTTATTCTTCAATGTAAAATAAAGTGGGAACGAACCTTTGGGCGCCAAGAGCTGTGCTTCTTGTTGTTGTGTGACTTCTTTCTGTGCGAAAATACTGGAAGCAGATTGAAATTGATAACTTCTCCAAATTTTTGGAAATTTTTGGTGCGTCGTGGCTGTTGCTTCGCTGATAGAAAGAATAGGAAGTCTGGAGACTCTGGACTCGTTTGGTCTAGAGAGTGGAGACTTTGGACCCTTTTTATATTTCCCGTAGATAAAGATAATTAGTTAATTACTAATTAGCTATTAGTTATCAGTTATTACTTATTAGTCTTAATTAGCTCTTTAATTACAAAGATAATTTGAATCGTTGGTTGATTAATGATTCACTTGATTGGTTTCTAATTTTCTATCTTAGTTCTAAGATATATTTTGGTTTTACTTTTTAATTTTATTTTCATAAATAGATACTAGTAAATTGAAGAGTTTAAACTGCAAATTAGAAAAAATAAAGATAAAATTTCGGGTTGCAATAATTGGGTCGTAAACTTTATAACTGTAGTACGTTGTATAATAAATTTTTAATATTGCAATACAAAATTTCACCTTTTCATTATTTTAATTAAACCTGTCTTTTCGTAGGCCTATGGAAACACTGTCTTTCCCTAGACTTTGCCTACATTTAAATTGAAAACAAAGAATTTTATTTAAAATTTTAAAGTTTAGTCATCTAAGGAAAACTATATGAGATCGTTAGAAATAGTTAAATATTGAATACATTAAATTTTGATTATTTTTATAATATTTCATTCAAATTATTTAAAAATTAGTTATCTATTTGTTGAGATTTATTTTAAATTTCTATCATACTTATATTATATGTATCTCACTGCAATAAATAAAAGTAAATATCAAATGACCTTATTAGTCTCACTAATTATAAAATGTCCTCATTTAACAGTTAGTCGGTCTAAAACAAGATTTTGTCATAAATAAAATAATAATATGTATACGTATTTCTATCAAAAGTACTCTATCAATGTGACAAATGACAATGTATAAAACAATTCGAACACTTTGTTATTTCAGATCATGTATTTTTTTGGATTTTCTTCAGTAATATGATATATATATATATATATATATATATATATATATATTACAATGAGATTTTTATGGTTTAATTATCTTAAGAAGTTATATATTTTAACAAGTTATGATTGATTATATCAATATGTAGTAAATAATTAAAATCAGTAACATATTATAATATTAGTATGTTATTTTTAGACAACTTGAGTTTAGGTTTAGTCAAAATGACTTAAATATCCCATTGACAGCACAATCCAAACAATTTCTATTATATGGTGCTTGCGATTATGAACTTAAAAGGTAATTAACGTTCAAATAAAATAAAAATATCATGGATATTCAAAGTAAACTCGATTATAAGAGGATATATCATATAAGTAATTAACTGGAACTAGAAAACAAAGATATTCATACAAGTTACACAAGAGCATTACTCTTTATTATAAATATTAATAAAGCCTGTAGTTAAACAATTTCTATTTTTAGGTGTACAATATATCATATAGAATTAACTCAGTTTAGTCACAAGTGTACATAAAATATAATAACTATTAATAAGTGCTTATAGAACTCAAATAAGTATGTTAATCAAATTAGTTACGGTGGAATATAACTAAGTAAAATAGTAAGACACAATTATAAAAATAAATGAGAATTAATATTTATTAAAATTCCACTTCGAGTGTTGATTATATAAGTCAGCAGAGTTATGAAAATATATAACTAATTAGTATTAAGTCATGAGACTCATAATTTATAATTAGTAAATAGGGGATATTTAATTTCTACATAAAGTCAGGCAAGAGTCAAGATTTTTTATGTAAAGTTAAATAGTTCTTAAGGGATTTATTGGTAATATACTAATATCTCACCTGATTAGAAAAAATGAGCATGTCTTTCTAGAATGTTTTCTTATCTTAATTTAATATGCTATATTTTTAAAATGTATTTCAATCATGAATATATATATATATATATATATATATATATATCTCAGGAAAGACGGTCTTTCCATAAGCTTATGGATAGTTCACAGTGATTTTTACTTTAAATGTTGTAAGTTTTTTTATGAAATTTAAATATTGTATTTTTAAAGTTAAAACAAGTAATAATATGTATTTGAATGTGAATGTATAAGGTAAAAAATAAGTGGTCTGTCCATAAACTTATGGACAGACCGTCTGTCAGGAGAACTACTATATTATATATATATATATATATATATATATATTATAACTTGCCAGTTAGGAGTTTTGTGAGTTATGACTTATGAACTTATGATCGACAACATAAAATAAAAAAAATTAAATACAAACTATTCTATTTTGTTCTTACATACTAGTATAATCTTTATGCGGTAACGTATACAGATCAATGTTTGCATAAATGTCATGTTCTTTACAAGAGAATAAATTTTCATTTCAAAAAATCGAAAGTATACATTAAAAAAGTGACTAATAAAATTATATATATATATATATATATATATGATAGATTAGTTCAACGAAAGTATTTTTACAAAATTAATATATTAAAAATTTATGTTCATTATAATGACAATTTGCTATATTTATGTGAACAAGACCCGGATTGAATATATTGGAATCCAACCAAACCCGACCCGAAAGAATGTATCCGAAAAGTACCAAAATTATACCAACTCAAACAAAACCCGATCCGAACCTGATTAAAGAAAATGTAAAACAGAATTGTACCTGTAACCGAAACAACCTAAACCAAATTTGATCCGAACCTGATTCAAAAAAATGATACTCGAATTGTATTGAAATTGAAACAACTAGAATCAAACCCGACCCGTTCAAATATTTTTCAAAACTATCGAAAAACATCCAAACTTGAACACACCCGATCAAGACCCAATACCCGAAGATAAAACAATCTACCGAATCATACCCGACCAGATTGAGTCTCATCCGTATCCGACCGAAGAGACCCATTTGCCAAGTCTAAAAATAACTCCATTGACTGTTCGCCACATGTCAAATTCTCGACAGTTTTGGTGTGCACATCTCTTAAATCACACTCTTCCCAAAATAGTTCATTATTCCGCAGTCATTCTTGTCTCTAAAGGGTTTCTTGGGCATGTCATCCCTTTTCTTTTCAAATCCATCTTTCATTTATTTTATTCTTTCAATCTCTCTTGCCTTCGCTTTAATTCCTCTCTGGTTATCGCTTCGTATTTTCCAGGTACTGTCTTCCCTATTCTTTACCTTTTTTTCTTTCTTATTTTCTCCGCCGCCATGATTTCTACTGTTAGCACTCCCAAGAGCGAATCTTACTGCGATACAACCGACACCGAGTATCGGTCTATCCGGCGATCACCGCTCGCCCTCAGCGGCCCACACCAGCCGACACCACAACCATCATGTAGGAGGTAAGTTATGGTAGCCCAGCACCAGGACCATTGGTGGCAGTCATACTCGGTGCACCAGGAAGCCCAAGTAGCCCTTGGCCAAAAGACCAAGTTAACCCAGGACATTCCCACACGGTGGCTGTCGAGCATCGAACCACTGATCTCGTGAAAGGTCACCCAACTCCCAACCATTGGGGTACACCCGCGGGTGTAGTATCAGTCTATCCGTGCTCTACTTGAAGGTACATCTTCCACTGGTGGGGTCACTTTCGTCGACATTGAAAATGCAGCGTGATTCTCAAACCATTTTGCATGCCCCCTGCTGGCACAATTGCCGTCTACTTTGACGCTTTAGAAAACTGCTACCTAGGTTTCCCTTATCCAATTTTTTCCAGTCTGTCGTGGTATATTTTGAAATAGAACTTACCGACCTCCCCTCAAACTCCGTCCGAGTCCTCTTGAGCTTCAAGGTCACGTGTCTCCTTTTGCACGCTGAGCCTTCCATCACCCTTTTCCGGGTTTTCTGCCAATCGGCCCGAATGCTCCCTTGTGGACTTTTCTGATGTTCCGGCAGGACAGATTCAAGCTTCTGACCAATCTCCCTACTCGGGTGGAGTAGAAATAGAGGTTGGTCTTTGTGAGTGAGAAAATAATTTTGGGCTTTGAGGAGAATCAGCCTATCTACCCGATTGGCCCTGAGCTGCGGCTGGGTGCCCATCCTAACGCCCATGAGATAGATGCCCTACAACCTTTCATCTCCCGTCTTGAGGCAGTGGGTGTGAGGTCAGATATGATCTTGAGGGATTCTATTCCGGGATCTGTTGGGTTGCCATCATTTCCTGTCGACCTTTCTCTTCAGGATGGCCTCACGAATCTGAGCGGCATTAGTTTATTAGCTTTTGTCTTCTAGCTGCATTCTTACTTGCTTTCCCTTTTCATTCTTTCTATTCTCTTTATCTCGTTAAGACTTGCTTTGCCTTCTTGTTTCCCAGAGATGTTGGTCGCTAATTTCCTTGGTGATATTGCCAAACTCCCTCGTCGTGTCACCAGCTCTCGCCCTCCTCCTCGAAGCAGAGACACAACTGGGGTCATTGACCAGAAAGCAAAAGTTATTTATCTCTCTGACACCAAAGTTTCTGGTGAGGAGCCCTTGAAGAAGAAGTCTCGCCAAGGTCCTGTTTTGAAGCAGGGTGATGGCCTTGGATGGGATCTTATTGAGGTGATCCCTGAGGAAGTCTCTAAGACACCAAACCCCCACCTGTGGGTCACGGATGGGCTGGGAAGCTTGTTGCACGGCCTGTTCAGCCATTCGCACTTTCTCCTCCTTTCACCCGCAACTCCTCCTCCCAGGGTCCCATAAGCAATGCTGAAGGTCGAACCAAGTTTGTTTCTGAGATTCTGCCCATCCCTCACTATAATTCTTAGCTCAGGGAGTGTTTTCTGAACATGGACGAGAATGTTTCCCTTGCTGATCGTTCCACGACTGCTGTCTTGGAGGTATTGCTCATTATTCTTCTTCCTAATTATTAATAGTCGTCGTTGTAGAATGTTACTTGATTTTTCTCTCCTTTGGCTGGTTTGCAGGTTCTCTGCTCAACTAGGGCTATACAGCTTGAGCTTGACAACGTTCAGGCTGAGATCAGTGAGCTCCGCCGTGGCATAGTCTTTTTGTAGGGGGAAACTCAGTGGGTTCCTAAGCTAGAGAAAGATCTGAAGTTGGTGAAGGGTGTGTCAGGTTCCTTTTAGTCATCCTTGGCTCGGTCTGAGGCTAAGAACAAAAATCTGGCTACTTTCCACAATTGGGCTTTCTCTAAGGGTTTCATGAGTCTCTATTCTAGTGTGGTGAGGAGTGATAAAGCCTCTGAGATGCTGAGAAATGGTATGAAGGATACCATCTGATTGTACTCTGACACTGGAGATGAAGGGGTGCTGCGCTCTGGCCTAGGTGGGGCCTTCATTCCCTTCTGCGATTATAGCTGTACAGAGTACTTTTCGAAGTTGCATCCAAACATGACTCTCGAGGAGCTTGATAATTGGAAACATGATGGCGCTTTGATTGAGCCCGATGCTCTTTCTGCTAATGGACCATGCCTGGGAAGTGAAGCCATGGAGAGGGAGCCGGTTTGGAAGGCCAATGAGGATAAGGTCAATGGTGCTGAGAAGGGTGTTGTTGATGGCGCAGTGAAGTCGTGGGGGTTTTTCTGTTCTTTATTTTTAATGGTTGTGTGTACTCCCCTCTTTTTGGGAGTTTAAGAATTTTTTTTTGGTATTTTTGTTATGGTCTAGTTGGCCCAAAAAGCTGATGACTGCAGTACTTCGTAATTTTTTATTTGTTGTGTGACAATTTTCTTTCTTTGCTTGTCGATGTGCTTCTTTTTGTTTCTTGTATTTTTGTTCCATTCGGGGGCGTCTTTCCCCCTCTGAAATGTTGTGTTATATCACAACACTTCTTATTTATGCTTGGTTTCCAATTCTTTCCATCTGCATTGCCTGGAAGATAGCTGTTGTGTTGCCGGGATTTTTATTTTCATCTTACTTGTCTAAGCTGCTTTTTAACTCATTGGCTGTTGTAGCCGACATTTTGTTTTAGTTTTGGGCCTAGCTTCTCATTCTTTGGCCCTTGTGGTGCTAAAACCTTTGTCTTGACCTATTTGGCCCGGACTGCAATTTGTTGGCTATTAGAGCTAGAGTTGCATTTCAGGCTTGGGCAAGGCTTGTTGGTCTACGGCCCATTGGGTGCCAGAGCATTATTTGTGGCCTGACTGACCCGACCTTCAATTCCCTGGTTATTGGAGATAGAGTTGCATTTTAGTCCTGGGTTAGGCTCATTGCTCTACGGCCCTGTAGATGCTGGAGCACTTTTCTTGGTCTGCTGGATCCGACCTGTAATTCACTGGCCGTTGGAGCCAGAGTTGTATTTTAGGCCTGCTTTACCCAACATGTAATTTACTGACTTGGAGCCAGAGTTACATTTTAAACCTGGGTTGGGCTCGTCGCTCTACAACCCCTTAGGTGTCGGAGCATTCGTCTTGGACTACTTGACCCGGCCTGTAATTCGTTGGCTATTGGAGCTAGAGTTGCATTTCAACCTTGGGTGGGGCTCGTCTCTCTAAGGCTCCTTAGGTACTGGAGCATTCATCTTGGCTTGCTTGACCCGACCTACAATTTGTTGGATGTTGGAGCCAGAGTCGTATTCTAAGCCTAGGCTGGGCTCGTCGCTCCATGGCTCCTTAGATGTCAGAGCATTTGCTTGGCCTTCTTGAACTAGCCTACAATTCGCTGGCTGTTGGAGCCAGAGTTGCGTTTAAGGCCTGGGCTAGGCATCTAACAATGCTAGTACAACCAGCTCTTCAAGATTGGTGATGGCTGCCAGCTTCAGAAACTGTTGATGGCTGCTAGCTTCCCATTCAAACTTTGGACCTCTTTCACCGTGCCTGGTGATTTCATCTCCATGATTGCTTTTATCTTCTCGAGGTTTACTCTCAGCACATCATTTGACACCATGTGTCCCAGGAATTTCCATGCCCTAACACCAAACTGGCACTTAGCTGGGTTCAGCTTCATCCCTGAACTGCGTCAGCGTCTCTCTGACATCCTCCACAAAGGTCTTATGTTGGTTGCTTTTTATCACCATGTCATCCACGTACACCTCTCAATCTGGTTCCGAAAGATCTTGTCTATCACCCTTTGATATGTTGCTCCAACATTTCTCAGTTAAAAAGGAATCATCCGGTATCCGGAAGTTCCTTTCTTCGTTATAAGGGAGGCTTTTTCTATGTCACTCTCCAGCATAGGGATCTAGTGATACCCCTTGTATGCATCAAGAAAGCATTTAATTGGGTAATTGGTAAGAGTACATATTTTTTGGTCAATGTGTGACAGTGGGTAAAAGTCCTTAGGGCAGGCTTTGTTCAGGTATGTGTAGTTCACGCACATTCTCCAGCTGCCATCCACATTTTTCACCAACAAAGGGTTAGCCAGCGAAGTCGATTAAGGAATTTCAAAAAGGATCCCTACCGTAACCAGCTAGCTAACCTCCTTGTTCACCACCTCGTTCCTTTCCTTGTAGAGTATCCTCTGCTTCTGCTGGATACACTTGTGAGATGGGTTCACCTTCAACTCATGAAAACTAACCTCCTTTGGGACTCTCGTCATATCTTCTAGCCTCCAGGTGAAGGCTCTCCTATTCTCTTTCAGTACTCTCACATGCCTCCTTTTCACCTCAGGTGGGAGAGATGTCCCTACCTGCACCGACTAGTTCTTACTAAGTCGTCTTGCTTCCACTTCTACGCCCAATTCCGACGTGTCATTCTTGCATGTAATCATTCTAATAGACCTAGCCTTACTAACTTACCCTTCCTAGCCCCCGTTTTCATCTTCCCACTTGCGCTTGCTGGGGGGCGACCCTATGACACTTTCCAGCCTTCTGTTGATCTCCTCCGACTACAGCTATTCCTCCCCTGGTAAGGAACATCAAGAGCAGGTGCATGGTAAACATTATGCCCTTTATTAGCATCACCGCCGACCTTCCCAATATCAAATTGTATTGGCTATTTGGTTTGACAACTATAAACTCCATGTCTACAGTCTTGCTCTTGTCCCCTTCTCCCACCGTCACCGGCAGAAGTATGGTCCATTCTGGGCATACTATTCTATTTGCAAAGTCCACCAATGGGTTTTCCATGGGCTCCAACTTCTTCTTTGTGTTTTCATCCAGCTTCTCAAAGCAGTGCCAGTTCATTATTTCCGTAGAGCTTCCGTTGTCTACATATGCACGGTGAATCCTTTTGTACATCACCCTGACCATTACCACCACCACATCACTACCGACTGAATTGTCAGGTATTGAGTCATTGGTGTTGAAAATTATTGCTTCGTTCAAAACCCAACTTGCTGTCTGCTAGGGTTGGCTGCAGTGTTATCCTGAAGCGTGCTTTTAGCCGGGACTCTGTCTTTCCCCTGACATTCCCATCTATGATGATGTATCTGTCTGTGACCATTGTTGCCCGGTTATCCTTTACATGGGAGTTCTCCCTTTATCTCTTGCCTCATTCATCCCCGCCCTCAGCTCTGGCTACTTTCTTTCCTTTTTGTGGCCTCGCTCCCTGTTTGGGCTTCTTGCTTTGTCACGACTATCCTGCTCCTTGTGGAAATCTACGTATTTGTTTTTGTTCTGATACTCGGACTTGTTATAGGTTCTTTCACTTTTTTCCAAATGCGCCAGCTCACTGCTCTGCACACGGACCTCAATGTTATGCTTCAGATGCATACAGTCATTCATATCGTGGCCATGATCATCGTGGTAATCGCAGAAGCGAGACTTGCTCATCTTGCTGGGGTCCATCTTCATCTTTGGTGGCACGTCCAGTATGTATTTTCATGTGTATAGGGCAAAGATCTCCTCGGGCATATTGATGAGAGGCATGAATATCCTTTCTGCCCTTTTGAGTCTACTCATCGGCTGGGTGCTCAAGCCCTTCTCGACCTTCCATCCCTATCCGCGTCAATTTTCCTCTGACCCTGACCTCCTTTAGCCTCTTTCCTCCTCTTATCATCCAAGTCTTCCCTACTAAAATTCATGACTCTCCTCACCAGCTCATCAATTGTTCTCAGTGGATCCAAGGTGCAATCCCTCAATAGTAACTCGTGCCTCAGGCCATTTATGAACGTGTCTATGAGGAACTAGTTGCTCATTTCTTCCACCTGATTTGCCTCGTCATTAAAGCTCTCCCAGAACACTGACAAGGTCTCTGCTGGCGTCTGCATGATTACTAGTAGCTCACACCTAGTCTTTTGGAATTTCTTTCTTTGCATGAAACAAATCAAGAACTTATCCTTTAGCTTGCTGAAGCTGTCGATGGTCTCGTCCTACAGGTTCTTGAACCACACCATGGTCATTGCTGCCATGGTGGTCACAAAAATCTTGCAGCAAATGGCTTCTGGTTTTTGAAAAGGTACCCATGTTGGTGCAGAATGTGTGCGAACGATCCTCTGGATATGCCTCCTCATTATACTGCCTTAAGTTCACCGGTGTCTTCAGCTTCGAATCGACTGTAAACCACTATATTTTCTTAGTGAACGACGGCTCTCTACTTTCCTTTCTCGACTCTTCTCTTACTTCCCTCCTAGGTGTCTTGCCCTTGTCGAGCTCCTTCCCTCGTGATAGTGGTATATAACCAGCCTACCACTCTCGATCTACGGCAACCTCCCCAGCTCTAGCCTGTATTTTTCTTCCAGAGGTGGTGGTGCTTTCCCCTTGGCTATGTGCATCGTTGTCACCTTTGTGCTCCAAGGAGAGCTAGGTTGGCCTTACCCTGAGTCCCTTTCGCTCTGTTCTGCTCTTTTCTCTATCCCCCAATTCCTTCAACCTCATCATCATCTCTTTTTTGATGCCATGATCTTCTGAAGAATATTCGAGTTGTTTGCAAGCTTTGCTGGCGAGTGAAGCTTGTTTTTCCCTCCCATCACCGTCAATGTAGACGTGGAGTCCTCCTCCAGGTGCATTACATCTTCCATAACCACCTGGTTAAACAAGCTTCTTGCTGGTGGTGCCTCCATTTTGTTTGAGCTACGTGGAGGCTAAGATCTTTGAAAGCCATCCCGACAGATGGCGTCAATATTAAGTCATATTTTTTTTATCTCCTATAGCTTTGATTCCTCCATGATTCCGTTCTTTTTGTGACCTAAAAAATAGAAATACTGAGGTCAGGCAGGCTGGCACCGGGTCATGCCTGCTTCAACACTCTGGTTAGTCTTTGCCATCATGTAGGGAATATATTTGTGAATAGTGAAATGATTGTGTAAATCTTACTTTATGATTGCCTAAATCCCTTGGTATATGTGTTTAGCAGCTGACATGACAACTCGCATCACATCACCCCCGTTTCCACTGCTTTCTTAACCAAGCCACATATTATTCCCTTGTTGGGCCTTTTACCCTTGATTAGCATGGGCCTATTCTCTTGGCATGGGCCTAATCTTTGTCTGGGCCGTTAATGGACATTCCTCATCAACAAGTACCACGTCACCACACTGAATCGAATCATGAACAATGACAATCAATCTTGATGTGTTTCACCCTCTCATGAAACACTAGATTGGTTGCCGTATGAAGAGGTGCCTAGCTATCACAATATAAAAGCATCGGAGTAGGATGAGCAACACTCAAAGAACAAAGAAAATACTTTAGCCACAACAACTCACAATAAGCAAATTCCATAGCCCGGTAATCTACTTCAACCAAAGAACGAGAAACATTCAGTTGTTTCTTTGTCTTCAGAGAAATTATAGATTCACAAATCATCACAAAATATCCATTAAAAGATCTTCTAGTAATTGGGCAAGCCGCCCAATCGGAATAAAAGAATGTCGTAAGATGAAGCGAACTCTTAGCTGACAGAAATAAACCTTGACTAGGATGACTCTTGAGGTAGTGCAAAATGCTCAGAGCTTCCTGCTAGTGTGATAGCCGCGGCTTCTCCATAAACTGAGCTAAGGTATAAAAAGAATATCTAAGCTCAGGGTGAGTGATGGTAAGATACATGTGCTTCCCAATGAGATGCTTGTATTGTGTCGAATCATTAAACAATTGACCATCATCTTGCCCTAAATTGTGATGTTGTTCCATGGGAAAATCAGTGGATTTCACCACCAATAAACTAGTATCTGAAAAAATATCCAAGGCATATTTCCATTGACACACAAACATACCATCAAAGATATGAGCTATCTCAATGCCCAAGAAATACTTTAGGGCACCAAGATTCTTCTTATGAAAATAGGTGCACATATACTTCTTGAATTTAATCATCATCTTAGGAGATGAGCCAGCAATAATAAGATCATCAACATAAACCAAAGCATGAAGAGATACGCCAACTCGGAGATAAGAAAAAAGAGAGTAATATGTCTTACTCTGAACAAAAGCAAAGCTGCGAAGAGTAGCAACAAGCTTAGCAAACCAGTTTCTAGGAGCCTGTCGAAGACCATAAAGAGATTTATGTAGCTTGCAAACCAAACCAGGCACCGGGAGTGTATAACTTGGAGGCGGGCGCATATTCACCTCCTCCTCAAGATCAACATGGAGAAATTCATTGTGAATATCCATCTGATGAAAATACCAACCATGAATAGCAGCAATGACCAAGAATAGATGAACCAAACTCATCTTGGAAACATGAGCAAACATCTCAGTAAAGTCAGTTCCCTTAATTTGACAATTACCAAGAACAACCAAATGAGCCTTGTAGCGCTCAATGGAACCATCGGACTTGAACTTGGTCTGATACACCCACTTGCATCCAATGGCCTTTTTACCAGGTAGAAGAGAAGCAAGAACCTATTTATTATTCTGCTCAAGTGCGTCAATGTCATTGAACACAGCAGCACGCCAATGAGGATGACGAGAAGTATCAACATAAGTAACTAGATCAGCAACATCTATAACTACAGCTAAAAATCAAGAATGCAAAACCAAAAAATTATCACAGGAAACATAATCAGCAATAAGGTAACAAGTACCTGGGGACAGTGCAACAGGCGATGAGAGATCAGTAGAAAGGGGGTTTATCGAGCGAGTAGCATTGAAGATATAATCTTTCAGTTTAACTGGAGGCTGACGAAGATGAGTACTGACAGGAAGAACTGCCATACTGACTCAGGTGAAGCTCTGTAACAGGCCGCGGCTTGAAGGCAGGCAGTGGATCGGTGGATGCAGGTGGTAGCTCGTCCTGCTGTAGCGACCGTGACTCAATGACGGATGGCTGCAGGTCAGGCTAAGTAGGCTGTTGATCAGTCAAAGGTGGGGTTTTTGGTGTCCAAGCTGTCGACAGGACAGTCCGCGGCTAGGAGAATGGCGGTGGCTCCATATACTCAGATGGCTCTAGAATGGAGTCATCATAAGCAGTAGGTGATTGTAAGGGAAGTGGATCAACAGGCACTTCTATCACAAAAATGGGTGCATACGTAAATCAATCTTCCTAAAATATTACATCCTGACTATCAAACACAGTACGAGACTCTAGTTCATAAACACACCATGCTTTATTATCAACTGGATATCCAAGAAAGACACACTTCCAACTTCTAGATGCAAACTTATCACACGGCTGTGGAATCTGAGAAACAAAGTACACACAACCGAACACACGGAGATGGATGTAAGCTGGTGCTAAACTGTATAGGATCTGGTGAAGCGATCATCCATCTAACACAGGTGTGGTGTGCGATTGATGAGGTAGGCAGCTGTAAGAATGCATTCTCCCCATAAGTCGATGGGAAAATGATCTTGGAAATGAAGAGCACAAACAACATTTAAAAATTTTCGGTGCTTTCATTCCACACGCCCATTTTGCTGAGGTGTATAGATTGTGGAAGTTTCAAAAAGAACTTCTTTCTCTCAAAAATAAAATCTAAGAGGCAAGAATTTGGTTCCATTTTTAGCCTGACCCCTTTGAATGGGACGGGGGAACTGTGTTAGAATAAACGCAAAAAACTAGTTCATCTTCAATGGTACTTAAGACTTAGAAACTAAAGAATAAACCCAAACAGCTCGGAAATAATGATCAAATATGGTCAAAAATGAAAATTCTCCACTAGAAGAAGGTGAACTATAATGTTCCCAAACATCACAATGTATAAGCTCAAACAAATGACTAGCATGAGTAGAACTTACAGGAAATCTAAGTCTAGACTATTTTGCTCGATGATAGATAGTGCAAGGAACAGTTTATTAAAATCACTAGTAGGTAAATAAATAGCTGAGATAGAAGAATCACCAAATAAGTCGGATGCCCAAAATGCTAATGCCATAAAGTAAAAGAAGATACTGATGCAGCAACGGACAAGGACGACTGCATTGACTGTGAAGCTCCCAATCTGCGCAATCAATAAACCCCTCATCGATGTTCACTTGCGCCAATCAGTGTCCTCATGCTGATATCCTATAATACACATAATTTTCCGGCAAGCAAAACCAGACATTGTAAAGCAGCTGTTAACTTGGTAAACGATAAAAAATTACATTGTAATGCCGGAATAAACAAAACATGATTCATAACGATATCTCCAAATCTAATTTTTCCATGTCCAACAACAGCAGTTCAAACCCATTAGGAAGTATGACATCAACATTATCAGCATGCTCAACATCATAAAGAAGATCCTTGTCGTCGATCACATGGTAGGTAGCACAGGTATTAAGAATCCAAGGTAAATCAGTCTTACCTGACATTTTGTCAGAAGGATTAAACTTAGAGAACATGTTTAAAACTGTACTCCATTGCTCCTTATACAATGACGGGCCGAAGGCCTGCCAATCGGAATCGGTAACCACGATGGCGGTGGTGCTCGCTGGTAGAGTGGTTGCGGCCATGAGCTAGCCAGCTCCAGCGTATAATGTGGCATGCGAGGTGCAGCTCTTGGGATTTGTAGCAGCTTTTGGCCCTGAAGCAGGGGCTCGATTCTCAATGAACCAATCTAGATAACCAATGACATGGAAACAAGTAGTAACATTATGACCCTTTTGGCCACAATGAGTGCAGGTAAAGACCGAAGATTAATGACGGCAGTGTGGTTGCTTCCTGGGGCGGCGGTGACTGACTTCAGACCAGAGGATTGTGCCTGATGACATGCAGCAAAGGCTATAGTGTCTGTCGAGTTAAAAGATTCACGGGCTGAGATGACAGTCTTCTGATGCTCCTCCTAGGAGACAAGCGAGTAAACCTTATCGAGTGAAGGTAATGGATCATGTGCAAGGGGATATAAGGGCAAAGAGTAGCATAGATGTCATCCAGACCGATGAGGAATTGATGAACCATCTCCTTCTCTCTTTCAGCCTGAACCATAGCAGCATTTGTGCATGAAACACGTGTTCGTGGATGCATGTAAGCAAGCATATCATTCCAAAACTTATTGGATATACCATAGTAGGCGTTAATATCCTAACCATTATGATGACAGTTGTAAATGTCCGCATGAATCTGACACATACATGGGCCATTACAACTGAGAAATGCTACTGGAGAACATCCAAGATCTCCTTAACAGAGTCATGATAAGTGATAACAGAATGAATGGATGGATTGAGGGTCTGAACAATCCAACCAATAATCATAGACTTCAAACTACTCTAAATATTATAAAAAGGTTCACCGAGTAAAGGTTTGGTGATGGATCCATCCAAGATGGCGGAATGTGATCGAACAGATGAACATAGAATGGATGCAATGCAAACAGGATGGCGGAATCACCTGCAGGGCGGCAGGATTCAGAGAACACTAAGACATCGGCACCAAGCAGAAGCTGGCAGAGCGCATGGTAGAGTAATGCGGCATCATGTAGCAGTGGGTCCTCCACTATCAGTGGAAAATTGGTGGCATCATTGACAGGCACTGGCGGATCAATGACCGAAATGGGAGCAGCATCAAGGTCTTCAATCACAATCTAATAAAGTGAATCCATCTTGTGGCGACGGTGGTGTGTGTTGATGATAGAGAACAGATGCGGCGGTGCATGGAACGATAGTGTAGCGTGTGAAACGGAAGAGGCGGCAGTAGTAGTGATGATCACGACAGTGGCGGACGACAAGCGTTGGATGACGACGAAAGCTTTATATGTAGGAGAAAATTTTTAGGGTTTTTAGGGTTCTCAAGATTTTAGACTCTGATACCATGTGAAATATGAACGTGTGTTTTTATTGATGGTACATGGGTACAATATATAGACAACATATACAAAATCACAAATGGGAAATGATTCTATGTAGGGTACAATAATATTGCAAAAGATATTCACAAAATATTTCCTACACAGATCCTTACATCACATGATTATACTAAAATGCCCTTTCTTGATAATCTGCAGGCACTGGAGAAGAAAGAGAAGAAGTAGGCTGGTCTTTCTGCAGATGAACCTAAGGAAAAACCTGAAGCTAATGAGGTATCTAAATCATACCAGTGTGTTAAGGAACCTGCTGAAATTACTATTCCATTGAAGGACAAGGACATGAAGGAGGTTAATCCCTTGAGGCACAAAACTCACACAAAGGAATCAAGAACCCTGCCCAGAACCTTACCCAAACCAAGAATGTGACAAATAACTGGATGTGGCCTGTTTGAGAACCTTGAGGTGATGCAGGTTGCATCTTCATTAATGAAAAGACAAAGTAACAAGGAAATAGAAATCCTTTCCTTATAAGATATGTTATAGATGGTTGGTTTTCTTGTAGGTTGGATTATAGATGGTAATTTCCTTATAAAATTTAGAATTTTATTCCTGTTACACTTTATTTTGTAGTCATATAAAATTACTATTCCATTGAAGGACAAGGACATGAAGGAGGTTAATCCCTTGAGGCACAAAACTCACACAAAGGAATCAAGAACCCTGCCCAGAACCTTACTCAAACCAAGAAGGTGACAAATAACTGGATGTGGCATGTTTGAGAACCTTGAGGTGATGTAGGTTGCATCTTCATTAATGAAAAGACAAAGTAACAAGGAAATAGAAATCCTTTCCTTATAAGATATGTTATAGATGGTAGGTTTTCTTGTAGGTTGGATTTTAGATGGTATTTTCCTTATAAAATTTAGAATTCTATTTCTGTTACACTTTATTTTGTAGTCATATATATTGCAATCCTTGTGATTGTTAAGATGTGCCATTGATTAGATATCAATGCACTATTGATTAGATGTGCTAGAGATGTGTTATTGATGAGAAATAAATGTGTCATTGATTAAGACGTGTCTTTCATATTATATTAAATAGAACTTTTATATTTTATCATGGTATCAGAGCTCTTATATTTTAAATGATATTAGAGCTGGTTTGATCTGGGAGCCCTCTTAGTTTATCCTGAGGTCAACGAACCTTAAACTGTATCCGCTGCCTAGCGCCAGGACCATGCCCTACGCCGTGGTCATTGCCTAGTTTGTTGATTCTTCAATGTTTTTTATCAACTCCTATACTATTATTACTGTGATTCTATTCTTGATAAACATTGCTTTTACTAAAGTTGAATATTGTTCTAATTCTGTCGTTACTTCTTCTACCACTGAAAATTGAATACCATTCTACCAGTGCCGTTGTATCCTTCCTATTGCTATCATTGCAAGGATCTCTGCCGCTTGTCATTATTGCTCATCGATCAATCATATTCACAATCTTCTAACTGCTATTAATAAAGTTGAAAATTTTTCTCTACCGCTACTACTGCGGTTGTTGCCGCTACTTCTACTGTTACTGAAGTTGAATCTCATTTTCTGGAGTTTTTTTCCTCCAAAACTTTTAATGATTAGCGATTTCTGAATTTTTTTTCATAAGTTGGACATTCTTGTTCATCATGCTCCAACTTTAATGGGGGTAAAAAGGAAATAGAAATACTTTCCTTATAGGATAGGTTATATGTGGTAGTTTTCTTATAGAATTAGATTTCCTTGTAGATTAGAATTTTTTTTAAAATGAAAACACCCGAGGGTGGGGGATGATATATATGGTTCCCCAAACCTAAAAGAGAGAGTCAAACACTGGAGTAATTTGTACATATTTTCCACTGAGGCAACATCGTTGCCTCCAAAAGAAATGGAAAAGTACCTAGTGACTACGGATAGTTATAGCAGACTAATTGAAACTTGTTCTTGTGATGGTAGTTGTGATTCCAAAGTAACTCCACCCCATGTGTTAATTCATTACTTTGGCCAGACAACTACCATTTCATATTACAGAAAACAGGCCGAGGGGCTGTGCATATGAGTCCCCATTCTTCTTGAAATGTTGCTATGATGTCAGGCATAGGAATGGTTGCAGGTTGTTGTTCATTAACCTGAAGTCAACCTGCAGAAGCTTGTGTGGAGTCTAATTCCTGATACAAAGGTCGGCAAGGTAGGCTATGTAGATGTTGAGTAGATAGCATCCAAACCTGAAGGCAACCAGCATAAAAATTAGCAGTATCAATCATCCTTGGAGGCATGTCTATGGATCCTAATGTAGGGTGTATGTACTCTATCCAGATAGATGAGGCCTTTAATGTTTTCCGTGATGTTAGACAAATCCAGAGAGGCTTCCACAGGGTGAGAAGATTGGTATTTAGCAATAGCATCAGCCACTGAGTTACATTCTCTGAAAGTTTTTTTAAGGGTGGCATTGCTTAAAAGAGTGTGTACTTGGAAAACTAATGGATACAGTGACCATTTGGAACAGCTTGGATCATTAAACATATTAACTGCGTGCAGTGAGTTAGATTCAATGATAAGATTAGTATGCACAGGGATACAAATATGACAGGCAAATAAAATAGCTTTTATTTCAGCTTCAAGAGCTGATTGGCAATGGTGATTGCAGGCCTGTTTAAGTGTGGAATTCCATTATTATCTCTGGCAATAAAGCCAATTGATGCAATGTTAGAAGACCAAGAGGCATCTACATTAATTTTGATGAGGTTAGGTCCTGGCATTTCCCAATATACAATGGATATGGAAGGTTTTGGTGGTGGTCTGGGGTGGGGAATCAGTGAAGAAAAAGGAAGGCTTATGTTGGGGGGAAGGTTTGAAAGGCAGGGGAAGGCTGAAATGGATAGATAAAGAAGGTCTCTAACTTCATTGCCTATATGAACAGTAGAGAAAGTTTTGTTGTCAAAATAGAAAGCATTCCTGGCTTTCCATAAGGACCAACAAATCAGTGAGGGCAACAATTTACATATCACTCTTTGCATTCTTGGAAGGTCATCACACTTCCAGCAAGTGAAAAATGTGTCCATTACATTGTCAAGATTTTGAAGATTAAAGTTAACACAAGCAGCACTATCAGTCCAAATTGATTCAGCCAGATGACAGTTGATAAAAAATTGCTCCATAGAATCAGTGTTGTTACAAGCAGGACATTTAGAGGCAATGCTAAAACCACATTTTTTGAGTACATCATCAAATGGTAAAAATGAGTTTAGCAATTTCCAGGTAAAGATAGAAATATTTTTTGGTAGCCTAGGGTTCCATATCAGTTTTGTAACTGGGAATGTACCTGTTAAGTATGTGAGAGCTTTGTATGCTGACTTAAAAGTAAACCTTCCAGTCACCTCAGGTTTCCAGACAAGTTTATCCTCTCTTTCTTGAGTAATTTCAGCTTCCTGCAGAAAAATCAGAGTATCATGTTCTAGGAAAGGTGAAATCTGAGACAATATAGAGCCTCTGTTATTGATAAAGTCAGCTACTGAGCAAGGGGAGAGTGTAGAGCTGATGTAGGGTGGAACACGGTTAAGCACAGGACTATTTGGACACCAGTTTGTAGACCAAAAATTACAGTTTCCTTGGCCATGAATGATGAGAGAATTATTTTTAGCAAAATCATTAATACTGCAGATTCTCTTCCAAGTTTGGGAATTTTTATGAGTTTGGGGCAATGACCATAACAACTTGGACCACAAAGTATTGCCCAGTTGGCTTTTCCACCAGAGTTTAAGTGAGCATGAATCAATAATTGCCTGAACTGATCTAAAACCTAATCCATAGTGAGTTTTAGAACCAGCTATATCAGTCCATTTTTTCCAGACCTTATTCTTCCTACCCTCAGATTCACCCCAAAAAAATCTAGACATTCTCCTTTCAACGGATTTAACTATAGATTTAGGGGGTTCAAGGACAGACCATATATGTTGTGGGAGGGATTATATACATGATTGAATCAGAATCATTTTCCCTCCTGAACTTAGCCATTTATTTTTCCATTTCTTCAACTTTTTATCCATGATTTCAAGCAAAGGATGCAAATAACTATTTAGTGTTCTGCCTTTAAAAATTGGACAACCTAGGTATGTAAATGGAAAAGTTCATTTTTTCATTCTTAGGATTGTCCTAATCTGATTAATCTTTACAGTTGTGGCTCTTTTGCTAATGTAAAAATCTGATTTCTCATAATTAATTTTTTGGCTTGATGTTGATTCAAAAATTTGCAAGAAGGCTTTAATCTTGATCAGATTAGGTTTTGAAGCTTGCATAAAAATTATGGTGTCATCCGCATAGCTTAAATGAGTGGCATGTGTGATGGCAGATGGTAAAAGGAAGTATTGAATGCTGTTATTCTGAAAGATAAAGGAGAGACTCCTAGAGAAAGCTTCAGAAAAAATGTTAAACAGAAAGGGGGATAGGGGATCACCTTGTTTGATACCTCTAGTTACTTTAAAAAAACCAACGGGGTTACCATTGATAAGAACAGAGAAATATTCCTGAGAGAGGTTGTTCATCATTGCATTGAGGAACTGACCTGAAAACCCAAATATGCAGAGTATACTATTTAAAAAATTCCAGTTAACCCTATCAAAAGCTTTCTTAAGATCAATTTTAAGTATACAATTGGGAACTCTGTTTTTTTTTGTCTCAAAACCTTATCATTTCCTGAAGATAAAGTATATTATCAGAGATATCTCTGTTTTTCATAAAAGCACATTGATTATGTGAAATCAGTTTCTCCATGTAGGGTTTCAGCCTTTCCATTAGGACCTTGGAGCAAATTTTATTAGCAACATTTGAAAGGCTGATAGGTCTGAAATCATCAAAGGAAGAGGGGGTGGACTTTTTAGGGATTAGAGATATCCAAGTACTGGTGATGCCCCTTGGCATGTTTGTGCCAGAGAGGAAGTCATTGACAGCAGCAACTAGGTCTTCCTTAATGAAATCCCAGCATTTGGTACAGAATTTACAAGAAAATCCATAAGGTCCTGGGCTACTGTTTTTGTTTAGACTCATAACAACCAATTTAAGTTCATCTTCAGTTACTGGTTTAGATAGGCTGAAATTATCTTGCTCTGTAATAATGTTAGGTATTTGGATTTCTGAGTAATTATCTAGCCATTGCCCATGACAGTTTTTGATTTTAGGGATGTGTAATCTGCAGTTTTTTTCCTAAACAGTTTTATGGAAAAACTGGGTGTAGTTATCACCACACTTAAACCAGTTCATTCTTGACTTTTGTTTCCAGAAATTTTCCTTTTCCTTTAAAGCTCTAATTAATAGAGCCTTTTTCTCATTAAGTTTGATAAGGTCAGTATCTAAGTGGGATAGATCATAAACAGCTTCCTCCATTTTCAGGTTAACCTCAGCAGTGGTGACATTGGAGTCTATGTTACCAAAATATTCCTTGTTCCAGATCTTTATTACTTTCTTAAGTCTAATCAATTTAAGATATAGACCTAACATTCCTGACTGAGGAACAGGGATGGACCGGTTATTTCTAATCAGATTCAAAAACTCTGACCTATTGAACCAACAGTTGATGAACCTAAAAGGTTTTGGGTGAGAGGGGACCTGGGATGATACCTGAAAGAGAAAGGGTGAATGTAGATTAGAATATAAATGGTCATTTATTTATAAACTTTAGAATTGTATTCTTGTTATATTTTAATTTGTAACCCTATATATTGTAATTCTTATGAGTGGGTAGATGTGTGATTGATTAGATATTAATGCTCAATTGGTTAAGATGTGCTAGAGATGTGTTATCAATGAGATGTTGACGTGCCACTGATTAAAACGATGTGTCAATGTGCCATTGTTTAAAATGTATCTTTCATATTATATCAATTAAACCTTTTTATACTTTATAAGGGTATGGAAGCTTCTATATTTTACACAAAGGAAATTAGAGGTAGAGTTTGTCCTTATTTATCGTTCACTTTGTGTATCAGATATAGCTGTTCGGCAAACGTAGAGTTCAGGTGATCATGCATTGCGGAATTGGTTACAAACGAAGCAAGAACATCGAAAAAATTATAGGACAGGTGAATTTTCTTAGCAACTTCCTTAATATATTCAAATTCACTTTGAAATCTCTTGAAACACATTATTTTCATAAATTATGGAAAAACTAAAGTTTAAACTACAAATTATAAGAAATTTTAAAAAAAATGCCAATTGCATCAATCAGGTCAGAAACTCATCAATATTGCACATTGCATGACAAAATTTTAATATTGCAACTAAAACCTTTTACTTTTTCTATTATTCTAATAAAATTTCATCTTTCCATAAGTATATGGATAGACAGTCTTTCTCAAAGTATTTTCCATCCACTTTCAGGTTTTAATTATACAAATTTAATTTAAACAAGTTGACGGATATCCATTTTGAGAATAACTATGTAAATGGTAAATGGTAAATGGTAAATGGTAAATGATAAATGATACAAGCAGACAACTTCTTTTGTTTTTGAGGTATACAAGCAGACAGCTTCATTGGGATGTACTTGTGATGTGCATAAATTAAGGGGTCGATCGCGAGTAGGAATTCTCTCACATCAAGTTAATGTGTTGATCTCGAGCAGAATCCTTGGTGAGTTGATGGATACTTGAAAATTGAATCTTTGATTATGTTTTTTTTAAAAAAGAGTGGGTCTCATGTTTATTTATATGGAAGGTAGTAATAGAGTTACAAAAAGACTTTCAACTAACCTTGCTTTAGTACTAAGGGCAAAAATATCATCACTATGTGCATTTCTCATCTGATTTTTTAGCCTTGATCATGGTGATTCACTGAATCTGCACTCCCCCATGGGAAGATCAAGTAACAAAAATATGTGGAAGGGGCAAACTAAATACAAACATCAAATACAATCCGAGGATAGAGTACAAGGAGAAGAAGTGTTGAAGGATGAACGGGAGAGCATTTAGAAAGGAAGTGAGGGTTGAAAAGCATACTAGTCCATCGGGAGGCTTTGGATCAGAAAAGAAATAGTGAAGGAGTGGTGGAAACACCAAAAATGGAGGTCGTACGGAAGAAGAAAGGTTGTCAACCTGAGGAGAGTAGTCAGAAAGTTGAAAGAAAGCTAAGATGGAATCCAAGTTGGGAGGAGAAGGAACAGGAGGAGCAAGAGATCTAAGGGAAAACATGGATATCTGTAGTGGCTGGTGAGGATACAGAGAAAGTCAAGTACGTGCAACCAGTTGACATTGAAGGGTTGGTGATGGGAGAGATAACAACAGATGATGTACAAGAAAGCATTTAAGCAGTGGGAATCAACTGCATTCTGTAAGGTTCTGGGCAACCATCCACTTTTCAAGGTGATGGGGGGATTTTTTCACAAAATCAGGGGGCAAAAGGTTCAAAAGGTAAGGCTACTCAAAATTGAACTATTCATGGTTAAATTCCAAATAGTGTTTCAAAAAGTTGAAGCAGTAGAGAGGGGAATTATATTCTTTGATGGTAGACCAGTTTTTAATATAGAACTGGGAGGAGAATTGTGTTATAGAAGAGCCTAAGTGTGTTCCAATTTGGGTAAAGATGTCAGGCTTGCCTTTAAAGTACAGGAAACCTGCAATCATAAGCAAGATTCTAAGTCCTTTAGGAAAGCCCTGAAAATAGACATAATAAGTAAAGATAAAGATAGGCTTGATTATGCCAGAGTCCAGGTTGAGGTGATGATTAGTGACTCAATTCCTGACAAAATCTTATACTTGAATGAAAACAAGGTGATAGTGAGTCAGGAAATCATGTTTGAATGGAAACCTATCAAGTGTAAGTGTTGTGAGCTAATCGAAAATGAAGAAAGTGAATGTAGGAGGAAGGAGATGAAAATTCAAAAAATGGGGAAAGTTTATGTTCCTGTGAAGAAGATAGAAGAGGACCTAAAGCAACAAGTGTTGAAAAGGATGTTGAAAAACAGAAAGAAGAGAAAGGGAATGAGAAGATATGTGATAATTTCAGATGGAGGGACTGAAACTGAAAGAAGACAACAGGGGATCTAGTTCAGGCAATGGATTTACTTTACTAATAGACCCTCCCTGATGAACAATAGAATTGTAGTATGGAATGTCAGAGGCTTAAATAAGAGTGATAAGCATAGAATGGTTGCCAACTTTTGTATGCAAAATCACATTGGCTGTCTTGGGATTTTAGAAACCAAATTTAAGCAAGAAAATAAAAAAAAAAAGATATGGAACAGAATTAGATTAGGTTGGGAAATGAAGACAAACGGTTCAATTTCAAAAGGAGGTAGGATATGGCTGGCATGGAGGACTTATTACTATGAAATTAAAGTAGTCAATATGGGAGATCAATGGATAGATTTTTATGTTGTTAACAAGAGATCCAATCAGAGTTTCTTTATGACTATGGTTTATAGACAAAATGACATGGATGACAGGAAGAAAATTTGGGAATACCTGGCTGGCCTAGGGAGGGATGATGAACCATGGGTGATCTTGGGAGACTTCAATTCACCATTGGAACTGGAGGATAGAGAAGGAGGGAATGAGGTGGATGAAAAGGAGATTCAGGACTTTCAGGAGTTCTTTGAGTTGAAACTGATGATAGAAATCAGGACATCTGGCCCTAAGTTCACATGGACAAACAGAAGATGTGAGGGTGAGAGGATACAAAGCAAGCTGGACGAGGCAGTTGTTAACCAGGAGTGGTTCAAATAGAATCAGCATATTGTGAAGAAAAAAATGAACAATATGTCTGATCACCACCCCTTAGTACTCCACTGGAAGGCTACAGAAAATACAGAAAAGGGAGGGTTTAAATACTACAACATATGGAGTCTATATGAACTGTTCTCATTAACAGTTAGAAGGATTTGGAGGAAAAATGAAAGTATGAAGGGGTTAGCTGATATGTTGATGGATACAAGGACCCTTGGATGCTGATTAAAAGGGAATTCTCTGAAATTGGGAAACGAGTATGTGAAGCTAAGGTTAAATGTATGGAGACACAGACAAATCTGAATATTCTACCACAGGATAAGGAGAAACAAAAAAAGAATGTCAGGCCGGGAAGAATCTTGATAAACTAGATGAGGCAGAGTTCCAATTCTTGCAGCAAAGGGCCAAAATACAATGGATGCATGAGAGAGATGGGCCTACAAAAATGTTATATGCACCTATGAGGACAAGGCAGTACAGAAACCACATAGTGAACTTGAATGTAAATGGGGAACTGGTTGCTGATCAGAAGTTGATAGATAAGCATTTGCTTAGCCATTTTCAAAATTATTTGGTGATAGGAGGGGAACTGAGAAGTTGGATCCAAAAATTTTAAAGATGGGGAAAGTATTAAATGTGCAGCAATAGGCCAAACTGATAGTCCAGGTCACTGATCAGGAAGTAAAAAAGGCCTTGTGGAGCATACACACCAACAAAAGTCTTGGAAAAGATGGCCTTTCTAGTCATTTTTTCAGGAATACCTGGGACATAACAGGTACAAGCCTAACAAAAGCAGTAAAGAGCTTCTTTAAAGCAGAAAAAAATACTAGGGCTACTGAGTGAAGCAGTAGTATCACTAACACCTAAAGTGGACAAATCCTCATAAGGCAGCTGACTATAGGCAAATCTCATACTGTTCAGTGGTGTATAAGGTGATCACAAAGATAATATGGGCCAGAATGAGTGAAGTACTGCCAGAGATTATTAATGAAAACCAAGGAGCTTTTGTCAAGGGAAGAAGCATTGGCCATAATATTCTGCTGACATGGGAACATCTGCACAAGTATAATGTGAAAGGTATGAAGGCTAGCTGTGTGGTAAAAGTGGACATTAGCAAAGATTTTTACTGCATTAGCGGGGACTTTCTGATTGCATGGCTAAAACAACTGAAATTTCCTAATACGAGGACTAGCTGGATCAAGGAAAGCATAATGAACTCAAAATTGAGCTTGATTTTGAGTAGAAGGACTAAACATTTTGAAAGGAAGAGGGTAGTAAAGCAAGGGGATCCACTTTCACCTTTGACTTTTGTAATATTCATAGAATATCTTATAAGAATGCTGACAAGGGAGTATAAGGAGAAGAGAATTAACTACCATCAAAGAAGCAGTAAGGTAGGAGTGCACTCATTGTTGTTTGCTGACGATTAGTTGATTTTTAGTGTAGCAGATCAGAAGTCTAGGACAGGAATAAAGGGTTGCCTGAAGTAGTTCATTGAGATTACAGGCTTGGCTATCAATGATCAGAAATCCACAATCTATTTCTCAAGAAGGGAGGAAGGGGAAAAACAACTGCTAGTGGATATTCTGAATGTAAGGAGGAGAGAATTTCCAATGCAATATTTGGGGGTGCTTCTGTCAAGTACAAAATGGAGAAAGAATGATTGTGATAAGCTAGTAGAAAGGATCAGTAAAAGATTGAGCAGCTGCAACTCCAACAGTATGTCTTATGCAGGGAAAGTACAGATGTTGAACTTTTCCTTGCTAAGTATGGCTAGTTATTGGGCTAGCATACTGAGTATTCTAGAGAGTATTCATGAGACTATTGTGAGAATATGCAGAAGCTTTTTATAGGGAAGAGAAGAAGGCAAAAAAAGGTTATAGTCTAACTGCATGGGATTGAATGTGCAGAAGTAAAAGTGAAGGAGGCATAGGGTTAAGGGATCCCTCAGTGTGGAACAAGGCTACAATATGCAAAAATGTGTGGGATCTCAATGCCAAAAAAGACATTATATGGATCAAGTGGATCCAAGAATAGTATATAAAGAAGCAGGAATTCAGCAACTGTAAAGCACACTCAGGAAATAGCTAGAACCGGAAGCTGATATGGAGGTTAAGGGATGAGCAACTTGATACTTTGAATAAATGTGTAAACAAGGAATGGAAACTAAAAATCATGATGGTATATGATGAATTGAAGGGGAGCAAAAAGAAAGATGCATACAGGAAAGTGGTCTGGCACAGGAAAGTCTTACCAAAGCATAGAATTTTTATCTGGATTCTTTTGAAAGGGAACCTGCCAACAATGGCAAGGCTTTAGATAATAGGAGTTTTAAAGAATAAAAAATTCTTCTGCTTATGTCAAGAGAGCAAGGAGAAGCAGCAGGACATCTGTTTGCTGAATGTGGATACATGAGAAGAATACTGCACAGTCTGAACCTGGGAGTGGTGAAAAATATGAGACATTTGAAGAGAGTTCTACCGATGATGGCAAGGAGGAAACATGACAGGAAGATCACGCTGCTAACAACAGTGCTGTACAGAATGTGGATTGAGAGAAACAATAGAATCTTCAACAAGGAGAATCTAAAGGCAGAAACTATTTTAGCATAGGTGGAAAATGAATGTAAATGGAGAAGCTGGAGTAATTGGAAAGAGAAGGTAGAAGAAGAATGGAGCATAAACACTTAGATTTATTTCTATGTAATTACTTGCTTTTTATTTTGATGTAAAGGCCAGGAGAGAAGGCCTAACTTTTGTAAGTTGTGATCATATATATTCAAAAAGTTTCATAAAAAAAATAGAGTTACAGAAGGAATAAAAGAAGAATGAGAATATTATATTCTATATATAATTCTATTAGGTAATTATTCTATTATCGCCTTAAATTGATGAGAGTTATATTCCGTTTCTACATGATATGAGAGATCTATATAATCTTGTTTATGTCTATGTCGTGTGTCGTTAAGATCTATATGATCTTAATTTTTTTTAACTGAAAACACCCGAGGGTGGGGGTTGATATATTGGTACCCCAAGCCACATAATTTACGAGCCAGTGACATCATAGTAGTTTTATACAAAAAGGCAACATCATTGCCTCCAAAAGAATGATCAGATACTAATAACTATAAGTCTATATAAGTGCAAGATCTAGAAGAGAAAGGTAGTTGCGATTCCAAAGTAGCAAATGTCCACACCCAGTGTTAATTCATTACTTTGGCCAGGCAACAACCAGTCAGTCATAACCGTAAGTAAAACCGATTTTTGTATTAGGGTAGTAAGCCTGCCATTGTTGGTATTCCGAGCTCGTAATCAGGAAAAACTTGCAGACCATGGTGAAACAGCCGGAGGAGTATGTTGTTGAATGGCATGTGTCTAACCGGGAAAAGCCAAGTGTAATCATCTCGAGCACACGAATGTAGCTCGAGCATACGAATGTTCCCTCGTGCGCACGGAAGTCCCCTCGAACACACGAATGACCCCGTCGAGAACACGAATGTCCCCTCGAGCGCACGAATGTCTCCTGTAGCCGTCCCCTCGAGCACAATGATGTCCCTTGGAGCACACGAATGTCCCCTAGAGCACACGGATGTCCCCTCGAGCACACGGATGTTCCCCGAGCACACGAAATGTCTCGTCGAGCACACGAGTGTCTCTTGGAGTAGTCGGAAGTCCCCTCGAGCAAACAGATGTCCCCTCGAGGTCACGAATGTCCCCTCGAGCACACGAATGTCCCCTCAAGAACACGGATGTCCCTTCAAGCACATGAATGTCCTCTCGAGCACACGAATGTCCCGTCGAGCACACGTGTGTCTCTTGGAGTAGTCGTAAGTCCCCTCGAGCACACGGATGTCCCCGCGAGGTCACGAATGTCCTCTCGAGCACATGGATGTCCCTTCGAGCAGTCGAAAGTCCCCTCGAGTAGTTGAAAGATCCGTCGAGTAGTCTAAAGTTTCGTCGAGCACCCAGATGTTCCCTCGAGCACATGAATGTCCCCTCGAGCACACGAATGTCCCGTCGAGCAGTCGAAACTTTCATCGAGCAGTCTAAAGTTCCGTCGAGCAGTCTAAAGTCCCTTCGAGGACACGAATGTCCCATCGAGTAGTCGAAAGTCCCCTCGAGCAGTCAAAAGTTCCATTAAGCACACGGAAGTTCCCTCGAGCACACGAATGTCCCCTCGAGCAGTCCAAAGTTCCGTCGAGCACACGAATGTCCCCTCGAGCACACTAGTGTCCCCTCAAGCACACGGATGTCCCCTCGAGCACACGAATGTCCCCTCGAGAACACGAATGTCCCGTCTAGCAGTTCAAAGTCCCCTCGAGCACAAGAATGTCCCCTAGGGCACACGGATGTCCCCTCGAACACATGGATGTCCCCTCGAGCACAGACTGTCCCCTCGAGCACACGAATGTCCCCTCGACCACACGGATGTCCCTTCGAGCACACGAATGTCCCGTCTAGCACACGGATGTTTTCTCGACCAGTCAGAAGTCCCCTCGAGCACATGAAAGCCTCCTCGAGCAGTCGGAAGTCCCCTCGAGCACACGGATGTCCCCTGGAGCACACATATGTCCCCTGGGGCACACGAATGTCCCCTTTAGCACATGAATGTTTCCTCGAGAACACGAATGTGGATAGTAAAAGTGGCTGTGAGCTCCCCTGCAGTAAAAAGGAAGGAAAGATCAGCAGTATCAATCGTCTTTAGAGGCTTGCCTATGGATTCTAATATAAGGTGTATGAATGCTGTCCATATAAATTAGCCCTTTAATATGCACTGGAATGTTATTCAAATTAAGTGAAAAATCCATCTGGGAGGTTGAGTGGTGTTTAACAATAGCATCAGCCACTGAATTACATTCTCTGTATATGTGCTTAAGAGAATCCTGGGATAGAAGTGTGTGAACTTGGAAAACCAATGGGTATAAAGTCCATTTGGAGCATGATAGATCATTGATCATATGAACTGCCTGTAAAGAGTCAGATTCGACAATGAAGTTTGGATATCTAGGAATACAGATTTGACATGCCAGAAGGACTGCCTTTATTTCAGCTTCGAGTGGTAAAATGGCTGATATGGACTCTGAGTGGGAAACACTGGTTATCACGAGCAATTAAGCCAATAGAAACATATGTAGCAGACCATGAGGTATCCACATTAACCTTGATGACATTGGGACCTGGAAATTCCCAGTATACAGTGGAGATGATTGGCTTTGGTGGTGGTCTGGAGAGGGATATCAGAGAATGGGATTGGTTGCATGAGTTATGGTGTATATTGGGGAGGCAGGGAGAGGCTGAAATGGAAAGATTAAAAGTATCTATAACTTCCTTGCTTATATGGGTAAAAGAAAAGGGTTTGTCCTCAAGAAAGTAGGCATTTCTAGCCTTCCATAAAGCCCAGCAGATCAATGGAGGCAACAGTCGGCATATTATTTTCTGATACCCAGAAAGGTCACTACAATTCCAAAAGATGAAGAAAGTATCCACAACACTATGGACATTTCGCAGGTTGAAATTAACTAAACGAGCACTCTGAATCCAAACAGATTTAGCAAGATGGCAGTTAATGAAGAAATGTTCCAGAGAGTCAGATTGATTGCACATAGGACATTTTGAAGCCAAGCTAAAACCACATTTAATGAGGATATCATCAAAAGGTAAGAATGAGTTGAGCAATTTCCATGTGAAGATGGAGATCTTCTTAGGTAACCTAGAGTTCCATATGAGCTTAGTTACTGGGAAATTACCTGGTATATATGTAAGAGTTTTGTAAGCTGACTTGAAAGAGAATCTACCAGTCTTTTCAGGTTTCCAAATAATCTTGTCCTCTCTGTCATGTACAATTTCTGCACTCTGCAAAAAAGGAAAAGTATCATTTTCCAGAAAAGGAACGATCTTAGGCAAAATTGATACTTTGTTATTTATAAAATCAGCTACTGAACAGGGGGAAAACATGGAAGTGATGTGGGATGGGATACAATTTATCAACGGGCCATTTGGGCACCAGTTAGCAGCCCAGAAATCACATTTACCTTGCCCATGAATAATCAGTGAATTTTTTTCTGCAATAGGGTTTACCTCACAGATTCTCTTCCATGTTTTGGACTTCCTGTGGGACTGTGGAAAGGACCATAGTAATTTGGCCCACAAGGTGTTCCCTAATTGGCTTTTCCACCATAATTTAAGTGAGCAAGCTTCAATAATTCACTTGATAGATCTAAAACCCAATCCATAGTGAGATTTAGGGATAGCAATGTCAGTCCACTTTTTCCATACCTTATTTTTTCTTTCCTCAGTTTCCCCCCAAAAGAAACTGGCCATTCTTTTTTCCATGGATTTTACAATAGATGTCGGAGGTTTACAAACAGTCCAAATATGATGAGGGAGAGAGTATATGCATGATTGGATCAGTGTCATTTTCCCTCCTGCACTTAACCATCTATTCTTCCAGTTTTTAAATCTCTTATCCATAGTTTCGAGAAAGGGATGGAAATATCTTGATAGGGTTCTTCCTTCGAAAATAGGGCAGCCTAGGTACTTAAATGGGAAAATACCTCTCTTCATTCCTAGGATAGACCTAATCTGATGTTTCTTAGTGACTGTAGCTCTCTTGCTAATGTAAAACTCTGATTTTTCATAGCTAATTTCCTGTCCTAATGTTAACTCAAATATCTGCAGGAATGCTTTAATCCTAATTAGACCCAATTTTGAAGCTTGCATAAAAATTATGGTGTCATAAACATAGCTTAAGTGGGTGACTGGTAAAATAGTAGAGGGAAGAGAAAAATATTGCAAACTGTTATTTTGAAAGATGAATGAAAGGCTCCTGGAGAAGGATTCAGTAAAGATATTGAACAGTAAAGGATAAAGGGGATCACCTTGTTTGATTCCTCTAGTTAATTTTAAAAAACCCAACAGGATTACCACTGATGAGCACAGAGAAGTAAGCCTGCGAAAGGCTGTTCATGACCGCCTTAAGAAATTTACCTGAGAAACCAAATTTATGCAAAATACTCTGCAAAAAACCCCAGCTAACCTTATCAAAAGCCTTTTTCAGGTCCAGTTTGAGCATACAATTTGGTACCCTATTTTTTTTGTCAAGGAATCTAACCATCTCTTGGAGATATAGGATATTATCTGAGATATCTCTATTCTTCATAAAAGTTGTTTGGTTATGAGAAATTAGTTTGTCCATGTATAGTTTCAGTCTTTCCATGAGAACCTTAGAGAAAATTTTATTAGCAACATTAGAAAGGCTAATAGGTCTGAAATCATCAAAAGATGATGGGGTAGGTTTTTAAGGAATAAGAGTTATCCAAGTGCTAGAGATACCTCTTGGTATGTTAGATCCCAGAAGAAAATCATTTACTGCAGTAAGAGGTCATCTTTTATGAAATCCCAGCATTTGATGTAAAATTTACTAGAGAAGCCATCAGGCCCTGGGCTACTATTCCTATTCAACCCTATGACCACTGATTTGAGTTCAGTTTCTGTTACATGCCTAGATAAACTAGCGTTATCTTGCTCAGTGATGATGGAAAGAATCTGGCTAAGGAAGTGTGGATAGTAGATGGAATCCACAGGGTTCCTAGATTCAGTTAGCAGGTTTGAGAAGTATTTGACAGCTTCATTCTGAATGTCTGTAAAATTGTCCAGCCATTGACCAAACGAGTTTATGATTTTTGATATATTCAATCTATAGTTCTTCTCCTGAACAGATTTATGGAAAAATTGGGTATTATTATCCCCACACTTAAACCAATTCAATATTGACTTATGTTTCCAGAATTTTTCTTTCTCTTTTAATGCTCTGAGAAGAAGTGCCCTTTTTTCATTAAGAATGATAAGTTCAGTTTCTGAATGGGATAAATCATAGATTACTTCCTGTCTTCTGAGATTATCCTCAGCCATCATTACATTAGAGTCAATATTACCAAAGCTCTCTTTGTTCCATATTTTAATTACTTTCTTAACTCTAATTAGCTTAAGATATAGCCCCATCATACCTATTTGGTGAATAGGAGAAACCTAGTTTGTTCTGATTAAATCCAAGAAATCAGGCCTATTGAACCAACAGTTGAGAAATCTAAAAGGTTTTGGGTATGAGGGAGTCTGAGTAGCAATTTGGAATAAGAGGGGTGAATGATCCGAGGATTGCCTATTGAGAATCTGTGTGGAGGAAGCTGGGAATTTATTGCTCCATTGGAGTGTACACAGACCTCTATCTAATCTTTTAGAAGTAGGGTTTCTCAGTCTACCATTGGTCCATGTGAAAATATTCCCTACAGTATTAATCTCTTGTATTCCTTTGGTGTTAATCCAATTATGGAAATCCCTAATACTGCCTAGATTAGGAGAGCTAGGGCCTCTATATTCATCAGGTGTGACAATTGTGTTGAAATCACCTATAAAAAAAGTTTCGTTTAGTGGGAGAAGACCTAGGGCATGCCATAGTAACTTCCTACCTTCTCTATTCCTAAGGGCATAAATAAAAACTATTTCCATCTGAGAGTTAGAGCCAGAGTGGATGATTTTAACATTCAGGAATTACTCATGGTGACATATGAGATTAACATTCAGTGAGTCATTCCACATTAGCCAGATCTTACCATTATGAAGAGGAAGGTTATTAGAAAAATTCAGTTTCTGCATGTAGGATTGGCATTGAGAGTTATCATGCATAGGCTCTATAATACATAATAGTTGAATTTTCTTTTTCAAAATCAAATGTTTCAATCTGAGCATAGAATTTTCAATTCCCCTCACATTCCAAACCAAAAATTTAAGTTTGACAGGGTGCATCATTGGTCAACTGATTTATGGCTTTTAGTGGCAGATCTTAGCACCATCTTATTCAATTGGACAACGTAATTCTTTTTGGTCTTAATCTTACCTTGGCCATCATTCTTACCTGATAGATTACTTGAAACTACCACAGGGGTGGCCTGAGAGTGAGCATCTGAAGCAACTTCACAAACATCGTCAAAGGATTCCAGAGGTTCCTGAATTAGACCTTCATCAGAGTTCGACAGATCCTCCATATCCTGCAAAAATGCAAATCTATTTTCCATCTTTCCTTGGTGTGAAAGTGGAGGGTTAACGGGGGAGCACTGGAAACGAGTCAAGTTGTGAGGATTAACAGGAACGTACCTAAAGAAACAAAATAAATTCTTTCTAAGTGTTGGGAACCCTGTCGTCGCGAGTTGCAATGAACAAGGGAACAAAAATAAACTCCCGGCACCAGCTTTCCGTGAGTCGCAACATGGCCATCGTGAGTCACGGGCGAATCAAAAAATTTCTGAAAGAATTGAGCTCACAGACCAAAGATATCGCGAGTCGCGATGGCTTGGTCCCGATTCGCAATGGAAAAAACCAACTTTTCAACTGTGCTTAAACACTGCATAATCATCTCTTCTTCTCCACCAAATACTCCCAAGAACCACCACACCTCCACTCATTCTTCCACCATCTTACATATATTGACATATGAAGATTCTTGCATCTTTATAGTAGCTTTGTTGATTGTAGTATGCCAACTACATCATTGTGACTATAATTACGATATTATATAATGATGCTTGGATATGTGTCGATATATGTTGGATATTTTTATTGAAAAATATTATAGTGGTGATTGCAGGATGGATTGGTTGTTCTTTGATAATACTATGGTTATTAACTCTTGATGCTAAACCTTGTATTACAAATTCTTATGTACTTGTGAGTTTGATGATGTTCTCTGTGATGTTAGTCTTGATCAAATGACATCAAGGAGATAACATTTTGCTCGATGGGCGAGTTCTTCTACGGCACTTTTGCTTCCCTTTCTGGCTCTGAAACCAATTTCGGGATCGATTCTATACAATTACATTGGATTGCGCCATATTACCGGTGACAATGCAGAGAAACGGGTGTCACTCTACCTCTTAACTTGAGTTTTATTGTTCTTGCTTTACATGTTTACATTGGGGGCAATGTAATGTTTTAAGTGCAGGGAGGGGTTATAGGACTCAATGCATGCTAGTTTGATTTGGAATGATTTTTGCTGCTTTTGATTGGAAAAATATGAGAAAAAGTATGAAAAAATTGAAAATTTTGAAAAAAAGTAGAAAATAAATAAAAATTTAAAAGAAAACTCGCTAAATTGAAAACCCGAGAGGGCAACTTAGGCAATATTAGGGGCCCAGATAGGTCAAAAAACCAAGAGGGCAACTTAGGAAACAATGAGAGGCTAAATGTGTGGGAAAATGTGAGATGAGAGCCAAAGAAACATGACGTGTGGCTAGGATGAAAACCCGAAAGGGCTCCTAGGCAAAATGAGAGAAAGGGAGAAAAAATGAAAATGCTATAATTTCACTCATTTGCTGGCGTTGGAGTCATAAGGTTGCGGTTGTCATATGGATGGATCGGGTAGCTCAACATCTTGAGACCTCTTGGGATGGGGAAACTTAGCGGGTTGAAAAATTAAGTATGGTTATGAAATTTTTTATTCTCTTATACTTCATTTTGGTTGATAAATTGGCATTTGGTGAAGTATGTGTTTTAACCTCCTAAATGGTTTTGACTTCATTTTGTGTCATTGGATTTTGGTTGATATATTGGTATGGAGTGAATTATGTGTTTGAACCTTTCATGTGGTTTTAACTTCATTTTGTGTCATTGGACTTTGGGATTATCAATTCAGAACTTTGAAACATTCTTATGGATTGTGAATTGATAAGTTGTAGGTTTGGTTAGATTTAGGAATTGGGTTGTGTGTGTGGAAAATTCTCATATGAGCTTTGATATTGGGATTTATAATATTGATAGTTTTTGTGAGGTTTTGATTGGGGGGAATATTAGTTAGGATGTGGACATATGAATTCCTTTGTGTGCTTGAATATTTGCTTACTCGAGGGCGAGTAAGGTTTAAGTGCGGGGAAGTTTGATGTGCCCTTTTTATATGGTTCTATTAGGACTTTTGGGATTCACTTTTGTACACTTTTGTGCTCTAGATGTGGCATTTTACCTTAAAATTCTCTAAGGAGAGTTAAAAGCAATTTTTATGCTTTTATTACTTTTCCAAGGGATTTTGTGTGACAAGGCAATTTGTTTGAAGACTTTGAAGACTTGAAGATAAGTGAAGTGAAGAGGAGGACTTGAAACAAAAAGAATAAAGAAATCAAGATGCTAAACTGGGCTCGGCCGACGAACCCGCCGTGACTCGCGACGAACCTGCCGCGAACGTATGGCCAACAACTCTCTTACTTTTTTGTACTATAAATACTCACCTTATCCTCTCCTCTTCACATCTCTTCTTCTGCCTGCATTTTTCTAGGTTCAAACCCTTGTTTTTCTTTCTTTCTTTTCTTAGTTTTTGTAGGTTAATCATGTCTTCCAATTATCTAGGTTAGTTTAATCATGGGAGCAATTGCTTAAGACTTCCAAATACATGTCTTGAGAATCATATCTATTTATTTAGTGCTTTTGCTATTGTGCATTTATTGAGTTTTGAGTGTGAATTGCCAATGACATTGATGTTGTTGGAAACTTGAGTAGATGAATTGCTTGTATGGTTACTTGTTAGGGTTGGGAGAAGGTAGCTAATTCTCCCCTCTTTTAATGTGGAATCCAAGAGCATGAGTTAGAGTTTCTTAATGATGTTGATTTGTTGATAATTGCTAGATGAATGTGATGATGTTGAATTCTTTGTCATGTTGGTTTTAGGTAGCAAATGAGATAAGTCTGTGAATGTCAATCGTTCTTGACTAATTTTGTGTAAATGCATGAGTTGGTTAAATGCTTAGATACGGTGTAGTGTTTATAATTGTTGCCAAGCTTGTTGATTCTTCGTGCTCAATGCCACCAATGGGATACTCTTAGTCGTTTTTCGATTAAGGGAGTCATTGGTGAGGTTTGACAAGAGATGTCAAATTCACTATTGCAAACTACTATCTAAGAAGGATGGAAGATTTATCTTCACAACAAGTAGTGGAAGTAGTGAATGGATTTTGTCATTTGTTCTTTTAACCTTTGTTATTTAGCATTCATGTGTTCTTAATGCTATGTTTTACTTCATTTATTCCATGTATTGTTTGAGAATAGGAAGTGTTTGTATGATTTAAGTTTTAGGGAGTTAGGAACGTGACGAATTCTTTAGCTCCTTTGCATGAAAATCCAAGAACATGAACTTAGAACTTCTTGTGCATAATGTGATGTGACTCTTGCTAGATAAGTATGTTAATGTGGATTGTTCTCATATTTATCCTATAGATGCAAAGAAAGGTTGAACCTTGAATGTTATTTGTTCTAGGTTTAGCCTAATGAATGCTATGTTTGGTTAAATGACCATGTCTTTGGTAGAAGGCTTGCTGTTATCAAATCTATGGTCCTTCGTGTATAATGACGTTGATGAAATACTTCTATGGTGTGGTTTGCCTAGAGTGATTGTCAACGAGTTTTGCAAATGGTCTTTGTTTGTCTTTGCAAATTAGTATTAAAAAGGAATGAATGTTGATCTTCAATTGGAATTCCCCATAAGTAACAAATGTGATAGAATGAGTGAATGGTTCAATGATTTACATCTGGTTTGGAAGTGGATGTCAATTGCCCCCCAAGGTGCTTATAAAGGGCTTATAAATTATAACTTTAAGAGGTACGATGACGGCCTCCCAGATTGTGATTGCATGTTTGAGTGTTTTGGTGATTAGTGTTGTTGGTAGATTTACTTGGAAGGTAATATTCTATGTTGCGGGTAGTTGGAGAAAATATTGTGCCATATTTTATCTGTGGTTGGTAGCCATATTTCATAGACATTATGGCTCTTGTACAGAGGGAGAGGGGAGAGCCTAGTGAGCCACCCTATATGGGATTGACCACCCTTACAGAAGCCCATAAAAGAAGGTGGGGGTATCTTATGGGGCACCCAATTTTAGAGACAAAGTTTGTAGACAAAGAGACCCTCAAGGGTCTCAAACTTTACAAACATGTCCAAATTTTGCTCTGGAGATTAGGAATGAAGAAGTTCACCACCTTGCTTGTCCCCATGTACACTAGATACTCCATGGAGTTCTTAACTACTGTTGAGAGGCATCGGGACAGGCATGGAGATCGCTATATCACTTTCCATCTAGGAGATCAATCCCGCACCTTGACATATTATTAGCTGAGGAAGATCTTCAAATGGATAGAGCAGCGAGAGGTGCCAGGGTACAAGGATCCAAACACATGTGATCTAGCCCAATTCTGCGGTGCCATTACTCGATAAGTAAGAAGAAAGAAAAGAAAGAACATCGACATATTGCATCCCGCACTTAGGTACGTGGCCAGGCTGTTATCCGTTATAGTGAGTTGCCATGGGGAGGCCACTGCTTCCACTGATAATGACAACAAGATTCCTTTATGGTCTATGTGTATAGGGAGGGATTGCCCCAACTTGGTGGACACGTTTATCTCTGGAAGTATGGACCTCACCTTCTCATCTGCCCGCACTGGAAAAATATCGGTGGGAGAAATGATTATGCTTTTTCCATGGTACTTCCACCTTGTAGAGAGTGAGGACATGAGGGCAAACCCAAGAGCAATCTTTACGCTCACTTTATCGATTATGGCACGGGCGAGGCTTATACAGAAGAAGCGTGGTTCTATCTTCTGGAAGTACAAGGGAAAGAGATTTATCAAGCTACCCCAGAATGAGAAAAGCAAGTTGAGCAAGTCTTTCTGATTGTTAGATCTTATTATTGAGCCCGATGTAGGTTTAGAGGCAGTTTTGGGGGAGTACGAACAGGGATATAGAATACTTGCTTTTATAACCATCAGCAAATCCTCAATGCGAGTCAATCAAATCCAATGTATATACATACATGTAGTTAATTACACATTAACGCTATGTACATGATTGCAATATCGAACAATGTCGAATAGCAAAGTGAACCCACATTGAAAAAAGTTGTCATTTTTGCAAAAATGCCCGCCGTGGAGCTGTACAAATTTCATAACTTAAATTTAGTAGCACCGGTATGGAGCTAATAAACTGGTACTAAAACTTGTAAACGCGGCTGCTTGAGGCTGCGTCACATTTATTTTTTGACCTTTTATCCCAACCCAAGAACATACTTGCAAGATAATTTCTAAGGGGCCAACATCGATGTTAGAACCGGTGCTCTGAGTTACCAAAATCGGTTCCACTATATAAAAAAAATCAACTGCTTATGGCTGCTTCAATTGAATTTTTAAAATCCTTGTTTCAACTCGAGAGCTAATGCAAATTTTTTTGTCTAAGTACACAACACAGGTTATTGAACCGGTGCTGAAGTTACAACAACCAGTGCCTTAAAAACAACCGAGCACATACTCTGTTTTTAACCCTACAATAGTATCCGCGACCATTAATATTTTTAGTACCGGTTTTTCAAAATCGGTGCTTTGAATTTCCCTCCATTTTTTTGGCGCCAAATACACTATTTCTTAGTTGTTGCCCAGTTCAAGCACCGGTTATGTGTACACCCATAAGTGATACCGGTGCTATGTATTATGTATGACACTTATTTAAGGGAGCGGTATCCAAAAACTTGTGCTGGAAATAAATTCCAGCACCAGTTTTTCTGAAATACTGGTGCCAAATACAAAATCAGCACGGGTTTGAAGGGTCTCCAGGGCTCATACCGGTGTCATAGTACATGTTTTCCAGTAATGTTTGTTGGGTTCCAAAATTGAAACTCAAGGTAATCGAGTGGGCTCCTCAAACTGGTTATTAGTTTAGAACATGTGTCCAATTCTAGAGCCAGAATCTGGCTTTGGTGTAGGCCGTGATTTACATTTATTTATTTATTAATAGTGTTTCGTTATAGGAACCTTCATCAACTACAGCCATTTCCAGTTTCACGCAAAATTTTGGTTCTCTATATGTGTTTTCACTCAATTACATTTATTTTAAGCATTTAAAGACTTCTGATATCAAACGTATGTCAGTAACCGAGGTTCCGATCAGAAAATATTAATGGGAGATCGAGATCTTAATTAAGTAAAGACCCATAAAACCTGTTCCGAATTCGGAGCAAAGATAGGATGTTGTAGTCAAGTGGTTTTTTCAATCAATAGTTAGGCAGAAACTAGCCATGAATCACAAAACAACTATTATCCATTAAATGACATAGTCTTTGTACACAAAAAAATCTATAAAAGAACCGACACTAACAAAGATATATAGATTAGAATAAAGATTGTATTGTATCTATTTTGCACAATACATGTCATGGAAAAAGAGTTTGGCATTATCCCCCTATTTAGGAATCCTAAGAGCACAGGAGAGGATGTGTACAAAATTCCTAACCAACCAATTTGTTACCGTGTTGATATCCTCCTAGGAGTACAACTTGAAGTCTTTGTGGATTTATCTTTCGATAGAAACATGATTCTGTCTGCAAATTCTTGAACCCCTCCTCCAATGTTTTTATCCTTGACTCAAGTGTGACTCTCGGATTGGGAACAAGCTTGCAGAATGATTACACGTAAATCTTACCCATTGCCTAACCATAGGTGTTGTGGGTGTAATGAGGATTTCTAGCTTTAGAGCATAAGGGCAAAATTAAGATGCTTAAGTTGTAACACCATGTTCTGTCAAAATCCCATCTAGCTCATTGCGCATGTGCCTCCCAACATTCCAAACAAAATTCCTCCTGATAGCACATGGGTCGCAAAGATGATTTCTATGCACTTTCGTGTTGACTGTCACGACCAAGATACGAGAAGCAATAAAATGATACCACACATTCATCTCAGGAGGGAGGGCCTTCTTCGGAATCTTAGACATGTTCGACGTGACTAGCTTATCGACATCGGTTCCCTCCCAAGTGATACCTCACACTATTTCATGCATAATCTTTTCATATCTTTGGCTCAAATATGCTACAAATTGATCCTCCTCCTTAGCCACTTTACGTAGGGCGTACAATTTGTTTATGGTTTTGGCTGTGAATGACACAAATTTTCCTCTACAGAGGACACTGTCCTTCTTAGTCTGACACCTCAAATTTACGTACAACTCACAAACCACACTTGTGTTGAACGTTGGAGGTCAATCACAAAACCATTCCCACCCCAGACGTCGAATAATTTCATCAAAGGGGGAAAGTTCTCTATTCCAGTTTTTGAATTCGGCCTCTGTAATTCGTAAGTTTGTGTGAGAGCCTTTGCTTCCTTTGATACCAAGTTCTCATCCTCTACCTTGTCATCGGGTCCATAACCCAATGTTGGTGAAGTGTCATTATGTGACCTTTTTTAGGGAGTTTTGGTGGCATGCCCTTGAACACAATAAAATAGCCATTTAAGCATTTCATTAAACACTTTTCATGCAACATAAAAAAAGTACAATACCACACACTCAAATATGAACAAGTAACTTCTCATCATTCTATTCTTTTTTTGTGTCCATGACAACATTGACATATAATCGACTACATTAAAACACCCCCTAATGACCCAAATTCAATAACACATTGACAACATTAATGAAATTGGAAAACACTAATCAAATGAGAAAGCAGTCGCGAGTCTTTGAAGGACTAACCTTTGTCTCTTTCATGTTTGTATAATATTTGGAGACAGGTATTTGGGTGGTTAACTGGTTTATTGCATAGGGTTGGCGCGTGAGTTCCTATTCTAATTTCGATCAATTAACCACTAGTAGGATTATAACTAACTTGTTAGTACCTGTTAGAGACTATCAACCGGCACAAATCTCATCAACACGGCCTCCTAAGGCTGCTTTGAGTGAAATATTTTTTATTGCATTGATAAATAGAGAGAAAGTTCAGTTTTTTTTTCTTAGTATGCAGCACTAGTTCACCTACCCAGTGTTTGATATCCACAAATTGGTGCTACATGTTACTGTGCGCAGCTACCTGAGGCTACGTTGATAGGAGGAACTTCTAAAATTTTACCAAAGTATGCAGCACCGATTTAAGGGACCAGTGCTACGTCAACCATAATTGGTGTATATTTGACTATTCACAGCTGGCTAATATTATGTTGAAGGTAAAATAAATTTTTTCAACAAAATAGAACCATTTGATTAACATATTAGATGCTTCGTTTTCAGCAATGGTTCATCTAGCATCAGTTTTTCTCTTTACAACCGCTACTAACATTAACAAGCAGCCTCAGTAGGGTGTTGTAAATTACAATAAAATCAACCATATTGAAAAATTAAAAAAATCCGCAAAAAAGGATACCCAGCTGTTTATTTAATCACATCCACATCTTTTCACGAATGTTCATTGGTTTCATATAGCTATCAAGACAATGTAAAAATTTGGTTAACAGGATATAAGCAAAACATCCAGACATCCAATATGCCCTACATATCATTCCCTTTTAAAAATAGTGTCACTTCCCATAATTGGAACATTCTCATCAACCCATAGTCCATCTCCATGTGAACGTTTAATTGTGCCTGCTCCACTAACGTCCTCTACCCTTGAAAATAAGGATGGAAAGCCAAGTCTATCGGTGGAGACGGAGCAATCAATCTTCTCATCAAAAATGAAACTTCTTCCCGATCAACCACATACCGCTTCTTATCACAAGGGGTGTTTGATGTAAAATGTGCCTGAACAGCTAAGATAAACTTTCCATCCTCTTATCCTACACAATTTAAGTCTGTTAATGTAAACAATAGGTTTCTCAGATCGACCACCGCCACTATTTGTCACCCATTTGCACTTGAAAATGACGACTTTGAAATCCACATAATCCAATTCCCCTTTCTTCTCAATCACCCCATAAAACGGCATCACCGCAACCAACGGTTTTTATCTCTCTTGCTTGAATGCCACATTGATTTGCATTCGATGTAAACACCACTGTTTTGCGTGGTGCTCTCATCCTTCTCCAATGCTACAAAAGAGAATACACTAATGTCATACTCATTGTAGTATCAAACGATCTAGTCTGGCATTCTAGAAAAAGCTTGCATATGGCACATGCCGTCCTTCACTACATAACCAAAAAGGTTACCATGGGCAAGAAAGTCATTGATCAAACAAAGTAGCATGATCTTTAAGTTGAGCTTGATTCTCCGAAAACCATCAAATACAACTAATCCTAGGGACCACAAATCATGGAAATCTTCTATCAGAGGGGCCATGTACGTATTGATGTCGTTTTTTTGGGCAACTTGGGCCCCAAAATTATCATGGGAATTATCACATTTTTCCATGAATAAATAGAGGGGGAATGTATACGGGGATTGTAGTTGGCTATGAATTGTGTTTCAAGGACATGTTACCATAGAGTTTCATATCATCGGAATATAAGGCTAGCCTCAAATTCCTTGGTTTGGAGGCATATTATTAATACATATCGCCAATTTTTTCCACTGATCCGCATCGGCCAGGTGTCTAATGATATCATCATTTAATGACTATCGGTCCATGTACCATGTCATATTTTTTGCATCCATACAATTTTGGAACAATCTCTTAAGGCTCAGAACAATTGGACGGTACCCATGCATTTAGCCGACACTATTTTCTTTTATCTTTACTATAACCTCTCTATCAAAAACGTGATTGCTCTTTTCTTATAACGGGACACGTGTCATACAAGGCACGTAACCCCCTTCTACATATTACCTGTATACAAAACACAATCATTTGGACATGCATGAAGTTTCTTATACTCCATTCCCACAGGACACAAAATTCTCTTAGCATCATAAAGTTTGTCTGGTAATCTATCACCAGCGAGAACTTTTCATTCAAAAACTTAAGAAACTTTTTCACACTAATGTCGCTCCACAAGCTGAAAACTTTCATATTAAATACCGCTATCAAACAAGATATGACTGTGTGTTTCTTCTTGTCATCAGGTTACAACGTATTATCCTTCTTTCTCAAAAAGGTTGCCAATACCTATGGTCTACCTTTGAATTCACCTAATACCTCCTCACACATGTCGACATTTCCATCACCAAAACACTCTCCATTACTACCAACTACTACTTCTAGAGGTTTTCTTTCAACATGAAAATTCCACACCAAATAATCTTTCGAAAAGCCTCTCTTGTATAAATGAATTTTTAACTAGTTCTTATCACTAGGGTGGTTCCAATTTTTGCAATACCGATAAGGGCCTAGGATTCACTGCTCAAGACCAAAGACATTCTCAAGAAACTCATCAATAAAATCGACAAATTCTTCACTCACCCCACCAACATTGTCGTACACGTGTTTACCTCTCTATGACACGAAAAAATTCTATAAATTTATAAATACGTAAAATTATGGTTGCACAAAATATATAGTTCCATGTTAGAACTCATTCCAATACAAAGTAAATCATTCAAATCAAAGCTAATTAAAAAGCACACCCTACATTATCACAATCATAAACATACTATTAGCTACATCAACAATTCCACCAAAAACATTAATTATTCCATTTATTTCATTCAATACACATTCTCATGAAACTACCGAGAATTTAAACACATTACCAAACAATATAAACCAGAATCTATCATTGTCACAAATCTTAATGAAACAAATATCATTTTTTATAGTTTTCATTGAAATGCATTCGTGTCTTCTACCTCCAAAAAGAAATCAATTAATGAACCCAAACACCAAAACAACCGAGACTTAGCTTACAACAGGCGCCACTCATCATTTTCAAAACTTAGCACCACTGTGTTACACTAGTTCACAAGGAGGTACAAAAAATTGGTTCTATGTATCACTTTTTCCACTCTTTCTAATCGTTCTACCAACTTCAATCACTGGTTCAATATTCAAAAACATGGTGCACGTATGACTTCTTAGCACCAACTTTTCATGCTACCGATGCTCATTTCAATTGTTAGCATCAGTACCTTGTATAATATTCATTTTTTGGTGTTTATTATAGATTTAATTAGCATTGGATTTCCACACCCGGTGCTAAAATACTCGTGCCTATGAGGGTTTTTTTAACCTATCAGTGCTTTTTTGAAAGAGAAACCAACTTTTGAAGTAGGAACTAGTGTCAGTTGTACACTAAAGTAAAAAAAAAACCCAGTATTATGCCCTTCCTTCGACAGCAACCATTTTTCTTTTCCTTTATTTTTTTCTAGCTTCAATCTTTCCTTTCATCTTTCCTTTCACCCTTCCTTTCATCCTTCCTTCTCCAAATCTAACACTTCCTCCCCTTCCTTTTGAATAAAATGGTGATAAACTTCAGATTATTATGGTATATTTTCAAACACACCTACCAATTTTAATTTATATTATTGTTCAAGGTGGATTGGTGATTGCTGTTTGAAGGTTTTTTTTTTATGGAAAAGGACTTCATTGACAACCAATAAAAAAAGCAAGGAAAAGTTATGGGCAATCACTATAAGCCTACCACATTACTATAGGTTTAAGAGATGATTGTAGTAAATTTACTACTAACCAATTTAGACGGAATTGTTTCCATAAACCACCGTGTTTTGGACCATCAATGGACGATCATGGGAAGCAGACAAGTAAGATTTTATAAGTCCAAGTAGGCAATTGTATTTCCATACTTCACATACTTTACACACTCTAACAACTTGTAGTACAAGATATAGAACTACTCCCTCCATCCCATCTCAAACTTCCTACTTCACTTTATATCACTATTTACTGTCCATCTTTGAGCAGACATTTGTATAGATATATAAACAATAATTTTATCATATGTGATATTGTTAGATTCATCATAATGAATAGTTTCTAAGAAGTAACTTTTTATTTGACGATATTATTAAATATATTAATGATCAAACATGTTTATTGATAACCGTAAAAAGGATTTCATTAAATTTGAGGTCGGGCGGTGGAAGTACTCAACATCATCCATCCAATAATGCTCATCTAGTACTCTTCTGCTAACATCTCAAACATCTTGCATTATATTCTAAAATATTCTCACATTTCTTTCCTCCCACAAGTGGTACAGTGCAGTAGCAGCCAACAAACCTAAGAGCACATGCAATGGTAAAAATCGATACCGGTTTTTTACCAATTAAATATATTATTTTTCTTATTCTCTTTCTTTCACATCACTTTAAAAAACTATCTAAGAAACCACACATTTTCTTCTCCACAATGGTAAGAAACCACTTTTTACTATTTATGTACCCCACTTGATTTTCTCTATCCTACTCATTAATTTTATTATTAATATTTAATTTAACGAAATTTATCTACCCAAAATGAAATGAATGTAAAATTTAATAATACATTATAATTTTTAAAATTAAATTTCATTTTTTCAATAATTATTCCATATTTTTTCAATAATTTTTCTTCAATAATTTTCTCAAAAATTATTCCAAATTTTTATTCCAAATCATTCCAAATTTTAATCGAAAATCATTCAATATTTTTAATTTAAAAACATTTTAAAATTAAATTTTAAAAATTAAAAAATTCAGCTTTTTTTTTAAAAAAAATATTAAAAACAAAGATAGGGACACATGGCCCAACCAGAGGGTGCCACGTGTCCCTCTATTTACAAAAACAAATTTCAGCATTTGAGTGGGACACGTGGCCCAATGTATGGGTGACACGTGTCCCACTCACCCAAAAAAAATTGGCCGCATCAAGCGGCCATGTGCATCACCTGACTTCTCTGACGGAGCCGGTTTCTTAACCGGTTCCCTAGTTGAAAACTATGAGTCGTTTTTTTAATAAGAAATCGGCCTAAAAATCACTACTGTGGATGTTTTCAGTTTTTTAAGCGGTTTTTTAATTTTTAAGAAACCCATTGCACTTGCCCTAATCTCATTTTTCCCTTTCTTTAACACTAGTGTGGCTATACCGCGCAACGAGCTTGATAACAAATTATAGAAATTGTATAGGAATGTTAAGAGAGTTGTAACTGAAGCTATAAATGTACCAATTATACATGTAATTGAAGCGTGGAGATGGTGAGAGGTGAAGGTTCAGGTGGAGACAGTTAAAGTGGAGGGGTTCGAGAGGTACTAATTCGAGATGTGAAAGTTCTCTAGCTAGAAGTTCACATCTCGAATGAGTACCTCTCGATTGGGTATCCAATAGAATCCCTCCACCTGAAGGTTCACTTCTCGATCTAGACACCTTCGTAGACTGAGAGTCAACCCCTTCGAGAACTGAGAGTCCAATCCTTCGAGGACTGAGAGTCAACCCCTTCAAGAACTGAGAGTCCACCCCTTCGAGGGCTGAGAGTTGGACCCCTTCGAGGATAGAAGAGTCCATCCCTTCGAGAACTGAGAATCTATCCCTTCGAGGACTAGGAATCCATCCCTTCGAGGACTGAGAGTCAATGCTTTCGAGGACTGAGAGATAACCTCTTCGAGGGCTGAAAGTCCACCCCTTCGAGGGCTGAGAGCTGGACCCCTTCGAGGATAGAAGAGTCTATCCCTTTGAGGACTGAAAGTCAACCCCTTTGAGGACTGGGAGTCCATCCCTCCGAGGACTGAGAATCCATCCCTTTGAGGGCTGACAGCTTGACCCTTTCAAGGATTGAAGACTCCATCTCTTCGATGGCTGAGAGTTCGACCCCTTCGAGGATAGAAGAGTCCATCACTTCGAGGGCTGAGAACTAGACCCCTTCAAGGGCTGAGAGCTCGACCCCTTCGGGGATAGAAGAGTCCATCCCTTCGAGGACTGAAAATCAATCCCTTCGAGGACTGAGAGTCAACCCCTTAGAGGACTGAGAGTCCATCCCTTCGAGGACTGAGATTCCATCCCTTCGAGGTCTGAGAGATGGACACCTTCGAGGACTGAAGAGTCCATCCCTTCGAAGACTGAGAGCTCGACCCCTTCGAGGGTTGAGTGCTAGACCCCTTCAACGATAGAAGAGTCCATCCCTTCGAGGGCTGAGACCTCGACCCCTTTGAGGCCTGAAGCCTGCATCCCTTCGAGGACTGAAGCCTCCATCCCTTCGAGGACTGAGAGTCAATCCCTTCGAGAACTGAGAGTCCATCCCTTTGAGGACTGAGAGCTCGACCTCTTCGAGGGCTGAGAGCTAGACTCCTTCGAGGGCTAAAAGCTAGACCGATTCGAGGATAGAAAAGTTCATCCCTTCGAGGACTGAAGAGTTCATCCCTTCGAGGACTGAGAGCTCGACCCCTTCGAGGGCTGAGAACTAGACACCTTCGAGGGCTGAGAGCTCGACCCCTTCGAGGACATGAAACTCCATCCCTTTGGGGGCTGAGAGCTAGACCCCTTCGAGGATAGAAGAGTCTATCCCTTTGATGGCTAAGAGCTAGACCCATTCGAGGATAGAAGACTCCATCTGATTAAGGGCTGAGATCTCAACCCCTTCGAGGATAGAAGAGTTCATCCCTTTGAGGGCTGAGAGCAAGACCCCTTCGAGGATAGAAGAGTTAAGCCCTTCGAGGGCTGAGAGCTGGATCCCTTCGAGGACTGAGAGTCCAACCCTTCGAGGGCTGAGAGCTCGAACCCCTTCGAGGATAGAAGAGTCCATCCCTTCGAGGGCTGAGAGCTAGGCCCCTTCGAGGATAGAAGAGTCCATCCCTTCGAGGGCTGAGATCTTGACCCCTTCGAGGATAGAAGAGTCCAGCCCTTCGAGGGTTGAGAGATGGACCCCTTCGAAGACTGAAAGTTCATCCCTTCGAGGGTTGAGTGCTGGACCCCTTCGAGGACTAAGATACATCCCTTCGAGGGCTGAGAGCTGGACCCCTTCGAGGACTGATAGTTCACCCCTTCGAGGGCTGAGAGCTCGAACCCCTTCGAGCATAGAAAAGTCCATCCCTTCGAGGGCTTAGAGCTAGACCTCTTCGAGGATAGAAGAGTCCATCCATTCGAGGGCTGAGAGCTAGACCCCTTCAAGGATAGAAGAGTTCATCCCTTAGAAGGCTAAGATCTTGACCCCTTCGAGGATAGAAGAGTCCAGCCCTTCAAGGGTTGAGAGATGGACCCCTTCAAGGACAGAGAGTCTATCTCTTCGAGGGCTGAAAGCTGGACTTCTTCGAGGACTGAGAGTCCACCCTTTCGAGGGCTGAGAGCTCGAACCCCTTCGAAGATAGAAAAGTCCATCCCTTCGAGGGCTGAGAGCTAGACCCCTTCGAGGATAGAAGATTTCATCCCTTTGAAGGCTGAGAGGTAGACCCCTTCGAGGATAGAAGACGCCATCCCTTTGAGGGTCTTAGATCTTGACCCCTTCGAGGATAGAAGAGTCCATCCCTTCGAGGGTTGAGAGCTGGACCCCTTCGAGGACTTAGAGACCATCCTTTCGAGGGCCGAGAGCTCTACCCCTCGAATGGGTCTCCAAAATGACGTCGTTTTGGTCGGCCACCTGGCAGCTCCTGTACCCGCACATGGAGGCGCCTCAACTTTTGACAAATCGGGTGCACAAAAAGACAAAAGTGATGCCCAAAATTACGTCGATTTGGGTGGCCACTTGAGAGCACATAGAAGGCCACACGTTTGGCTTTGCTGGGAAATTACCACTATGCCCCTGATGACGGTTGACACAAGTGTGCCGTTTCCAAGTATTCCTTTTATATAGTAACCAGATAATCAACATCCACTTCCTAAGTGCTCACAAATTTTGTAACAAATGTAGCTATATTTCCCTTCCAAAGCTGCACTAAGAGAAGAGATGTCTGGCTGGTTCTTGTATCACTCCACATAGACAACACAATGGGTGAGTTCTTAGAATGTTAAAGCGGTTCAACCTATCAATAGTTGTTTTCCCTTGGACGACATACAAAGAGAAAAATAATGTTTGGTCAGTAGCTTAGTACACCAAATCACATTAGTCATTGGATTTGTTTCCTTCCCCCTTCAGTATGTTATATGCTTCGGAATATTGAACTCTCCTGAACTTTTAATACACTTTTGCATGTGATTTTGCATTTTGAATTTCAACATGTACGTTCAGCCACTTCCAGATCCAGTTGTGAGCCTCACTTGGTTGATGACACTCAAAGGATTTGTTCTTCAGATAATAGGCTTGGATCAATCTAATCTAAAGCAAGTCTTGTTTTTAAGATTAATTGTTGTTTGAAGGTTTATTATTATGGCTTTGATTGTAGGTTGGGTTTGATACGAGTGTGAGGGATGAGGATGACGATGGTTGTGTTATGCTGAAGATATATGTAAATTTGTGTACATGTGAATAATGGGATGATATGGTCGATCTAAGTTTTCTAATTTTAAAAAAAAAACTAGAAAACCCAGATTTTTTATTAACTTTTGGGGCCAGATCCAATGTCGGAAGCAATCTCGGAATTATGAAACCGACATCGGAACGACTGCCCGATTGCATGAAGGTACCATAGATAGCAGCGGAATCACCATCTATCTGTCTCTTATATCTCAACGCCGTTAATGATCCTATCCTACACTAATATTATATCGCTAAGTTACAACATGAAATAATTTAATTTAAAATAATTTCAAAATTCATAACTTTAAGGGCAGAAATCAGTAATCAATTGAATTCTCATCTTATATAATACAAAATAATTTGACCTCAAAAATAATGTTTGTAGAATGAAAATTGAAGTTTGATTTTGAAGAAATTTAAATTTATGAATACAATTTAACTATGAATTTGAACAATCAATAACTTTAATTGGCCCAAATTACAAAGTTACAAAGTTTAGAATTATATACTTTTGAATTATTTTTGAATTTTTCACTAGTGAAGAGCTCTTGATTAAAGACTATCAATCAAAGACGGTTCTTGAGAAACTGCCCTTAATGGAGAACCCAACGAGTTTTGAATTCGTAACTCTCTCCCAAGTCTCCATCAGAATATTTGAAGGCACTTTTTAATTTATCAAAGGCAGTTATATTAAAAAAAACCTTCTTTAATTAGGGGTACGGAAGCACTTCCGAGTTCGGAACTGCTATCCAATATCACCTTTTTATTTTAAAGATGGTTCTACATTTAGAACTGCATTTAATGGGCTATTTTTGTTGGCCCAATATATAAACAAGCTAGGGTTTTGTTCCTTTCTCAGTTAATTGGAGCGGCGCCTCAGTTTTCCGTAGACAATATTAGATCTGAAACCATTTCTTCCCTAAACCTTCCTCCGCCAATCCTTTGCCAATATTCCTTCCTCCGTCAATCGAGCCTTCTTCCGCCGTGACTTCCTCCGCCAATATTCATCCACCATGCCTTCCTCCCGCCGCTGAGCTCCTCCGCCGGCGTACGTACGAGGATAGGTGATATGCTTCATTTTGCATGCATTAACCGTTGCATTCAGTATATTTTTTTTGCATGTTTTGTTTGGGGATTGCTAGTATCAGTTGAGTTTATGTGACAAGGGGTTTGGACGGCCATGTTTTGTTTTCTTGTCTAAATTCTGCATTTGGTAGACTTAATTAATACTAATGGACATCTTGTATCCACGGGCTCCTAGATATTCCATTTGATCATCTTTAGTGGATCGACCGTGGGTACTTTTTTATTACATTCTATGTGAAGGTCATTCGTAAGGGTGGTAGAAGATATTGGAGGTCGTTCACAAGAACGGTAGAAGAGATTGAAGGCCATTCACCTTTAGAATGGTAGTAGACAAAGGCAACGAATATCACATGCGTTGTCCGATGAGTTGTGACTAAATTATTTTTTGGTCCCCGACATAGCTTCGTACACCATGTTTTGGTCCCCGATTCATTCAGTACCCCACAAATTCATAACGATTTGTTTGGTCTCCAATTTGGTTTTCAAGGTGGTTTCCTGGTGGGTTTGGGGACCTGAAGATATAAGATCATATGTTAGGGACCAAAAAAATTTAGTCTGCCTGAAAATCACCCAAAATCTGGTTTGGGGACCAAAAAATCGTTTTAAATTTGCGGGTACTGAACGATGGTTGTTTTGCAACCGAGGATCAAAACATGATATAAGATGCTATGTTGGGGACCAAAAATATTTAGCCATTTAAATAATATGTGTGGTTTTGTTTACATGGTCTGCTCTAATGTTTATTTACTATCTTTATTGAATGCTAGCTTAGGATATGTTCATTACAAACGTATGCTTGATATATCCAAGGATAGTTTAATTCCTTCTTTTGATATAAATGTGCAAAAATATAATACTTGCATGTTGAATAAAAATTTTAGGCAACCATTTAAAAGTGTTGAAAGAACTTCAAAATTGCTTGAACTCGTACACAGTGACTTGTGTAATTTGCATGCAATACCATCTTTTGGGAGTAAAAAGTACATAATAACATCCATCGATGATTATTCATGATTTTGTTACATTTATTTACTATATTCCAAAGATGAGGCAATTGAGAAATTTAAGACTTATAAAAATGATGTTGAATTGCGAAAATCAACTTTGATTAAAAGTTACCCACTAATAGAGGGGGTGAATATTATTTCCTGCATTTTTTGAGTCTTATGGTATCATTCATGAGATTACTGCTCCATATACACCGCAACATAATGGTATGGCTGAAAGGAAAAATAGGGTCCCAAAAGAAATGGTTAATTCCATGTTATCCTACTCAAGATTGAATAGCAGATTTTGGGGTGAAGCCACGTTAACAACTTGCTATTTATTAAATAGGGTTACCAATAAATGGAACATGATCACTCCATATGAGCTTTGGTATAAGAAGAAACCAAACTTGAATTATCTTCGAGTTTGGGGTTGTCGGGCGGTTGTTAGACTTCCCAATCCCAATAGAAAAACATTGGGGGAACGAGTTATTGATTGCATCTTTATTAGATATTCTATACATTCCAAGGCTTATAGGTTCTATTTTACAAAACCTAATGATATTAATTTGATTCACACTGTAATTGAATCAACCAATGATATCTTTGATGAAATCGATTTTCATCAATGCCAAGGCTAGGGGATTTAGTTCCTACTTCAAGTATAACTATGTAAGAAGATGCAATATCACCTTAAGTCAAGTCATCTAAGCTTTGAATGAGAAAGAGAGGTAGGATTGACAAGTCTTTTTGTCCTGATTTCCAAATTTATCTGGTTAAGGGATCAAGAGATGAGATAGGTTATCAATATTCATATTGCTATCATATTGCGGAGGATCCTAAGATGTTTAGTGAGGCTATGAAGTCTCAAGATGTTTCTTTCTGGAAAGAAACGATAAATGATGAGATGGATTCCATCATTAGTAATAATACGTGGGTTCTTTGTGATCTCCCACGTGGTTGTAAACCATTAGGTTGCAAGTGGATCTTCAAAAGAAAGGTGAAAGTTGATGGCTCTATTAACAAGTATAAAGCTAGATTGGTTATCCAAGACTTTATGCAAAGAGAAGGTATTTATTATATCGATATATATGCCCCAGTTGCTCGGATCTCCACTATTAGGTTTGTTGATTGAATTCGCAAATATTAACAACCTAGTGGTCCATCAAATTGATGTCAAAACTGCATTCTTAAATAGAGATTTAGAAGAGGGGGTTTACATGAAACAAGATAAAGGGTTTGTTGTGCATGGAATTTAGCATAAGGGCTAAAACATTGTATGGGCTAAAACAATCTCCTAAACAATGGAATCATAAGTTCGATGGCGTGGTTGTGTTGAATGGCTATGAGTTCAACTAATCTGAAAAATGTTTGTATGGAAAATTTGATAGTTCAGGAAATGGAGTTATCATTTCTCTATTGTGGATGTTATGCTGATTTTTGGTACAAATCATAACCAAGTTGACCTTACGAAGACATTCTTGTCATCAATTTTTGACATAAAAGACATGGGTGATGCAGTCGGAATGTCAAAAGAAATTCGCAAGCACGAACCTTTGAAAAACAATCAAGGGCTGTAAGCATAAACCCTAGGTTTTGGTACTGGAGTCCACTGGAGAGAAAATATTATTATGAAAGATAAAATATCTATATAGTACAAGAGGTTATTAAATACCATAATGAAACCTTGGAATGATAAAAAAGAAAATTTGGAAATGAAGCAAAAACCAAAAAATAGTAAATTGCCATTTTGAGGCCCTAAACGAGCTCAAATGGAAAAAAGGCCCTACATCACGTGTATCAGTGGCTATTGTTCTCCTTTTTGAGATGGTTCCAATGCTACCAAAATTGCCTGATTCTGACGCCATTCGCCCTGCATCAAATGAGAGAACAAAGGAATTTCTCTTACACAATCTCATTAGATTGAGAAAGTACTTAAGAAATTTAATTGTGAGAATTGTTCCCCGATTAGCACTCTAGTGGATTCGAGTAAAAAGCTTATGCCTAATAAGGGTAAAGCGGTATCACAAATTGAGTACTCACAAGTAACATTGCTTGTGAGTATGCTATGAAAAGTACAAGGCCGAACATTGCTTTTGCGGTTGGAAAATTGAGTAAGTACATAAGAAACCCCAACACACATCATTGGCAAGGAGTTAGGCATGTACTAAAGTACCATAAGAAAACCATGAATTGTGGTTTGTGCTATGTTGGATTTCCTTCAGTTTTAGAAGGTTATTCAGATGCTAGTTGGATAACAAATACAGAAGATCATTCTTCTACCACTTGTTGGGTATTCTTCCTTGGTGGAGGTTCCATTTCATGGGCTTCTAAAAAGCAATCTTGCATAACTAACTCCAGTATGGAGTCAAATTTTATAGCTCTAGCAGCAATCGGTAAGGAGGCAGAATGGTTACAAAATCTAGTATATGAAATTCCGTTGTGGCCTAAGCCAATTTTACCTATCTTTATTCATTGTGATAGAACAACAGTTTATCTAAGGCTTAGGAGGAAGTGTATACTGGAAAATATAGACACTTGGGAGTTAGGCGTAACGCGATTCATGAGTTAATAACTCATGGTGTGATTTTAGCTGATTTTGTAAGATCTTAACACAATCTAGCAGATCACTTAGCTAAGAGACTAGCTAGGAACTTGGTAAACAAGTCGGTAATCGGGATGGGTTTAAAGCCTATTTATATATTTGATTACGGGATACCCAATTTTTCTCTTATACAACGTTGGAGTAAAATTCAATGTGGAAGGCATGTTGTTTGAGATTGATACATATGATTTCATATCCCAAAGGTAATATGTTTGGACCCGCATGTAAATTAGGTTGAAGTTTGGCTTCTTAATGGATCTTTTGACAAAGTACATTTGTAGGGGTACAAGTAAAAGATTCACTTATATGAAGTGTGAAGTGTAGCCGCTTCAAGAAGCTCGGGCTTGTCTTTGTATGCACTCATGAATGGATAAGGACACATGGCTTATATAGTGTCGGGCTTTGAATTTTGAGTTATATTTGAACTTGTGTGTGGATTATCTTCAAGTGCTCAAATGGGTTGAAGGGTTCAGTCTTTATTGTCACCCTGATTCTCAAATATTTGGAATGTGTAGTTCACTAAGGTGAAAATTCAATCTGCAGGATATTTTCATTTATTCAATTATTTGGTTTGGTTGTTTGATTTTCCAAATCAAGGATAAACTTCAATGGGGGAGATTGTTAGTGTTTTTAAGAAACATAAACTATTTAAGTATGATTAGATTCGATTAGCTGTGGGCTCAGGATGTTAAAACAAGTTTGATGGTGCAGAGTGCACACTTGTATAAACTATATACGAGCTTAAAGTTTTAGGATAAGTATTAAAATTTTGTTGGTCAGAATTCTAATGACTAACATGTCTCATCCTGGTGTGGAAAGATGTATCATTTCAGAGTTTATTATAATTTTGATGTGGTGGTGCGTATTTCCTAACTTCTCTTTGTTGAAATGATAAGGACGATATCAAATTAATAACGGTACATTGAATGTGGTGGTGCAACATGCCTATCTCATTTGAGTGGAAAGATGCATTATTTCAGAATCATTATAGTTATGATAACTACATGTTTGGTATGAACATCTGCATCTTCTCATGATAGTTCCTATATAAACATGCGTATGCATGTACAGAATCACAAGTAAAAATCTTAAAATTTTCTCAGACTTACTCAGTAACCAAAATACTTCACTCAAAACCATTCTTTTGTTTCAAGCCTAGAACAAGAGGGCATTTTCGAATGTTTGATTCTTGAAGAGAATTCGTGTAACCCAAGGCAGTAACAAGGTCGAATTACTCTTTAAGGGAATCGTACGGTAACGTGACTCAAATCGATATCCAAGTTTCATTCCCATATTCCAAAGTACTAAAATCACATAACATTTTATAAATTTTACCAGCATACAATTTTATAAATTTACTCCTACTTCATCTACAAGCCAAATTATCATGTCATTAGAATACATTTCTATTTATTTCTTCCAACAAAAAATCATATGGTTTTTTTTTCCACAAAACACTCAATAGTGAGCGAGGATATTGATTAGGGCTCCCACACCCAGAAAAAGAAATAGCATTACAAGACTGATAGAGCCAGCTCCTAAGCTAGACTAAAGCTGAATTTAATACTGTGCTCTAGACTAAAACTGCTTTTTTTTTGTGGACCAACACGAGCATCGAAAATTCCAAACAAGCAAAGCTCATTTTCATCATCAATTATCTTCACTGAAGGCTCTCCTTCTGAAAACTCTCTCACGGAAATCCGAGCAATCCCTCCGCCTAACGGCTATATCGCCGCCGTCCTCCGCCCTGCCATGGCGGCACCTGCGCCATGGAGCAGGGAAAAACCCTCTTTCGCCCAAGCTTTGAAACAATCCCATCAATCACCCGACCCTGATTCACCAGAACTCCATCCCCATTTCAATTACAAGGGTGAATTAGCAGTACTATACCCAGAGGAGGAAGTGGACATCCTTGCCGCTCCATTCTCAAAAGGTTGGTCGGAAAGTTCAGTCGCGGACGCCCCACAATGGACTTCCTCAGAAAACAGATCAAGACGATCGGTTTCAAGGGCGACGTGCAGTTATCAGCGATGGACTCAAGGCACGTCAGAATAACCTTCGACATCGACGAGGACTACCATCGTTGCTGGCTCAAATGCACCTGGTCCATGGGGGAGGGGCTATTATGCGTATCATCAAATGGACAATTTGAAATCATATGGTGTGTTTGGCTTGAGTTTTAAACATATTTAAACAATTTGAAATTTAGTAAATTATTAAACTCTAAACTATTGTAGAAAATTATCATTCAAAAAACACAATTTAATCTTTCATGTCAAACACCTTGGACAAGGCTTTCTTCAAGTCCAAAGATGATGCTACTCGGAGGACTTGGACTGGCAAGTCGAAGAACGGGTCCAAGTCCAGAGATAGGAAAGAGACAAGGATGTTCCACTATTGCAACAAGCTTGGTCACATTAAGAAGCATTGCTATTGGTGGAAGAAAGAGAAAGGGAAGGAGCATGACTTGCCTAATGAATGAAATGTTAAAGCAACTACCGCAACTGCTTCTCAAGGTGATGATGATATAGCTTTTGTTTGTGCTATTGGGAATTGTCATCATGTAGAAGGTTCCGATACAGAGTGTTTGGTTGATTCAGGAGCTTCTTTTCATTTTGTTCACAAAGATGAGTACTTTATGAACTACTAAGCAATAGAGATTTTGGTAGTGTCAGAAGGGGAAATAAAATCACCATAGATATTGTTGGTCTAGGTGACATGTGTGTGAAGACAAGTGTTGGATACATACTTACTTTGAAAAATGTGCACCATGTGCCTGACTTGTGCCTTAACTTTTTTTCATCTAGTACTCTTGATCAAGAGGGATATAGATACTTCTTTGGAGATAGCAAGTGATAGTTGTCGAAGGGCTCAATGACAGTTGCTCATGGGGAATTGTGCTGCACTTTGTACAAGACATAATTTATTGTATGTTATGACGGGGGGAATTTCATTGAAGCAAAGAATTCTCCAAACTTGTGGCATCGAAGGTTGGGACACATGAGTGACAGGGGGCTGAAACTTCTAGCAGGTAAATCCCCTATTCCTCTTGATTCTAGTGTTTCTATTTATCTACATAGAGCTTCCTTTTCTAGGAAGTTGACTAAGAAAGAAGGAAAGTTGCAGTTGGTAAACTCTGGCATTTGTGGTCCTATAGAGGTTGAGTTACTTGGTGGCATCAAGTACTTTGTCACCTTCATTGATGATGCTACTTAAAGGACTTGGGTTTCCATGATGAAGACCAAAGGAGAGGTGTTTGAAATTTTCAATAAATTTCATGTCATGGTAGAAAGGGAGATAGAGAAAAAGTTGAAGTGTCTTCATTCTGATAATGGTGGAGAGTATACTTCCAATGAGTTTAGAAGGTATTATTTGTAATATAGAAATGGGCATGAAAAGATGGTGCCGGGAACCCCTCAACACAATGGTATGGCCAAGAGGATGAATAAGACCATTGTTGAAAAGTTAGATGCATGCTCAGAATGTCTAATCTTCCAAAGTCATTTTGGGGCGAAGCGGTTCTGTGTGCTATTTATTTGATTAATCTATCTCCATTGATTTCTTTGGCTTATGAAATTCCTGATAGAGCTTGGAAGGGATGTTATCCTTCATATTTGCATCTTAGAGTGTTTGGATGCAAGACATTTTCTCATGTTCCCAAAGAGCAAAGATCGAAACTAGATTCGAAAACTAATACTTGTGTGTTTGTTGAATTTGGTGATGAAGAGTATGGTTATTGGCTCTATAATCCCAAAAAAAATGTGTTGAGAAGTAGAAATTTGGTGTTCTTTGAGCACGAGATGGGTGATGATCTTCTGAGTACAAGGTACCATTCAAACCGAGATTGTTCTTTTAATTCCACTAATATTTCTTCTACTTCTACTTCAATTAACCAGCCATCAAATGAAAATGTTGATGTGACACTTGATGAGGTTGAGGATGTGCATCCTGATGCTGATACACTTGAAGATAATGAGGTTTCTTAGGATGAGGATGAGGGGGACCATGAATAGGGGGAGAAACCTACCCATCAAGTGGAGAAAGTTGAGCCTCGAATGACCAGTCGAGGGAGGATACCTTCAAAGAAGTATTCAAGTACAGAGTACATTCTTGTTACTGCTAATGAGAAGCCCGAAAGCTTTCAAGAGGTACTGTCTCACAAAGACAAGAAGTTGTGGCTTGAGGCAGTGAAAAAGGAGATGGATTCCTTGAACAAGAATGATACTTATGATCTTGTGAAACCTCCCAGAGGGAAGAAATTCCTGAGAAGGTAATGGGTTTACAAGCGCAGGAAGGATGGTGATAAGATTGTGAAGCATAAAGCCAAGTTGGAGGTTAAGGAATGCAACCAGAAGAAACATGTCGAAAATTATGAAATCTTCTCACCGGTGGTCAAGATAACTTTGATTAGAATCGTGCTTGGTGTGGCTGGAATTTGAGCATCTTGATGTGAAAACTGCTTTCTTGCATGGAAATTTACAAGAGGAGGTTTATATAATGCAGCCATAAGGTTTTGAAGGTAAGGGGAAAGAGGATCATGTTTGCAAGTTGAAAATGAGCCTTTATGGACTAAAGCAAGAACCAAGGTAGTGGTACCAGAAATTTGATTCGTTTATGATGGGCAGTGGTTATAAACGAACCTCTGTCGATCCTTGTGTCTATGTCAAAAAGTTCCCTGGAGGTAACTTCATTATTCTAATTTTATATATCGATGACATGTTGATTGTTTTCCAGGATGCCAAGATGATCAGTGATTTGAACAAAGCCTTGTCCAAGGCGTTTGACATGAAAGACTTGGGTCTAGCAAAGTGAATCTTAGGCATGGAGATTGCTCGTGATAGAAAGGCTGAAAAGTTATGGTTGTCACATGAGAAGTATATTGAACGAGTGCTTCAAAGGTTCAATATGAAGAATTCTAAAAATGTCATTACACCATTGGCATCTCATTTCAAGTTGCGCAAGGAATATTATCCTCAAACGGAGAAGGACAAAGAGAGTATGCCTTATATTCCTTACTCTTTGGTTGTTGGCTCTTTGATGTATGATATTGTTTGTACAAGACTAGATAGTGCACATTCTATTGGTGTGGTGAGTAGGTTCTTATGTAATCCAGGTAAGACCTAATGGGATGCGTTGAAGTGGATTATCAGATATTTGCAAGTTACTTCCAAATTTTGTTTGTGTTTTGGATGTGGCAGGACCATTCTTAAAGGATACATCAATTCTGACATGGCTGGGTACACTGATAGAAGATTGTCTACCTCAGGTTAATTGTTCACATTTTTCGAGGGAGACATCTCATGGCAGTCCAAGCTACAAAAGTGTAGCGTTATCCACGACCGGGACAGAGTACATTGAAGCCGTGGAATTTGGTAATGAGATACTTTGGCTGAAGATATTTCTTCAAGAGTTGGGTTGGAAGCAAGATGAGTATGTAATGCTCTATGATAGTCAAAGTGCTATGGACTTGAGTAAGAATTATGTGTATCATGCTCGTACCAAGCATATTGATGTTAGATATCATTGATTGCGAGATGTGATTGAGGAGAAAATGATGAAGCTAAAGAAAATTCACACAGACAAGAATGTTGTTGATATGTTAACGAAGGTAGTTCCTGGATGGTGAGTGTCGTTTGACTCGCCAAATAACCTGCAAACTCAAAAAAATACTAATTAGTATATCGGTAAGCAAAGTCAATCCCACGAAGAGCAACAACAATAATTATAATTTTTTTCCAACTAATTTTGAAAGCCTTTTTGGTGATGCCATCACGCCTTAAATTCAAGAATGATTTTTAACACTAAAATAGCAAATGATGCATCTAAAAATGAGAAATAAATGTGTATATGAATGATATCGGCTAAGAATAACGCATGCGCATGCTAGTTAATATCAATCATAGGCACAGTGATAAATCAATCCTTACATATCTATCGGTTATAGGAAATCATGTACGCTTAACCTTCCTAATTCTTTCTTTCTTTGTCGACAGTTAATCAATTTTAATCAACTAACAATTTCCCTTACCAAACTACCCCCAGAAAGTATTCATTGAACCAGAACACATTTTGATAGCATTAAGAAATTAAAGAACCCGATATAGCATTTACCAAAGTAAAAGCATATAGCAATGCACACGCAATCATTCCCCATCTTGCTATTACAGTCTTAGCTAGTTAGTTGTTTTCCAACTAGATTGTGCTGCTTACTAATCTCATCCAACAATTACGTATTGGCAGAATTTAGATAGCAATATCCTAACAACATTCAAGTTGATCAGGGTTAAATATATTAGAAATTAATTAAACCAAGAACAATTAAGAACATGCAAGAATCAACTATAAAGCAATTAGGCCTCACAATTTAAAACTAACACTCGTTATTCTATGCCGATGAAAAATTAGATACTCATACTATGCATAAAAAATTGCAAAAGGAAATATCTGAATACATGCTATTGAATTGAACTAAGAAAAGAAATAATTTCCAAAAAATGGGTTCCGTTTGGGCAAATTGCACCCCTTCTGCGGCAGACCAGAAACAGAAAATTATTAGAAAAAAATGTTTGAGAAATTTGAACTAATTCTAAGCTTAAAATGCGTATAATAATGTTAAAAATGGATGCCTCTTATATAGAGGAGTGGCTCAGCCCAAAAGATCATCTAAATCCATTCCAAAATCGAAGGGCGAACATTGTTCGATTTTGCTGAAATTTGGTCAGCGTGTTTGGGATTCATAGGGCTTCGATTTGGACAGTTGAATCATCAATTTGTTCTCTGGTTTGGGAGATATTGCAGTTTGAGTGACAGTACTGTTTTGTGGTGATATCTTACACCTTTTGTTACTCTTGTTATTTATTCTTATGCATGATGCTTATGATGGGTTGGAACCCTTTGTAGACTGATATTTTTGAGTTTGTTTCCCTCATTTTATTATAAAAAGAAGGAATAGGATGGACTCATGCAAGTCTCATGGTTTTACTCTTCACATCGAAGAGGTTCTCCACGTAAAAATCATCGTGTGTTATTTTCTCTCTTTATTTTTCTTGTTGGCTGGTTTTATCTCCATCATTGATTGATTTTGTGATAGTGTTTGAATATTTGGTTGGTTGTTTTGTCGTGATGTTGGCTGGATGTTCAGAATTTATCCCTTTTATTTCTAACATTTTATACTTCTAAAATAATCCATACAGTATGAGTCTGTGGATAATGGCAGAATGAGCTCGGCGTACAACTGCAACCACCAAAAGATGCATACATGCACGAAAACATGTAGCCACGTGTACCCGGAGTCCGGCAAAGCAAATCCACGCCTTATTTTCTCAGCAAAGCCCCGATACACCTGTCATCTCCTTATATCATGTCAAGCCTCTATAAATTCACCCTCTCTCTTCACTTAACTAAGAGCCAGAATATTATAAAACTAAAGATGAAGCCATCAGGTGTAGTTTGTGACACAGCTTGCGGATGCCCTGTTCCCTGCACCAGTGGAATTTATTGCAGGTAAGCAAACATTTCCAGATCTGTTCCTGTGAACTACTGGTATGCTTTTAGATTCATGATAAGATGATAATGATGATGATAATCCAGGTGTGCAAGTGGTGGTGCTTGAGGAGGATCGAGGGTGGAAATGGAGCACAAGAAATGCACGTGCGGGGAGCACTGTGGCTGCAACCCTTGCACCTGTGACCACAGCGCCGGAAAGAGAAACTGCAAGTGTGGCCCTGGATGCGACTGCACCACTTGTGCTGCTTAGGTTTCTGGTTGTGTCACGTTCAACGTTGTGGTTGAATTGTAAAGTCAGAGATTTGCATTGCATATTTAATTGGCAGTTTTTTGTGAACGTATTTGGAAACGAAAAATTTTCCATGTTGGAACACTTAGAATTAGCATATTCAATCCAATATGATTTTATGGAAAATGGGAGATAGAATATTATGGTATTTATGATTTATGGAAATCTTAATATTCTTCTATGAATGAGGTGTGTGAAGCATAGTTGATTTATGAAAAATCCCTACATATATGGTGTGATTATTTGCAAATATATGGGATAGATTGTGATAAGGAAAATCCATTTATTTGTGAGATTTGGATATGCTTCTAGAAGCATATTTGGAATAGGAATATTGTGGAGATAATCATGGAGAATTCCAAACTGCTCATGGATATAAAAGGGGACAAACATTGTTGCGTTCTATACGGATTTAATAGAGCAAAAATATGCATACAGATTTTTAAGAGTTTCGAGAATTGCTAAGAGCCAGATTCCTATGTTCCAACATACCTGACATGCTGTTCAAAATTCAGAATCACATACCTCAATTCCTCGGGAGGAGGAGATCCAGTGTCGACGAGTTTTGAGGTCAGAGGGAGTCTGATCAAGGCGGATCGATAGCTAGGGGAGCTAGCGAAATTCACACATCATAGTTAGTAAAGATAAGTATTTTGTAATATTGTACTGTGTCTTTCTAATTAGCGGATTCATTCTGAACTGGGTCAGGCCCCGCAGATGTAGGTGGATTTCACCGAACTGCGTAACCAACTCGTGTGTCGTTTATGCTTTAAATTATTACGTACTTGGTTAAATAGGTTACGTTGGAACATATTAATAAGGATTAGTCAAAATTCGGTAAAACTAAAATTGCAAACCTTTTATCATGTACTAATTACTATACTTAAGGGTTAAGGGTACCTTCCGTTTGCTGTAATATTGTAATACTGTGAAGTTTCTGATTTTACTGTCCCGCTACAATTCATTTGCCGATGACAAAACTAGAATCTCTGAATAACAACAGATGTGATGAACTGCAAGCAGCATCGCGAATAGATCTGATGACTTGATACATAGAGTTGTAGGCTTCCCCTTTTTTTGGATGAAAAGGGCATCATCTGTTGTTACGTAGCTGAGAAGTGATAATAAAACCAGAGCCCATGCATGTATAACTCAATATAATTTACGAAAATGCATATATAACTTTCGATAAATAAAAGTGTAAATATAGCTCTATATAGTTAGTGTACGTGCAAATATAATTTTTTTAAGGTTGAAATTCAAAAGGACTATTTTACCCTTAGGTAAAAAAAATTCAAAAAGCATTGATTACATTCATACCCCTAAAGCTGCTTGGAAGAAATTACTCCTCTATTTTTCCTCTTTCATTTCTACTCAACTGATTGGAAGAAATTATCAAACACAGATCCATCGTCAAAGACATAAAGCTGGCAGTGGAAGTCATCGGCATCGGCATCCATCGGCAGCATATGCAGGTCTAAAGGCAAAGGCAGCTTCCGGGAGGATGAAGAGGCGATGTCGTAATCTCCGTCGTCAACCAGCGATGACGAATTGCAGTCGTTGTGGCAGTCATCCGGAGCCACCGGCGGCGACCGGGAATGCTTCTTCACCGGTTAAAAAGAGTTCTAGTGCTTCTCCACCATCTTCCATGGTACCATATTTTTCTTTGCCGGTCACTACCACCACCTTAGCGGTGGCGGGAGCGGAAAACTTCTCTCCGGCAAAAATCTCACTCACTCTCACTGTTTTCGCCAGGAAAATCCAACTTTTTTTTTAACTTTCCATTTCTCGCCCCAAAACATCTATTTCCGCCACGACTACCCATCTCGGTGGAAATCTGGGAAAATGTGGAATCTTGATAAGATCCATAATGGGATTTTGATTTACGGAGGCATTTATGGTGTTGTGATGATAGTGGCAGCTATTTCTGGAGTAGAAGGTGGTTCAGGGAGCTTGCAGACCCATAAAATGACGTCGGCGGATGAGGCCCAAATCAGCCAGGTTGTTGCTTGGGTTAGGGTTTTGCATTTTAATAATCTTGGGAGGAGGCGGTGGGAGGCTAAGGCAAAAGAGGAGGCCAGACTAGGACTGAGGAGGGAGGCGGCGGGAGGCTAGGGCAAGAGGTGGTGGTTTGGAGGATTCTGGTGGCGGAGGTGGAGTGGCAGCGGTGGTGCTGTGAAGGTAGTGGTAGTATAGTGGTGGGTTAAAGGGCATTTTTATCTTTTAAAATTTTGTTTTAGGTTAAAAGGTCATTTTAGTCATTTCTATCGGACAATGACCAAAAATGGTCAATCAATGCCAGAATTTAGTCTGTAGGGTTATATTTGCACTTATGTAAAGTAGTTCGGGTTATTTTAGCACTAAAAATTATATCAGGGTTATATCAGCACTTTCTCAATTATATAGGGTTATATTTGCATATATTTTCAAGGCCCAACTCCGAAATTCGATCAACCTGCACTGCCTGCTCCATGACAGGAGGAAATATTTCGGTCAAGGCCAATTTCATTAACAGCATTCACAGTCAATACTTGCGGATAATGCGGAGATAATTATGCAAGGAGTTAGTGTTTCGGTTGACTACAACTATGATAAGACATGGGCCGGGAAGCACATGGGCCTACGGGTCTTGAAGCTCTTAGACTGCGCAGGCCAGATAACAAGCAAATGGCCCAAGTTTCCCACGGAAAGGAAATGCATGGGAGAAGGTAGGTTCTACGACTTCTAGTTTCCAAACACGTATCCAATACCATACATGAAGCTCCGATCTAATTTGATCGTCGGAGCAGGTACAACAACACGCCTGCATGCCTGACCTTCTGGTGATTTCTTCTAGGTCTTGGAGCGAGCTTAGGGTTGGGATCAAAGGCAGATCACTCAAAACAATTTGCATTAACATTGATGCCGTCTGTGGGGACAAATCACACAAACCCACGTAGCTTGAACACCATGGAAGGACCATCACTATAAGTAACGAGAGCACTGCTGAATTTCATATTCATTAAGAAGTTGATGAACGCGGAGGAAGAGCCAGCTCTCACACCGATAGGAGAGCGACACCGATTGCATACTGCCGCAAAGCTGACCAACGATTCAGGTATCCTGTAGACCATTATGGTCTCGCAAAAGGAGATGATGACGAAGATAAAGGAGATGGAGGACAGTGAGAAAGCCTGTATGGCGGGAGGACATAAGTTTCTCATCAAACCAACAGAGTTATTCCATGAAGGGGGAGAATAGGGAGAGGACACCCAGCCGGAGGACCGGGAAGATGAGACCAGTTGCGATGGGTCAATGAGCAAGAGGAACCATCATTTCTCGGAGAAAAATGTGGGTCCCAAGAAACTGGAACCTTCTGTTTCAGCGACAAAGGATAGTTGGGCCAAGTCTTACGTTCCTTTAGGTCATACACAAGAAAGGACCCGGAGGAAGTCGGGGGAGTATGAGAGCACGTCGTCTAAGAAGACATGAAGGGGTTTGACATTCACAAAGAGGATACAATTGTTCATGCCTGACCCCAAATTAAAAATACCCCCCAACTTGGGATAGTATAATGGTGAAACTGACCCTGAGGACCATCTCAACACTTTCTCCACCAACATGGCCACTTTTGCCATCCCGCAAGCCATTTGGTGTAAAGTGTTTGCAACAACCCTCACTGCAACAACCTGGTTGTGGTTCAAGAACCTAGAGGATGAACCCATAGATAACTTTGGTCAATTGGAGCATAAGTTACTGGCATGTTTTATGCTACACAGGATGTTCCAGAAAACCAGGTCAGAGTTGCAAGTTGTGAGACAAAATCCGGCTGAGATGCTGGTGGAGTACTGGGAAAGATTCAACGATGAGGCGAATCAGGTAGAGGAAAGAAGCAGTATGTTCTTGTTGGACACTTTCATAAACAGTTTGAGGCACAAGCTATTGCTGAGAGATTGTACCCTAAACCTTCTGAAGCACATAGAGGAGCTGATGATAAGGGTTAGCAACTTCAACAGGGCGGACCTCGCAAACAAGTGAAGAAGAGAGGCGTTGGTAGGCTCAGGATAACAAAGAAGTAAGGTAGGGGGGATAAGTACAAGAAGAAGCCCGAGTTAGCGAAAAATGGAAAGTGATATATGACAAGAAGTTTACCCCCCTCTCCTCCTCCTCCCCCCCCCCCCTCATCAAGACCCCCATGAAGATATACGCCCTGGTAGCAGCCAAGGGCATCCTTGAGTCTGCCAGAAAGATAAAGCTTCCACCTGAGAAGAGAGATAGGTCACTCTTCTACGAATATCACAATGATCATGGCCATGACACAGATGATTGCATACGCCTAAAGAAGACAATTGATACTTGTGTCAAGAACGAGACCCTCGCGAACCTGGTCAAGGGTGCAAGAGCTCACAACTGGGCAACTTACTAGGGCTAGGAGAAGTCAAGAGGAAACCGTGCAGGTGAAGGATACAAACCACAGGAAGGACATGACATGGAGAGATTTTTGGAGAGAAGAAGAGATCCAAATAAGAGAAAACAAGTGGCAAGAGTGGAGAAAAAAACGGAATCATAAGGAGGCAACAAAATAAGCAGGGAAGATGAATCCGAAATGGCAGTCTTAGACATCTATGCCATAATCAGAGGGAGCACAGGTGGAAGGACGGAGTCCCAGAGAAAGACATGATGCAGGCTTACGCCTCAGGTAACTCTGGTAGATATGAAGCTAGAGCCAAATGAAACTATTTTTTGGGCTGGAACATCCTATCCCAGACATGCCGGCAGGCGGGGGTTCCATGGTCATCACTGTGAGAGTTATGGAAAGAAGAATCCACAAGGCATACATGGATAGCGAACGTTGAGCGGAAGTAATGTACTGGCACTGTTTCAAAAGGTCTGGTGAGAATACAAAGTGGAAGCTGGAACCAACAGATGCCCCGTTGGTGGACTTTGCAGATAGGACCGTGTGGCTGGAGGGAATAATCACCCTGCCGGTAATGGTAGGTGAAGGAAACATGTGCAAGACTGTGGACATGGAGTTCATCATGGGGAAAGAAAACAACATGTATAACCTGATACTGGGTAGGCCGGTGTTAACCCTGTTGAATGGGAGAGTATCGACTGTGCACCTGTTGTAGAAATTCCCTACGTCGGGGGGCATAACAACAATCAGAGGTGACCAGAAGAAAGCAAGGGAGTGTCATAGGATTGCTCTGAACAAGAGAAAAAGAGAGACCCCAGAACCAGTCTCAAGCCAACTGGCCAATAGAACTCGGGCTATGAGAATGGTGATCAGCAAAGTCGATCCAATGAAGCTGGGAGTAGAGACGCAGGAAGTCCCTGTAAGGGAGGGACAAAAAGTGCAGATAGACGCGTCCCTTTATCTGGATGTAAGGTTGAGTATGTTGAAAATGCTGAAGGAACACGTAATTGCTTTTGCATAGAGGCCAAAGAACATAACAGAAGTACCCAAAGAAGTCGAATGCCACGAGCTAAGAGTGGAGTCCACACATAATCCTGTCAAGCAAAAAAAGGAGAACGATGTGCAAGGAGAGGAATGAAGAGGTGAGTAAACAAATGGAGCAGTTGGTGGCGGCAGGATTACTCAGGGAGGTTCCGTACCCAACCTCGTTAGCTAACCTGATCCTGGTCAAAACGAGGGATGGAAACTAGAGGATGTGCGTGGACTATACTAACCTAAACAAAGCCTACCCTAAGGACTGCTACCACCTGCCTATCATAGACCAAAAGGTAAACGCTCTTACCAACTACTCGATTTAGTGTTTTCTTGATACTTATAAAGGTTACCACCAAATCCCCATATTGGAAACCAATGTGGAAAATACAACATTCATAATGGAGATAGGAGGGTTGGGTATCGAATGATGCCTTTATGCCAAATAAACACTGGAGCCATCTACTAGCGAGTGGTGGAAAAAATATTACGGGAAAAGATAGGGAAGAACCTAGAGGTGTACATGGATGACATGGTCATCAAAAGTACTTTGTTCAAGAATTTTGTAGCCGACGTCGAGAAGACCTTGACAAGTCTCAAAGAAATAGGATGAAGTCAAACCCGGAGAAATGTGTGTTTAGAGTGGGAGCCGGAAAATTCTTGGGGCACATGGTGTTAAATGATAGGTTTAAAGCGAGTCCAAAAATGGTGAAAGAATTCTTGGAAATGGCACCTCCAAGCATGGTCAAGGAGGCTTAGAGCCTAAATGGAAAGCTGACAGCCATGAATCGCTTCATGTCCAATGCCGCAGAGAGAGCTCTTCTATTTTTTGAAATGTTGAAGGGAAGTGTTGACACCAAGGGAAATGTGCAATGGGGAGATCCTGATGAGAGGGCATTCACAAAGTTGAAGGAGCATTTGAACGATTTCTCGACGCTGACTATCCCACAAGCAGAAGAAACCATGTACCTGTACTTGGCAGCATGAGATGAGGCCATCAGTGTGGCTCTAGTTAGAGAAGAAAAAAAAGATACAACGACTCGTATATTACGTGAGCATGGCTTTCCAGTGCCTACTGTACAGGAATACGAGTCAGGAAAAACTAGCATTGGCATTGGTGAATGCAGGCAGAAGGTTGCAGCAGTATTTCCCAGCTCACCTGATTGTGGTACTGACAAACCATCCTTTGATATCGATCTTAACCCGGCCGGAAGTATCCGGAAGGTTGGTTAAATGGGCGGTGAAGTTGGGTGAGCATAACATTGAGTATGTGCCTCGTAAGGTAATCAAAGGGCAAGTAATAGAAGATATCCAAGCTGAAATGCCAAAGGAAAAGGTGATGGCCAAGGCAAAAGAAGCAGCAAAGCTGGCAGAAGAAAATAACTGGATAGGGTCAGATGTGTGGATATTACACGTGGACGGAGCATCCGGAGTGGAAGGCACATGCGCTGGCCTAATGATTTCAGACCCCGGAGGGGTTGAGGTAACCTATGCCCTTTGTTTTAACTTTCCTGCCTCCAACAATGAAGTAGAATATGAAGCCCTCATAGTGGGGATTGAAATGGCTATGAAGCCAAGGCCAAAAAGTTGCAAACATATGGGGACTTCATGCTGGTGGAAAATTAGTACAACGAGCAATATGCTGCCAAGGAACCGACAATAATGAAGTACAGAGATGGGGTCAGAAGCCTATCAACCGAATTTGAGGAGTTCAACAACACCCGAGTACCAAGGTCATAAAATACTAGGGCTGATTCCCTGAGAAAATTGGCTTCCCCGCTGCATGCACACCTAACTAAGTCAGTTCTAGTATAGAAGCAGGAAATAAGATCAACGGATGCAAGAATGGTCTGAGGAATAGTTAATGCAGCTCCAAATTGGATCACGTCGATCAAGGAGTACTTGGAGAAAGAGAACAACCTGGAAGATGAGAAAGCTGCAATAGCAATAAGGAGAAACACACTAAAATACACAGTGTGGAATAACTCATTGTACAAACATGGACATCTAGAGCCATGGCTTAGATGCGCAAGTTTGCAACGGTATTTGGAGGTGGTAAAACCCCTAGTGAATGGCTTTCAAACATGTACCCTAACACATATACCAAGGGAGGAGAATCATAGAGTAGACACATTGAGTAAGCTTTCTTCCTCCGACCTTGGAGTTCAATCACAAAAACAATTGATTATGGAGACGTTGAATAAGTATTTTCAAGGAGCAAGAGGTGATGTGCCTGGAGGAGGAAGATTCATGGATGACACCTATTGTTAATTACCTTCGAGAAAGAAATTTGCCCGAACGGGCCGTTGAAGCAAGAAAGATAAGATTGAAAACTCTGAGATATGTATTACATGATGGAGTTTTATATCGGCAAGCCTTTCTTCAACCACTCCTTCAACGTGTTACCCCTTTTGAGGCTGGCTACTTGGTTAGAGAATTACATGAAGGGATATGTGGAAGCCATCAATGGGATAGCTCTGTTGGAAGGAGGCTCATTCGAGCTGGATATTATTGGCCTATAATGTTTGATGATGCTAACAGGTATAATGTTTGATGAAGCACGCATCCATTACCCATGTTCCTCAGGAAGAGATGATGAATATACATAGTTCTTGGCCATTTGATAAGTGGGGGATTGATCTCGTAGGCTCATTTCCAGAAGCATTGGGTCGATTCAGATATCTCATTGTGACCATTGATTACTTCAAGAAGTGGTTGGAGGCGGAACAATTGAAAAATATGAAAGGGAAATTGGTGATTCCCTTTTGTTAGAAGAACATTATCTGTTGTTTTGTATATCTAAAACCATAATAACTAATAATAGGACACAGTTTTCCCATGAATCATTTTTAAAATGGTGTGTGTACAAAATACAATGGAAGATTACGTCAGTGTATCATCCTCAAGCGAATGCTAAAGTGGAGGTCACCAATCATACCATCGTTAATGGAATCCAACCAAGGCTCAAGGGTGCTGAGGGGAATCTGATATGTGAACTGCAGAGTGTCTTATGGGCCTATCGAACATCTGAATCATCTGCTACTAGAGAAATGTCATATAGTTTAGTTTATGGTTCTGAGACTGTAATTCCTGCAGAAATAAAAATACCAATTCAAGGGTGATTACGGTTTCTGAGGAAGAAAATGAAAATAATTGTCGTATTGACCTCGAATTGGTGGAGGAGAAACAGGAGTTGGCATTCCTACATGAAGCAAAGGTGAAAGAGAAAGTTAAACGTTACTATGATTGGAGGGTCCAAAAAGTACAGTTCAAACCAGTAGATCTTGTTATAAGGAAGAATGAAAAAAGCTGGCAAGAACCAGATGGGAAATTAGCAGCGAACTGAGAAAGACTATACAAAGTGATTGAAGCATATCCTGGAGGTAGTTACACACTCGAAAGTATGAATGGGGATTGAATTATGAGGCAATGAAATATCGCAAACTTGCGGAAGTATCATCAGCTCTAGACGGATTGGCCTTTGTGTATGTCAAAATGATTCATCGAAGGCCAGATTTGCACGATGTATGTCGAAACACTGCATCAAAAGTTGAAGTTGTACGGTGTATGTCGAAACGCTGCACCAAAGGCTAGATTTGTACTGTGTATGTTGAAACGTTGCTCCTAGTGCGATTCGTATGATGTATGTCAAAACACTGCATCAAGAGTTAAAGTTTTACCGTGTATGTCAAAATGCTGCACCCAGTGAGATTTGTACGATGTGTGTTGAAATGCTGCATCGAGTATTTGCGATGTACGTTGAAACGTTGCATCGAAAGTTGAATTTATGGGATAGATGCTGAAACGTTAGTCCCAAAGTTCATTGATAAAACTTGCGCATTAAACCATTATAATCACCTCCACCTATTGTTTAATGAAACATTATGGTTGATTGTTAATAATGATTAATTGAAAAATAGATACAACAAATCCTATTTTTGAGGTACTAATTTATTTAAACTTTCCTCAATCTTCTCGACCTTGATACCCATGGCTCAACCCAGATCGTGAATCCCTTCCTTCTTTGGATAATCGGATAGATCAAGAGGAGTTTAGCTGTGGGGTTGCTGGGAGGATGCATCACCAGGCCTCGAAGGTTCATCAGAAATAACCAAAGACCCATCATATCTGCTTGTGTTACTCTTACGCTTGAATTCCCCCCAATTTGCGATTCCATAGGACTTTCGAGGGTGTGTGGTCTTCTCCCTTGAGCTAGTATTTTTCTCCCTTGAGCTAGTATCATACACCTGTGGAAATTCTTTTAACTAATTAGAATTTCATTGAAAAATTTCTTTTCGTAAGAAGTTTCTTTGATGAGTACTTGATCTCTTTTGACCCCAATTGTCAATAGCTTGGATGAAAAAGCCTGGAATATCCCTGATGTGTTTTGGATGAAGAACTCTGTGGCATAATCCATGAGCTCGAAGGCTATCCGCATAAAGTTTAATAGTATGTTTCAGCTCTTTATTCTTTTCCTTGAGGCGGGAATCTACATTAGGTAATTCAATTTTTGTACAGAGTGAGAGCATAGAATTCAGCCCTTTATTCTCCTCAAGAAACCTAAAACTCTCATCAAACAGGGCTCGACACAACTTAGTATTCTCAGCAAGTGCTTAGGAAAACTCCTCGTTCCTTTTGAGAGTAATATGATGTTCTTTCACAGCTTCGACAACTTGAGCCCTCAACCTGTTAGTATCACCCATATAATACTTGAGCTGAGTTTAAGAAACAAGGAGTTTCTTTGCATTTGATAAACATCGAGATAATGAGCCAAATTGGCTGATAATATGATAAACATCTTCCTGGTGACTTTTTCCGAAGGGGTCATAGTCTTCTTATGTCAAGTGCTATCACTTTATTTCCATCCCTTCTTCCCTCCAAGTTACTTAGGATACTTAGCAAAGAAGGATGAGAACCACTACGCCATAACTCCAGCTCAGCATTGTACTTTAATATTCAACATGGCTTTCATCATATGTGCCCTAGTGGCATTCAATTCCTTTTTGGTTTCGGCAAGTTCCTCCCTCAACTGTGAGCACTACAATAAGCAATAGAGATAGATTACCTAAAAGTGAAGATATATTGACAAATTAAATGTGTTCCATTAATTCTAAAAAGGTAAAAATATACATATCGGAAAAATCATACATTCTCTACCCTATCTTCAGCATCTTCTTTGTCCTTCGGCCCAACATTCACCTAAGAGTTCTCAGTCTTCTCCTGCTCAGGTTTCTCCTTCTTGGTTCCCTCCTTGGAAGCCTCAACTCCTGGATTAACTGGTATAGTAGAAACATGGATGATATCACACTCAACCTAGTCAAGCTCCTTTACAGTGAAGAACTTCTTTAACTCCTTGAAGAACTCGAGGAGTCAAGGCTTCAAACCACCATCCATAGTGGTTTCCTTCCAGTTTGCCAGCAGCTGCTCGTCAGCAAAGTCTTTTTCAAGTTTACCCAGCATATCATCATACTCTTGAGGCACCTTGGAGGTGATGTCAACCATCACTTCGTTGTATCTGATTTGCTTAGCAATCTTCAACAATTCAATGAATAGCCCCTGGAAATATGGTTCTTAACCACCTTGTTGGTATAAGACTCGAGAAGGGAATGTTGAGCATTAGGACTAAGTTTCTGTTGCAGGTGTGGTGATTTATTTATCAAATTCTTCGAGTTTTGTTTCTCATCTTCGAGAGCTTTCTTGAGTCGCTCTATTTCAGTATTAGCACTAGAAAGTTTCTCTCAAAGATTGTGGAACTCGAACTCATTCTTGTTGCGCAGAACTTGCACTACAGACTCGACAGGAGCCTTTAACAACAGGAAAACAACTGGTTCGAGGAGGAGTGAAACGCTGCAGGAACCTGAATATCACAAAAATGTGAGAACTACTATATGCAATTATTCGGAAATAACTGAATGTAAATTTCAAACTTACGGAAGAATATTGACTTAAATCTCCAAATAAATCTAAGGATAAGGAAGGAGCCAAAACACTCTGTTGTTGAGAGGAGTGAAGATAGTGTCAGCTTCCATCCTAGGCCTTTTACGAATAGGACATGACCCAGGTTTTTGCTCCTTCGATAGATGAGAGACTTTAGCAGGGGTCTCTTAAGGAGTCTCGTCAAAAGCTGTTGTTGATGAGGAAACTTAGACTTGGGGGGTAGCTTGGGGTACCTTCTTCAAAGCATTAAGGATGTTTATTGGAAAAAAAGCAGAAAATGGTTAAAAAGCAAGCCAAATAATGGTAAAGAAAAAGATTCTTAAATACATGTATGACTAACAATCTATCCTATAGACACCTTTTAAAGACCCTAAGGAATGTGGTTCTCGAGAGATGTCTTGCAAGGATCGTGTGGACACACTTTCTTCATTCTAGGATCAATTTGTAGGTCAAAATGACCCCGCCACAATTTTTGTTGAGAAATGAAATGATATATATCTTCGTATATATCGATAGCCCACTCCAACCCACCACGTTTATCATTTCAAAGATAAACTGTGTGAGAAATACTCTCTGGGGAGAAAAAAGGGCGCAGCCCTTCTCCGGACTTCCCGGGGCCGATTTTCTTCCAGTTTCTCTCCTACGATTCAGAGTTTCCGGCGAGGAATCCGACATTAATGTTGGATTCCTCGCCGGGCATCTTTCGAGGTATGATTTGCGCTTGAATTTGAAGATTTGATCTTTGGATCTGGAGGTTTTGGGTGAAGATCAGACTTTTCGATCTTGAAATTGTTGATGGAGCGTAGTTGATGGAGATCTATCATTGTTCCAAGTAAGTTTTAATCTTTCGTTGATAGATCTAATCTTGATGATTGATGGGGGGTTTATTTATGATGAATCTGTGCGGATTTGTATGGAAGATTATTTAGTTATGGTGATAGTCAATGTGATGTTCATGTTGGATTGAGAGTAGATATGAATTTGAAGCATGAATTTTTATTAGTATTTGGAAGAATTCATGGATCTTTTGAGATGACATTCATGTGATCAGGCAGCACACTGTCCATGATTGTGTGCTTTAATTGGAAATTCGACCGGATTGCTATGTTTCATGCCAAGAATTTAAATTTATTTTCTTGACTGATGAACACTCATGTGGGATTCAAGATTTTGGGTGTTTGAATGTTATTGTTTGATGGGGTTGATGGCTTGGGATTAGTCGGATTCAAGACAGATGTTTGGAGATAACTGGTTGAACTGGAATCATTAACGACGGTAGGCCCAAGGTATTTTCCTCGTTGTTTCAATCTCATGATAATATTCAGATCTAGATGAATGTAGGAGCAGATTTTTTGTGAAGGATGGATTTTTCGGATTTTTCGTTTGGAGGTCGCCGGAAAAACGCCATTCCGGCGGGTTTAAAGCATGAAATAGCCTCGATTCTCTGTCCCTGGACTCAGATTCATAATTCTTCATGCTTGAGAAGCATCTCAAGGCTGGAAAAGAGAATAAATGAGTGTTAATTTGGTTGTTTTTTGCCCGCCGGAAAAACGTGATTCCGGCAAGAGAAAGTAATTTGTTTGGTCGGATGGCACATGCTCGGATTTGGTGGAGTAAGTTCCTTGTTTTTGATGCTAAATTCGGTCGAAAATCGCACAAGGGAGGATGTGAAGTTAATTAGGAGGTTGGTTTTTTTTGGATTTTCCAATCGGAGGTCGCCGGAAAAATGCTATTCCGGCGATGGTAAAGCATGAAATTGCCTCGGTTCTATGGCCTTAGACTCGGATTCGTATTTGATCATGTTTGGGATGCATCCTAGGACTGGAAAAAAGAGAACAAAAGGATGGTGATTTTGTTGTTTTGCTCGCCGGAAAAACGTGTTTCCGGCGAGGTGTATGGTAGTTTTTTGGCCGGATAGCACATGTCGGATTTGGAGGTGTTTTTGTTGCTAAAATCGGCCGAAATTGCACTTGGAAAAATGCCCAGATTTTGATTGAATTTTTTGCAAAATCTTCGCGGATTCCGGCGAAAATTTCCAGATTCCGACAAAATTCCGGCGCCGGAAAAACGCGAATCCGGCGAAGATCCAGCGCGGGCGCCGCCGGGTCACTGTACCCGAACGGAATAACCGGGTCAATGGCTAATTAGGGTTTTGACCCGGTCAATGGCGGCGCGGGTCGTTTGACCCGCTATGGAGGCGGCCGGGTCAGCATATAAAACCCTAGGGTTATCGATATTGGGCCGAGAGCTGGGCTTAGCTGTCGGGCCTTCTGTTGGGCTGTATTGCAAAATGGGATCCGGGTCATTTAATAACCCGGTTGCAAACCAGGTTAAGGAGCCGGGTCATGCGGATGGAAAGCTGGGCTGAAATACACGGCTCTGCTGGGCCAAAGCTGGGCCGAAAAGGAGCATTTTTTGGGCGGTTTAAACTCAAGATGATACGGGTCACTCTTATGACCCGGTTTCAACCCGGTCGAGGCATACGGGCCGAACGCTGGGCTGAAATGAAGAGCTTCTGGGCCGAGGGATTTAATCAAGCGATTGGGCCGAATAAAATGTCTTCTGGGCCTAATTAATTTGGGAATTTTCAGCCTACTCTTGGGCCGAATTTGCTCCATTTTTTGGGCTCGAATTTGTGGGTTTTTGTGAGTTTTGGCCTTCTTTTTGGGCTAAAATTGTATTGGATTGTTATTTGCATATTTTCCCTTGGAGGGTGGGAGAGCGGCCTTTCTACATTTGGTTGCTCGATCAGAGGAGTTGGGCAGTGGGTTAATTAATTAGCGTACGCAAAATTAATTAAATCACTGCTAGTTGATACTTGGACTTGACGGTTATTACGCGCCCTATGCTTGCGCTACACTTTTAGTGTTAAATTAGCATAAAGCTGTCCATTTGCTCAAAATGGAGTGGGCGATTACACAATCGCCAGGCTTGACGCACGCCGTATAAGTTGTGTCCGTTCTCTCCATCCTTAGGGGGGCTACTTTTAGAGGGATTCACAAGAGCTATTGGCACTGCCTATGACACTCTTGCCCTCTAAATTAGTCTCGGTTCATATCAAGAGAACGTTTGAAGGCCAATAACACCCCTCTATCTTCACCTTAGGGGTGTATATGGTAGAAGCTGCTCCTCCTTTGGCGGTCCTAGCTTCATTCGGATTCAGCACCACCAGCACATCATGGCGACCATTCAAGACCCGAGTACACCACACTCGGCTGCGCTTTTTGTCTACCACTGGTGTCCTCTTCACTATTTTCTTCAAGACCCGAGACCCGAGTCTCGGCTGCGATGAGGTTTTCATATGAAGAGCCAGTACACATTTCTGGTTGCTATGTATAGGTCCAGATTCACACATCTGGACTTGCAGTTCTTTCTCCCTAGGCTTAGTACTTTCTAGCTTAGGGTTAGCATTTCATTAAAAAATAATTGGGGGGGAGGGGGTACTCATTTGGGTATCCCCCCCCCCCCCCCCCCCCGCTTCTTTTTCCCTAGGTTTCTAGCCTAGGGTTGGATTATGTTTTGTATTTGGTAGGGCTCTCTTCGGGCTCTACCGTGGGTTCCACCGTCTATACTATTTACCTATTTACTCTCGAAGATAAACTGTGTTCACATCTAAAAGGTCCCTTTGCTAGACATGGGTCACGTCACCTTGAAGGGCTATTGAGACTGGATATCCCTTATTTGAGTCCTCTTTAACATGGGCATTCCATCAAGGAACTCGATATTGACCATTGCAGTTTAATGTGTAAGCCACATCTCGCTAGCCTATGGTATTCAACCAGGGGAGAGAATGATCCTCTTTCCGGCATGCCTACTAGAAAAGGTATATGTATGGGCCACATCCCTACAAGCTCATGCAAAGTAGAAAGCTTGAAGCAATCCATACCAGGGTGTGATGTTAAGCTCTTTGTATATGGTTATAAAAGCCAAAATGATAACTACAGCGGTAGGATGAAATTGGGTCGGGCTGGCATTAAATTCCTTCAAAAGTTTTGAGAAAATAGAAGGGAAGGGAAAGCATAAACCATTTCTAATAGGTCGATGGAACACTATGGATTCGTCGATCGATAGGGTAGTTGGAGACTCATCTTCTTCGAGGGGTGCTAACTTAATGCCATTTGGTATACATTGCTGAGGGGGAAGGGTCGAAATAAGTTTAGACACCTTTAAGGCCGTCACATATGGCTTTGTTCCATAGTCGTCATTGCTAGGTGCAGAAACCTATTTCTCCTTATGCTTCCTGACTAATAATTTCCTCCTTTAAGGAGTCGTCGAATGAGTTTCCTGTAATTCAGCACCCCCAAATTTGGAAGGCCTCAATATACCGTTGTATTTCCCATGTTTTAGTTGTGATGGAACCTTCCGAGAGCATTCTTTCCCAGAAAGGTTATCTTTTTTTGGATCGAACTCAATATCATCTTTAAGATTGCTGCTTCCTAAAATAATTCGCTCTGATGATTGAATGGACATTTCTCTATCAGAATGCTCAAGGTCGAGTCCCCCCTTGCCACGATTCTTTTCTATACTAGAATCTAAATCTCTATTGGAGCTGGGAGATTTGGAAGCCATAAGAAGGTAAAGAGAATAAATGAAAGAACTTACTTGACAAGAGGATTTAGTAATTGAAAGATAACGCTCAGAGAGGAAGGATTATGCAGGGTCCACTTCAAGTACATGCAAAATAGAAGTGGAAAGGGCGAGAATAGTGGTTTTAATGAGATGATGGGGGCTGGAGTTACCAAAAAGGTAATGATTACCTTGAAAAGAGAGAAAATATGAAAACATGGGAAGAGACGTATTTATTAATTCCCATGCGGTAAAAGATTTTCCACCTAGTGAGTTCTCAAGCCTCATATACGCGCCTTTGTGAATTTAAAGGGGAGGAAAGTGTTTAAGAAAACTTAGTGTTCCAATTGCTTCAAAGCAGTCGAATCTTGCCTTTCGAATACTTTGAACATAGTCACGTTTCAAGTTTTCTGGGGGCTTTTTATAATACCCTTCCGAGTTGAGTCTTGGCCCACTATGGATGAATTATTTTAGTCAAGCCCAATTTCAGTAATGGAAGTCATAGTCAATACAAGTGGATAATGCTGAGATAATTATGTAGAGAGTTAGTGTTTCGGTTACATACAATTACTATTAGGGTTTTAGCATATAAATATCAAGTACATCTCTTGTGAGAATTCATTCACTAATTTTATCAGAAAACCATTGTTGACTTAAGCATCAGAGAGTCTTCCCATGGGACTCCCTGGGGCTTGTTCATTGCATATTACAACCAAGTACTTGGAGACGGAACTCAATTGGATTCCAGATGCATCATCTCCCATAGTGTTCCTTGGAAAAACTCTCTGAAGCTTAAGTCAGTTGCCGGAATGAACGGTCTATATAAAGTATTGATTGAATAGTAATAATGTACATACCTTGTATTTATACCCAAGTAACCCTAGTAGTTATTGTATAAGACTCTACTTCCTTCCACAACAAGTAATAGGGCTGGGCCTAGATGATAATTCCCTTTGTTAAATTGGGCCAGATAATCCCAATAATCCATATGGTTGTTGTCTGACCATTGGTTTAGGTCTAGAGCCCTAGGGTTCATTGGGTTGACTATTATCAAACACCTCTAGAAAACTAAAGGTTTCTTCAAGGTCTAAGAGGATTCGAGTCGAACGATTGAATGTGATCCTTCAAGGATGCTCAATCGAGGGATTTGAATCTTTAACCCTCTATGTGGCATTTGGTTTTCTCATCCGAGTGTTTCAGAATATATAGGGGCGTGTGTGACGGACAACACAAAAAAGGCATGGTTAGGCGCGTTCCTGACGTTGTTATGTGGTAGAAAAAAAAATTCCCACTTTTTATATTTCCAAAACAATTATTACACAGCTATCTCTTAGCCTTCATAACTGCCTTTTCACTTCATTCAACCTCCCCATTTTATTCGCAGGTTATTTGAGGAAGAAACTCTCAGCATTCAGAAACCATTTTCCCAAAATCACTTTAAAAAATCCTCCCCTTTTTTCAAAAAGTAAGTCTCATCTTCCTTTTTCATCCTAAGTTTATTTCTTCGCAATTTCCACTGCATCATTTACCTCCGCAAAAATCCCCACTGAGGGGGGCTAGTCGGCGAGCCTTATCTAGAAGGAGAAAGAACTCAGTTTTCGGAGGTGACTGGATTGACTGGTAATAATGGTTCATCCTTTAATACTGAATAGGTACAAGGTCGGTGAGATTTACGATGCAAACCTACAATTGATTAGATTGGACATGTAGCCAAAAATTTGAATGGGACTCTGATTACCGATATGCCTTCCGAAGGAATCCCCCTCATCCAGGCAGCAGGTAAGGGGAAAGGCCCTCTGAGGATCTCGCCAGTATCGGGAGGTCCAAAGCTTAACCCTCGAAGGAATGAAGATAAGCCTCTTGTTGAGGTCCCTACGAGAATAAAAATGGGAGGCCAGAAGCAACAACCTAAGGATAATTTTTCTCTCTTATATGAAGAAGAAGAGCCTTCCATCGATGGATAGAATGAGCCCCCTGTGAATGAAAAGAATGAGCCACTCATTGATGAAGAGGTTGTACTATCGAGGGCACGGGATAGTGAGCAGACGTACGTGACGCCTGATGCAGTTTCACAATTCTTAACTAAAATTCCCTCTTGATAATACATCCTCAAGGATGTTCGCTTTCTTCCCCTGAAGATAAGAGAGTCTTCCACAAATTTACTTCCTGGGAGATTGGTTATCTACTATAGGAAGATCAATCTGAGTTTTGCTTCCCATTTCTGTCTCTGTTCTCGAAGATGCTTCAGGAATTCAAATCTAACCCAGCATAAGTTCATCCTAATGTGATAATTCTTATTATGATGTTCATGACGAGATGCAATAAACTCAAAATTAAGCTAAAGTATAGGTTACTTCGCTCATTATACTATGTGTCGTATGGTGTTCATAAGAAAGATGCTATCATCACTCTCGCTAGTATGTACATGAAAAGGAAAGCCTTCGTCACTCCTTCCAATACATATGTGTGGCGCGACAAAGGGTTTACTTTTGATCGTTGCTAGAAATATCAAGTTCCTTCATGGAACCCCAGGTATGGAGATCGAGTCTTTGAAGGGGTTTGTCTGCCCTGAAGATCTCGAGGGTTAAAAAACTCGTCTACTAGCCGAGTCAATTAACCACAAATATTTGTGAAACAAGGCCTCAACTGGGGGTTCCTCTGGTCAAAGGAAATTTATAAAAATTTCTTCTATTAGAATTTGGGGCGTAATAAGTTACAGCGCGCCATTGCAAAAGATAGTTCTAAAGAGAGTAGAAAGAGGAAAATAACAAAAGAGGGAAGTGACCCTTGAAGCTAAAATTGAAAAGGCTCGTTCGAGGTCCCCCTCCGAGGATCAACATTCAAAGATTTGACACTTTGAAAGTTCTCGAAGGCGTCTTAGAATACGGTTTATCTCTTTGTGTTCCTTTTATTATTTGCCTCTAACTCTCTATTTTTGCACTTTCCAGTGAAACTGGTCCATGCATTATTGGGCTCAAGTAGGACCAACTTGTGCAAATCCACTAATCCCCCTCCCATCAAGTTGAATGCCCACCAAGAGGATGAGGTTTCCATAATGACTACTGAGGGCTCAAAAAGATAAAATAGATGAAGAACTCTCAAAGGATAAGTCATCTAATAAGGGAAAGGGAAGCGACGGTTCCCAAATCCTTCATACCTCTCGATCATGTCATACCGCTGATGGTGACCCCTTAAGCACATCATGTGTTCCTATCTTGGAGAAGACAGTTTTAGGGAGTCTAGCTGAGAGTCCTCTGATCAGTTATCTATCTTTTGCTTTTCTATTGTTGTTTTCTTCATTTATTTTTTTGTGTGTGATCATTTTTCTATTATCAGGTATCTCAATACTTCAAGTCAACTTGTTCTTCACTCTACTCCCTTTTGAAAGTATTTGAGGGTGATCAGAACAAACTTTGTCATGAGGTCAAGAAGAATGACCCTGAGGAAGAATGAGCTCGAGGATGTCAAGAAGAAGAACAAGACCCTCGAAGCTAAGAAAGAGAAAGTTGTTCTTTAGAAGTTGGAGTTGGAAAGAACTCATGACCCAGAGGCCCAAGTTTCTTTGCTTGAGGCCTTTAAGGATGTGATGGTGAAGACGAAAGAATTTTATGATCTATTCCTCGACCTTCTTACGACTACGAAGGACATTGGTTGCAATGAATTGATCACTGAAGAGCTCCTGCCAGAATTCTCCCCCATTCTTCCTGCTGAGAAGGTCGAGTTTTTGAATTCATTCATTGAACCCACTGCTGGTGATCAGCTAACGAGCAAGTGGAATGAAGAGACTATGGATGATGGCCTTAAACATCCCCTCATCGACTCTCTGGGGTTTTCAAAGAAGTTTTACACTGCTCAAAAGCTTCGAGCCATTGCTCTCGAGCAACAACCCCTACTAAGGAAGTTGAGGAGGAGGGGCACAAATAGCTGAGGACGAGGGGAACAAGACTTCCACGTACGATAATATTGCCACTGCTGAAAAAGAAGAAGACACTTCTCGGGTAGGAATGTATAAACTTGTTCTCCCCTATCTTGCGACCTTGAATCATTTTCATCAGTGAAAGATTAATTCCAATTATAATTTTTCTTTTCTTTGTCTTTGTAGCGTAAGATTCTAAGGAGATAGTTAGAGAAGGGCTTGCCAGAATCTTGCTAAAACTAAGGATGAACTAAATATCATTATTAGCATCATGATAAAGGCCATGTTAGATTTTTCCAACTGCAACATGGAACTGAATTCCTGGTGCAATGGTAGCCATCCCACAATGCTGGGCATTTTAAAAGATCTTAAAAAGAAGAAAAATAAAGCAGAAAAAGTTGTGGCACTCGACATTGTTGAGTAGGACTGTAATCCCCTCGAGAGGTGTCATCAAGAAGCCATTCACGATATAATGTGAGAGTGCAGGACCCTATCCCAATGCTTTGCAATGAAGTTTCAAGCCCATGTTGGCGACGTCGTGGGGCAGCATGCGGTTGCTGAAGAAGAAACTAACTAGTTATTAGGGACCATTACCGAGAATACTGAATTAAGAGAAGAACTTCTCATTGAGAATTCTCGATTGGAAAACAAAGCTAGAAAAAAAACTCTACTATAAAAGCTTATTTAGAATGTCTTCGAGCTCATGGGCTCTACCACGGAGTCCTTCACGTAAAGCTCATCAACGATATTCATGATTTTCTAGGCAAGGTAGCCTATAACCAGATTTGTTGTAAGGTTCTTACCAAGGGGACTCCCGTGGAAAAGCAAGTGTATAATGATATTCTAGATTTCCTAAAAGAGTATTCCTCGGTGGGCGATGCCAGTAATTATGGCCCTAACTGGATAAGTGGCCATGAGGCACTATCATCATCGAGACATCAGTGGATCCATATAGAGGTGATGATACATGCGAAGGTTGACAATGTTCCATTTTCTGGGAATTCGATCACCCCCACAGTTTCCAGCACATAGCTACCCCCATTGGGTGTGCTTCGACGACTCTGTGAGGCTCTTCCCAGTTTGCAACTAACTTTCCATCAGGCACCCACTGACTCTTCTTATTTTTCCTCATTTCGAGGTCTCCTGGTGAAAATAGAACTTTGTGCACCATTCGATCATGGTAGCGTTTAAATCTCACCTTCACCTTAGCTTCATTGAGAGATGCTAGCTCCTGTTTTTCCTCTACTAGCTTGAGGTCCAAACAAAAGTTGTCTTCATTTTCCCCCTTCAATAGCTACCATCATCCTCGAACTAGGCACTCTAGTTTCCACTTGAATCAATGCTTCCAAGCCATATACCAAGCTATAAGGGGTTTCTCCCATAACAAAAGATTCAGTTGTTCGATAGGCCCGCAGAACACTGGGTAATTCATTTATCCAGTTTCCCTCGGCTTGCTCGAGCCTTGCTCAGATGTTATTATTGATGTTACAGTTGGTAACCTCGACTTGACCATTTTCCTGGGGATGATATACTGATGTCACCTTTAGTTGAATTTTATACCCACACACCAACCCTTGAAGGGGTTATAAGCAAACTGTGTTCCATTGTTGCTTATGATAGTCTTCGGGATGTGAAAGCATTATATTATATTCTTCCAACAGAATGCAATCACCATCTTCCCCTTCATATTCGTCAACGACTCTGGCTCAACCCACCTGGTGAAGTAATTAATAGCAACTATGAGGTACCTAAACCTTCTTGGAGCCTTTGGCAAAGGTCCAATGAAATCCATCCCCCACTTATCGATTAGCCACGAGCTATTTATGTTCATATTTTCCTTGCGAGGGACATGGGTAATCGGTGCATGCCTCTCGCACTGATGGTAAGATTGAATTTACCTGTTAGCATCAACAATCACCATAGGCCTGTAATATCCAGCCCGAGTGGGTCTCTTTGCTACCGACCAAGCCCCGTGATGGCTTCCACAGACTCCTTCGTGAACCTCCCTGATTAGGTAGTCAACTTTGTAAGGGGTGACACAACGAATGAGCGGTTGAAGGTGACCTCATTGATGCGGAACACCATCTCGAAGCACATACCTTGGAGCCTTCAAACTTATCTTTCTGGCTTCTACGGCCCCTTCTAGGAGGGTTCCATCCCGAAGGTAGCTGATAATGGGTGTCATCCAAAATTCTTCCTTGTCAATGGTCATCACCACCTCTTCTTCAAAACTGCCTGAGGCAAGCTTACTCAAAGCACATGCCTTGTGAACTATCTAGATACTTGTTTCAAGGTGTATGTTCAAAATCATTCCATAAAGGTTTTACCACCTCCAAATAGCAATGCAGGCTGCACTCTCTGGCATCATACTCCCTTTTAACTTGTTGAACCACGATCTGTGAATCACTGAATAGTGGTGTTTCCTATATTAGTCTTATTTATAGAGTATGATGTTTATATTTAATATAGTTGTTTGTATGTAATCTAAAAGAAAAAATTGAAAATTAAAATACTTCCTTCGTCTCAACTAAATCTGCACAGAATTATTTTTCAACTCTCTAAAAAGTTTAGTGGATTGCTATTTCACGCCCTGTATTTTACTTGATTACGCCCTGTATTTATACTATTTGATATACAATATGTATTTTTAATTTAATTTAAATAATTTAAATTAATTAATATTAAATTAATTATTTAATTTATACTCCGCCGCCGCCGCCGCTCCGATCCCGATCTCCACTCCGGATCTCCGCGGCGGTCTTCTCCTCCAGCTCTCCGGCCTCCGTTCTCTCCACTCCGATCTCCGTCGCTCCCGCTCCGTTCCCAATCTCCGCTCCGGATCTCCACTCCGGTCTTCTCTCCGCTCCGTTCTCTCCGCCGCGTTCTCTCCTTCACTCCGAACCCGTTCTCCTCTGCGAACTGGCTCCCGCTCTCCTCGCCCAGCTCACTCCCATTCTCCTCGGCCAGTGGCAAACAGGGATCGCTCCAGTTCTCCTCGCTGAACCGGGCTGGCTACCGTTCTCCTCGGCCAGTGGCGAACCGGGCTCTCTCCCCAAACCCCGGTTCGCCCTCCCGGTTCTCCGCTGCTTCTCCCCCACTTCAAGAGCCATTCTCCGCTGCTTCAAGGAGGACGGCGGGGCTAGGGTTTCGCTCGAGGGGACGAGGACGATGGAGGATGGCGGGGCTAGCTTCGCTCGCCGGGACGAGGACGATGGAGGATGGTGGGGATAGCTTCGCTCGACGGGGACGAAGGAGAAGAGACGGAGGGGCTAGGGTTTTGCTCAACGTGGCGAAGGAGAAGGAGGGACGGCGGCGGGAGGAGCTGGGGAAGATGAGGACGGCGGGTGGAGCTGAGGAAGAAGGAGGCACGGTGGTGGCGGTGGCACACGGCGGAGACCGTCGGAGAAGACGAAGAAGAAGAGAAAAAGGTGGTGGCGCACGGCGGAGGCGGCGGCAATGGTGGCGCACAGCTGAAGCTGCGACGGTGGTTTTTTTTTATTTTGATTTTTTTATTTTAAAATCTTAATATTAGTATTATACATATATATATGTATTAGGGCGTAAACTAATAAAATACAAGACGTGATATTGCAATACCAAAGTTTAAGATAATAGATGTGAAGTTAAAAGTGTGTTTATTTTAGGATAATACCCCCACCCACCTATCTCATTAAATGTACCATTCGAAGTACAATAAACATAAATTTACGATGTTAGTCTTGATGGGTTAATTATTGGTTGGTGGGAAAAAGTTAAATCAGTAGGTGCCAGAGAGATTAGGTTTGGAAATGATCGTATGTATAGTTCTATTTGATTTTTCGTTGATTGGAAGAATTTGTGCAATTAAATATAGCATAGATCCATCAGAATGGTTCACGTTGTCAAATTCTTGTGATATACCGTCTTTTTATAAAGTTATAAAAATATATGATTAATTAAAATAAAAGATAAAAGATCTTAGGTGTAATATTAAAAATTTATTATGTATTATATCCTAGTTATAAAGTTTATAATCTAATTTATTCAATTCAAAAATTTTATTTTTATTTATTTTAATTCACACTTTAAACCCTTGATATTTTCATTACTTATGAAAATACTGTATTTCAAAAGACAGACACATCCACAGATATTTTAATGATGACGTATTATATGAGCAGGCAGCCAGCTGTGGGCTAACCAAATTTGCTTTGCGTATGAAAGAAACAATTTTGAGCATTTAATTGATTAACATGCACCGTCTTCCCTTCGCCTGAAATCAAAGTCAAAATTATGCAGGAAGGAGACGTCTCTAAACAGTAGTGCACGACGACTATTCAAATGTTTTTATAATATATAGAATTTTGGAGTAATATCCTAAATTTGTAGATTCAACAGAAATTGAATGTCGGTGAACTAAATATCATACTTACAAGAGGAAAAAAAAAATTTAAATAGTGTCACTCAATGGATTATCATTCCTTTCGATTTTTCTTTCCCAACCAAAATTTCACTTCTATGGCATGAAATGAATAATATGATTGAATGGTGCCCGTGGATTTTTAACTTCGATGTTTTAAAATACCTTTCTAAACTTTTCTTTTCCACATTAAACCGTAGCTTATTATAAAATTAACGATTTTAGCCTTTTTATTTTTGGAACTTTCCATTTATAGACACGTTATTCACTCATATCGAATGGTTTTCAATATTAAATAAAGTACAAATTTTTATCCAAAATCATCTAAATGTAAGGTGAGGTTAACTTCTAATTAATCTAAGTTCTAGTGGTAATAATTTTTTTTAATGAAGAAATTTTCAAGGACTCACATGCAAAATATTGAAATTAACCTTAAACTCAAAACAAGTTAACTCGCTTGCATTGTTTTATGTACTCCCACTAGAGGAGCTAAAATGGACGGCGGTGATCCTGTGAGTGGACTAGTAACCAAACAAACTGAGCAAAGCTCAAAAACCGAATGAAAATATGATAAAAGATGCAGGAAACTGGGAAACATTTTTTTTGGGAAGATTTCTAATCAATTAAAATAAATAAATATCAAGCTGCTAACTAACACCTGATAACAACTAACTGACAAGGAGCTGATAAATATGTATGAAGAAACTTGCTGGTGAAGCTTGCTGCATCTGGATTCTTCTTTTAGGGAGCAAGAACTAAGCATGACCCAAGCGTTTATAAATCCATCTGCTAGCTAGGAGAGGAAAAAGACATGTAAAGGATTAGTGAAGCCAATATAGTGACAATCAATCTCTATGTGTTTGATCCGCTCATGGAACACTGGATTTTGAGTGTTGTGCAGGGCAACAATATTGTCACACTTGAGAGGGATAGGATGTTCAAATTTGTGTTGGATGTCAGTAAGAAAGTGATCCATTTGAGCTCAGAAATAGTCGTAGACATGGATTTATATTTGAACTCACCTGATGACTTACGAACAATATTTTGTTTCATTGAATTTCCAAGAAATCATAGAATCCCCTAGAAATATGCAGATGCCTGTGACTAACCTCCTTCTTATCCTGCAAGTGTTCCAATCTGCATCACAAACGGCAAAAATGGAAACAGATGAAGAAGCAGGAAATAAAAGGCCATGTGTAGGACAACCTTTCAGATATACGGCAATATGTATAACAGCTCTCTAGTGATGCTCAGTTGGATTCTACGCCCACTGACTGATCTGATTGATAGAGAAAGTTATATCTGGTCTGGTGAATAACCTGTAGAGTAACCTACCAAACATCCTTCTAAAAGGACTGTGATCATGTAGCAATGGAGAAGAAGAATCTTGGACCAGTCAGAGAGCTGGAAGAGGAGCTGCCATTGTCCTACACTCAGACAAATCAAGAACTAATGATATCAGTGGTATAAATTTTATGGCTAAGAAAGATTCCTGCATATGATCTAGCAATTTCTAAGCCCAGAAATTACTTTGCAGTTCTTAAGTCCTTGATGGTAAATATTCCATGCAAATAATCCTTGAAAGCACTAATCTCTCTTATTCTTAATCTCCAGCAATCAGAACATTAACAACATGTATGAAGAGGGTAAGCTAAATAGATGATTTAATGAACATGTAGTGATCATGCTTAGATTGCTTGAAACCAAACAAGATAAGATGTTTAGTAAACTCTGCATTCCATTCTTATGATGCTTGCATGATCCCACATAGAGATCTTCTGAGTCCGTAAGCCATACCACGTTATGCTTTATTGTATCCTTGTGGTGGTAACATGTATAACTCCTTATTGATGTAACCATGCAAGAATTCATTGTTAACATAAATTTAGTGAAAATACCATCCTTTAAGGGCTATGATTTCCAGAAGTAATCTCACTGTAACCTGCTTGACAACATGCGAAAAAGAATCAAAATAGTCAATCTATTCAATTTGGGAAAAATCTTTTCCAACCAGCCTAACTTTGTACGGCTCAATTGATCCATCTAGATGGAATTTTACCTTTAATACCCATTTGTATCCAATAGATCTCTTTTCTATAGGAAAATATACTAGATCCCAAGTGTGATTAGCTTCAAGTGCATCAAGTTCAACTTGTAGAGCCTGAACCCACTGCTTGTTTTTGAAAGCTTGTTTATTTGAATGTGGTTCCTAGATCCCTAAAATTTTTGGCATAAAAATCATATGTGCAGATGAGATTATAGGTAGACATACATTAGAGGTATAGCTGAGTTGACAACAAATTTTATTAACTATGAAGGCTTGGTTTCGAATCTGCCACTTTGCATAGGAATTATCTGATTATGTGCATCATGTTTTCAAGACCAGTATCATGAGGAGGTGTAGATATGTGGGGACTTTGTGATTGTGATCTGGGGCTAGAAGATGTGTGAATATCAGTATTAGTAGGAATAGGATTAGTTTCCAAATGAGAACCAAACCATTCTTTGTTTTGATCAAAAAGAGATATTGGTTAAGTATTATGACTCCGTCAGTGGAATCAAGAGTTAACTGATATAATGATCGAATAGAATGTTTGTAGGAAAACTTATTACTATGAAAGATGACATCGCTAGCGATTAGAGATCATATACCTTATATTCCATCTGATGGGCTGGATACCTAAGAAGATGCAAGGCAAGGTTCCATGACTGAAGTTGTGTCTAAGTGGACTAAGGTTGGATGTAAAACAAAGGGATCCAAATACGTGCATATTTGATAGATCAGGTGGCCTTTTAAAAACAACTTCATAATGTGATTTCCAACCTAAACTAAGGATGGCATTCTATTAATGTTATATGCGGCTGTAAGTATGAAATCCCCATGTATTAGGGATCTAGAAACTTGTAGAAGATGTCTAAGTTTTCTTTCAACCACCCCATTTTGATGTGATGTGTAAGGATATGATCTTTGGTGTATGATTCCTAATTGATTGGAAAATTCACTACCATTATATGTCCTTGTTTTCTTTATTTTGTCATCATACTAAGTTTGTACCATCAGAATTAAGTATCTAATGATAAATGGAACCATGTTTTTTTTATTTTATCATAAAGGTCCAAGTCTCTCTACTGAAATAATCAACTATGGTGAGGAAGGATTGTGCACCACCAGTGTTTTTAATTTGAAAAAGCCCCCCACAAATCTATATGCAGTGTTTCGAATACTATACTACTGTGAGTACATGAAATAGAGAATGGAGGTCTGGTTTGCTTAACCAAAGGACAAATGGCACATCTTTTATTCAAACTAGGAAGATTTGAATGGCTCATTACAATATCAGAAGGATGTCCTAGTTTTTTATGCAAAATTTCTATATCAACATTAGAATATTTCCTAACTGAAACAAAAATTGAATAAATAAGAAAATTATCTAGTCTAAGTAGAGCTGGATTCTTCTTGATGACACCAGTATGGAATGATCTGTTGCTCAATATATGAAGGCCATTGCACTTGGTTGCAACACCTAAAACTTAATTACTCTTGTGGTTCTATATGATGCACACATTAGGATATAATGGGAGATAGAATTTATAATTTTTAGTTAGCTTACTGGCTGAGAGCAAATTAAACCAGGAGGATTTTACAAATAAACAATCATTCAGTGTAACATGTTGTTTAAATTTGAGTGATCTTATGACATGTATATACATAATGGAGTGATCGGGAAGGAGTATATGTTTATTATGTGTGACTGCTTTCAAGGATTCAAAATCAAAGAAACTACTGAACATATGAGAAGAATCACAACCATCAAGGATCCAATCATCACTACCAAAACAATTTGCGGCATTAGCAACATGAGTTATAAGTCTACCTAAGATATCTCCAAGGTGTGAAAAGTTTATCATCTCTGCACTCTCTCCCCCATGATCCCTTCCTTTTCCTTTCACGAACTTCCCAAATTCCAACTGGATCTGGTTTTCTATTACTGTCTGCACATTTTCAATCCCGTTGTTATCCCCAATTAAGTTCCAATGGTGTAGTCTGTGCAGCCTTATCATTCTCTTCTATACTTGAAGCAGATCTCGCATTTGCACAGGGTTTTCCCTTCCTTTTGTTAGTGTCTGTCCACCACTCATGATTACCATTAAACTTGAAGCAAGACTCCATGAGGCCACTTTTATGACAATATTCACATTTCAGTTGCTTCCTGGCATCGATTTATTTCATTGTTTTAAGTAACTTTCCTAGCATTGTTCTGTCCTATTACCTACCTCAGCGTCATGTCTAAGTTATTTCAGCATTTGTGTAGTTTCCATGCACACTCCTTTGTTGTTCCCCCTTCAAAAACAAGGAATAATCTTTCCCACTGTAGGTGAGAGTTCCATCACCACCACCTGATCTCCCAGGGCATCATACTCATCATTGAATCCAACTAAGGATTGTTTCAACTTGTCCTTGTTAGCTTACACTTTAACTGTTTCATCAAAGCCGCGATGACACTCAAAGTGACAACAAAAGAACTTAAATCTAGGCCATATTATGTCAATTTCATCCCAGAAAATTCTTGAATAGAGAAGTACTGAGTGATGGATTATAACCACATTTTAGCTCTCCAATATTTCTTTTGAGCTGAAATAACAATGGTCTGGGACCCACAACAAATCTCTCCTGAAATTCATCCAATAATTTCTTTGAATCGGTCTAGAAAAGGAATCTTTTAATAATTTCCCTGTTGATGGAGTTGAGAATCAATGACACAAGTGTGGAGTTCAATTTTATCCCGTGATCATAAGAAAGTGAGTCGGGATCAGGCTTGGGACCTCACCTGTAATGAATTTTATCTTTCCTCTGGCTGAGAACGTGGTTATCATTGCTTGACTTCAAGTCACGTAGCTCCTTTCATTCAGCAAATTAGAGACCACCAACAAGCTAGCATGATCAGTGCTTGGTAAGAACAAATGATCATTAGGCTTAATTCTTACAAACCTTCATCGTCTGCACCATATAGATTTATCCTGTTTCCAACATTAACACAGTCAGATTCACTCATCTTGAATGCAGAATTTGGACCACGAACATGTCTTTTAAGAGGAGCAGACCGAGAGATAGTAGCCTTGATACCATGAAAAAACTAAGCAAAGCTTAGAAACCACATCAAAACGTAATAAAAGATGCAGGAAACTGAGAAACAATTTTTGGGAAAAACTTCTTATCAATTAAAATAAATAAAACTAAATCTATACTTTTTGTTTATAGTTGTCTGGTTTAACTATCCTGCAAACAAACTAGCTCTAGCTAACTAGCTTTCAACTGACCTAACTACCAAGTTGCTAACTAACTCCTAATAACAACTAACTGGCAACGAGTTGATAAATACCTTTGAAGAAACTTGTTGGTTAAGCTTGCCCTAGCTATATTCTTCTAGAAGAGAACAAGAGTTGAGCATGAGCCAAGTGTATATTATACTTCTTTAGTAACTACCTGGGAAAATTTTGCAAGATCAACGGGCTATAGATTTCAGAGACTTTCTTTCTCCCGACCAACAATCTTTATTTCTATCATTAATACATCGAAGGATGGCTCAATGACTCATCTATAATTCAGGCTAATGGTATATAGGGATTTTTCCTGCTGAATTGTCAAGCTTTCAATTGCTATCCGCGAGGCGGTTTGTTAGACACTGTCCCTCCGAATTGCAGGACTTGACAACCTAAAAGATGGTGGTGAGGGGGATCTCCATTTACATGACATTTACTACTAATCTAGAAAGTAACTACTTCTAATAGAGAATGAAAGCGGGCAAGTGGATTGACCCAACAACAATGCATTGTTGTCGGGCCGTAATAAACTGAAGGGAAAATTTAATTAAGGGCAATGAAACATTTTCTATTTATAAGTAGGGTGTAATTTTTACATAATTCTTAAAAAGGATGATAAATATTAACTGAAAAACAAACAATGTGTTTTATAATTATATGGACGTCTATACTCTTACTCTAGTTCTTACTATATTTTCTTTTAGGCCAAACTATTTTTGTGATTGCTGAACTATCAGGATCATTTTACTTTGGCCAATGAACTTTTTTTGGCCACTTTTGTCCACTCAAATTTCAAAATAGCAGGTTCAACTGCCAGGTCAAACAATCAAAGCTTTTCCCTATCCTATGCACGTGTCCTCTGCATGATAAGTCTTGGGCAAAATTGTCTATAAAGGCAGTACACAACACCGCCTCTTGGGGTGGATTTCAGTGGAGGCCTACCTCACATTCACTGCAATGATGCATAGATGAGGACCGTTATGATGAGATGGGGTGGGGATAGGGATGAAATTGGTAGTTTCTATGGGTAATACTTGGGTGTGGGTATTATTTCTCATCTACTCCACCTGCAACCCACTCTGTCTGACTTACTATATTCTCGCTAATTTTCTTTTTATTATTATAACCAAATCTATGATATGAATTTTCTTGAAAATATCCTAATTTGAGAAATGATTAGAAGCATCACATCTGATTTAAACTCACAACAACTTTAATAAATATCAAAGATAAAATTGAAATACACCAAAGTGAGAAGAACATAACTTGTTCTTGGGTAGCACAAGGCCAATCCCGCGATCTAAACCGTACACGCCATCAAACACAATTTTTCAAAGATATAAGCTATTAAAAATATATATCATGCAATAAATACTCTCAAAACCCCATAATATTTTGAAGAGAAAAGATAGCACAAAAGCAAAAATTTCTGATGAATGATTCCATGATATAAAACTCAAAATCCAGCCCCTTATTTATAAGATTAGGTGGTGGGGGAACAATAAGAAACTAATCAATTTTATATATCAATTTAAATAAAATCTATCTATGGTAGTTATGAAGGGCTAAATTCTTATTTAATGATAAGGCTAAATTTAACATACTTAAAACATATAATCAAAATTATCTAGATTAACTAAGATATACCTCATTTATTCTAATTAGAACTTCTGGAAGAAATAGAAGCATATATTAACTAAAAGGCCTATAAATAAGATTTGATAAATTTCGCACAATGCTGGGTTAGATCGATTGTGGATTATCATAAGTTAAATTAAATAAAAACTAATCTATTGAAGTTATTAATTGGTATTGGATCTGCCAACTGAAGAGGACCTTGGTTAAATCCTTTCAAGGTTTTACATGCACTTCTTTCCATGACTTCATTTTTCAATCAACTCGCAAGCACAAGTCCAACATGCCCCCGGAGTTTTCTCGAACTTATGGTCAAGGACTTTTTTATGTAGGCTGGTAAAGCTTTCTCCATCCCTCTTAATCTTGTCCCCATTATTGAATGTCCAAAATCTAATAAATGATGTTTAACATAAAATTTAAAAGTTTTATCTAAAGATAGAAGCTTTCAGTAAGCTGAAAACATCACTGTCATCTTTTTTTAAAAAATTAAAAAGTCTTCTTAATGGGGGGTGTATAAGGTTCCCCAACCTTTTTGAAAGTTTTTTCAAATTTACAAGATAGTTGTTCAAATAGAAACTTGAAACTTTGTACACAAAGCTTAGATCACTCACTAGGAGAGCAGATTTCTAAGACAAATATTTACCTAGCGATTTTTTGGAAGTGTTTATGATTGCCACACCTCCACCCTCTGTGTTAATGTGGACGAATCGGCCGGACTTCCAACAAATCCCTAGGTAAATGAGGCAAAAATTGAAACTGGCAAAAGCTAAGAGTAATGTTGTGAGTTCCTTAAAATCACATTTGATTCTTTGATTGGTAACCTGTGTATCCACTAAATGATGATCCCCTTTATCGTCCCCATTCTGCATTGTAGTATTGAGGGCTCCTAACTCTTCATGCTTAGTTGAGATAGAAGTTTGGAGTAGTTGATTAAAATCATGATGAGCTCGGGTACAACAGCTTTGTGTGTGTCCAAATCTGATCTTCACATGGTTAACCTGCAAAATGAAAACCTTATCAGCAGCATCCATTCTGGCTATCTATTCTAATTGAAGGAGTTTGAGTCCTTTCTAATGAGATGAGTCCCTTGGCTTTGGTATCCAAATCATGGAAGTTAGGGATTTTTTGGTCAGATATAAGGGCCATCTTACTGAGATAGCCGGCCACCGTATTAGTCTGCCTGTATGTGTGTGTAATCGGGATGTTTTCCATTATGTGGTTAAGTTTAACAGCTAAAGAAAAAAAATTTACATGGAGCTTTGTTTGGATCCAAAATGGCTTGGATGGCAAGCATGCTATTAGATTCCATAGTGTATGAGATCAGATTATCATATCAGCAAATAATATGCCTTCTTTCACCGCTAACATCTCTCTATGAAAACTATTGTATGTGAAAAATGATTTTATGAGTGCTTTAATGAAAAATCTCTCCATGTCTCTAATTATTATGTCAATACCAAATTTTCCATTAGAGCTCTATCAAGCAGCATCTACATTTATTTTAAAATATGTCATAGGTTCAGACCAGTGAAAACATCTAATCCTAGGTTTGTGTGGCTTTTTTAGAGAAGGTATGAGACCTGACTGCACCCAAACCTTATCAGATTGAGATTTGGAAACTGGAGGTTTTATGTAGAAAGAATTAAAAACCTCTATTTTGATATTTTGAAATATGGTTTGAGCATGAGGTTTAATGTTTTTATGGATAAAACAGTTTCTTATTTTTTATAGATTCCAACAAATAATAGAAGGTAGAATGGTGATTAGACTGTTATGTACAACTGAATCTCCGGTTAAAGTCCAATAAAAGGAGAGTCTCTCAAAAATTGTTTCAAAATGTGGTGTTCTGATCCCTATAATATCATCAAAAGACTTCCAAATGTTAACAGTCAGAACACAATCATTAAACCAATGAGACATGGTATCCAGATTAGAGCACATTGGACATTTAGAGGCAAGTGATATATTTGAGAAAATGAGAATGTCATTAAAAGGTAGGATAGCATTTGTAAGCTTCCACATGAAGATAGAAATTTTCTTTGAAATCAGTGGGTTCCAAACCTCTTTTTAAGACTCTGATGATTGGCCTTGCTTGGGATATCATCATATAGGCAGATTTGAAAGTAAACTCCCCAGTGGTGGATGGCATCCAAATCATTTTGTCTTCCCTGTATGAGAATTTCTCTAGATCCTGCATCATGGAAAATAAGGTGTGAGGAACATTTTGAAAAAAATGAATCCAGCCAGCTCTATTTTATACAAACTGAGTAATGGTGGTTGTAGGAGGTACTGTCAAGAAGATATCAGTTGAGATCATGTCCTCAATGGGGCCAAAGCCTGACTAGTTTGAGGTGAAGAATTTAATTAGTCCCTTTCCATAGATAACCCTAGTGTGGTTTTCAGCTAGGTTATATACAGCAATGATCATTTTCCAAGTCTGTGATGTTATATGCCTAGGGTGAATTGACCATAGGAATTGTGCCCAAATAGTTTCACCTTTCTGAAATATCCACCAAAGTTTAATGGAAAAGGTCTTAACTATGTCCTGTGTGTTTCTAAAGCCTAATTCATTTTGATCAATGGGGAAACTCATATTTTTTAAGCTTTTCTATACTTTCTTTTTGTTCCTAACTCAGTTTCACCCCAGAAGAAATGTGTTATTTTTCTCTTTAGCTGGGTGATGATCGTCTTTGGTTGCACCATTACTGCCCAGCAATGTTGTGGAATAGAGTACATGACAGATTTCATCAAGGTTAGTTTTCCAGCTTGACTCAACCACTTGTATTTCCATGATTTTAGTTTCTTATCATACAGTTCCAGAATAGGTTGAAAGTGAATTACTCTTTTCTGGCCAATGTAGATAGGACATCCTAGATATTTAAAGGGACAGGTTCCTTTTGTCATGCCTAGTGAAGTCTGGACTAATCTCTGATGTGCTAAGGAAGCATTGATTCTCTTGAAAATTAGCTTAGTGGCCTGAATAAAGAGTATGGTGTCATCGGCATAGAAAAGGTGAGAGGCAGTAATTGCATTTGCGGCTGTTTAAAGGGTCTCATTTTATTGTTAGAGAAACAATAATATAAGCCCCTAGAGAAAGCTTTTGAGAATAGATCAAAAAGTAAGGTAGAGAGAGGATCTCCTTGTTTGATTCCTCTGGTAGCCTAGAAGAAACCTACAGGTTTAGAGTTAATAATCACATAAAACCAAGCACTAGAGAGATGAGAGATTATGAGCTTAATGAAATTGGAGGCAAAACCATACTTTTAAGTATTGCACTTAGAAAATACCATTTGACTATGTCAAAGGCCTTTGCTAAGTCAAGTTTCAGTATACATATAGGAAATCCCCCTGTTGTTGTTTAAGAACCTTGCCATTTCTTTAAGATAGATAACATTATCCGAAATCACTTTTCCTTTAAGAAAGGCAGATTGATTTATTGAGATCCATTTTGGCATCAGGGTTGTAATTCTCTGAACTAATAGTACAGAGAAGATATTATTAGTGAAGTTGGACAGGGATATATGTCTATAATCTGAGAAGGAAATTGGGATTTTCTTCTTTGGGATTAGACATATCCATGTACTGGAGATGCTAGTTGGAATTTGAGTTCCAGACATGAAATCAACATTTTCATTTAGCATATCAGGTCCAATGATATCCCAAAAGGTAGTAAAAAATCTGATGTGAAACCAGCAGACCCTGTAGATCCACTTTGGTTTAAAGAAAGAACTATTTCTTTTAATTCTGTGACTGATGGCCTTTGCATAAGCATTTGGTTATCCTCACTGGAGATCTTAGTTGGGATTTGGCTCAGAAAATGGGATTGGAAATAGTTATCTTCATGTTGAGAATCAGTCAACAAGTTTTGGAATAAAGAAATGGCCTTTTAAAATAATTTCTTTTGGCAGTCTATCCAAGTACCCTCAGAGGTCTTTATTTTTGAAATCTTCTGTCTCTACCTTTTGTGTTTCATTCAGGCATGTAAATACTTGGTATTTTCATCCCCTTCCATGAGCCATTTTAGGTTAGGCTTTTGTTTCCAAAAATGTTTTCTTGCTTTAAAGCTCTCAGTAGCAAAGCATTTCTTTTATTAAACTCAATGTAATCTTGTATTGAGTTGCTACTCTCATATGCTATCTATTGTATTATGAGCTCCTCTTCTGCCCTGTTAACATTCTCATTAATGTCACCAAATGTATCTGTGTTCCATCTCCTAATGTCTATCTTCAGTCTTTTCAGTTTCAAGAAAAAACCTAGCATGCCGGTTTCAGCTAAGGGTAGAGCCCAGTTCTGAGTGATAACATTTCTTAAGTCTAATCTTGTCATCCGCACATCCAAAAACCTAATTTGTTTTGGTGTTGATGGGATTCTACTTCCAACTGTTAGAAGTAGAGGGCAGTGGTCTGATGTATGTTTGTTTAAGGTATGCACAGAATTGTTAGGGGAATTTTCATTCCATTCATAATCCACTAAGGCTCTGTCTAATCTCTCTAGTGTTGGATTTCTCCTCATTTAAGACCAAGTAAAGGTGTTGTCCACTGTGAATAGGTGTGTTAACTGATTCTGGGATATAAAACCTGAGAATTCCCTAATACTTTTCAGACTAGGTTTTCCAGGTCCATTATGTTCCAAAATAGTGTTCATGACATTAAAGTCCTCTATTAGCAGCTTATTTACATCTTGATCCATGAATATTTCATCCCAAAGGTTTATCCTATTTTTCCTGTCAGCAGATGCATGCATAAAGTATTTACACATGACAGCATTGTAAAGGGATGTACTAATTATAGCTTTAGTGTATTGATCAGTTTCAGAACTGATATTTATAGTACAGTATGAGTTCCACGTCAGCCAAACATTGTTGGTATTTGAGCTGTGGTGGAATTCAAAATTTTGCTTAGCCCTGTAAGTACCACACAAAACATGGCTATGTTTAGGCTCTAAAATACATAGAAACTGAATGCTATGTGTTTTTACCAGCATTTTCAGTCTGTCCATGTATGTATCCAACCCTCTTAAGTTGCACACTAAACTTTTTGCATTTAGTGCATTAATCGTGGAATCGGGTTAGATTTGATTTTTGAGGAGGATCTTAGATTCATCCTGTTAAGTTTGTTAAAAAGGGTTTTTTTTTCTGGTGGATTTTTCAGGTATCCTTATTGGTTAGAGTTAGAAATACTTACATGTTCCAACTGACGCTATCTAGTACTTGAATCATAGTTGTTTCTTGTGTTAGAGTCCTATTATATTTTTAGGATCATGTACCTATTAGAACTTGGTAGACTTGATCTACAAGATGGAGAGTAGTATGGGTTAGCATTGTGTTCTGAGATTGGGGAGTTAGGATTAAAACCTGCAAGATCATCTTTAGCCACAAATTATGGTCTTCTGATGTCTCGTGAATATAGGACAGTCAGTTCCTGGTTGCGCATATTTTCTCGATAATCTGATTTCTTGTCATGCTCCTCAGCATCCTTTATGTCATTTGTAAGCTATTGATAGTTTTCCTGGTGTTGTGAGCTGATAAGAGTGGCAGAAGAGTTCTGCTCTAGTTGTGCTTCTTGTTGTGGGTAGGTATTCTCCGGAGGCATTCCATTCCCTTGTCTGTGATAGATTTGTCTAAGCTTTGATGGTCAGATGAATTACCAATATTTGTGTTTATTTCAGAGCTCAAAAACTGGATATTTACATCTCTTTCTTTCTGTGATACAGTTATTCCATATGTATTTTGTGAATTATTCTTTTTTACCACCTGCCAGTTACTATTTTTTTCCAAGGCCAGAGGAGGTATCCTAACACTATCAGAAGTTTCCACATTTAGGCTAGGTATCCTATCTTTTCCTGCAAGATTTTTCAAAGCCAAAGGTGGCATTCTCAGATTATCAGCAGGTTTTCCTAAGGTCTAGTGGGATAAACTTCTATCTATAAAATTTTTTCCATGAGATTATCTCCTTTTTCCATCAGGTTTTCCAATGATCTCATAAGTGATTTAGCCGCAGGTTTTAGCCCAGGGTTAGCAATTCTACATCTAGACTTATCATGACCAATTTTCTTGAAAAATGAGCAGTATGAAGGCAGATTTTCATACTCAATATTATATTTGTCATTGTCTAGTGTGGTACATAACCTGATATGGATCAGTAGTTGAGACTAGAGATCCACTTCAACGTAAATTTTGAGCGCTGAAGGCCTTATGAGCTTTTCGGTGGCTTGACCTATCTTGATAAATTTTACTATCTGATTTTCGATTGCTTCAATCACCGGAGTGTTATGATAGTAGAGGGGAACACTGTGGATGGTTATCCAAATCAGAACGATAGAGGATTCTGAGTTGGGTTTGAAGTCCGCCATCCACCAGAGTACCCTCATTGTAGTGTCGTTCAGATACCATACTCCCTTTATCCAGTATCTTTGAAAATCTTCTTTGTCTTGAAACCTGATGAGTATGTTCTTGAAATGCAAAGCCCCCAAGTGATATCTGCCATTAAACCCAACTGTTTTGAAATCCAATTCAACACTTCCATCGTTGGCCTTCCTTTTGGAAAATTCCCTATGAGAGCAATTGCATAGTGACTGGATAGTTAAGCTACCTATTCCAGTGAGAAGAGTAATGATGTTTCTCCCTTAAATTGAAGTGTGGGTGTAACTTTAGGGGTGGATGGAAGAATTGTGGTAATTTGCGGGTATCTTGTTTGTATGGCTTGAGCGAAGCTCTTACGGCTGATGCACCATGGCGGCCTAAGGATGTGACCTCGGGCCTGAGAGATTTGTAGGTTAGTTGATTTTCCGGTGAGGAGAACAGTGGAATTTAGCCATTATCAGTGAAGAAATGGGAGAGATGAACAGTATTAGAGAGAAGTGGGGAGAGAGTGTGTGCACATTCAATCTCTACCAACTACGACACTGAAAACATCACTATCATCATCATTAAATTTATTGGTTTAATGATTAATTTTTTTAATAATAGACTGAGATACTTATCACCTTTCCCATAATTGTTTCCACATAAGTTGTATTTATGTTTTGATATTAAAATTAGTATAATGAAGCAAATTCTAGGTGTGTGTGGAGATTTGGGTGGAACGGGTATGGTGCATCTTAAGTGGAAAGGAAGATCTAAGTAGATGTTAAGATAAGAGTGAATGTTATAATATTATACCAATCGTAGATAATAAGTGAGAATGAATATGAAAATGTGTAAAAATAAATATATAAAAAGAGTTGCATCTTTCCCTCTCCAATATTAGGGGTGGAAAATAAGTGAGTGGGTTAATATAAGTTGGATAGTATGGGTAACTAAAAAATATGGGTATAGCTCATTTCGACCCATTTTTTGAAAAATTATAAACAGGTTAGGTTAAAATGAGTCGGTTGAAACCCGATCAATCTGCAGATAGAAAATCATTTAACTCACATGGCAAAATGGATAAACCTGCTGGTAACAACCAATATTTGAACCCATATAGGTATACCAACTCATATAGGTAAAATCTGCGAATTTCAACCCATATATTGACCCATTTGGGTTTATTTACCAACCCATGTGAATCAACCCACGGGTTTCAACTCATATATTGACCCATACGAGTTTATATAACAACTCATATGGGTAAACACATGAATTAAAACCCACTGTTAACCACATATTCAACCCACTCATCTCATATTTTTCAATTACCCATTTGACCCATTACTTATTTATCTCATTACCCATACCCATCAAAATTTTAAAATAGATAACTCGTTTGACCTGCAGGTTGATAGTCTATATTACCACCCCTACCGAATATTTTCCGGACCAAATCTAACTATGTAAGTTGTTCATGTTTCTATTCATATATGATGATGGTTAAATTTAATAAGACCAGATCAGTTATTGGACCTACCTCAACCTAGCGATCTTAGGAGAAACGGTAAGCATTATGACCATTTTTATTGGCATTTAATGTGTCATGCAAAACTTAAATGGTACACAAATACTGCTAGGTTTACTCAGTTATAAATACAAAGTATGTTTACATTTTAGTATTCATTCACTCTTATACAGTATTCATACAGTTGACTGGCTTATACATTGGAGAATTTTCCCCTGGGACTTCCAAGGGCTTGTTTCTTGTAGATCGCGACCAAGTGGCTCGTCGGTGCAACTTGATCAATTTTGAGACACATCAATTGGCATGCCCTAATACGATATAAAAATGTCATTTATTATAGTTTTTTTGTTTAGTATTTTTAAGAGGATAACACTATACTCTTTTTTCCATTGGGTTTTTTAATGAGGTAGTGTGATCATTTGTAATTTATTTTATTTTAGAATAAGGCCCATTAACTCAGTCATGTTGACTTAGAAGAGTTTTGGTTATATTTTAATTAGGGTTTAGAATATTTAGTTTTGTTTTATTAGAATTAGATTTGGTAAGATTAGATAAGGCAATATTATTTAAGATTTATCTTGATTGAATTCGTCCATAGCTACATTTATTTTAGGTAGTCTAGTTAAACATACTTTTAGCTCCTTAAATCTGCCATGATCCTTTTCAATTTCTTGTTTGTATTTTAGAAGACCATACCTATGTACTGTAAATAGGGGGTGGTTTTCAAAATTATTTTTACCTTACACTTTTATCAATCAGATATACAACCTTTTGAGTTCATAGTCTTTGCTTGCAAGCTATTCCATTGTTTCTTAACCCCGAGGGCTAGTTGAGTACCAATAACCTTGTGATCTAATCCTAAGGGCTAGTTAGAGAGCAAGTCGAGATTAGGCATACCCCGAGGGCTAGACACCTAAATTTTGTGTGGCACACTAAGGGTTTGCGAGTTCTCTTATTTTGTCAAAGATCTTAATTCCGCAATCCAAATTCTTCACAAGGGGATCCATATCATGCCCGGTGGGACCAATTAAGCTAGATTTAAGTGTCTTGGTTTATGTCCACTTCTATGAATACTCGAAGGAGTGAAAGGTTGAGGATCAAGGGAACAGATGCTAGTGATGAGATATAGTCCCCATACAGAAGGAGTAAGATGGTTAATCCTACAACTTCCCAAAATGTTGAGTAGGGAACGATGTAGATCTTGATTGGACCAAGCTCGGCGCCTATTAAGGGGTCTCGAGCAAATGTGGCAAGATCCTCAAGGAAGCTGGAGATTAGTTTGGAGCCTGGTGTAGAAGATGGAAACACATGCCCTTTGCAAACGTCATCGGTCGGTTCATGTGAGGAAAGGGATGGGAGTTTCACAGAATTTTATGGTGATTCTTATATTGAGGCTTACAAATAGACTGTTCATGCAAATTGGGATATGTGAGCGGTCAGTTCACAACCAAGCTTGGTGTAGGTAGCCCAGATGTCGGTGGCAACATGTGATCAAATCACTCCTCCTTCTATGCCACATGGGTCACCAAGGGGTATGACATCCTCGATGGTTATGGAAGTACCAGTGAGACCTGCATCTCAGCCAATGTTGCCAATCCCATATCCTGGATATGCTAGGGAGGTTGTTCAGCCACGACCGCAACCCTCATTTTTGGACTCCTAAGGGATGGTTTATTCAATGCCATATTCAAGGCCAGTAGTCTTAACTGAGCCTTTCATTGGTTACAAATTTGGATATGGAACGGTTTCCTCCATATGGATTCAAGGATATAGTGTTCCAGGCCCACAGAAACCCGCATCCAATCAGGGCCCTTATGGTTATTATAGACAGGGATTCAAGCCCCTTATATGGTTTCTCAACCAATGTATCATTTTCCTCACATTAGACCCACCAAGGTCCGTATCGGAATAGATTTTCACTTGGGGGAGAGACTGGAGATGCTTTGAAGAGAGAACTGGACAGGTTGATAGGGCTAATAGGCAGGTTGCAGGATCTCCCTCGTAGCTCGTTGATAACTTCTCTCTGATGGCCACTGGATACTAAACCACCAGAGGGACTCCCTACATATGGTGGCGATTCAAATCCTAGAGATTTTATTCAAACATGACTAAGTTAGATGAACTCTGGAGATTTTGATGAAATATTGACATGCAAGCCCAAGAATGGTTCAATAATTTGCCTAAGGGTTCTTTGCATTCCTAACGAGATTTCAATGGGTCTTGGTGGAGCCTTACAAGACTTGAAGAAGAGTGGCCAACACCAAAAAGGAAATGTTAGCAATCCTCCCCCGATTGCACTAGATGCCCTTGTGCAAAGCAATGATACACAAACAATCGATGACAAACCCAAAAGGAAAAATCCAAAAGGTCCCCCCCCCCAAGTGAACAGTTTAAAAAAGGGAAATAATGATCGAACCCTTCAAGTTCCTAGTATTCCTCAATCAACTCACACCCCCTCAAATCTTTCAGGTGTTCTTATCTTGGATAAGACAGTTCTAGGAGACTTAGTCGAACACCTTGAGGTTCATTTATATCTTTGAAGCCTTATTTCCTCTCTTATCTCTCATCTCTTATCCCTCTATCTTTTATGTATTAGGTGTCCCGGTGGAGCACTTTTAAACCAGCATGCCCAGAAGAAGATGTTCACTAAGACGTTTCCTGAGTTGTACCAAACCAAACAGAAGCCAGGGGAAACTACAGAGGCTTTCTATCACAGATACGTGGATGAAAGTTTCAGAGTGGTAGAAATTACAGAGAATGAAGTGATACAACTTAATAGAAATGCAAGATGTGGAGTAAAACAAGAAGTTATACTAATACTTATACTAGGAGGTTGTTGAGCAATAATTGAAGGTGGAGGAGGCTGCCAAAACAAAGAGAGAAGGCTTACTGGAGAAACATATGAAAGCTAATGATCCTTATGGTATGAAGCCAGCCAAAATAGCTAGGCCAAGCTTTAAAAGGTATACACACATAGGTAGATCTCCAGCGCAAATTTTATGCATACATTGAGGTATGTTTCGAGCACCCCCGCTGATGAGAGATTCGACCAGAGCTATGGCAGCATGGAGAACCTCGAAAAGATATTGTGATCATCAAAAGAATTATGGATATGATATGAATGATTGTAGCCATCTCAAGATGGAGATTGAGAGGTGTGAAGAGAAGGTAGACTTAAAGGTTCAAACCGCCCTTAACTTGAAGAGTGTAGGGAACCCCCAATACCGAGGAATGAATGTCGAAATTGGCAGCCATACACGAGAAATCATAAAATTTGAGGGAAAGCTGATAAGGGACCTCAAGATCAGGTCAGGAAAGACTGCAAGATAGACCACTGGATCGGCTTGCTATGAATCAGGAGAACATAAATGGGGATAACCCAGTAATCCATAGATTTATTAATGTGATTAATGGGATTGTAGGAGGAAAGGTCTTTGAATAAAATTATGAAAGCTGATTCACGTCATGTCCCTGCTGTGGAGCCACAACATAAGAGATTGTGAATATGTGAGACAATAACATTTTTACAGGAAAATGCAATCCAAAATCAAACTCCACATGCCGACCCCATAGTGATCTACGTTGTCATTGGAAAGTCATTGATGAAAAGAGTGTTCATTGATGATGGAAGTAGTGTCGAGGTAATGTTTACAAGCTTCTTTGATCAGTTGGACATAGGTCGCGCCAATTTGAGAAATTTAGCTTCACCATTGTCCGATTTTATGGGTAAAATTTTATTTCCTTTGGGAGAGATCACTTTGTCAGTGCGGATAGTTGCTGGAGAGAGAGGGGTGACGATAGATTGTAATTTTATGGTCATTGATGCATACTTTCCCTAAAATGTGATTCTTGGAAGGTCATGGATGTGCCAAACTTGAGTTGTATGGTCCCCCTATCATTAGATGATGAATTTCCCATGAATAAGGGGATAACTGCCATTCGACAAGACCGGGTTGTAGCTAAAAATAGTAATTTGATGGCAGTGAGAGGGGGCAAGGAAGGCGATAGATTTGGCCTCATTATATGGGGAAGTTGGTCCAGCTGATATTGAACAACTACCCATCCGAGATTTAGGCACCATGGCTTTAGGAAGGTTAATGCCTGAAGGTGTTACAAAGAAATTAAGAATTCTTCTCGATATATATGGTGATGTGTTTTTTTTAACACTTTTGATCTTACTAGAGTGCCTTCGAAGATGGCCGCTCACAAACTAAATATCGATCCCTCGATAAAGCCAGTTACGTAGAAAAGAAGAATATTTTATCCGTAGAGGGCAGAGGCAATCAAGGTAGTGGTCGAGAAGTTACTTAAAGTAGAAGCTATCAAAGAGCTACTTTACCCAGAATGGATGGCTAACCTGGTGATAGTTCCAAAGAAAGATGGAGCTTGGCGAATATGCATTGCTTCACTGACCTGAATAAATGTTGCCCCAAAGATAGCTATCATTTACAACCAATCAACATGTTGGTGGAAGCCATAGCTGGATATCAGATCCTGGCTTTCTTTAATGCTCATAAAGGATATCACCATATATTAATGGCAAGGGAGGATAAGGAGAAGAATTCCTTTATTACTAATGTATGAACGTTTTGTTATAAAAATATTTTGCTTGGGCTTAAGAATGTGGGAGAAAGTTACCAACGGTTGGTGGGTAAGTTATTCAAGGAGAAGATAGGAAAAAGTGTGGAGATATATGTGGATAATGTGATTGTTAAGAGCATAAATCATGATCAATTTTGGATGATTTAAAAGAAACATTCGAGGAGAGAATTTAAAGATGAATCTAGCCAAATGTGTGATTGGAGTAGGAGCTAGAAAATTCCCGAGGTTTATGGTGTCGGAAAGAGGCATTGATGTCAATCCTGAGAAGTTTGATGCCCTGATAAAGATGAGAAGTCCACAGATGTTGAAGGATGTCCAAAAGCTTACTGGATCTTTACCAGCCCTAAATCGGTTCTTATCAAAGAGGGTAGAAAAACACTTGACATTATTTAATGAGCTAAGGAGGGCAAAGAAGTCTGAGTGGACCGAGAAATGAAAGGAGATGTTTAAGAAGCTGAAGGAACACCTTCAAGTCTTGCCAACACACATGAAACCGAAAAGGGCCGACGTGTTGTATCTTTACATTTCTACTTATCCCCTGGCTGTTATTGCGGTGCTGGTGAATGAAACAGAAAGACATCAATATCTAATATATTTTGTGAGTCGGGCTCTGCAAGGACCCGAGATAAGGTACACAGCCCTCGGGAGGCTGATTCTAGCACTGGTTAATGCGGCACGATGGTTACGTCCTTACTTCCTGGGGTATACCATAGTGTTGCTTACTAATCACCCAATCAGGCAGATACTTTTAAATCCACCGACTTCGGGGGGAATGATGAAATGAGCTGTTGAGCTAGGAGAACATGATATCCAGATTTCTCCAGAACACCAATCACGGGACAAGCCCTCATAGAGTTTATAGTGGAGACCACAGAGCTTATCGATTTAGGTGAATATATTTAGGAGAATGAAGTTTGGAGGCTATATGTGGTTGGTTCTTCTCACTTGGGGGGGAAGTGGAACAGGACCCGAGGGCAAGGATTACCGTATGCGTTGCACTTTGCATTCAAAGCCATCGATAATGGTGAGTATGAATCCTTTATTAGAGGATTTTTTTTGGCTTAGGAGCTTAAGGTTGAGAACTTGGAGATATTCAGCAAGTCGCAGATTGTAGTTCAACAAGTTAAGGGGGAATATAAGGCTAGAGAACAAAGTGTGCAGCAATATTAGGAGGTAATGAAGCCTCAGTTAAATGGCTTTCAAACTTACACTCTAACACATGTGTTGAGAGAGGAGAACCATAAAGCAGATTCAATGGGATAGCTTGCTTCATCGGATTTGGGAATTCAATCCCAAACACAGTTACTTATGGAGACCCCGAATGAGCGCAGTTTCTATGAATTGGCGGTGATGGTCCTTGAAGGGGGAGAATCTTGGATGACACGTACTGTTAATTACCTTCGATATGGAATTCTACCAAAGAGGCATTTAAAGCAAGAAAGATAAGGTTGAAAGCTCTGAGGTATGTGTTGCAAGATGGATTTTTGTATCAACGGGGTCATTTTCACGGATTGCTTCAATGTGTCGCTCCTTTTGAAGCTAGCTGTTTGATAAGAGAGGTTCATGAAGATATATGTAGTAGCCATCAGGGGGCTCGATCTATGGCGAGGAGTTTCATCCAAGCAGGATTTTATTGGCCTATGATGTTCAATAATGCTAATAGGTACATTCAAGCCTGCCATCAGTGCAAAAACCATATGCCTTTGATAAGTGGGGTATCAATCTTATAGGACCTTTTCCAGAGGCTCTGGGGTGGTTCAGGTATCTTAGTGTAGCCATTGACTATTTCACAAAATGGTTCGAGGCATAAACATTAACGAATATGAAGGGGAAGTTTGTAATCGCATTCTGTTGGAAGTAGGGGTGTAAACGAACCAAACCAAACCAAGATCGAATAGTGGTGTGTTCAAACTCGAGCTCAAAAAAATTACTATGCTCCAGCTCAAGTTGGAGCTTATTCGAGCCCGTAAAATTTATCTCGATCTAGTGCTTGATTTTTTATGATCTGCTTGAGCTCGGTTTGTACTTGATTGAATTTGAGCTAGAGATTGGCTCGTTGAGCTCGTTACCTTTGAACGAACCAATGCAACCCTCTAATTTATATAAAATTAAAAATTAAAAGTAATATAGTTATATTGTCACAGGCTCGTGAAGCTCGGTGAGCTTACCAAACAAGAATGAAGAAGCTCAAGATCGAGCTCGCCTAATGATTGAGCTAGTTTGAGCTTGGCTCGTGTTTGTTTAGCAAGAGTTCGAATCGAGCTTTTGCTGGAGCTGTTTGTGAGATTTTCATGAATGGATTGGTTTGTTTACACCCCTAGTTGGAAGAATATCATTTGTCGCTTTGGTATTCCACAAACTATAATAACCGATAGTGGGACACAGTTTGCTCATGATCCTTTCAAAAAGTGGTTTGAGGAATACAATTTTCAGCAGAAGGTGACGGTTTTATATCATCCCCAGGTGAACGATCAAGTTGAGGTCACCAATAAAACCATTGTTGATGGCATCCGAGCAAGGCTCGAAGGGGCTGCGGGGAATTGGATATGCAAGTTGTCCAGTGTTTTTTGGGCCTATCAAACGGTTGAATCTTTTTCTACTGGAGAAACACTGTATAGCTTGGTTTATGGTTCTAAGGCTATGATTCCTACAAAAAATAGGCTACTAAGCCCAAGGGTGAAAGCATTTTCTGAAGGAGAAGTTAATAAAGATAATCCCCGTATAAACCTCGACCTGGGGGAAGAAAATCTGGAGTGAGCATCCCTACATGAATCTAAGGTGAAGGAGAATGTTAAGTTTTATCATGACCCAAGGGTTTGAAAACTACAGTTTATCCCAGAAGGTCTTGTTACGAGGAAGATAGAGAAGAGTCAACGTGAACAAAATGAGAAGTTGGTTGCAAACTGGGAAGGACCCTACAAAGTAATTGAAGCATACCCGGAAGGTAGTTACACCCTCAAGGGTATGAACAATGATCGAATCTCAAGATGGTGGAATTTTGTTTATTTGTGAAAATATTATCAACTCTGAAGAGGTCGGCCCTGTGAATCGATGTATGTTTAAACACTGCATCGAGGGTCAGTTTTGCATGATGTATATTGAAACGCTGCTTTAGGGATGAGAATTGTATGATGTATGTTGAAGCATTGCATTGAGAGTGAGAATTTTATGATGTATGTTGAAACACTGCATCGACGATGAGAATTGTATGATGTATGTTAAAATGCTGCATCTAGGAGTAGAATTGTTGGAAGTATGTTGAAACGTTACATCAGGATTCATACGCTATGTGCTACATCCTAATTTAGCTTCATCTCAAGAGTTGCACACCTCGCGCTGCAACTGATTAAATAAAACGTGTATTCCATGTGATGCAATTGAGCTACAGTCATTTACATAGCATGCAAAATGATGTGAATTCCTACTTGGTACGCAAGACGCTGCCAATTATCTTTACAATGTAAGAAGAATGCTGCAAGAGTTTTTAATATCTCGTCAGTCTTTAGACCCAAGCATATCACTCAAAGAGGAAAAAGCGAAATTAGATTAAAACACGTACTTCAAAAATATTTATACATTACATTTTTTTAAAATATACAAAAATATTTCAAAGCCAAAGGCTTTAAGGAACTAAAATGCCAAGCTTCTCCTCTAATCTCTTAACTTCTTCAATTTTGACACCTATTGCCTGTCAAAATTCACAAACTTGTTCTTCCTTGGGATACTTAGAGGATCGAAAGTAACTCGATTACGAGGATGCATTGAACTGGGATCCATTTGGTCACCATCCTCTAAGTCACTAATTTGAGAATCGTCAGTTTTACGAGCTTTACTCCAAGAAGCTTTATTCTTACTCATATTCTTGTGGGATTTTTGAGGTCTCAAAGATCTCTGAGTAGTAGCATTCTTCCTAGTCCCTGAAAAACTGGAAGTATAATTCCTTGAACCCCCGATCTGAGGACAAATTAAAGGGAACTCATTTAGCCATTTTGATATGGCCTGATACACCTACACTTCGTGGATAGTTCCCTTGGTGAACACCTTTTTCCTTTTGACCCAATTTTCCGATGCTCTAAGTAGAAAACCAGGAATGTCAGTAATAAGTTTAGGGTGGAGAACACCATGATACATCACATAGGCTCGATGACTCTCAACATAGACTTTGAGGGTGGAGTTCAACCCCTTATTTTCTTCTTTGAGTCGAGAGTTCTCAATAGCTAATGACTCAACTAGTGTGGCATTTTTATCTAGGGCTTTGGTCTTTTTAGCTAAGACTTCAAACAATCTACTATTCTCGTTAAGAACCATTTCATAATACCTTACCACCTCACCAACTTCAACCTTGAATTATAGGCTTCAGTTCGGCTGCTATTGAGTTTGGTCTGGCATATTAGCAGCCTCTTAGTATCTGCAATACATTGAGATAGGGATCCAAATTGAAACATTATATCATGAATAGTGTCTTAATAACTCTTCTCAGCAAGATCGTATATATAAAATAATTCGAGGAGTACGACCCCATTATACTTCCTCTCCTCAAAATCTCTTAAAAGATTTTGTATCGCAGGATGATTGCTACTTTGCTAAAAATTTAGCTCCACATTCTTTTCATAAAGATCTTTTTTTTGCATCGAAGAATGACTTCTATCGCGCCAGTTATCTAATTTTGTATTGCACTTGGCTAAGTCCAACATTATCCACATCATGTCCTTCTAGAATTATCCGAGTCTTCTTTGGTTTTAAAGAGCTCTTGACAAGCATTTTTCAACTCATTCTGCAGTACATTACACTACAAAGACCGGAAGATAGAATTTTTTCATTAAAAAAAAGAGAGAGAAAGAGGTGAAAGCAAATCTTCATAAATAATAAAAGTACATGAGGAGGTCCCGATAGCAAACTTTACATTCTAACCTACCCTAGAATCGCCTCCCACAATAGTGGTCTTATTCAACTCGTCCTTAGCCACCCGGTGCTCATTCACCCCAGCTATCTCTTTGGGAATCATGGTCTCGAGAGAAAGAGCACGAATCTCTTTAGCAGTATAAAACCACTTCGAATATTTTAAGATGTCCATAAGAGCAAGTTTGAGACATCCATCCTTGATAGCTTCTTCCCATTTCTTGTCTAAAATATCACTGGTCTCAGGCTTAAGGAAAGACCTTAGATATTCAATCTTCTCAGCTGGAAGAAGATCAGAGAGTAGGTAAGAGCTCATTCTCAATCAAGGAATGACAGCTGATGCCTTGTGCATATTGAAGAAGATCAAAGAACAAGTTGTAAAATCCCGAGTCTTCATCAATTTATCCTTGAAAGCTTTGAGTAAAGAAGCCCGAGCCTCAAGACCTTGAGTCTTCTCCAATCTTGTTCTCAACTTTGAAGACCTCATTAATCTATTTAGCTTCTTTCAGCTCTTTCATTAAACGGATTAGCTTATCATCTTTCTCCTGAGCCTTTTTGAGCTTCTCATTCGCTTGAATTAGCTAGGAGCCCTATTTTGGACCTCCTTGCAAAGGCTCGAGCTCTCCTTGTTTGGCACTCAGCCCTGCCAAAAAAAAGGATAGAGACTGGGACACCTAATACATAAAAAAGAGAGGGATAATAGATGAGAGATGAGATATAAGAGAGGAAATAAGGCTTTGAAGATATAAACAAACCTTAGGGTCCTCGACTAAGTCTCCTAGAATTATCTTATCCAAGACAAGAGAACCTGAAGGATTCGAGGGGGTGTGAGTTGATTGAGGAATACAAGGATCTTGAAGGGTTCAATCATTCTTTCCCTTTTTAAACAGTTCATTGGGGAAGGACCTTCTGGATTTTTCCTTTTGGATCTATCATAGATGGATTATGCATCATTGCTCTACACGAGGGCATCGGTGCAACTAGGGGGGGATCTCTAACATTTCCTTTTTGGCATTGGCCACCCTTCTTCAAGTCTTATAAGGCTCCACCAAGACCCAGTGAAAAGTGAAAGAATAAAGGGTCAGAAACATAAAGAGAAAAAAGATATGAAGAAAAACATTCTATACCTAAGACATCTTTCAAAGGGTCAATTATTCAAGAATAAGCCAGATGAAAGGGTTTTCCATCCAATGAGCTTCTTAGGCCATGAGGTATCTCTCTCCTCGACAACTCTTTTTTGCTTTTTGCCTCCTTTTGAGCTACCTTTAGTAGCCAAACGTTGCAATATTTCTAATTTGCGCTCAAATTTTTGGTAGACGAATCTATGGTAAATTTCAAGCGACCAAATAAACCGCCTATTAAAGGCTTATTGTGAAAATTTTTGTAATCAATGGACATGGATAGAAAGTGGTTCTTGGCATCCTCGAGGTCCCTTGGGCAAATATACTTCTTTCCCTCCGAGGACTCGACTACCACGTCTTGATTCCACTTGGGGACTCGACTACCTCTGCAGTCGAAGGTGAACCCTTTATCTTTCCACCCTGATAAATTAGAAGTGATAATAGTGTTTTTCTTGTTCTCTCTATACATCACACTACACAATGAGCGAAGCAACCAATAGTTAGGCTTAATTATGAGCTCGCTGAATCTTGTCATGAACATCATAATGATCACTATCATGTTGGGATGAATCTGCACGGGGTTAACTGAAAACTCTTTAAGCATCTTCGAGAACATAGATGGAAAGGAAAAGCAAAGCCCAGATCGAAGGTGCTTAAGATAAATAGCAGTTCTCCCAGCTGGTGAATTCTGGGGAGACTCTCCTGCTTCTAAGGGAAGCAAGTTGACGTCTAGAGGGATGATTTTGCCAGAGGAAATTGTGAACAAATGTTTCAAGATCGGATCTTTATCCCCCATCGAGGTCTTGAGCCTTCGAAGACATACTCTCATTGTCAGTGAGCTCGTCTTCATTGACAGGGGGCTCGACCTCAGTTTCCCTGAGGGTCTCGTCTCTCTCGTTCAAGGAAGCATCATCTTCCTCCTCCACAAGGGAAAATTTACCCTGAGGGTGGCGCTTCTAGACCCATTTTCTCTTCCAAAAAAAAGGGTCTCAAAAAAGCTTCGTCTTCATTTGCAAGGGGTTGAAGCTCTATACCCCCTGGTATAGGGGAGATCCTTAATGGACCTTTTTCCTTTCCAGCAGCCCAAATAGGAAGAATTTTCCCTGGAGGCATGTCGGAAATTACGAACCCATCTAGATTGAAGGCTACATGACCAATCTCATTATATTCTACCACAACGGTTCTATCATAATTCTCTACCTCTTCTAAAACTTGGTTTGGTTCCCTTATTTTTGATGATCTAATTGAACCCGATGACTGATCTTTCCTCTCCTCTAGGTGAAGCTCGTCGGAAAACTCCCTCACATTAGAAATTTTACTTGGGACATATGGGTAGGAAAGTAAGAAAAAGAAGGGAGAAGATACTTACCTGTAAAGAAGAAGAGATGTAATGGCGAAAACAATTGAGAGAGATTTGAGAATAAATTATCTCTTCCTCAAATAAATCTGCAGAAAAAGTGAAGGGAGGTCGAACGAATGAGCAATTATGAAGGCTGAAACAGCGGCTACATAATGATTATCTTGAAAAAATAAAACGTTGAACGCTAAAATAGCATGAGAATCTTTTCATATCTTCCATAAAAAAACCGTCAGTCCCGCGCCTTTGCCCACAAATGACCAAAACGTGCATCCTTATAATATCTGAAAAAGAAAAAATGAGAAAACCAAACATCACCTCGAGGGCTGAATACAATCCTACGACCAGATGATCTCGAGATATCATATCGAGGCTCGATCCTATAGCTGATGAACCTCGAGATACCTTATCAAGGTACCCTTAACTATTTTGAATGTTTCTAAACCTCGAGGAGATCTTTAATTTTTGGATGGCTTTTGATGATGGTTAAATCTGATAAGCCTAAATAAGTTATTGGGCCTACCTTAGCCCAACAATCTTAGGAGAAACAGTTAGCATTATGACCTTTTTTTATTGGCATTTAATGTGTCATGTAGAAGTTAAGTTATACACAAATACTGCTAGGGTTACTTAGGTATACATACAAGGTATTTTTACATTTTAGTATTCATTCACTCTTATATAGTATTCATACGGTTGATTGACTTAGGCAGCGACGAATTTTTCCGTAAAACTTCCCGAGACTTGTTTCTTACAAATCACGACCAAGAGACTCGTCATTGCAACTTGATCTATTTCGAGATGCATCAATATAAAAACAATCACCATTAATCCATATAGTTATGCATTGTTATATCTAATGTTTAGTGCTCAATGTGAAGCGAGCGCTGGAATTGTTCAGCCAGCAGGGCAGATTCACCATGGCGAGGACGCGAAGGAAAAAGCTTGAAACACGTCTGAGCAGTGTGGCCGGGCTTGTCACAATAACGACAAGTGATATCATTGCGACCATAACTAGGACCGCCAGAGCCACCAGAGGAAGAAGGACGTCCACTGCCGCGATCCCGGCAGCCAGAGCGGCCATTCCGACCGGCGCGTGAGGCCCACACATGGGTGCGTGGCTCCACACGCCACCACCACTCCTTCCAAATTTTGCCTCTGCCAGAAAGGCAACAGAGGCTGCACCAGTACCCCCAAAAATCTGTAAATTCTTCAAAAAAAGCCTCTTGATTCTCCGCCTCAGCAACAACATCAACATATTGCGGAGTCGGAGAACGAGACAACAACGGGGCACTAAAATCTCTATAATCAGCCCCAAGAGCATGCAAAAACCATAACACCATATCATCATTCGTAGCAGGAGCATCAATGGCAGCAAGTTTATCAAATAAAACCTTAAACTGGAGATGTAAATCATGCACAGAACCAGTTTTGCGAAGATTCATTATTTGCACACACAAGCTTAACACAGAAGACTTACTACGATTCTGAAAAACAGTAGCAAGAGTCTCCCAAATCTGAGCAGCAGTCTCACATGCAGAGATTTCAGACATTACCTCAACAGAGACCGAAGAGAGAAGGAGACAACACAACTTCTCGTCATCAGCGATCCATTGATCATAGGAAGCTTTTAACTTGTCATAATCCTCACGCTTAGGGGTAGAACCCGAGGCAGAGGTGGCCGTGAGGAATGTGGGCGGCGTCGGCAATGGAGGGCACGGAGTGGAACCATCAAGATGCCCCAACAACTATTGAGATCGAAAGAGAAGCTGCACCTGCTTCCTCCACATCATGTAATTGGAGGAATCAAGCTTTATCGTCAACAGATGAATCATATTGCTATAAGAAAGTTTGTCTTCTGCCATGATCGAAAAAAGAGAGAAATAAAAAAAATCGGAGGGAGGGAGAGAGACGCAAGGCGTCAGTTAAGGAAGAGAGAAAGCCAAAAGGCACTGGCTGATACCATGTGAATGAGAGAAACTTCCATCATCATGAGGTATGAGTTTATTAGCCATTTATAGGCAATACAATGTTGAATTAATACAAACTTAAAGCTCATTACTCACCCACTACTCAACTCCCATACATTACTCACCCACTACTCAACTTCCATACTCAAGAACCCAGACCACACTTTTCCACTCTTTCATCATTACTTTCTCGGACACGTCGAGCTTGTTATAAGGAAAGCAGCTTCCTAATAAATCGGCCACTCAAACTTGTTATAGAGACCTTCCTAGAGCCAACAAATAGTGCCAATGGTTCCAACTTGCACATTGTCTAGAAAAAGACAGCCAGTATTATTATTTTTTTTTTGGAAAAGGTGATTGCTAAAGGCTATTTTCCCTTTATTCCACCTCCATCCTCCTACTACCTCCTTTCTCATATCGAGCCCTTTTCTTTTCTCTTTTCTACTATATGAAAGTTGATCTTTCTTTTCAGATTTTCACTCTTCAAATTTGAAATCTATTTATGTTAAATAATACTTACTGTATGTGTTAATTTAGTATGAGTGCACATGTGCACGTGCACCTGAAGAAAGTTATAGAACTAGTAATTGGCACAAAACTTGTAAAGATATGAATGGAAGGGAAGGGTTACGATATAATGTAAAACTCATACATTATTGTATTTGTGTGTATTGATATATATTTATATTTTTATGTATATACATATATATATATGTATATGTATATGCAAAAATATATGTATTGGCAAAAATACATATATTTGATTAATAGATTAGTTAATGCAAAAATATTTTCAAAATTTGATTTAAGATCAGGATATTGGCAAATTCAGATAAATAAAAAAAAGATAAATATAAAACGGCATTCGTAGTCCCATTTGGCCAATATGAATGGAATGCCATGTCATTTGGATTAAAAAATACACTATCTGAATTCCAGAAAATAATGAATGACATATTTACTCTTTACTCATCATTTGTAATTGTATATATTGATGACACATTAGTTTATTCTAATACAATTGATAGTCATTTCAAACACTTATATATTTTACTAACAGTTATAAAAAGAAATTGGTTGGTCATATCCGAACCTAAAATGAAACTATTCCAGACTAAAGTTAGATTCTTAGGATTTGATATACATTTAGGACAAATTAAACCCATTCAAAGAAATATAAGAATTACTAAACCTTCAACAATAGAAGAACATAATGAAGGTTCAGTAATTCTTATATTTGTTTGAATGGGTTTAATTTTTCCTAAATGTATATCAAATCCTAAGAATCTAACTTTAGTCTGGAATAGTTTCATTTTAGGTTCGGATATGACCAAACTATTTCTTTTTATAACTGTTAGTAAAATATATAAGTGTTTGAAATGACTATCAATTGTATTAGAATAAACTAATATGTCATCAATATATACAATTACAAATGATGAGTAAAGAGTAAATATGTCATTCATTATTTTCTGGAATTCAGATGGTGTATTTTTTAATCCAAATGACATGACATTCCATTCATATTGCCCAAATGGGACTACAAATGCCGTTTTATATTTATCTTTTTCATCTATCTGAATTTGCCAATATCTTTATTTTAAATCAAATTTTGAAAATTCTTTTGCATTAACTAATCTATTAATCAAATCTCTCTTGTTTGAATAAGATATCTAATCCATTGTAAAACTTTATTTAATGGTTCTATTACTAATCTAGGAACTCCTCTTTCCTTTTCTGCATTTTTATTTACATAAAATGGTGAGCAACTTCATGGATATTTGCTCTTTCTTATTAATCCTTTCTCTAAATGACTTTGAATTTCTTGTTTACATAATTCTATTAATTCTGCATTCATTTGAATAGGTCTAGCCTTAGTGGGAGTATTTTGCTCATTAAATTCTTTTTCATAAGTCAATGAAACTATATGTTTTTTCCTATCCCAAAAGGCATTGGTATGGTTTGAACATTTTTTATTTTGAAAATCATGTTCTAATATTTTAATTTTTTTTCTTTTATCACTTTATTGTCTAATTGTTCTTCTATTTTTAAATAACTTAATTCTTCTTTTAAAAATAGAATGTCTTTCTGTTTTCTATTTAAGACACATATTTTCTTATATATGGAATTAGTTTGTAATAGATTTATTCAATCTGGCTAGGAGGACTAATAAAAGAAAATAATAATTTTTTTCCTAATATTTCTGTACTAATTCCTTCTTGAGTCTTTTTAAAAGGGGTTATTTGATATAGAAATGGATTTCCTAATACTGCATCATAGAATACATTTTCTAATATTAAAAATGAATGTTTAATACAATAATCATTATTACATATAAATCCATTGGATATTTTTTTTAATAATCATTAGAGTACCATTTGCTGCTGATAATTGTTCATTGGTTTTTTCTAAATATTTACTTGGAATAATTCCTGATCTAATACAGGATTGATCTGCTTCACTATCAATTAATGCTACTATGGTTGTACTAAATTTTTGGACACCTATTGTAACTAATGAATACCATTTTTCCATATTAATTTTATTAATAACATGAAAGAACTGCTGATCAGATGGGTTTTAAGTTGATATTGGAATGTAAGAGCTACTAGGTTTATCTAATGTTTCAATTTTTAATTATAATTCAAAATCTTTTTCTTTTAAAGTATTTAAATCATTTTTGATAAAACTAATTTCTGATTTTAATAAATTAATTTCTTTTCTTAAATCTTGAGAAGTTGTTGGATTTATTACTGGTTTCTTTTTTTCTAATTCTGAATATTTTTAATTTTTTTTCTTAAACTGAAAGCTTCTGTTGTTCCGGATTTATTTTCTTCCAATACTAAAATTTTCAATCTGTGTATATATTCTGTTTTATCTTCAGAGTTTCCTATTTTATCTATCATATCTAATAACTCTTTTGTTTTATTATTTGTATTATTTAACATATTAATGGTGGGAATGTTACATTGGCATATATCTTCATTATCACTTGAAGATTCTGAACTTAATTCATAATCTAATTTTTCAGTGTCTGAATTATCAATTAATATGGATAATAATTTATTTCTTAATTCTTGGTCTTCCGTAAATAAAGCATTAATTTTCTTTTCTGTTTTATAGTAATTTGCAGTATGGCCAAATTTTTTACATGTAAAACATTGGATATTTTGAAACTTATTTTGTTTTTCACAGAATTTTTTATGCTCGGGATTTTTCTTTTTATAATTGTTTTCATAATTATATTTATTTCTTTTATTGTAATATTTAGGCTTGCTAAATCTAGGATTCCTTGAATGTTTGTCCTGAGAAGAGGGGGGTTTAATTCCTGTTATACCAAATTGTTGACAAAATGAACCCATCTCCTTTCTTTCTAATCCATACTTATGTTGAATTTTAAAATCTTGACATAAAATCAAGGCTTCTTTCTTGATAAAAGAAAATATCTGACCAAAAGTTAGTGTATTATAATCTATCATATCTGTATTTAATGCCTTTTGTAAATTTGTTATTATTCTTTGAGAGAATAACGTAGGTAATCCTCTAATAAATTTTTCTTTCCAAAATGGAGAGTTTGAATATGTTCTTCTGTAAACTTGTGTTAAAAATATATATCTTTATACCATTTAAAATCAGTTAATGTTGGACACCTTAAATTGGTTAAACTTATTTTTTAACTTTCTAGTGCTTCTTCTGGATTTCCTACAAAATACATTGATATGACATATAACAAGAATGCAAATCCATCTGGAATCATTACAAAATTTACTTCATTTCCTTCTTCTTAAGCTTCTTCAGTCTCATGGTGCATAATAGCCTGTTTATCCGTTAAGGTAAGATGATTGTCCCACCAACCTTTTAATTGACCAGTAAATCCTGTTACCAATAACATTACTATGTTTGGTTCCAGAGTATTTAAATTTGCTTTATAGGCCATTCTGGCCATGCCCATTTCTTGTAATATATTTAATATTTGATATTCTGATAATCCATTTATATTCCATTGATATATGGATGAACCATCATAACTATTAATGTTGGATTTCTTTCTTCATATTGAATATCTGGAGGAGTAGGTCTAGGATAATAAACTTTTGTATTATGGTTTCTCCAATTGTTGTGATATTTATGAGTTTTAAATTTATTAATTTGCATCTCAGGTTTATCATTTAATTGTCCTTGAAATTGTTGTTCTATTAAACCAATTTGTTTTTCAAAATGATCTTTTGACTCTTCTTCCGATATTTCAGAAGAGGAATCATCTGAACTTCCTAATACTTGTGGATTTACTTGGGATATAGCTCCTATTTGTTTAGAAGTACTAGCCTTATCTGTTTGTTTTAGTGATAATGATTATTCCATTTGTTTTGAAAAAGGAGATACTTGAAAATGAGGTTTAGAAAGTTTAGTTTGAAATGTCTCTGGCTTGTTATCTAATTTAGTAGAAATAAAATCAACTTAATTTGCTATAGTATGTAATATTTTGTTTGAATAATTATTTTGTTGATAAACTTTTTTAAGATCTCCTAAGTATATAGATTCTGTATCTGCTCCTTCTCTTCCTAATTTTAGAGGGGATGTTATTACTGTAATATTGTCAGTGATAATATCTAATGATTTAAATGGTGGATGTATAGAACTAACTACTGTATTATTTTGTAGTTTCCATTTTTTGTTTAAAATTAACTGGACATTTATTACTGGAATTTCTATAAATTTATCTTTTCTTATTATTTGTTCTTTTTTCAAATAATATTCTAACCACATGAAAATTTTCATTTGTTTAATTTTCTTTTCCGATAATTCCTTGTAAATTTCTTGTTTTAATTGTTCTTTAGTTACCTTACTAAGTTTTTCAAACCAAGATCTATTTGTAATATTTTCTGTACTATAATAATCATTGTTTAAATATACCTTATCTATTTCAAACTCTTCTATACTATTCATCATATTGATCTCAGATTGCCATATTTGACTAGGTGTTGGAGAACCTATTGAAGAACTAGTATCTAGAATGATTTCTGGCAATGGAGTAGAATATCTTACCCTTGTATCGTTAAAGTGTGTTGGGATATCCGATGTTGAATATCTATGTGTTCTATAACTATCTGTATTTGAATATCTAGACGATTAGCCTTGAGAAAACCTACCAAACATTGATTTGTTAAATTTAATTAATACTTTGCCATCATTCTGTTCTTCTATTGTTAAAGGTTCACTAATTCTTATATTTCTTTGGATTCCTAATGGTCTTTCTGCTAATATTTCTTCAGGAATAGTGATTTCATTCCATTTTTGTAATTTAGGTGTTTCTATTTGGATATTATCTGAATTTGTTGTCACGTATACCGATTCTTCTTTTTCTATTGGATTTAATTTTAATGTTGATGGAATCATTGATTGCATTAGTTTAAAATATACTCAGTAAATTAATACAAAGTGTTATGTATCATTAACTATTCTATCTTGTTTTAATTGAATATCTAATTTTAAAGAATCCATTATGTGTGGATCTGTTAAGCTAACTGAATAGTTTGGAATACAATCAAATCTTATTGTACCATTACATATATTAGTTTGTACCATTGCTAATATAGAATCTTTATATCTTATTAATCTATCATCCCTAAGTGCCATGAATATAGGAGTATCTGTTCCTAATCTGACTAATGAATGTAATGCAATTTGAACTAGATCAAAATGCAAGAACCTATAGTCTTGTTCTCTATATTTTTGAATAGTCCTAGATGATAATAATTGAATTGATTGTACTTCCTGATTCATTGGCAATATTTCCTCATGAATTTTAATAGAGTATGATTTATTGAATTCTAATATACCATATTGATAAATTGATTTAATAGTTTTATTTGGTAAAATTTGTTGGATTTCATGACTCTGTAAAATATTTGATGATTTAGATCCTGGACTTGTAGTACTTGAGCTACCGAATAAAAACCTTTTTATCCTTTCTGTCATATTAAATTATTATTAATTGTTCAGTTTATTGTTGTATTAATCACGTGTATCTCAATGGACCACACATATACCTTACGTGGACCACCTCTCCTTAGGCTAACCAATCGATTTACAAGCTCCGGGTGTTAAACCAACGCTAAGAGTATACAAGTAAATACAAACACTAAACTTCTCAATTGATAATAATTTAATATTTAAGTGGGGATTAGAAGACAATTAAACCAGGCTCCGATACCAAATGAAAAGTAGGACATTAAATAATAAACAGGATAGTAAATATATAAGATAAAACACAGTAATAAAAAAAATAAAAATAAAAATAATAAAAACAGTATGGAATAAACTTCGTGCTATTGAATGGTAATTAAAAGGGGCTTACAAGGCTTGGAACTCAAGTATGAACGTTTGGAATATACATATATACATACATAGTAAGTACAAAGGGTATACAAGACCTAAACAAATATGAAACATGATATACAGAAAACCAATCAGAAAGGGTATTAATTCTAATTGATTTACATCTCTTTACCCCCCCCCCAAGTGAAGCGTAGGACTGGTCCTAATGCAAAGCATGGAACGTAAAAACTCAAACTGAGGACGGGGTAGACCCTTCGTAAATATGTCAGCAAGCTACAAGTCCGTAGAAACATGAGCAATCTTGAGTTTTCCAGAAGGCACCATTCCACGCACAAAATGATAGTCAATATCAATGTGCTTAGCTCTCTTATAAGAAACAAGATTCAGAGCCAGAAAGAGAGCACTATTATTATCACACAGCAAGATGAGCGGGGCACGCGACGTCACACGTAAGTCCCAAAGACGATTCATCAACCAAGCTAACTCTGCAGCAGTATTTGCCATAGTACGATACTCTAATTCCGAACTAGAATGAGAAACTGTAGGCTACTTCTTAGCACTCTAGGAAACCAGGTTTCCACCAAGGAAACTGGCATAACCATATGTAGACCTACAAATCTCTATACAACGAGCTCAATCAGCATCAGAGTAACCCAAAACTAGTAAAGCAGAGGAGTTTGCATGAAACTGAAGACCATAGTGGAGGGTACCACGAACATAGCGCAAAATCCAAGTGACAGCCTGGTAATGGTCATCAGTAGGAGCCTGCATATACTGACTGGCCGTATTCACAACATAGGACAAATCGGGACGTGTGATTGACAGATACTGTAGCGCACCAAGCAAAGAATGATAAAGTGTGGGGTTTCCGAACGGCTTACCGGAAGAGCTTGATAGTTTCAAAAAAGCCAAAAATGGAATAGCAACATGTGCATAGTCTTGCATGCCAGCTCGCAGTAAAATGTCCCTGCATATCTGGCTTAACCAAGGATAAGCCTTCGGAAGTACGAACAACCTCCAATCCCAAAAAATACTGCAGAGTGCCAAGATTGGTAATCTTAAACTCCTAATTAACCCGATTAATAAACTTACGAATAAGGTGACCATCATTCCCAGTAAGAATAATGTCACCAACATAAACCAATAAATAGAGTAAATAGGCAACCCTGTGAGAAAACAATTAAGGAGGTATCTGAAGAGCAACATACAAACAGGCCAATAAAGAAAAGAACTACAATGCTGAAACCAAGCGCGTGGATCTTGCTTCAAACCATAAATGGCCTTGCGTAGACGACAAACATAACCATGATGCATAGTGTCTCTGTATCCAACAGGCTGCTCCATGTAAACCTAAGACTCTAGAATGCCATTTAAAAAAGCATTCTTTACATCAAGCTGTCGTAACGCCCAATTGCGAAGAACATCAATGGATAAAATAGTACAAACAGTAGAGGCCTTTACCACTGGACTAAAAGTATAATCATAATCAAAACCAGGCAATTGCAAAAAAACCATGAGCAACTAACATAGCATTTATGTCGGTCAAGAGAGCCATCAGATTTATACTTCAATCGGTAAACCCATTTTGAACCAATAATGTTTGCATGGGAAGGAAGAGGAACTACCTCTCATGTCTGTTGAGTGCACAAAGCATCCATCTCCGAGTCCATAGCAGCAATCCATTCAGGATCCTTGACAGCCGAGCGATGACTCTGAGTCGCAGTCTTAGAAAATAAAGCACTCAGTAAACCAGAAATATCATATTCAAAAAAATTATGTACCATAGAGAACCAGTGCGCATGCGAGTAGCCATCAGATGCCGAGAGGAGGGACCCACAACCAGTGAAGGCACAGATCCAGAGGATGGTATAGAGGCCGAAGCGGAAGGCATGAAACCCAAGGCAGTCGGCGCGGTCCAGCAACGACGGTGATGACGACACTAGAGAAGTAGGGGCCGCCGGTGAATTTGGTGAAGACGCCGGCGACTGTAGAGGCGGTGCATGGTGTACACGCGTGGCCGAGGTGGCCGACGTGTGAGTCATTATCGGCGTTGGCTGTGCTGGTGGTGCTGGTTGGTGTCGGACACAATGTTGGTCACCCTGTTTGAAATAAGTGCTGAAGAACCCTGAGCTTTCGGTATTGTTGGAAAATTTGAAGTTTCCAAAATATTAGGTGCTTGTGCTGTAGAAGATGGCTCAAACACTTCTTATGGAACCGACGAAGGCTCCAAAAAAAAAAGAAACATCCAGTGATGAAGAATCTATAACAGTGCCAGTACGGGTAGCTGGAAAAAATAACTCATCAAACTGAGCATGACGAGTGATAAACTCCTTCTTTGTAAGATGAACAAGACACTGATAAACCTTGTACTGAGAATTGTATCCCAAAAATATACAAGACATACTCTGAGGGGACAGTTTATGCGCATCATAGGGCCTCAAATAAAGAAAAGTTTTGACAACCAAAAGGATGAAAATTGGAGTAGTCAGGTGTAGTGCCAAAAATAACAAAGAGTGGAGACTGGCCAGATAAAACTAGAGTAGGAAGTCTGTTGATGATGTAGACCATTGTAGAGAAAACATCATACCAAAATGAATTATAAAGGCCAGAATGAAATCGACAAACCTGTCTCAATGATTCCTCTCTATACGACCATTTTGCTAATGAGTGTAAAGACAGTAAAGTTGATGATGAATGCCCTTAGATGCAAAATGAGTCCGCATGCGATGATTTACAAACTCGGTTCCACCATCACTCTGAAATACCTTGATGGTGGTAGAGAACTTATTCTCAACAAGAGCTTCAAATTGCACGTATGCCTCCACAAAATCAGACTTTCGTCATAGAGGAAATAAGCAAGTAAACCAAGAGAAATCATAATAAAAATGACACAATAAAGGTACTCAGTGCGAGAGACAACGGGTGAGGGTCCCTAGAGGTCACAATGAACTAAATCAAGTATGTGTGGTGCGCGTTCTAAATTATCCTTAAAAGAAAGACACTTGCATTTAGTCATCTCACAAGCGGGGCATAAATGAGCTTAGGCAGCAAACTGGTAACTAACAAATATCCAGACTTGCTCAAAGACAAAATGATGTTGTGAGGCACATGACCCAATCTACTGTGTCAAAGTTCAAACGATGCTTTAGAAGCACTTGATGCAACAAAAACAGATAAAGCAGCACCACCTTGATCGAAAACATATAAGTCACTATCACAATGACCTTTGCCAATCTAGTAAACTTCTTTGAAATAGTGAAAAAATAATCATCAAAACAAATAACATTCATATCCCGAGTCAACTTGCTAATAGACAGCAAATTTTTACTAATTTGTGGAACCACCAAAACATCAGACAAAGAGAATGAATCAGAGACTCGAGAATGACCAACATGGGTAACGTTAAGAGCAGAACCATTACCAACAATAACACGATTGGTACCAGAATAAGGAGTCACGCGATCAAGGACGGACTGAGAAGAGGTCATGTGGTTGGTTGTGCAAGAATCAGCTATCCAGCGAGCACGCGGTAAAGAGCCAGGAGAAGGAGTCTGAGAGACCAAGTGAGGACACGTGAAAGCAAAATGACCAAATTTCTTACACCATTGATACTGCAGCTAGTACCATTCACCTTACAATTTAGAGTAAGAAGAAGAAACATGACCCAGAACATAGCACCATTGGCACTGTGGTTGATCAAAACAATCCATGATACCAATTTTTAAAATTATTTTTAATACATACCCGTGCTGATTAGGAATGCTTACAAGGAGCTGACTGGGCACAATCTACGCTGACTGGACAGTGTGTAGGCACTGACTTGGCAGTGAAAATTGAGCAAGATGCAGGATGCAAGTGGCTCGCGAGATACCGTCAAAGTGACGATACATGGACGACTCGCGAAATGAACTCGCTGGAGAAGCCACATCTGGAAAATGAGCGCGCCAGGAATCACGAGCGCGTGGCAACACGCTCCAGGTAAGGTGTGCTGCATTTGGCGTGTGAATTTGACGCACTTCTTCTTCAAAGAACGACGTCGAAAAGCTGAAAAACGGCGCCGGGAAACGGAATGGAAAGGAGCGGCTGAACCTCATAAATACTGAAGAGCCTTCGAAGAAAACCTGTCAGAGAAGCGGAGATGCCGGAAAAAAGGAGGTAAAAAAACACCTTTTGCTGAGAATAAAGACGCAGGAAATAATGGAGATTGCCGGACGTATCTCGTTGGAGAAAAGTGTGAGCTGAGCAGGCGGCAGCGTGAGCAGATCGAAAAACTGAAGAAGGTGGCCGGCATATACCGGACGATAGCGGAAGACGGCGGCAGTGGGCGGTAGCCGATCGGAAAAGAGGCAATTTTTTTTATCGGGATAAACGAATAAATATAAGCTAGGAAATTTAGAGAGAATGGACTGATACTATGATAAAACTCAAAACTCACACTTTGTGGCTATATGTATTGATATATAGTGAGTACAAAGAGTACAAGACCTGAACAAATATAGAACATGATATACACAAAATTAATTTAAAAGGATATTCATTTATTGTTCTGCTTCTAATTGATTTACATCTCTATTAGATTCTATAGAAACCCTTATTTGTACACCAATTTTTACACAAAATATCAACCATCCATCTAACATAATCCAACCACCCTTATTATTTTACTAAAATTAGAATTGAAGAATGAGTGAGATCATGCTAGATGGATCATTAGATTTGATGTATAAATTGATGGATAAATAAGGGTGTTCATAGATCTCTTCCCTTGAATCTCTTCCCTTGAAGGAAAACTCAAATCCTAAGTAATGAATATCAATATGTTAATTACATTACTTGAATCTTGGGATTGTGAAATGTATTATGTTCACAAATTGGGTCCTTAAAAGCCCACCGCTTCTGAAATTTTAGATTAGAATCGTAATTAAATATTTAGTGTCTATGTGTAAATGAATTAATCGTATAACATCATCCGTTGTAATTATACATAATATTATATTGAGTTTAATAGAAAAGAAACTTTAGATTAGAATGGTAATACGTATTAAAACAATTGTATGAAAATCGTCCACTAAACTCATCTCCAAGCCGCAACCCTTCTTCTTCAAGTTTTTTCTAATCTTCCCCCTAGGGGAGATGAGGGATAATAGTTTATTTTAATTCATATTTTTGTTATTGAATATGTGTGAGATTTATCTCCACAGATGAGTTTTGTTCTTCGACCTGATCGATTAGCTCGTTGTATTCATGATGATAACTCGATTTAATTGTCTATGTTGATGTATTGTTCTCGATTTACTTGTACAGGTCATGTGTATGCAATTTTGTTTGTGTTTTGATTTTTGGGTTTTCATAAATTTGGGTTCGTCAGATTTGTGTGTTTTCAGGCTGTTTACAGTTTGGACAACATAGATCGTGATTAGATCAACTGGTATTACAGTTGTAGAAAATCCCTGTTTGGTGCAGTGATATTGTTGCGTGATACGCTCCTCTTTGCCAAGTGGTCATATTTTTCGCAGGAAGCAAGTTAATATCCCAAAGGGCGATGTTACAGTTTTTTATTGGATCTCTAATCTTTAATAGTACAGACGATTAGTCTGGTCGACATGTAATTTAGATATCCTTGTAATATGTTAGTTATTGCTAGAAGGTAGTTAGATTGGATGTCAATTCCACTCATTGTAATCGCTGATGGACATTTTTTCCATCATCTCGGAATGATTTTTTTTTTTAAAGGATGGTAATAATTATTTGAAATTTTCGTTTTCATATTTCTATACTATACTAGAAATATCTATATCTACTTATATAGACGTGTTAAATTCGTAACTCACTAATTTTTAATTCAATTACGATATAATTTTGACAGGTAATAAACTCTCTTTTTCATATTATTTCGTGTCAATTTGTGATCGAATATTTTATTTTATTCTGCTTAGAAGGTTTGGAGGGGAAAAAACAAGGAGTTAGTGAAGCCTAATCGTAACCATATTTCACACTTTTTTGCATCACTAGTGCCGCTTACACCTCTTTTTTAAGCATACTTTTCCCATCCCTTTCCTGAGAACGCAGCTCATTCCAATCTCCTCTCTCTACGCCATCCATCTACTTTCATTTCCTCTGTTTCACAAAACACAAACAGTTTAATAATTTCCGTTTCTCCAAGACATGGAACCAACTCTCCAAAAACTACTCTCAACCCTAGTGTTTCTCTTCACAATTCTTCACTTTCAGAGCAGTTCATCCGGCCAAGAGTGCCCGTACCCCTGTTTCCCGCCGCCTACTGGCGCCGGAAATAACCCGACGCCGACAATTACGCCGCCGTCACCCCCACAAGGAGGAGCGGCGATGTATCCTCCACCAGCTAGCGTCTACAACCCACCTGGAGGCGGAGTTATTCCGTACCTTCCTCCACCAGCTGGCGGCGGCGATGGGGACGGCGTTTCTGGGGTGACGCCGCCGCCTCCGGAGCCGATGGTGACGTGGTTTCCTTACTACTTCAGAAAGCCACCCCATCCAACTGAGTCTCCAGCGCTAGCTCTGCGAGGATCGTTGCGAACCGCCATGATCGCTGTTGTTTTTGTTGCTCTTAGCATGTGCTCTGTTTTGTACTGAATTGTTTTCCCTATGTTTTGATGTGTAATTAATTGCAGTTTTAGATGTCATGAGAATTGCTGGTTCTTGTTTAATAAGACATTTAATTATGTGTTTTGATGCGAACAAATTGGTAATAGCAAGAATCTGAGCTTGCGTTTTTGGTTGATAGAAAGGGCGATTTGATGATGAAATGTATGACAGAGATGTTGATGGCCTGAATTTCTTGAAGCGGTCTTTGGTTTGGTAATGTGTAGATGCCTCTTTTTCTTTCTCAACAAACAAAAATTTATTTTTGAAATCAAGAAACGTAAATTAACACCCTTTTTCTTCTGTATAGAGCACTAGTACTTAGTAGCCAATATACATACGAAGTATAATTTTCTATTCTAACCCCCAACTACTCCAAAACAAATCATTTCAAACTTATCCTTCTATTTTAGAAAAAACTTCGTTTTATGTGCTTCTATCAAAATATCCACAAAGTTTTGTATTAGCAGTTAACCCCCAACACTCCAAAACAAATCATTTCAAACTTATCCTTTTATTTTAGATAAAACTTCGATTATGTGCTTCAATCAAAATATTCACAACTAGGAAGGGGATTATTGTGCAATTACAAAAAAAATTATTTGGGATGGAGTTTTTTTTAAAATATGTTGAAAATTTTAAGAACCTATTGTGCAATAACCAAAATACTGTATGTATCACCAAAAAAAAAATAGAATTTATATTTTTCATTTTAGGGTAATATGATAAATATAACCCTATAAGTTGGAGAAAGTGCAGATATAACCCTGAGTTATTTTTTAGTGTAAATATAATCCTAACTATTACACATTAGTGCAAGTATAACCCTAAAATCATTTTGCTGGCATTGACTGGCCATTTTCGGCCATTGATCGACCGAAAGTGACTCAATTGCCCTTTCAACCTATAGCAAAAACTTGAAAGACACAAATACCCTCCAACCCACCACCCTCAGTCACTGAACACCACCACTCTGCTGCTCCACCGCCACGATCTACCACCACCTTCCAGCCCACCACCACAGTCAAGTGAATTATTACCCTGAAGTCAAACAAGTGAATTATAACCCTGAACACCGACCAATTCCAAGCTCCAATATTAACCCCCCAAATGGCAAGAATGAAGGAGGGGCAAGCCTTTTGAACCAGCTCACCGGAGCAACAAAAATAGGGGAATTACCGATCCTGCTCGCCGTCGTCGGTGTTTATAGAAATGAAAAGCTTATAGAGATTAAAGGCCCGAAACTACCAAACTTGCCAAAAAAGAATGCTCTTACTCTTGATTGGTCTACTAGTCACAAGCAGCAATCCACGAACATATCTGATACAAATAAATTTGGATCTAAGTCATACGAAGCAGACACACCTGATGAAGACAGTATTAGTGAGATACTTCAGGTTGGTCTTCTACTTGTGTGGAGCGATTATCCAAGTTGGCTCACCGTGCCGGGACCACTCGCCATCATTGGTGAGCCAATCAGACCGTACTTCACCGCACTCCACCGTGCGCCCCTCGCTTCATCGCATTATCACCATTATTCATCTTCCCCGACCATCTCTCTCAACGTGCCATCTCCGTCCGATTCCACCACTCCTCCTTCTCCGCCCAACCCCACCCACCATCACTATCTCCGTCCAATTCTGGCCACCATTTTCGACTCCGCTCAGCCAAGTTCTGGAAAATTGAGGGCCATCCTCCTCTACTCTCGCCTCCCTTCGTCATCCCGCCGCCCCACCGGAGTGGAACAGACTTGGAAAAGAAAGAGAACGGGATGGAACGACTGCTCTTTGGTTGGGACCGGATGGAACAGGTAGTATTAAATTTCTCTTTCAAGCTTAAAATTAAAATCAAATTTTAAATTATTTTTATTGATTAATAATGAGATATGATCTCCTGTGAGGCAGACTAAACTTTATGTAGGGGCCCTTATGCAATTCTAACAATATTATGATTCTAGGGACCTATCTTTAATAATTTAACAGGGACATATCTCTAATTATTTTACAGGGACCTAGTGCTAATAACTTTCTATGGAATTTTTTGTCCAACTTTTCCCATCATTTTTCCGCCAACTGCAATCTGCAAAAACAATTAAAAAAAATTCAAAAAAAAATTAAAAATGTTTTTAAAATGCAAAAAATCAATAAAAAAACTGTAGCAACATCAGCAGAAAATAGCAGACATCAACGAAAAATCATAAAACATCTACTAAAAAACTTAGTCGAAACCTCAGTTGGAAAATAAAAAACATCAACATGAGAAAATAAAGAACATATTACAAATATCAATCCATATCACCCAAAAAACTATAAAACATCAACCCATATCAATTAAACCTTACCAAAATAATGAATACAACATTATAAGAGAAAAAAAACCTAGAACCATCAACAAAAAGCTACTACTACTACTACAAGAATAAAAAAAATCAAAAACAAACCTAATGGGATTTGAACTCTGGTCTCTAACCTCAAAGACCCAAGTAATAACCACTACAAAAGCCTCTTATTGAACATAAACTCAATCAAATAATATTTCAACATATACATCAAGAACATAAATTCTTCAAAAATGATTGTCACAGTGAGACTCGAACCACAGACCTCTAACCTCAACAACATAAGTACCAACCACTAGACCAAACAATCTTTGATGAAATTAACCCCAGTCAAATAAATATTAAACATCATCAAGTCTTTGAAAAAAGTAAAACACAATATAAAACCTCACCTCTCAGATGCCAAAGCTCAGCTCCCCCGCCGACGTACGTCTACCGCCTCAGTCCGCTGTCCGCCGAAGTCAATAATCTCGTGTGTGTTCACACGCGCGAGTCTTCTTCTCAACATGGCGCGTGGATCTTAACGCCTCATTTCTTCTCACCACTGGTAACATCTGCAATTTCTTATAGCCGTTGATAACAACATCAATTTTTTCTCCCCTATACGTTAACTAAACATCTGCAATTTCTTCTCGCCTAAACGTCGCCTAAAGCACCGCCAAAAACTTCGATCTGCCATTCTGCACCAAGCGTCAACGACTCCACGACTTCCTCCTCCAGCACAGATCTCATGTCGCACAGCTCCGACGGCACTTTCTGCAACAAACATTTACAATTTCTTCTCACGTAAACGTCACCAACGCCTCGCAATGCGCTTTGGCGTCACTCCCTCTCTGTCGCACAGATCCACCAATAACTTCTGTTGCAAACCAGAAGAAGAAGAATAAGTGCAACAATGACGTCGAATCGTAGAGCCTAGGGTTTCGCAGTGATGAATTGTAGGAATTCTAGTGAGATTCCGTCGGAGGCGGTGAAAACTGGTAGAAATCCGACAGAATCTGGTGGTAACCACTGCCAAAGGTGATTCTGATCAGCGAGAGAAATAAAATGAAGAGCAAAGTGCATATATAACCCTACATAATTGATGATAGTGCAGATATAACCTTGTGATAATTGAAAGTGCAAATATGACCCTAGATATTTAGGTTATGTGCAAATATAACCTTTTTCGGCAATTTGAGGTCGGAATCAGGTGAAATGTCAATTTTGCTCATCTGAAATTAGAAAAAAAGAAAAAAAATGAATTTACTATTTTGACCCAAAATTTTGTAACCCTAATTGCTACATTTCTCCTCATGTCGTTCTCTTTTTTTTTTTGTAAACTTCTTGATTGCTTTTACCTCAATATTTTATGCAAGCTGACGTGACACCATTTTGTCACATGACTTTGGTCTAAATTAGGTGAATCATGTGGGGTTCAGCTGATGTGACACTAATTATGAGAGTGTTTTAGGTGAATTTTTCTTACCAAAAAGGAAAAAGTAGAGTCAGAAAGTTTACTGTGGGACAGACTAAAAAAGAAAAATATGAAGCAATTATTAATGGAAAAAGGGTGTTGATTAATTTTTGGTTTTCTATTTATTAAAAGCCATCTTTTTCTTCTCTTTAATTTGAATTGACAAGTAACAACTCTATCAAACCTTTCTTGCTATTTTTAAATACAATAAGAGCAACTCCAATGATTTTCTCTATCTTTCAGTTGTTACACTAACTTTTTACCGTTGTTACAGTGTATTTATTCCAATAATTTATCCTATATTTTCCTCTAAAAAGAATATTCCTTCATATTCTTAATGAATCTTAATTTTATTACTTATTTTTAGTTTTTTTAATATATAAAAAGTTTATCATATATTTTCCTTAAAATATTATTTAATCTGTTCTTAAAAAAATTAAATTTGTAATTAATATGTGTGCTTTTATAGTAATTAAAATTAAAATTTAATGTGTCATAATCTATTTCAAATTTTTGAAAACGATTCACTTGATTATAATTGATCAAAACAAACCACAGTTCACAAACAATAAAATATCACTTTTGATGTTACATTTATATAATATATTTTGATCCTTATTTTTTACATTTATAAACACAATTATTAAAATATATATTTATTAATAATAAATGTATACACTCATTCATATGATTTCTGTATTTCAAACTATTCACGATCAATAATATTTAAATAATTTAATTAGAATTGATTTCTGGGTGCCACTTTGTGTGCGATTTTCACATATGAACGGTGCGATCGGAGTCAAAACTCTGTGCCCTCGTCTCTTTCATCCATCCGGCACCGCCAACATGGCGGAGCCACCGCCATCCAACCCTCTGTTATCTTATGCGCAAGCAGTCAATCAGGAACTCCGCGAAGCTCTTAATCTCTCGCCATCAAACCTACAAGATGCTCACAGCGCTCCCTTCACTCCAAAACAACGAATCGATCACCTGGGATAACGTGGCCTCCATTTCACGGAGGAGGAATGCTTACGATTGGAAGCCCCCCTCAAATGGACTTTGATCGGGAAATTCTCGCGCAGCCGGTCACAGCTAGAGAAGCTCCGGAAAGATTTTCATACTGTTGGGTTCAAGGGTCAAAACAACATCACTTTGCTGGATAACAGACAGGTTTTGATATCCTTTTCTCTTCCTGATGATTATTATCGTTGCTGGCTCCATAAAATTTGGAACTTCGGTTCTTATTCTCTCAGAATCACAAAATGGATGCCTAATTTTAATCCCAACGCTGACTCCCCAATTGCCCCAATTTGGATTTCCCTCTATGGTCTGCCACAGCAATTTTTCGATCATAATGTGCTTATGTCAATTGGCAACATCATTGGAACACCAATTAGGGTAGACAGAGCCTCTATTAATAGGACTAGACCTCATGTGGCAAGGATCTGTGTCGAATTAGATGTTACTAAACATAGGGTGGAAAGAATCTGGCTAAGCTTTAGGGATATAGGCTTCTGGCAATACATTGAATATGAAAGTGTGCCTTTTTTATTGCTCTCATTGCCTCAAACTAGGACATCTAGATACAGCGTGCAGGTTTGACAAGAACTCATCCAAATTCACTCCATGGAAACCTCAAAGCACTTCAATTAAAGAAGGTGATAAGACCATTTCCATTGATGAACAAGGCAGACATAAAGGTAAAGGAAATGGTCTGCCTTCAACTGGCACTTTGGGTCCAAAGTCACATTTTGTTTATAAGAGTAAAGTTGATAAAAATATTAAGCAGACATTTCAGGACAATATTCCTTCTCATGGGGACTCACAGCAGGGCAAAAGTGCAAGTTCCGAAGACTTGGTCCTTAGACAATGATCACAGGTTCCATCTAATACTCATGACACTGCTAATAATCTTTTATGTCCTGAACAGAGTATTGTTGTTTCTGATATGGCCTTTAGGCAGGAGGATAATAATGAGGCAAATATGTTAAAACAGATTGAAATCACTAATACCTCATCTATATCTCCAAACTCAATTATCACCAACCCAACTACTTGCCACAATATCCTCACTCTTGCTCCAAATTTGTTGGCAAAAACTGCTATTAATGCACAGGAAATAGAGAAAGGTGATTCTACTTCTGATACTAAAGACTCTACCCATGATGATACCCAATTCATTAAAAACTCTGCTCATAACCTTGACTATATTGAAATAAATGGAGGCCACTCCCCTCTTTTATCATCTAGTAAGAAATTTCCCAAACCTCTAGACTGGATTAATACTGAAACCTCCTTTAAGCAACAGGAAGGTGTACTGAAACAAAGAAGGTTTAACTTAGATGAAATAAAAGCATTTGTTATTAAGGATCAGTTAAGATTAAACAACATCCTCAAACCTAATCAACCTGAGGTAAAAAATAAACAGAGGAAGTACACGAAAAAGGACTATTCCTCAACACCTAAAACAGTTTTCACCCGTTCATCTTTGAATCTGTCCAAAACATACCCATGAATAGTGTAAATCTATGTGTATGGAATGTTCGAGGAATAGGAAACAAACCTACTCAAATTCGTTTAAGAGATATTAAAAGACGTAATTCAATCAAACTTTGTGTTCTAATAGAACCTTTACTGAATCCTGATCAAACCCAAAACATCTCTTCTTTGTTAGGTTTTAGTAACTCGTATGCAAATTCAATAAACAAAATCTGGTTAATGTGGGATGAGGACATCTCAATAGACATATATAAAGTTGAAGAACATATGGTTATTGTGAAAGTTACATCTCCAAACCTGTCCACTGTGTGTTAGCTTGGTTTTATATATGCTAAACACACAATTCATGAACGGAACAAATTGTGGCATGACTTAGCATCACTCAAAATAGAACCTCTGTGTTTAATTGGAGACTTTAATGTCATTAAAAAAAAGAGGAATATTTAGGGAACTCAACCCCAAATCAGAGCAGTATAAATAATTTTAACACTTTTCTAAATGATCAAAATTTCTCTGAAATCCCTACGTCTGGCTCCTTGTTCACTTGGACTGGAATGAGAACCAAAGGTAGGGTTTGGAAAAGGCTTGATCGAGGGATATCAAACAATTTATGGTGGTCCAATTTCCCTAGCTCCAAAATTAAAACAATCTCTAGAGAAGGCTCTGACCATACCCCTTTAATCCTTTTTGTATCTAATACTTCCCCAAAGACTACTTCAAAACCATTCAAGTTTCAAGAATGCTGGGTGACACATCACACATTCATGAAGCTAGTGGAAGATGCTTGGAGTGTTCATACCAATCTTCGAGGGATGAAAAGACTAATTTTCAAACTTAAAAACCAAAAACAAATCCTTAAAATTTGGAACAAAGAGGTTTTTGGTAATGTTTTTGATGATGTTCAAATCAGTGAGGACTTAGTTACTAATGCTGAAAAGGATTTACAACAGATGATGGAATCAAGTGTCACAATACAAGCCTTAAACCTGGCCAGAGAAAAACTGAAATTAGCTCTAAATAATCAGGAAATTTTTCTCAAACAGAAATCAAGACTAAAATGGTTGAAGGAAGGGGATGTTAATTCAAAATTCTTTCATCAATCAATCTTAAGTAAACATAAAAGGCAATCAATTTCCCTAATCAGATCTAATGATGGAAACTGGTTAAATAATATAGAAGCTATTGAAGAAAAAGCTGTTAGATTCTTCTCAAATCTTCTTACTGATGAACCATTGGATCAGGAATTAATACAGCCTGGATTTTGGATAATATAACACATGTAGTAAACAATGAAATGAACTCAAATCTACTTAAAAAAATTAGTATGGATGAACTAACTAACATTGTTCATTCCATGGATAAACATTCAGCACCGGGACCTGATGATTTCTCTGGATGCTTTTACCATACCTGTTGGGATATTATAAAATTTGATATACTGTTGGCAGTGGAAGAATTCTTTGATGGTAAAGATATTCCCAAAGCCATTTCAGCAACTCAAATAATTCTAATACCCAAAAAGGATGTCTGTTCCTCCTTCAAAGATTACAGGCCTATAAGTTTATGTAATTTCTCAAACAAAATTTTCTCAAAAATACTCTCCACAAGATTTAAAACCTATCTGGATATTATAATAAGCCCAGAGCAGTCTGCATTTGTCTCTGGTAGAGAAATTGCTGATAATGTTCTTCTCATGCAAGAATTCACTAACCATATACACTCAAAAACAAAAGGTTTTAATATGATTATAAAATTGGACATGATGAAGGCATTTGATAGAGTTTCTTGGGTTTTTTTTTGGAAAAACTCCTTCTTAAGAAAGGTTTTTCCAACACCCTGGTTGAGCTTATTATGAGGAACATCAAATCTGCCTATTTCTCATTACTGATGAATGGAAAAACAGTTGGATTTTTCCCTGCTTCCAGGGGCTTAAAACAGGGCGACCCTTTATCCCCCCTACTTTTCATACTAATGGCTGAAGCATTTTCACAAAACCTAAATTTTCTATACCAATTCGGAAATATTCAGCCCTACAAACTTCCATGTGGGATGAAATCATCATCACATCTCTCCTATGCTGATGACACAACAATTTTTTTAAAATACACCAAACAGGGTTTAAAAACGATTCTGAGCTTTCTGAAATCTTATGAATTGGCTTCTGGTCAAAAAGTGAACTTTGAAAAATCCACTTTCCTCATATCAAAACATACACCTAACAGAATCATAACTTTGATTAAAAGAAACAAGCATGCTGTTAGGAACCATCCCATTTAAATATCTGGGATGTCCGATTTTCACTGGAAGGGTTAAAAATTCACTCTTCCAAAGCATGCTGCTTTCAATTCAAAATAAAATCAATCACTGGCATAATAAACTTCTATCTCCAGCTAGTAGGGCAATACTAATTAGACATTTTCTGACCTCAATGCCAATTCATCTTATAACTGTATTGAGGCCTACTCAACACATTATAAGCCTAATCCATAAAACTCTTGCTCGATTCTTCTGGAAGAATACTTCAGACAATCAATAGAAAAATAGAGTTTGGAAATCTTATCCCAAACTATGTTTTCCAACAGAGGAAAATGTACTAAATTTCAAAAATTTAAACACTAACAAAATCTTTCTCACTTAAATGTGGTGGAAACTTCAAACTGGAAAATATCTTTGGGCTAAAACCATGTGGTCTATGAGAGATACTCATAAAACATCCAGAAGTTGGAAAAGAATTAAGGAGGTTCAAGACATAGCTTTAAATAACACAACAGTCCTTCTTGGATCGGGTTCAGTTTCTTTTTGGAATTCAAACTGGACCTCTATGGGACCACTAACGGACTACTTAACTCATCCAACTGAATTTCCTTATCAAAACTTAACTGTGGCTGAATACATTCAAAATAAACCATATTTTTCTGGCCTGATCAAGAACTCACTACCTGATCACATTTACCACTTGCTGGATATGGAATATAAACGTTTTCCTGATTACGATGATATCCTCATATGGAAACCTTCTTGGACAGGAACCTTTACTGTTAAATCAGCTTATGACTTGATAAGAGAGAAGAAAATGAAGATACCATCCTATACTCATCTGTGGTCTAAACTCTTATCTAAAAAAAATTAGTTTATTTAATTGAAAATTTTTAAATAGACTAATTGCCCTTCCAGATGTGCTAGAGGATTTCCAATTCCATCTACCTTCCAGATGTTGTTTCTGTTTTCAAGAATCTGAAACTATTCATCACTGTTTTAACTCCTGTGTAAAAGTCAACAAACTTTGGAAATTTGTGAACTCCACATTCGGCCTTATCAATAACCATTTCCAACTTTTGTGGGATAGAATCTACTTTTACTGTAATGTCTCTTCCTCTGCTGGCTCCTTGTTAAAGATCATTAGAATAGTTCCTTGTGTTGTACTCTGGTACCTGTGGTGTGCCAGATGTACCTACATCTTTGAAGGAACAATACCAGATATAATGCTCATTTTCAAACGGATTCTATATCATTTCAATGATACCTTTTTGGCATTCAATCTGGATTTCAAATGGGTTGTATCCCATATACCCATATTACTGAGGCAGAACTCTATAAAACACAGGCCCGTTAGAATCATAAAGTGGTTTCTACCTTCCAGATTCAAACTTAATACTGACGGCTCCTTTCTTAGCACTGGTGATGCTGGTATCAGATGCATAATCAGAGATCATGTTGGTCAGGTAACCATAGCTCTTTCAAAATCCATCTTGGCTGACTCTGTCTTGCAGGCCGAAACCTATGCTCTTTTGCATGGTATTCATCTTGTTATTGAACAAGGCATCAGGAATATTGACATTGAACTAGATTCCAAAGTCCTTTATGGAATGATACACAAACAACTCAAGATTTCATGGAAACTGCTACCACTGATGAGGGAGCTATGGCACCTGCTACAAGAATTGGATTACTCGCTGCATCATATTTTCAGAGAAGCCAACGGAGTTGCCGACTTACTTGCAAAGATGGCGAGCCGCGACCAGGTAAATAACACTTATGATTCTGCAGGTTTGCCTAGCTTAGTGGCTGGGCACGTAAAGCTTGATGCGAATGGAACTCCCCATGTTAGAGTAAAATAATTAGCTACCTATGTACTTTTTCCACGGTTGACGTTGGCTGATCTTTAGGTTATAATAGGATTCTTGTATAGTTTTTCACAGATCATCAGCTGAATTCTCAGAGGTAAGGTATTAAGCCCCCCTCTTTTTCTGTATCTTTCATTTTAAATTAATAAATGGGTAGGGGTCTGCCAAACCCCCCACCATCACAGGTGGATTTATTAAAAAAATAATAATTTAACTATATATATTAATATGGAAAAGTATTGAGAAAAATCATCTTTCATAAACTTATGGTAAGACGAGGTTTAATTATAAAACAAAAAGGTAACAGGTTTTTGGTTATAATATTAAAAATGTTACTATACAACTTATAGTAGTTATAAAATTTATGACCCGACTAATGCAATCCAAAAATTTTATCTTCATTTCTTCTAATTTAGAGGTTAAACCCTAGTTTCCATGACTTATGCAAAGAGCGTCTTTAAATAGACCGACTCTATTAATATTGTTAACAGAATAAATGTTGAATTCGAATGATAATCATAACACATATTTGGCATAAAAATAAAATAAATAAAATGCTTGAACTGAATATAAATTGTAAATAATTGTATAAATGAAATATTACAAAGGAAAACAAGAAAATAACGAAGCCCAAAAAAAACAACAAAAGCAAAAACAAAGAAAGGAAAACTTACCATAAGCTACAGTGCCACGCAAAACATAGCGGGCCACTGTAGCATTCTCCAAATTTGTTACGCAACGTTAGCATGCCATTGTAGCTAGTGATGTCAATTCGGGTTATTGTGTCACATTCATATTGGGTTGGAAATGTGCGTGTTGAAATATGTCGGGTTGAATCGTGTTGATTTCATTTATTGTGTCGCATCGGGTTGGATTGGGTACTTATCGTGTCGGGTTGAAAATGTGTCAGTTTTTTCTCGGATTGGTTAGTGTCAGGTTGAGTTAATATCGGGTCGGGTTACTATCGTGTAATTTTTATACTCGGATTAGATCGGGTCGGGTCAGAATATTGTCGGGTTGGATTGGATCGGGTTATTGTCGTGTCATTTTTTGTACTGAAGTTTTATTCGGGTCTGATTATGTCAATTATTTTTTATAATGTTTCACATTGAATTCAGATATATTTTGGGTTGGTTCATTTTAGATCGGGTTATTATGTCACCCAATTAAATTTGGGTTGATTTAAGTTATATTTCAATAATACTATTGTTACAACTGCACTATTATCAGGTATTGTTTCGTTGTAACTTGCAAAATGTAAAAACTTGACTTGTAACTCAAAATTAAAATTCGCTCGAAAGTGATGATACCCTATACACCCCCATTGTATTTTCCAAGTACGTAACAAAATATTTATCAACAATCGAGAATAAAAATACATCCGTAGTCATTTTCAATTTCCCTTTCTTACTTCTAAATAATCAACTTTAATTTAAACTAGAACACGTATTAGCGCTTTCTAATAATTCACCAAAAAATTAATTTATTTAATATTTCTATATTTAATCAAGAATAACAAAAAATAATGTATTTTGGAGCAATGAATTATAGGGTAACACAATTTTGGGCCACAGTATAATTTTTCAAGACTGTGTAGAAGTATTCAATGTTAACTTTTAAGGCCCTTATGTTCACCCATACATGCCCAAATCGCAAAGTTGCAATATTACATTATTGAATTGCTTTTTAGTGTTGCCAATTTTGTGATTCGATAATTCCAACTTTCTTGGAGGGACCTAAGTGCAAAAAGTAAAAACTTTACTCGTAAGTCCAAATTGAAATCCGCTCGAACGTGATGATACCGTATACACCCCCATTGTATTTTTCAAGTTCGTAACTGAATATTTATCTACAACTGGGCACAAGAACATATCCGTAATCCTTTTTCAATTTCTCTTTCTTACTTCTAGGTAATTAACTTTAAGTTACTCTAGAACATGTACTAGCGCTTTTCAAAATTTCACCAAAAAAAAATTGTTTTCTATTTCTATATTTATGGAAGAATGACAAAAAAAATGTGTAATTTGGAGAGAAGGATAATGTCGTAACATTTTTTTGGGCCATAGCGTAACTTTCCATAAATATGTTAGAGATGCTTTTGTGCCTACTATTTTAGTTGAATAGCATTGTTGAGTATTCATTGAATTCAATTCACTTTTAAAAATACTTTAGTGCAATTTTGTGTTGTAATAAATATTTTGATTCTATTTTTTTCAAAACAAAAAAACTAGTAAAGTCCCACCACGCATTGCGTGGCATTATTAATTAAAAAATTAGGATTACTTTTAAGTATTTTTGTGTCTTATATTTAAATTGAAAATAAAGAACTTTATTTACAATTCTGAAGTTTAGTTATATAAGGAAAAATATATGAGTAATGAAGTGAAACAATTAGTTTAGTTAGAAATCGTTACATATTAAATACAATAAAAATGATTATTTTTATAATATTTCAGTCAAATTATTTATAAAATAATTATTTACATGCTGAGCTTATTTTCAAGGTTATTATAATTATATATATCTCACTGAATAAAATTAAATATCAAATATTCGTATGAGTCCGTCTCTTAAAAGACAGTCTTTCCATAATCCATGGAAAGATCAACGTTTAAAGGAAAAATTAGAAGAACTGAAGATAAAGGTTTCGGCTTGTATGAATCGGGTTATAAACTTTATAACTATTACATGTTGTACAATAAACTTTTATTATTGCAACTAAGACCTTTTACCTTTTATTATTTTAAATAAATCCTGTCATTCCCATAAACTTATGGAAAGAAAGTCTTTCCCTAGACTTTTCCTATTATTATTAGTCCCACTAATTATAAAATATCCTCATCGAATAGTGACTCGGTCTATAACAGGATTTTGTGATAATTTATTAAATATTATTTTTACAATACTTTTCAAACTGATTTTTGAAATTAATATTTAGTCGACTCTCTATAATTACTAATTCAAAACCATAATTTTAATGAGACATCTCTGTTTATTTGACTATTATTCATTAGATTTATAAATTTAGTCGTGTGCATTTTTAACTTAACATTGTGTATTCACATTTGTTATGAATTGACTTTACGTACTAGTAATCATATGACTAAAAACCCCATGTCTTATTAGTTTAATCAACTTGACTTGGTTCCATATTAAATGTTAATTGAAATTTTATAACTGCATCTGTTTTGGGTTGATTACATGCAGGGTTATATAGTTGATTTATCGGGTTGAATTAGGTTCGTGTTAAATCGGGTTTGGGTTGATCTCGGGTTCGTGTTAAATTGGGTTTGGATTGATCTCGGGTTCGTATTCAGGTCGGGTTTGGGTCCAGATTATCAGGTCATATTCAGATTTTGGGTTGAATTCGATCGTGTCGGGTTCGGGTACATGTCAATATTTCTCGGGTCAAAATCGGGTATCGGGTTTAGTGTGATTGTGTCAGATTGGGTTTGGGGTCAATATTTCTCGGATCAGATCGGATTTCAGGTTGATTCGTTCGTATCGGTCCAAGTCGGGTTCTCGGTTCGGGTCAGAGATTGACAGCTCTAATTGTAGCCAATATTTTTAGCTTTTAATGCTAATACACTAAGATTCAACATTAGTTGGAGTTGCTCTAATAATATTATAATCCTTTAAAAAAATCATATTACTTCTGTATCAGCATAAGCTGCAATCGTAATTTATTTAGTAAAATTTTTACTAATTTAAACTATGAAATTCTATTGATATTTTTTTAATGAGAACCCCCAAGGGTGGGGGATTATATATTAAGGTTCCCCAAGCCTTAGTCGAAGATCAATAAGATGTACATAAGGTATAGCTTGTTCATAAAGAGCGTTGAAGCAACATAGTCGCCTCCAAAAGACCTACCTATCTATAACTAGGATGTGTAACAACTATCCAAAATAGTAAAGGATAGTTATTGAAGTTGCGATCCAAAGGAAAGAATCTCCACCCCCTGTGTTAGTTCTTTCCTTTGGCCAGACAACTTCAATCCAAAAATTTCAAAGCTTAATCTAAAGAGCTCCAAACCAAAAGTTAGATTAATGAGTAAACAGACTAGCAGCTGAAGTGTACTTGTTATCAGCTTCAGATTTAGTACTTTGCAGAAACTTGAGTTGGAAGTCCATGAATATATTGGTGAGTTGAGCTTCAGGTCTTTACCTCCTCCAGAGCACAAGAGCTGAGGAGTACAATCCTGATGGTGGTGAAGAGCAGGGCAGTATCAAGTTATCAGGCAACAAAGCTGGTGAAACTGAGCAACACCAGCAGATGGAGATTTCTTTAAGTTTTCCTTTGGAGGACATCAATAGGCAAAGGCCGATCCAGTATGAATAAAGTGCTTGATAGAGAGCAAAATTGTTCAAAAACCTGCATAAACAAACCACATATTAGCAGTATCTATTCTAAACATTTGCGCTATTAAGTACTCGAATATGTGGTGTGTATTCTTTGTCCAAGATAATAAGGCCTCTGATATACATGGGGATATTAGTTAGGTGGAGGCATTGATTTTGATTGGAATGGTACTTGGCTATAGCATTAGCTACAGAATTGCACTCTCTGAATACATGTTTGAGTTCAGCTTTGCCAAGGAGGGACTTTACATTGAAAGCCAATCCAAAAACTTGCCAATGTGCAGAATAAGGGTCATTAATCATCTCAACCGCCAGTTTAGAATCAGATTCAATTATGAAAGTATGAGCTAAACCAGAAAAAATATGGCAGGCATGTAAAATTGCTTTGATTTCAGCATGTAGTGGAGATACCGCAGAAATGTTTGCTGAACTAATCTGTATAGGGTGACCGGAATTATCCCTTGCTATAAGACCAGCTGATGCTTTGTTAGAACACCATGATGCATCCACATTAATTTTTATAAAGCCAGTCTTAGGCCTTTCCCAGAGAACTGTCATTATGTTTGGCTTAGGGGGAGGTCTAAGCAGAGGAGTGAGATGCCTAAAAGATGGTGGGATAGATGAAGTAGATAGCAGTTTAGGAGGACAAACATTTAATGTAAGTTTAATCAGGTCCTGCACCTCTTTACAGATAAGATCTGAAGAGAGAGGCTTGTGGTCAAATAGGAAGCTATTTCTAGCTTTCCAGAGACTCTAACACACCAAAGAAGGTAGGATCTTACAGTAGAGTTGGTGAAACTTAGGAAGATCATGGCAATTCTAGAATAAATAGAATCTATCAGGAATGGATTGTTGAGCATTAAGGTTAAAGTGAATTAAAGATGCCATATTAGACCAAACAGCATGAGCAATGTGACAGGAGATGAAAAAATGTTGGATCGAGTCCGACTGATAACAAGCTGGACATTTAGAGGCTAAACTAAATCCACATGTAATGAGCACATCATCTAAAGGAAGAAATGCATGCAGCAGTTTCCAGGTAAATATAGAAATCTTTTTCTGAAGTAGAGTGTTCCATAAGAATTTACTTACCTGATGAATGAGTGAGGGCCCTATAAGCTGACTTAAATGAAAAACTACCTGTGGGTTCTGGTTTCCAAATCAGTCTATCCTCCCTATCCAATGTGAGTTCTGCAACCTGTAGAAATGAGAGCGTATCATGTTCCAGAAAAGGCAAAATCTGGTCTAAAATACTATTTTTGTTGCTGATGAAATCTGCCACAGAGATATCAGACATAGCAGAGGATATGTTATCTGGAACATAGTTGAGAAGGGGGCCATGTGGACACCATTTGGCAGACCAAAAGTTACAACTGCCTTTACCATGGATAATGATAGAATTATTTTCAGCAAAAGAGTTTATAAAACAGATTCTTTTCCATGTTACTGATTTCTTGTGGGATGGTGGGAGGGACCATAACAGTTTAGACCATAAAGAAATACCTAGTTGGCTCTTCCACCAAAGTTTAGCCGAGCAAGAGTCTATTATAGCTTTGATGGATCTAAAACCTAGACTATTCAGTTTTATAGGTGTTGCTAGTTCTGCCCATCTTTTCCAGACTCTGTTGTTTTTACCTTCTGATTGTCCCCAGAAAAAATGAGACAGTTTTTTCTCAAATAATTTTATTATGCCTTTAGGGGGATTGGTTACAGACCACATGTGCTGAGGTATTGAGTACAAGCATGACTGAATAAGGATCATTTTCCCTCCTCCACTAAGCCATTTATTTTTCCAATTTTGAAGCTTATGATCAACATTAGCCAGCAGAGGATGGAAGTATCTATTTAATGTTCTTCCTTTAAAAATGGAGCAGCCTAGATACTTGAATGGGAAAGATCCTTTTTTCATTTTTAAGATCGCTTTTACCTGGTTAAGCTTAGCCTGTGTAGCTCTTCTACTTAGGTAAAAGTCAGATTTGTCAAAATTCAACTTTTGGCCCGAGGTATACTCAAAGATTTCTAGGAAAGCTTTGATCCTAATGAGGTTAGACCTTGATGCTTGCATAAAAATAATCGTGTCATCCGCACACATAAGGTGGGAAACTGCAGAGATAGAAGCCGGTATCTGGTAACTAGCTAGACTTCTATTGAGGAATATAAATGATAAACTCCTAGAAAAGGCTTCTGAGAATATATTAAAAAGAAAGGGGGATAGAGGATCACATTGTTTAATACCCCTTGTGGTCTTGAAGAAACCTACTGGATTGCCATTAACAAGTACTGAAAAGTAGGCTTGTGACAAATTGTTCATAACAGCACTTAGAAAATTACCATTGAAACCGAACTTTATCAGAATCTGTCTAAGAAAATTCCAGTTAATTCTGTCAAAAGCTTTTCTTAGATCCAGTTTAAGAATGTAATTTGGTATTCTATTTTTTTTATCCAGAAATCTAATCATTTCCTGTAAGTACAGAATATTATCTGAGATATCTCTGTTTTTCATGAAAGCAGTTTGGTTAGGAGAGATTAGATTCTCCATATGAGGTTTCAACCTTTCCATTAACACTTTAGAACAGATTTTATTCAGTACATTTGATAAACTAAATGGCCTGAAGTCCTCAAATGAGCATGGAGTGGATGTTTTTGGTATTAGGGTAATCCAGGTACTGGATATTCCCCGAGGCATTTCAGAGCCAGCAATGAAGTCATTGACTGCAGAAATCAGATCCTGTTTTATGATAGGTCAGCATTTGCTATAGAATTTTGGTGAAAATCCATCTGGACCTGGACTACTCATTTTATTTAAACCTTTAATCACTAATTCTAGCTCTAATTCTGAGACTGGAGTGGCTAGAGCTTGATTATCACTATCATTTATAATGCTAGGTATTTGACTTAGAAAATGAGGATAGTAAGTTTCATCGGTTGCTAGGTTAGGCTCAGTTAGCAGATCCGAAAAATAATCAATTGCTTCTTTTTGAATGTCCAACTGAGAATTGATCCATTGGCCTGCATATATAACTAATGATACTGTCATGTGACATAGTGATAGATTCACCTTAATGTGTATTTTCATAACATTATTATTTTTAATTTTTTATTATAAATAATTAAAGATATTAATAATAAAATATTTTCAAATCAACCGTCGAAAGTCAAACTGTGCAATTTATGGTAAGGGAGTATTTCCTTCTTTTTTTTCAAAAAATATTTAACATCTCTTTCGCTGAATTTTAAATACCCAATCATTTTCATTAATTTTATAAGAGCACAAATGTCTATTATATATTTTTTAAATGGCTATAAAATCTCTTACATCATAAATTACTAAAGTGTTTTTCGCAAACACTATAAAATTGTAAAATTATGAAACAAACACCTTATGGTCTTTTTTTAACTGAAAACACCCAAGGGTGGGGGTTGATATATTCGTACCCCAAGCCACATAATTTATGAGCCAGTGATATCATAGTAGTTTTATACAAAAAGGCAACATCATTGCCTCCAAAAGAATGATCAGATACTAATAGCTATAAGTCTATATATGTGCAAGATCTAGAAGAAAAAGGTAGTTGCGATTCCAAAGTAACGAATGTCCACACCCAGTGTTAATTCATTACTTTGGCCCGGCAACAACCAGTCAGTCATAAACCGGAAGTAAAAGTGGTGGAGGAAATAATGTGTCCAGCCGGAAAAACCAAGCGTAATCAGCCCGAGCACACGAATGTAGCTCGAGCACTCGAATGTCCCCTCGAGCACACGGAAGTCCCCTCGAGCACAGGAAAGTCCCCTCGAGCACACTAATGTCCCATCGAGCACACTAATGTCCCTTCGAGAACACGAATGTGCCCTCGAGTACACGAATGTCCCATCGAGCACACTAATGTCCCTTCGAGCACACTAATGTCCCTTCGAGCACACGAATGTTCCTCGAGCACACGAAAGTCCCCTCGAGCACACGAATGTCCCCTCGAACACACGAATGTCCCCTCGAACATACGAGATGTCCCCTCGAAAACACGAATGTGCCCTCGAGCGCACGAATGTCTCCTCGAGCACACGAAAGTCCCCTCGAGCACACGAATGTCCCCTCGAGCACACGAATGTCCCCTCGAGCACACGAATGTCCCCTCGAGCACACTAATGTCCCTTCGAGCACACGAATGTCCCTTCGAGCACACGAATGTCCCCTCGAGAACACGAATGCCCCCTCGAGCTCACGAATGTCCCCTCGAGCACACGACTGTCCCCTCGAGCACACGGATGTCCCCTCGCACTCCGTTAACGTGAACCATTAGAATTATACACATTATCAATTAAGGATGATACCAATACCTGATTCATTACGCACTCCGTTTTTCAACTAGAATATTACCAAAATTAGGAGTGAATCTGGGGACCTCATAATTACAAGCTTTAAGAGAAGGAAATATGATTGCTGATAGGTTAAGTAAATTAGGAAGGGGTAAGGAACCAAAAGTTGTAAACTACCATGACCTTGATCAGAAAACCAAAGGACTTCTAGCTCTTGACAAAGAACAGATACCTGCTATTAGAATCTTGAATGGATACTGCTAATTTTGAAATGAAAATGCAGGTTGGAATGATCATCAACAACAAGAGGCAAAATGGAATGGCAAGGCTACAACCTAAGAGTAGCAAACCGAAGCTACTCCATGATAGAATCAAGCAAGGAATCAACCTCAAACAAGGCCGCAAACCAAGGGCAGCAACTGGGAAGCTAATCCAAGGTGGAATCGAGCAACAGATGCAGAAGTCAAGGAGTATGAGCAAGCTTTGTTCATGCTCTGAATTTAAGATCTTCTCAAAACTAAATATGGATAACCTATGCACGGGGCATAGACTATCTATACATATTTTGTTATGTAAAAATTACTAGGAGTTTGTTGGAGATCCGGCCAATTCTCCTACACTAACACGAAGGGTGGAGGTGAGAAAATTGGAAACATCCCCAAAATTCTCCTTCATAAAATTTAGGATAGACCACTGCTTTTGATCCCTAGGTTCAAGTGCTCACTTGAACACTATGTAATTTTGTACTTCTCATTTCTTAAAGGTTGGGGTACCTAATATCTAAACCCCTACCCCCTTCACATGGGTATTACCCAAAAAAAAGAGATGAATCTGGGGGCTTTCCCTGGGAAGGGAAACAGATAAAGGAAAAGAACTAGGCATGACTGATAAACTCTCTGTCAGCACTTTTTGTAGCGTCCTTATGATATCAAAAGGCATTTTAAGAAGTATAGCCTTTTCACTTCCCAGAGACTTTGAAAAGCAGGTAAAAAGGGCATTCCTAACTCAGAGACTTTTCACTTTCCCGAGACAGTTGACAGGCACTATCTCAATTAGACAAGTCAAGTCACTGGGTGACCAGATTAAATGAGCCATTATGGAGAAAATCAAAGGTTACTTAGTTGATCCAGAGGAACCAAACAAGAGAGAACAGATGGTTCTCATAAAAACATGTTTCGTTGGATCACTCGGGGGACTATTGATAAAGGCTAGAGCCGTAACTTCCCATCAGACCGAAGACCACGCTTCTACCCTACGCTCGGGCCTCAGATTATGTCGTGCATTCTACTAGGCTAAAGCACAACATCCAAAAGGAAGATCTTTGTATCCAATGATGCCGCTTGATCTTATCTTCATTCCAGGTACAATTATGGAATATTAATACATGGTAAGTCAACTATTCCTATAAGGAAAGTAAATATTTATCCTAATATGATTGGAAGATTTCTCGTGTATCAAACCATATAAATATTGTGGTATTCCTTTGTTCTATTCATTCAATCCTCACTATTCTGATTAAACACTTTTGATCTGATTTTGCCTTTAGAATTTCTCCCCTGACACCCCCGGGGGGTATGTTTTGCAGGATCGGTGTATTGAAGCAAGGTTTGGGTATCACAATTGCGATTCAACACACATCAATGTACAAGCTTCCTCATAAATTACAGGTTCCTGATCAATGCGAGCTGAACTTGCAAGAGCAACATGAGAGTGACATGGAAAAGGCAAAGATGGTAAATCATAAATATTTTTAGTAACATAATCAACCATCCAAGTTGGCCTTTGTCTAATCCTTTGGGAAATCTTGGAGGAACATGTTAAAAAAATGAATGAGAGGAAGATGAAGACGACGAAGAAGAAGAATTAGTGTTAAGGATATGAGTAGTAGCATGCTCAAAATGAGATTGAGATCGAAATGGATTGAGAATCTGATGAGCATAATTAGGATATGTGTCATTAACTGGTGTAGGCATACAAGTTTGATCTGTGGTGAATGGAATGTATGTATGGTTGGAGGTAGATTTTATCTGATAAGGAAGGATCTCCTCATGAACACAACATCTCTGGAGCTGAAAACTTTTGATTCTTGTAGATCAAACAACTTGAAAGCCTTTTGTCCATAAGCATAACCAATGACCGCACACTTCTTTGCTCTTGGATCAAATTTTGACTTCTAAGGCAAGGTATTAGTAGCAAAGCATAGACAACCAACAACCCTAATATGAAACATATCGTGAGCTCTCCCATATAGAATTCCATAAGGAGTATTCCATGAAATCACAGGTGAAGGAAACTTGTTAATCATATATATCACTATCAAGATGGATTTTCCCCAAAATTCCAATAGGAGACTTGACTAAAATATTAGTGCTCTTGCAAGATGAAAAATATGCTTATGCTTCCTCTCCACTACACCTTTATGTTTTGGTGTATATACACAACTTTTATGATGTAGAATCCCATGATCAGTAAACAATGTTAGGCAAGCTACACTTGTGAACTCAGAGCCATTGTCATTTCCGATGATCTTCACACCCAACAGATTCTGGATTATTGTAATGAGTCCAATGATAATCTCAAGAACCTTATCCTTGGAAGATGTTAGAAAAGTCCAATTACATCTGGTATAATCATTAACCAGTGTAAGAATTCTAATGCTCTCCATTTAAAACACCCGTCCCTCTTTTTAAATATATTTATTAGATTTCCAACTCTGTGTGGCCTTGCAAGAAGTTCTTTTTATTGCATCTCATCAATTGGCATCGTCTGCCCATTTTTCTTCTTCCCAATCTATAGAATCAATGAAAAAACCTTGCTAATATTAAGAATGGGTTCCATGACAAGGGCTTGATCCTTCATTCCATAAAAGTCTTTAATGTCCCATCATGAACAGAACACCTTGTCTCTATTATCCTTCTCGACCAAATTTCCTGTAGAATCATAAGTGCTACCACATATAGAAGTAGGTATATGTGACACCTGAGAGAGTTCTTCTCAAAATCTCTTCAACTTTGTAATGGTAAGACTTGGAGAGGAGCTACCTTATTTTAGTGTGGTAGAATCTTTCTATAGCTGACATATCTGAGTTTGATAGGTTGTTCCAAATCTCTCATATAGCTCATTCCAAGTATCCATAGAACTTTTAGTGAATATGAAACCGCCTGCAATATCACTGCATATATAATTTAGGATCCAGAAGGTTACCATAGCATCCACTCTCTTCCATTGCTAAAAAATTTTCTGAATCTTCAGCTAGCTTTTAATATATTTCCCTCCAAACAAATTGAGCTTCATCTTAGTTCCGAGAGAAAGTTGCATTAATATATTCCAGTAAGGATAATTCAACTATATGATTGAATTAGACACTAATATTAGTCCCACGTGATTTGAACTATGCAGGAAAAGAGGATTCTTCATCTCAGGACATCTATTCCCTGTTCATGACCCCGCATTTTTCATTTCTTGCAGTATCATCTATCTTTCTAATCCTTGCATGTGTACCTCCATTTCCCCAGAAATTTCCTCCATTATTGTTGGTATGCCTTGAATACTGTAATAGCCGCTTCTGCGACCCTGTCCTGGGGGTCCGGGGGGGCGGCAGTCGCCCCCGGGAAACAAACGGGGGTCTCTTTATTGGACTGTTGTTGATTTGGGCCGAATTGTGTTTTTGGCCCAGTTTGTTAGGGTTTAGTTGAGACAGCATATAAAGTGTCTCTCTTCTCTCTGTAAACCAACTCTAATTCTGTTTCGCACAAAATTAGTGAATTCGTCTCCCGTGGATGTAGCCAAATTGGTGAACCACGTAAATCTTGTGTCTTGTTATTTTCGTCCATATTTTCTGTTCTTTCTCCATTCCGCACAACAAACTGGTATCAGAGCGGTTTCTTTTTCCAGCGATATCCGTAGTGGGTATATCGGATTCTGGGCTCATCAGATCGAAGCTGATCGGGGAGAAAGATGTCTGGGTTGAACGTGAAGATCGACAAGTTTACTGGGAGAAACAGTTTCAGTTTATGGCAGATCAAGATGCGAGCTTTGCTAAAACAGCAAGGTTTGTGGACTCCGCTGACGAAGGATTTCGCGAGCAGTTCTGGTGATGTTGTGAGTCTGGAAGAAAAGGCACACTCGACGATTATGTTGTGTCTCGCGGACGAAATCATCACCGAGGTCTCAGATCAGGAGACTGCTGCACAACTGTGGCTGAAGTTGGAGAGTTTGTATATGACGAAATCTCTAACCAACAAGTTGCTTCTGAAACAATGCCTCTTCGGTCTCCGAATGCAGGAAGGTACGCAACTCAGAGACCATCTAGAGAAATTGAATACTTTGTTATTAGAATTGCAAAATATAGATGTGAAAATTGAAGATGAAGATGCTGCTTTGATTTTGCTAGTTTCTTTACCACTTTCGTATGAGAATTTTGTTCAGTCATTTATTGTTGGTAAAGATTCTGTGTCTCTGGAGGAAGTAAGATCCTCTCTCCATAGTAGAGAGTTGCGACATAAGGCAAACAGTACAGGTACAGAAAGTCAGGCCACTGGCTTGTTTGCTAGTGACGGAAACACAAAAGGCAAGGAAACCGGCAATAAGAAGAAGGGCAAGAAGTCATCTTCAAAGGGTCCCAAGGCCAATGATGTTTGTAACTACTGTAAGGAGAAGGGGCATTGGAAAAAGGAGTGTCCGAAGAAGGCTAGTAAATCTGGGAGTACATCTGGTACTGCTGCTGTGGCTGAAGGGGATTTCAGTTCTGAAGATGATTTTGCTCTAGCTGTTACTGGGCAAAATAATCATTCTAATGCGTGGTTTCTTGATTCTGGGGCATCTTACCATATATGCCCAAGGAGAGATTATTTCTCAACTTATGAGCAAGCTGAGGGCATCATTACTACGGCAAATGGTGTTGCGTGCAAGGTAGTTGGGATTGGTTCAATCAAGATCAGGACGCATGATGGTAGTTTCTGTACTTTGAACGATGTCAGACATGTTCCATCGATGACAAAGAATCTGATTTCTCTTCCTACGTTGGATAGAAAGGGTTTCGTCTACTCAGGGAGTGATGGAGTTCTGTGTGTCTGCAAAGGTTCTAGGCTGGTTCTGAAAGGTGTTCTGCATGGTACTTTGTATTTTCTACAAGGTTCCACGGTTATGGATTCTGTTAATGTTGCATCTTCGGAGGTTCACCAGGATGATATGACTAAGTTATGGCATATGAAGCTTGGTCATATGGGTGAAAGAGGGATGCAGATTCTGTCGAAGTATGATCTTCTTGGTGGCCACAAGATCAAGAGCTTGGACTTCTGTGAGCATTGCGTCTTTGGGAAGCATCACCGCAGCAAGTTTCCTAAGGCGATTCATAGAACAAAGGGCACATTGGATTACATCCATTCTAATTGTTGGGGACCTTCCCGAGTTGAGTCACTGGGAGGTCACAGGTACTTTGTTTCTCTGATTGATGATTACTCAAGGATGACTTGGGTTATCATGATGAAACATAAGAGTGAAGCTTTCTCGAAGTTCAAGGAGTGGAAAGCTTTGGTGGAGAATCAGATCGGGAAGAAGATCAAGAGGCTTCGAACTGATAATGGGCTGGAATTCTGCTCGTCTGAGTTTGATCAGTTTTGTAGGGATGAAGGGATTGCTCATCATCATACAGTCAGGAATACGCCACAGCAGAATGGCGTGGCTGAGCGGATGAATCAGACATTGCTGGCGAGAGCGAGGTGCATGCTCTCTAATGCTGGTTTGGAAACGAGATTCTGGGCAGAGGCGGTGAGTACAGCTTGTTACCTGATCAACCGCGGGCCTCACACAGGTATAGAGTGCAAAATACCTATGGAGTTGTGGTCAGGTAAAGTTGTTGATTACTCCAAGTTAAAATTTTTTGGTTGTACATCTTATTATCATGTTAGTGATGGTAAGTTAGAGCCCCGAGCCAAGATGGGTGTCTTTATGGGTTATGGAGATGGAGTTAAAGGCTCCAGGATATGGTCTCCATCCGAGAAGAGAGTTATTCTGAGCAGGGACGTTGTCTTTGATGAAAATTCTTTGCTTAGATCTATGGTGAAGCCCACAGTTGTGCCAGAAACTAGTGGAGTTGATAAACAGGTGGAGCTTGAAGTCACTCAAGGTGAAAATAGATTGGAACAATTTGAGGTGGATCAAGAGCCACAGACAGAATCTGAGATACCGGAATCTCCACCACCAGATCCTCAACCATCAGGAGCTACAGTCCGCAGTTTAGCTCAGGACCGACCCAGGAGGGTTGGAGTTGGGGCGCCAAAGAGATATGGGTTTGAGGATATGTTGGGTTATGCACTACAGGTTGCTGAGGAGGTGGATACTCATGAGCCATCCACCTACAGAGAGGCTACTTCATGTACTGATGCTGATAAATGGCTTGCTGCAATGGGAGATGAGATGGAGTCTATTCAGAAGAATCAGACATGGGAATTGGTCAAACAGCCTCAAGGGAGAAAGGTAATTAGTTGCAAATGGGTTTTCAAGAAGAAGGAAGGAATATCACCTGCAGAGGGAGTCAAGTACAAGGCAAGAGTTGTTGCAAGAGGTTTCAGTCAAAAGGAGGGGGTAGACTGTAATGAGATTTTCTCACCAGTGGTCAGACACACTTCCATCAGAGTGTTGCTAGCCTTGGTGACACATCAGGATTTGGAGCTCGAGCAACTTGATGTGAAGACCTCTTTTCTACATGGAGAGTTGGAGGAAGAGATATACATGACTCAGCCAGATGGTTTCCAAGTTCCTGGAAAGGAAAAATATGTTTGCAAGTTGAAGAAGTCCTTATATGGACTTAAGCAGTCTCCGAGGCAGTGGTACAAGAAGTTTGACAGTTACATGCTTCAGCTGGGATATACGAGGTGTGCTTATGACTGTTGTGTCTACTACAGCAGGTTGAGAGATGGGTCATTCATCTATCTGGTGCTTTATGTAGATGACATGCTGGTAGCCGCAAAGAGTAAGCACGAGGTTCAGAAGTTGAAAGGACTTCTTAGTGCTGAGTTTGAGATGAAGGATCTGGGTGTAGCTCGGAAGATACTAGGAATGGAGATTCTTAGGGATCGAAGTCAGCGGAAGCTTTTCTTGTCACAGAAAGGCTACATTCAGAAAGTGTTGGCTAGGTTTGGCATGTCTACAGCCAAGCCTATAGACACTCCTAGTGCTGCAAATATTCATCTCACCACTATGTTTGCTCCTCAGTCAGACGAGGAGAAGGAGTATATGTCTCGGGTTCCTTATGCCAGCGCGGTGGGGAGCTTGATGTATGCTATGGTTTGCACAAGGCCAGATTTAGCACAGGCAGTCAGTGTTGTGAGCAGGTTCATGGGGCAACCGGGAAAGGAACATTGGCAAGCTGTGAAGAGGATTTTCAGGTATCTTAGAGGTACGTCTGATGTGGGTCTCATTTATGGAGGTGATACCGAGTGCTTAGTTACAGGCTACTCTGATTCTGATTATTCTGGTGATGTTGACACGAGGAGATCGATGACTGGTTATGTATTCACTTTGGGAGGTTCTGTGGTTAGTTGGAAGGCGACTTTGCAACCTACAGTGACGTTGTCTACTACGGAAGCAGAGTACATGGCTCTGACAGAGGCTGCAAAGGAGGGAATATGGCTGAAAGGGCTGGTTAGTGATCTTGGTCTACATCATAATCAGGCTACTGTGTACTGTGACAGTTTGAGTGCAATCTGTCTAGCCAAGGATCAGGTCCATCATGAGAGGACCAAGCATATTGATGCAAGATATCATTTCTTGAGGAGTGAGAGGAGAATCAGGGTGAAGAAAGTGGTAACTGCAGATAACCCCGCTGATATGTTCACCAAATCTGTTCCACATAGCAAGTTTCAACATTGTTTGGACTTGCTGAACAACAGAGCTGATTAGGTGCTCTATGGGCAGTCCTGGGAGTGGAGGGCGAAGTCTACTCATCTGGCACTATAATGGTGCATCTGGAGTTTTCTACTTTGAGGATTCAAGTCAAGGTGGAGATTTGTTGGTATGCCTTGAATACTGTAATAGCCGCTTCTGCGACCCTGGCCTGGGGGTCCGGGGGGGCAGCAGTCGCCCCCGGGAAACAAACGGGGGTCTCGCTGCCCGGTCAGCGAGTCGGGGGGTCCAGGGGGCGGAGCGTACCCTGGCCTGGGGGGTCCGGGGGGGCGGAGTCGCCCCCGGTCCGACGGTATAGCTTGTCTCTTTATTGGACTGTTGTTGATTTAGGCCGAATTGTGTTTTTGGCCCAGTTTGTTAGGGTTTAGTTGAGACAGCATATAAAGTGTCTCTCTTCTCTCTGTAAACCAACTCTAATTCTGTTTCGCACAAAATTAGTGAATTCGTCTCCCGTGGATGTAGCCAAATTGGTGAACCACGTAAATCTTGTGTCTTGTTATTTTCGTTCATATTTTCTGTTCTTTCTCCATTCCGCACAACAATTATTGATCTTAGATTATCAGTAAAAATGCAAAAGAGCAATCAAATGAAATTAAGAATAGAGAATCAAAACTATGTGATTTCACTAGTAAAGTAAGTGCAACCTGCTCTGATACCATATTAAAAAGGAAGAACTGAAATATGGAAGTGAAGATGAATAATTGGTGAAGTATTCAGTGTATTGATGACAAAATGCTCAAGTTACAATGCACCAATATAGGAGAGTACAACAATTTCTAGTAACTCCTGGTATAAATTCTGAACTAACTCTAACTAACTTCTAGCTATTATTTATTAACTAAATGATGTAATAAAAGACTTGATGAACATGAAAAATTGTTATACAAGAAATACAGCGAGGTATAAATAATCCTAACTATCTGCATCAAGTGTGAAGCTCTAGCTCTTGATCAGTTTTGCTCAGAAACAGTGATGCTACTTTGTCTAGTTTGAGGTGTATATTTGAGTTGATGCTGCCTTGATCTTTTGCTGTATCTTTACAGGTTGCTCGAGTTCAACCCAACCGAAGGTTTGATTAAGCTAATGAAATTTAATTACGTAAGTTTGTTATTTATGCCATGAAAGGTGGTGTCTAAGGAAGGGTGGCGTGTCTAATATGTTTTCCATAATTGTATGTTTTGGATTTATATTTGATCTTTTTAACCAAAGAAAGTTCTTTAGACTCGACTTGACTCGATATAAATTAAAGTTTCTTTTTAACCATCTAAACTTTTTGGTTGAGTCATGTTTAGATGGTGTCTGAAGCAGACTCTGGTGTTCATTATAATGATATCAAAAGAAATGCCAATTTTTATTTTAAAATAAGATTGAACTTTTATCTTTAATGTTTTTGGAAGAGTGAATTTCTTAAATGGTACCCTTCATTTGATAAAGTCTTATATGTGATACGCGTTTAATTTTTATCCAAAATGAGCATCCATCTTTCACTTTTTACCTCATTTCAGGCGCTTCTGTCAAGTTGCTTTGTTAGTAACTAATGGAGAACTTTGGAAAATTGCAAAATTTCAATATAATTTTATACTCTTACCATTTGATTGTCTAATTTGTAAAGTTATAATTGTACCCTCAATTCTTTTTTAATTACTAATACACTCTCTTGGCAAAAATAATACTAATAATAAATCATGGTCCCTCCTCTCAATGCTCCCTTTATTTTCTTTTTCCCTTTCTTTGATGATTTCTACCACCATCGTTATGGCATCTCCGTCACCCACCGTCATCTTTAAAATTTAACCAAATTTGATGAAAACCACGTTCAAGTCAATACAAAATCAGACAATCATAAGTTCCTAGACAAAAATACAATCTGAATTCATTCTACATAACCCAATTCAATCTCAAATAAACCTAAATAAGAGTTCATTAGATTCTCGTACTCCCATGTAATTTCACACGGGAACTTCTTCATCTTTTTTTTTAATGAGAACACCCGAGGGTGGGGGGAGAGTATATTAGAGGTTCCCCAAGCCTTCTTTCAAGGTAATAGGATGTACATAGAGTGCAGTTTGTTCAAAATGAGTGGTGAAGCAACATAGTTGCCTCCAAAAGTCCTACCAATTCTATAACTAGTATTTGTGAGACAACTATCCAAGAATAGGATAGATGACGAAGTTGCGATCCAAAAGAGAGAATCTCCACCCCCTGTGTTAATTCTCTCCTTTGGCCAGGCAACTTCAATCACAAGAAATAATAGCCTAAACTAAACAGATCCAGAGCTCGAAAGTAGTTTAATGTTTGAAACTAAATTACAGTTGGGGATTAGTAATTATCAACTCCAGATAAGAAAAAGAGCAAAATCTTGAGCTGAGGGAAATCTTGAGCTGAGGGAGTCCTTGAGAATGATACTGTATTGAGTGTAAACTCCAAAACCTCATCCATGCCCAAGAGCTGAAGGAGCAGAGCCAGCGCTGGAAATTTCATGTGGTATTCAGCTGGAAATCAGCAGCCACAGACCGCATCAGTGGAGACATCAGTGAATGCTTCATCCGTTCTCCAAACAAGTAGAATTGATCAAGGGACTAGGAGCAGCATCTCTGAGCATCCTAGATCATAGCAATGGTTGATTGGTAGTAGCTTCCGGGGCATTATATAAACCTGCATGAAAAAATTTGATTAGCAGTATCAATCCTAAGACGAACCATGTTTATGTATTCTAATTTGCGGAGTATGAATCCTGTCTAAGGTAATTAGAACCTTGATTTGTTGAGGGATATTGTGAAGATTAAGGCTCTGGTTATGGCTAGAATGATATTTAGCAATTGCATTAGCCACAGAATTACCTTCTCTGAAAACATGTTTAAGATGAGCACAACCTAATAGAGCCTTCACTTTGAAAGCCAGATAAAAAAGATTCCAATGTGCACAATAGGGATCATTAATCATTTGTACAGCCAGCTTACAGTCTGTTTCAAGTATGCAATTTTGATCCAATCCCAGAAAATTATGGCAAGCAAATAAAACTGCCTTAATTTCAGCCTCCAGTGGTGAAGCAGCAGAAATATGTTCAGAAACAATTTTAATCGGTATACCAGAACAATCTCTAGCTATCATACCAACCACTGCCTTGTTCGGAAACCATGACGCATCTATATTAATTTTAACAGTTCCAAACTGAGGCCTTTCCCAATAAACAGAGGTTATATTCGGCTTTGGAGGTGGTCTAATGAAAGGGATCAGATGCCTGAGAGGAGATGCAATAGCAGAATGGGAGAAATATATCCGAGGAGTAGCAAATAAGGTCAATTTTATTAGCTCCAGCACTTCCTTACTAATTAGGTCTGAGGAGAAAGGCTTATTATCAAATAAGAACCTGTTTCTAGCTTTCCAAAGAGTCCAACATATGAGAGATGGAAGGATTTTACAGATGAAGTGATTCCATCTAGATAAATCATGGCTATTCCAGAAAATAAAAAATCTTTCTGCAATGGAATGTTGAGTACCTAGATGAAACTGAACTATAGAAGCCATGTTATTCCAGACAGCCTGAGCAGTAGGACACGATATAAAAAAATGCTGACTTGAATCAGTATTACAACAAGCAGGACACTTGGAAGCTAGACTAAATCCACAAGTAGTAAGCACATCATCAAAAGGGAGAAAGGATTGAAACAATTTCTAGGTAAAAATTGAGATCTTCTTCTGTAAAGCACTATTCCATATAAATTTACAAGCAGGGAAATTACCTGGTCCATGAGTTAGAGCCTTATATGTTGACTTAGATGAGAAGTTACCTGAGATTTCAGCTTTCCATACCAATCTATCCTCCCTCTCTATAGTAAGCTCAGATTCCTGAAGGAAAGAGCGAGTATCACATTCCAGTAAAGCACTAATCTGAGCTAAAACAGTAGGTTTATTACTAATAAAATCTGCCACAGACAGATATGACATAGCAGAAACTATATGCATAGGGATGTAGTTAAGTAGGGGACCCCTAGGACACCAATTAGCAGACCAAAAACTGCAGGTACCTTTTCCATGAATAATAAAAGAGTTATTTTCCGCAAAGGAGTTAATTAAATTGATTCTTTTCCAAGTTACTGATTTCCTATGAGATAAAGGAAGGGACCATAGCAATTTAGACCATAGAGTAATGCCTAGTTGGCTCTTCCACCAAAGTTTAGCCGAACAGGTATCAATAATGGCTTTGATAGACCTAAAACCAAGTCCATTTATATCGGTTGAAGTAGCTATGTCAGACCATCTTTTCCAAATTCTGTTTTATCCCTCTGATTCTCCCCAAAAAAACCTTGCTAGTCTTTTCTCAAATGTTTGAATTATTATTTTGGAGGGATTAGTTACAGCCCATAAATGCTGAGGCAAAGAATATAAGCAATGTTTAATTAGGATCATCTTGCCCCCTGCACTAAGCCACTTATTCTTCCAACTTTGCAACTTATTATCCAGGTTAGCCATCAATGGTTGGAAGTATCTTTTAAGTGTTCTTCCCTGAAAAATGGGACAGCCAAGGTATTTAAATGGAAAGGAGCCTTTTTTCATTTTTAGGATAGCCTTAACCTGATTAATCTTTAAATTCGAGGCCCTTTTACTCAGATAGAATTCAGATTTATCAAAATTAAACTTCTGTCCCGAGCTAACTTCAAAGATATCTAAGAAGGCTTTGATTTTAATACAATTAGACTTGGATGCTTGCATAAAGATAATCGTATCATCCGCATACATTAGATGGGATACTGCAGGAATTGAAGCAGGAAGTTGAAAACGGGAGAGACTATTATTAGAGAATATGAAAGATAGACTCCTAGAAAAAGCTTCAGAGAAAATATTAAAAAGAAAAGGAGAGAGTGGATCACCTTGTTTAATTCCTCTAGTAGCTTTAAAAAAACCTACTGGATTTCCATTAACCAGAACTGAGAAGTAAGCCTGAGAGAGATTACTCATAACAGCAATTAAAAAATTCCCATTGAATCCAAATCTAATTAGTATCTTCCTAAGAAACTCCCAGTTTACTCTATCAAATGCTTTCATTAGGTCTAATTTCAATATACAATTAGGTGTTCTGTTCTTTTTATCCAGAAACCTGATCATTTCTTGTAGATACAAAATGTTATCAGATATATCTCTTTTCTTCATGAAAGAAGATTGGTTTGGGGAGATCAGGTTATCCATATAAGGTCTCAGCCTTTCCATTAAAACCTTAGAACAAATTTTATTAAGGACATTAGATAAACTAATAGGCCTAAAATCCCCAAAAGAACATGGTGTGGCTTTTTTCGGAATTAGGGTAATCCAAGTGCTGGATATTCCTTTTCGGATTTCCGATCCTAAGATAAAATCATTAACAGCCTCCATAAGATCTTGTTTAATAAAAGTCCAGCATTTACTATAGAATTTAGCTGTGAAACCATCTGGCACTGGACTGCTGTTATTATTTAAACCTTTAATCACAGCTTCTAACTCAGATTCTGAAACTGGAGCAGCTAAAGCTTGATTATTATTTTCATTAATGATTGTGGGGATTTGACTAAGGAAGTGAGAGCAGTAGGTATCAGCTGTAGTGTGATTAGGCTCAGTTAACAAACCTGAAAAATAAGCAATTGCTTCCTTTTGAATATCTGTTTGTGTATTTAACCAATGACCTGCCTGGTTTCTAATTTTGCTGATTTGCAACTTACAATTCTTTTCCTGCTCTACCTTATGGTAAAATTGAGTATTATTGTCCCCCAACTTATGCCATTTTAGTCTCGCCTTTTGTTTCCAAAACTTCTCTTTCTCCTTTAAAGCACGAAGAAGTAAGGCATTTTTCTGATTTAGTTTAACACGTTCAGGAAATGTTGGATTCAAGTCAAAAGCAAGTTCCTGGATTCTTACAGCCTCCTCAGCTAATATTACATTTGAATCAATATTGCCAAAACATTCTCTATTCCAGGTTTTTATCACTTTCTTAAGCCTAATCAATTTTAAGTAGAATCTAATCATGCCTTGCTCAGCAACTGGTTTTCCCTAATTTTCCTGAATTAAACCTAAGAATTCAGTTCTTTGGAACCATGCATTAATAAATCTGAATGGCTTTGGGTGAGAAGGTAGTAAGTTGGAAATTTGGAGGGGGAGAGGTGAATGATCAGAAGTATGCCTATTAAGAATCTGAATTGAGGAAGAAGGGAATTTAGAGCACCATGATAGGGTACAAAGGCCTCTATCTAATCTTTTGGAGGTGGGGTTCCTCAGCCTAGAATTACACCAAGTAAAAAGATTTCCCACTGTATTAATTTCTTGTATTCCATTGGTGTTAATCCTGGTGTTAAAATCTCTAATGCTTCCTAAGGCAGGAGAGGATGGTCCTCTATATTCAGACACAAAAGTAATTGTGTTAAAATCTCCTATAAATATAGTATTACCCTTTGAAATCGGCTTCAAATCATTCCATAGAGCCTTTCTACCTTCCCTATTCCTTAATGCATAAATGAAGACAACTTCCATACAGAAAGTTAAGGATTGATGGGATACATTAACATGCATAAACTGCTCATGAGAAGAAAGGAGTGAAACAGAAAGGGAATTAGACCACAGAAGCCAAATTTCCCCACTTGGAAGGTACAAATTATGTGTGAAATTAAGTGCATTCATATATGATTGAATTTTTGTATTATCGTGCATCGGTTCAATTATGCATAACAGCTGGATTTTCTTAAGTTTGAGTAAATTAATCAATCTAAGCATTGATGTTTCCATGCCCCGTAGATTCCAAACCAGAAAATTAACATTGACCGTAGATGTCATAATCCACCTGATTTATTACTTTTTGTAGCCGATCTTAGTAGCATCTTATTCAGTTGACTGAGGCAGTTTATCTATTTACTCTTGGCCTTACCTTGGTTCTTACCTGAGGACCCCAAGACAGGAGATACATTGATACTGTGTTGATCAGTTGTGTCCGGATCCTCAGAAGCTGGCCCACTAATTCCCTTTTGACCTTGCAGGCAGATATCATCTTCCTGTAAAACAGAAAACCTATTTGACATCTTTCCATCAAGGGAAAGTGTAGGGTTGTTAATAGAGCCCTTTAGTGGTAACCGTAGTAATCCAATATGAATATAATCTTTAGCATAAGTCTTCAATGCAGGTTTGGATGATTCAGTATCCTTCAGTAACCTAGAAATAGAATTTTCTGAGCTATCCAGAGATCGATTTCCTAGTGACAGGGATTTGCCACTAACAGAAACTCTAAGAGCCTCTAGTGGAGAATTGTTGTGAACATTAAGGTCTGAAATCCTAATAGCCTTTTCAGGGGTAAAAGGATCATTAAGGGTATCAGTGATCAAAGGGGGTATATTAAATTTTTTGCCAGTTGCCTGCCACTGGGGGTGAGGTTGAATCGAAGCTATGTTAGTTTCCTCCATTCTAGCATTAGTAGACTGAGAAATAGCTCTACATTGGACCAAAGAGTGACCTAGTTTAGCACAGTGGTCGCAATAAAGAGGAATATCTTCAAACTCGATTAGATATTTCCTATTATTCGAAATTGATCCAAGCCTGATATGATGACACAAAGGTTTTTGGAGATCTATTTCAACACAGAATTTGATTGCCGAGGGCCTATTAAGCATTTCAGTAGCTAAATCGTTTTTGATAAAATTGCCTATACTATTGCCAATTGCCTCAATGGAAGTAGAATTATAATAGTATACAGGCACATCCCTGATTGTACACCAAATGGGAACAATAGGGGATTCTTTTTGTGTTGAGAACTCAGGGGTCCACTTGAGCATCTTTAGGAGAATGCCATTGAAATTCCAGATGCCTTTCATCCAACATCTCTGGTAGTCGTTAACCTGGTCAAATCTGATTAGCACATGTTTATAATCCAGAGAGCTTAACTAATACTTACCTTCGAAGCCGATTGTTTTAAGAGCTAACTCCATCTGCTCCATAGAAAACCTTCCTTTGGTGAACTTACCGACCAGAGCGTTAGAATAATGCGCCGATAGTGTTGCAATCTGGTCATCGGAATATAGGCAGGCGGGGTCTCCTAAATGAGTTGATTTTGGAATAAGCTCCGGGTTATTGGGAAGCTGTTTTGAAAGAGGGGGGGGGATTTGTTTTGAAGTACTGCTGCAAAGGATTTTGGGGGAGGAGGTTGATTGACATGATTTGCCGCCATATCGGCCGGCGAACTAGGTTCAGCCGATTGCACAGAGGATAACCGGCCTGACACCGTTACCGGCTCAGCAGCTGTTACCGGCAATTTTTAGAAAAAAAACCAACGGATAACCAGGGATGAGAAGAAGAAAGGTGATTAGGAAAATCGCACACAGTATCGCACGGTGGTTCGCACACATGAACAATATTTTCAACGGTTATTTTCTACGCACACACCTTTGAACTTCTTCATCTCGAGCCAGCTTACCAGAGAAACAAAGATCAATCAAAAGGCCATATTTTCGCCTTCGATGTTTCAAATAATCGGCGGAAAGAAAGGGAGGATTAGATGGTTGAATATGTAAATTAAGAGGCAACTTGGGTAGGGGCGGCCTAGCTTCATGGCCATCTACTAGGGTGGGCAAAAAAAAAAATCAATAATCGAGAATCAAACCAAAAATCGAATAATCCAAATTTGAATAACTGAAACCAAATTTAATTAAAATACCACTTTTAGATATTCAAATTGATTAAAACGAATTTTGAATATGGTTTTTAGATTTTTTTGAATATTAAAATTCAAACCAAATTCTAAACCAAATATCAAATTGTAATTAATAAAATAAAATATGTATACGCCTTAATATATATATAAATATAGATTAATAATAATAATGTTATCCTTGAATTTTAAAATGAACTAAGTTATTAATTATGGTAATACTAAGAATTTGATTCTTGAACTTTTTTTTGGTAATTGTTGGATTCTTTATTTTGATGAAGTAAACATTCATAATATTTTGGCATGTCATTGTGATTTCATTGCATCGTAACGTGTAAGTATGTAATATGTTTTGTAGTCCTAGTCTTGAAGTTGAGTTAAATGGTATTAAGAAAATTGAAAATTGTAATTTTTTTTATCATTACAAATTTAGGTAATTTGTTTTATTCGACATGTTCAGTTTCAACCCGAAAATTGAATCCTGAATTTGGATTGGTTTATTCGACTTTCAAGGTAATATTGGGTTTCTGATTTTTTTTTGGAGGTTAACCTAATTAAACCGAATTGAATAACTCAAAACACGATTTAACCAAACCGACGGTCACCACTACCATCTACACCTTCAACAGAACTGTAGTTCCACGCATTGCCGGAGACTTTTCGATCTTTCTAGGGGCCACAATTTGGCCATGAGCCTTCTTCACCATTAGGTAGCATCGTGATGCCTCCCCGCTATTGGGTAGTAGCGTGACGCCAGACACGATGGAGACTCCATTATCTGGCTCTCGGACACCACTATTAGAAGTTGGCGGTTTCTCTCCAAATCAGGAAGACGCAAAATTCAGCTTCTACTCTTGAAATTACCCATTTTTGCAACTAGGTTTTCTCTCGTGGGCGGCCATGAAGGGCTTCTGTTGGTCGCAACATCATCATTTCTCGGAGGCAAACAATTTCCAATGACAAGGGATGAAGGGCTGTATTGTCGGAGGAAAGAGCCATGCACTGAAAATTATGGATTAAAAATTTACAGGAGCAGGTGGCGAAGAAGGAAAAAGTAGGATGGAAAAGAAGGAAAAAATTCAGAAAGAAAGAAAAAGAGAAAAAAGATTAAAATCAAATTTTACGGATAAAAATGTAATTTTAAAATTTGACCGTTAAAATTTTGACCAAATACCCAAAATGGCATGAAAAGCGAATGATGGCTAGCCAAAATGGAGGACAAATTAAATTGGGACTCCAGATGAGGCTTTATCTTAAGATGGCTAGCAATTTATGCAGTATACCATTTAAATTGGACTTTCGTTTAGTGATTTATCCACACTCTCTATAACGGAGAGGTTCAGGGTTTAAACCATACTCCTTTCAAGATAGAATTACAAATTTAAAAGCAATTTCTTGATAGGGGGTTACTCGGCATTGTGGGACCATATTGGTAGTCCCCCCATGGCTTCCCATCCTACAGGTGATCGATGAAGGTGTGATCATGGTGGTTTGAGTTTCGGTGGCGGTGGTTCGTTGGTGGTGCACTATTCGGGTGTTCTCATGAGGGAATCCCTAACTATTTAAATATATAGAGTTTTAGTTATGGGTTTCAGTAGATCAAATTGTGGTGTTTCCTATTTTTTTCATAGAGTAGGGATGTTTATATGTAACTTGCTTATTTGTATGTAATCTTACAAAAAACATGGTTATAAAATTACCTTTCCAAACATTTAAACTAGGTAAATTTAAAGAAATATAGTCATTTATAAACTTATTGAACAACTTTGTACATTTTAACTTAAACACTATATTTTTATTTTAAACATTGTAGATTATATGTAAAACATGTACATTTCTGCAGTTTTTTTTATAGTATTGTCGAAGTGAATGACGTTTATTGCAGATGATGATGTTCTGCATATTTTCATTGATGTTTTTACGTGTGTATTAATTTTGCCGACGTTTATGTTATTTCAATTGATGTTTAGATGTAGTTTACTGAGGTTTCAATTTCAGTGTCTAATTTGAGTTTTTAGATATTTGATGGTATTTTGATTGTTTTTGTGTGTTAATTGTTTTGTACATCTCAGTTGATGTTGATTTTTTCAGTTTTTAATTAATGTTTAGGTTTTTTTTATTGATGTTTCATGTTTTTGTTTTTTCAAGTTTTTTTCATTGTAAATATAGGATATTTTTTTTGGTTATTGCATGGTCAATGGTTGATGTTTACTTTATTTTTTCAGCTTTTGAAAGATACAAGATTGAAGTTCTAGAGACTGGTGTTTGACGCATGTGGTGAAATTCAGTTGTTTCTAATTTTATTTTTTATGAAAGATGAAAGTTGAGTTCTATTTGAAAAATGGAAAATATCAAGCAAGATATTTGGTTTTATAAGAATTTTTACATTTTATTTTATAACTTAGAAAGATTGAAAATATTTGTAATTATTGTTTGGCATTAAACGATATTTGTTCTCGTAGTTGATGTTTAACTACCAGATTCAATACAAGATTATTGGTTATGTGGGAGGTCATCATCGTACCTCTCAAAATTATATTTATAAGCCCTAATGCTTCCCATCTACAATTAACCAGATAATGGCAAGTCGAGGTCGTCCACGAAGAAGAAGGATCTTTTCAAGTGTTTAAACATATAAAACGGAAATCATACTAGGCATAGATATACATATACGTTTAAAAGAACGTAAATGGGGGGGGGGGGGGGTTGGCTGGTTTTTCCTAAATTATGGAATTGAAAGACAAGTAACTAGCAAAGCAATGTAAATATACAAACCATGCAATAACAACTAATAGATGATTAAATCAACAATTAACGATCTTGAGTGCAATTGACTTCCACTTCCAAACCTCTTATCTATCATTGAACATGCAACCTATTTACTACTTTCACTACTTGTTGTGAAGATAAATCTTCTACCCTTCTTAGATAGTAGTTTGAAAGAGTAAATTCGACATCTCTTGTCAAACCTCACTAATAACTCATTTAGTCGATCAACGACTAAAAGTATCTCATTAATGACATCGAGCACGAAGAATCAACAAGCTTGGTAATGCTTATAAACACTACACCGTGTCTAAGCATTGGACCAATTTATGCATTTACACAAGATTAGTCAAGAACGTTCGACGTTCATAGATTTCTCTCATTTTCTACCTAAAATAAACATGACAACGAGTTCAACATCATCACATTCATCTACAAATGATCAAATCATCAACATAATCAAAAGCTCTAATTCATACTCTTGGATTTCATATCAAGAAGAGGGAAAATTAGCTACTTTTCCCAAACCCTAACAAGCAGTCATACAAGTACTTCACCTACTCAAGCTTTCAAGAACATTAATGACATTAACAAACCACATTCAATGCTCCATAAATGCACAATAGCAAGAGTACTAAATAGGCTACAATGTGTTCTTAAGACATGGGCTTGGAAGTCTTTGTCAATTGCTCCCAATTACTAGATTTAGCTACTAAAACCCATACTAATTACCAACAAGTATTCAAACATAAATCAAGCTAAAGAAATGATGAAAATGGTGAAACAACTAGGGTTATAATAGTACCAATCAGGCAGGAGAAGAAGTAAGGAAAGAGAAGAGATAAAGTGTTATTTATAGTACAAGAAAAAGAAGATGGATTTCTGGCCACCTGTTCATTGTGACTTGCGACAGTTTCATCGTGAGTCGTGACGGGCACCCAGAATCCACAGGTGAATTTTTTCTTCTTCTTGTCTTCTCTTTCACTTCACCACAACAAGTTTATTCCTATCTTCAAGTCTTCAAATCTTCAAAGAAATTCTTCAAAGTCTTTAAGGTCTTCAAAAGATTGTTTTCTATAGCCTCTGGTCTTCAAGTCTTGATGTTATTTCTTTGTCACACGAAATCCATTTAGAAAAGGTAAAAGAACGTAAAAGTCACTCTTACCTCTCCAAAGAGAATTTCAAGATAAAACACAAGCTCTAGATGACAAAAGAGGGCAAAAGAGATCCCAAAAAGTTCTAAAATATGCACAAAAAATGGACACATCAAACCTCCCCGCACTTGAACCTTACTCGTCCTCGAGTAAGAAAATATTCAAGCTCACAGAGGAATTGATGTATCCACATCCTAAACTAATATTCCCCCAAATTGGTACTTCACAAAACTCTCAATATCACACATCCCAAAGTCACGATCAAATGAGAGTTCACCCACAACTTGATTCCTAAATCTATCCAACCATACCAACATATCAATTCATTATTATCCACTAAAACATCTCTAAGTCCCAAATTGAAAGTCCCTAAATCTAATGGCACAAAGTGAAGTAAAAAACATGCGTTAAGTTTAAACACATACTTTACTCTATACCAATATATCATCCCAAAAACGAAGTAAATCAACAATCAAGAATTTCATACCTTACTTCGTCTTCCCCACTTAATTACCCAATCCCAAAAGGTCTCAAGATGTTAAGCTACTTGATCCATCCATATGACAACCGCAACCTTATGAATTTAACGCCAGCAAATGAGTGAAATTATAGCATTTGTCATTTTTCTCTCTCTTTCTCTCATTTTGCCTAAGAACCCTTTTGGGTTTTCATCCTAACCACACATCATGTTTCGTTGGCTTACTCTCACCTTTTTCCACACATTTAGCCTCTCATTTTTTTCTAGGTCACCGTTTCAGGTTTTTGACCTATCCTGGCCCCCCAAGCTTTTTTTTTCTTCAAATTTTCATTTTTTTGTGTGTGTTTCCAATCGAAAGAAGCAAAAAGCTTTCACATGTCAAAGCTAAAAAAACATCCAAATACATCCTATGAAAGCATTCCAAAACAAAGAAAAAGTATCCTAGCAACCAAGTCTTAGAGAACAAATCCAAAGCAAAGCTGTAAAAGCAATAAATACCCTCCCCCACACTTAAAATGCTACATTTCCCTCAATGTAGATAAAACAAGGCAAAAATATACAAATCAAATTAGGGTAGTGTAAAACAATAGCTCACAATTAGGAATGGGATGGCCCAACACCATCGTTGGGATCCCTGCCACAAGTCAGCTGATACTACGCCAGCCAATCGGCGTTCCTCTGGCCCTGCTCTCTCCGTCTCGTTTCTCTACTGGGATTGGGGCCTGGGGCATCACCACCCTGCGAATTTATTTATGAAATCCTGGATTAAAGATAATTAATCTTGTCATCCATTTCCATAAGGCTCTGGGAGACGAACATGTTATGCTCCACCTGTCCATGAACACTGTGCTGGGCTGTTTATATTAGGCGCTCATAAAAATAGGGTGGGGAAGAGGGAACGGAGGTTGCCTGTGAGGCCGTCACCGTGCCTCTCAAAGATAATATTTATAAGCCCAACTTACGACTAACTACTAAACAGTAGCTAGTGGTAAAACAGAGCCGTCCGCGGGGAAAAATGGGGGTTTTATCAAGTGTTGAAGCATAGTTGAAAAGCACGTGAAGGAGTCACTCTTCGTGTGTGGTAACAAGTGGGCGGAGGGGGGGGTTTGGTTTGGAAAAACACTATGACTACTTTAAAATACTAAATTAAGACTAAGTGGAAAGAGAAATGCAAAAACGATCACAACTAGCACAAATAACATAAACAAGATTATAACGAGTCTTGGGAGCAATTGGTTTACATTTCTAGTCATCCTTTGATCATAGATTAATTATCCAATTTTTATGCATTAATCACATACTGTGGAGAACTTGTCAACACCTTTCAAATGTTGACATTTCTCACATCTCCTCGGTTATAGTTACAGTGGGCGATCAACGTCACACAATAACCCTTATCCTCGGGTCACCCTAGACGATCAGCCTCAAAGACTTCCCTGAGGATAACAATACACACGAAGAACCAACACGACTACCACAATGTCCTACAAGCGAGAAACATATAGATAGCACAAGTATATTTACTAATAACGACTACGAGGATCAGCCTTTATGCTAATCATTATTAGTGGGCTCCATTGATAATTAGACAAAACCCATCCAAATTCATCCTAGGTCTAAGCAACTCCATCAATCAACAATCATAATTAGTTGTAACTTCTAATTATAACTTAGCATTGACCAACAACAATCACGTTGACTAAAAGTCAAAGTCTTTTGGGTTTGACCAAAAACCTAGCAAAGAATCAACCCATAATCATCAACTAGTTGATTACCCTAATCTAAATCATGGATTAATCACAAAAGAAAGCATCAAGCATACTTGATAATCAAAGCAAAAAATATGATAAATTGAATCTCACAAATTCATATTAGAAATTCTTACCAATTGCTCCCAAGATGAAATCTAGCCTAGAAAATAAAAACCAATAAAAAATATACAATAATCCATGGAAAAGATGTAAAAACCAAGAAGAAATGAAGAAATCTAGGGTATTGAGGCCCCCAAGTTAGGCTCCATTCAAATGAGGAAGAATAGGGGCTATTTATAGCCCAAGGTCAAATCAAAAGTCAAAAGGAGTGCAACAGGCGTGCTTGGCGTGCGTCGGGCTCCTTGGAAGTGCTTGGCTTCTGGCACGAAGGTGCTTGTCTACTGGTTCTAGAATGCTTACGTACACTGGCACCTGTTTCATGACCGAGGACATGCGCCACGATTTATTTCTCTTGTGCGGGCGCGCAGTTAAGGGCACAGCCCGAGCGCCCCGCACACCCAGTCGATCTTCACATCGTTACGAGTGAACTGTTACTCTGATTTTGGACTTCTTGTAGTCAATTTTATAGTGCTAACCCATAATTGCAACGACCCACCGTTTTGGAGTTCTTGTAGTCAATTCTACCATGTTTTGGTTTGTGGCCTTCACTAAACAACTCTGAAGTGCTCACGAGAAATCTACAAATAAAGCTCACAAAAAGGAATCTAGATGCTCGTAAGGAACAAAAATCCATTAGACTAAACATAGGTTACAAAATGAATGATTTAGATAAGAAAACCGAATGGTCATCTAAACCCCTTATTATGTAAACATATCTAAATCTAGCAATCTTCTAACAAAAACTACAAAAGAGATTTTAATGCTTTGGAATATGAATGCATTTGATGTCTTATCATTGCACATGATCATCCTGTATCGGATGTGACCCTGTCTGATATGGTGGAGAATGAGGCACATTATGTGCCTGAGTGAGCGGGAGAGCACCCTCGTCAGTCGGAGCTTGAAGTGGGGGAAGATTCTTGAGATCTCACTCAAAACCCACCCTACATGAAGTATCAGGTGTTATCACCACATCCTGGACCGGCGTATCAAACTCCAGCTTGGTCATATGGCACTGAGGAAGTGTCATAAAGGTGACATTCCTCACCCCATACAACCAATGGTATAGTCCTCGAGCCTATGTGGTGTCTAACAAGTCAAACTTTCTCATCCCCTCCAGAGTTATGAGGTATGAAGAACCTCTGCCCAATCTCGGGAAGCCATCCGGGGCAACCAAGCCTAAGTGCTCCACTATGAGGGTGATCATAACCCCCTTGAGGATCTTGCCCTTTAGCTTCTCAGCCACACTGGCCACTCTCTTCATCCACAACTCAGCCCATTCTCCATATCCCATCCCCTCACTCATCAGTTGCCACAGGTAGTGAATATCTGGAACATGCAAGTTCGTTGGCTCCGACGAACAAAACAGTGTGCCCACTAAGAACCTGTGTATAAATTAGAGTGCAGGATGGATGATGATGTTGCTCTTTTCATGAGAGTCCCTCTTCCTACTCGTCAATATGCTCTAAAATAGGTTATCCTCCCCAATCGTGCACTCCAGGGCCTCTGGGCTCAACCTCGCCTAGACCTCTGCCGTGTCCCACCCAAGTGTTGCCTCTATCTGTAAGACAGTCATCTCTCAAGGTATATCGTCCAGGTGGAAGGTGATGACCTCGCTCCAAAAGTGAAGGGTAAGAGGACTTACTTTCCCTCTGAACCTTGTGCATTTTCAAAGTAGGAGAGAATCTCAGTTTGTGATAGTTTGAAATCAGTGAAGGTCCTAATTGGTTATTCGCCGAACATTAGTCAGGCCGTTACAAAGGATTGTCGGATGACTGGGTTGAAATCTCATGATTGTCATGTTTTAATGCAATAAATGTTACCTATTGCTATTCGCAGAGTAATGGAGGCGGACGTAAGGTACTCAATCACTAGACTTTGTTTCTTTTTTAGTTCCATATTTTGGAAGTCTATTGACCGAGACCATTTGAATGTCCTACAAAAGGAGGTTGTTGTTGTGCTATGCAATTTGGAAATGTATTTCCCTCCATCTTTTTTTGTGATAATGGTTCACTTAGTTGTTCATTTAGTGCGGGAGATAAAGATATATGGTTCAGTTGGTATCCATTGGATGTATCATTTTGAGCATCACATGAAAGTATTCAAGGGATACGTGAAATGTATGAGCCGGCCGGATGCTAGTATTGTTGAGAGGTACGTTACTGAAGAAGTAATTGAATTTTTCTCTAGATATTTGGAAGAACATAGAAGTTTTGGGGTGCCCCAGAATTGACATGTGGAAAGGAAGGTGGGCAAACCGAGGTCAAGGGGAATGTTATTGCTTCATTGAATAGTGATCTGATGTTAGTTCATTTGTATGTCTTGAGGAATTGTAGGGAGACCGCGGCTTATGTGACTGAGCACCTTAATTTGATCACAAAGTTTCATCCCACGTGGCTCTCTAATAAAGTTTAGTTGGAGCACAATGACACATTTGTGAATTGGTTTTATGATCGATGCAATGTAGGTAATTACGACCCAAAAATTAGAGCATTTGCAAGGAAGCCTAATTGCACGGTATTGAGGTATTCTAGATATGACATTTACAGTTTCTCTTTGGCTACTAGGGACCAAGATTCAAAGATCACACCACCAAATAGTAGGGTATACATTGAGTCAGAGACAATGTGGAAAGCAAGTAAGAAAGACAATAAACCGGTCCAAGCTATGATGTCATTTTATGGTGTTAATGATGAGATTTGGGAGCTTGAATATGGAGAATTAAAGATTCTAGTTTTCAAGGGCCAATGGTTTCATAACACAACTGGAGTTCGAACTTACCCAATGGGATTTACCCTAGTTGACAAGAGTCATGATGCATATGAAAATGATCAGTTAGTTTTGGCCGAACAAGGAAGACAAGTTTTCTAGGTTAATAATCCGTGCAATGTAGGTTGTTCTGTTGTCTTACAAGGTATGAAATACTCTTTCCGTGATGAAATTGATTTTGAAGTTACAAGTGAAAAGTTCAAGTTCCCCTCTATTTCCCCCTACTGAATAACAACGGGGGTGAGGCAAGAGTAATACGGAGGAAACACAGAGATGACATTTGGATAGATGAAGATGGCCAAGAAATTGGAAACGTTCAATCCAAAAATAAGCCTAAATTAACTATACTTCCACTGAGAGCAGTTGTGTGCAGTTGCTCATTCAGTTCAACTAAGACAAAAACATGAAGATGATACACGCCTAGAACTATCAACATCCAAAATCAGTGCAAATATATTCCCACAACTAATAGCATCCAAAATCAACATTCATAAACTAACAAGTCAAATCCACAGAAAGGCAACTAACGTTTTAGAAATCAACATCCAAAAAAATATGAACATCCATATTAAGCGAGCAAAATCAACATATAGAGAAATTCAAGATGTGAGCTGAATGAGGGTATTCATTCCCCGTGCGAGGTGTCCTCTCCAGTGTTGGTAGATGGAAAATCTAAAGTAGGTATTGGACCCACTTCCTTGATTCTCTCGTCACACATGGCTGTCAGGATCTTCCCAACGTTCTCAGTCCATATTCACTTTAAATGCTGCTATGTCCCCATCCAAATTCTCCATGGATAATTTACTTGTTGCCGGCCTTGATGACATAGCAATTTTCTTCTTCTTCGAGAATATCTAAGGGTTGATGGGAAGCTTTGGCATCAGTGTAAAATCATCATCTTTAAATTTGCAACCAGCTTCCATGCACAAGGCAGTAATCATGGAGGCGAAACCTATACAGTTGTGCGCATTGATGCAATCCTAGATGTATGCCATAATCGAACCCCTAACATCGACACTCAAGTTCTTCTTGATCTTGTACAACAGCAGCATACGTGAATGATGCACTTCTTTTTTCACTCTCACCGACAGTAGGCGGGCAACAATGAAGCTGTACCACACATTTATCTCGTCAGTCAAATACTTCTTCTCAATGCTAGACCATTATGGAGGCAGGTTCTAGATAACTTCATCACCGTCATCACATATTTCTTTTATGATCTGTTCCAAAGAAGCTTTTTCAACTGCCTTTTCTACAACTTGGTACGCACTTGCTGGCTTTGGCATGATTTTGTAGAACTTGTTGATCACACCTGCTGAAAGCACAACGTACTGCCCACGAAAGTAAATCTCAGATGAATTCTTGTACTTCATGAGGGACAAGACCTCATAAGTTAGCATCTTGTTGGCACTATCGGGTTGTAAGATGAAGTGCACCCATCCGTGTTGGTTGACATAGTCAGTCTAAGGCTTTTCAGTTCGCAACTCTCTCTCTCCAGTATAAGGCCCCGACTAATGAATTATTTGTATGCATTCATTACCTCGGGACATTCGGCTACTGTCAATGGAATTTTTGGGTTTCCTTGTTGCATCTGAGGGCCATTGTATCACACCTCGAGATCGCCAACTCTGGGCTTCTTTCACGATTTCTGAGTGTCAGTCTTACCCTTGGGTGCATTTTTTTGGTGCCATACATGGGAAAAGGTTCAACAAAGCTTACTCAGTTGGGTTATATAGAGATGGACTAGATGTATAAACATGCATATAGAAATTAGGATCAGATCAATTCAAATTTGCATCAAGATGTAAACACATGTAAAATAAATGCTTAATGCGATTAAAGGGGCCAGCAAATGAAACAGCAACTAACGAACATATATGATTTCAGGTTTGTATCTGTATTGCTAATGTTGAAATAATGTAAACTTTACCCTTATATATTCAGAACACTGCAAGACTCATTCATGTAACGTTATAATGTGAAAGTTACATAAAGAAATACTCATTCAGGGAGAAACATGGGGCCTGCCTATATATGAACTCATTCAGGGAAAAACACAATCAGGGAAAGAATATACTCATTAAGGGAAAAAACACATATCAACTACAAAGGCATTATATCCGCAAATAGAACCAGATAGGCATAACTAACAGAAAATCAACTACAAAGGCATTTATGATATGCTATTTAAACCACACAAAAAAGCAGATTCATCCCTATACAGATTCAGTTTATCTAAACCCACTCAACAGATTTAGTTCTTCACTTTATTATCAAACTATACAGATTAAGTTCATCACTTTATTGTCAAACTATACAAATTTACACAATGCAACTAATAGAAATTTACAACTATACAAAATGCACCCAAGGTCCTTTCGATCCCTACCATACCGATTTACAAAATGCAAACACAAAAAAATTCAAGTGCAATAAATTTCACAATCAGCCTAAGAAAACCGAAATGAAAAGGGAGACGGTTAACATACCTAGTTTGGACGGAGCGTGGACGGCCGGGTGGGCAGACCGATGCCTTGGTGGAGGGAACGTGGATGGAGCGTGGTTGTACAACAGATGGAAGGCTAACAGATGGTGGATGGATGCCACACGAAGCATTGCTTGGTGGATGGACGACGGACGAAGCGTGGCTTGATGGACGGACGACGTACGTCAAATTGACGGAGTGTGGACGGCGGAGGGAGTGTGAATGGACAATGGAGTGAGCGTGGACAGTGGAGGGAGCATGGATGGCGGAGGGAGCGTGGACGACGGAGGGTGCGGGGGCGGTTGAGGGAGCGTGTATGGTTGGAGCGTGGGGAGGTGGAATGGAAGGGTTTTGGTTAAGTGAAGAGTGAAGCAAATTTAATAAATAATAATACAAACATAAATAATATTAACACATGAGCTGAAATGTAATAAAGAATAATACAAATATATGGGTTGAAGACATTTGGGCCAATGGGCTGAAATTTAATAAAGAATGCTACAAACATAAAGGATATTAACATATGTATCTTCTCCCATACAAATTACTATAATAAATACTATTAGCATATTTATAAATTTTATTTTCCAAAATATATATGTATAATATATTTGTAAGTTAGGAAATTAATTTACATATCAGTATTCGATATACACTAGCTAACCATATATGATCATGTTCTATACAACTAAGGGTTGGTCAAACCCTAGTCAACATACGAGTTCACTTATTTTAACGTATCCATAACTTAGTAAACCACAAGGGTTTATAAAGTCGGCCGTAGTTAGTTAGCATTCCATATACACGAGTTGATCGACTATAACTTAATTGGCGATCCATATACACTAGTTATCTAGAATACAAGGGATGTTCAAACCCTAGTCAACATACACGTGCACCTAATTTAACGTATCCAGAACTTAGTAAACCATAGAGTTGTCTACAAGTCGGCCGTATTTAGTTAGCATTCTATATACATTGGTTAATCGACTATAACTTAATTGGCGATCCATTTATACTAGTTACCTAGAATCGTACAATACAAGGGTTGGTCAAACCCTAGTCAACATACACGTGCACCTATGTTAACGTATCCATAACTTAGTAAACCAACAAGTTAACGAATGTCATCTCTTACTTACTCGGCGACGCAAATACAATCTTCCTCTAGTGCAACTATGACGGCCGGCATTATTTTAACATATCCACACATATATGTTTGAATGGACTTGTACTAATTGATGGTTAAACCTTAATTCTCTGGGCATTCTATACATACAAATAATAATATGAAACACTAAATATAACTGTACAGTTTAATTTGTGTGTCTAGTGTAAGTAAAAAGTGTCCAGACCTTAATTAATCGGTATAGAAATATATATTTTTTAATTTGACCCAAAAATATATATACTCCTTATTTAAGGAGCCCATACCTTGAAAGAAAGTCTTTCCATAAGTCATGGAAAGACCGGGGTTTAAAGTACAAATTCCAAGAAATGAAGATAAAATTTTCTGGTAGGATGAACCAGGTTATGAACTTTATAACTACTATACGTTACATAATATATGTTTAATATTGCAACTAAGACCTTAAACCTTTAATTATTTCAATTAAACCTCGTCTTTCGGTGAGCTTATGGAAAGATAGTCTTTCCCTATGCTTTGCATTATTTAAAATTCTTTACCAAACTCAATGCAAAATATTTGAAAAATCTCATGAAAAGCAGCAAGTTGGGAAACAAAGCAGCATGAAAAAAATTGAATGGTTAAACAAAAAACATAACAAATGACTACACACAATCATTTTGGTTCCCTCCCAAATTTTCCCTCTTCCCTCCACACTACCCTTACCCTTCTACAGCTTTCTCCCAATTGTTTGCTCATCCTCAGCATTTCGCTAACCGCTAACAGAGCCATAATCCCGTTGCTACTTCCCCTTCTCGTTGTTGTTCACGTGTTCATTGTTGGATTGATCTTGTGCGAGGTGTGATTCTTCAACTTGCCCATTGCTTGCTCTCTTGGTCGGAGATTCGGTGGTGAAGAGCTGGTGGCAAAAAACATTGCAGAGAGTGTGTACAAATAAGGTATGAGTGATTTCTTTTTGGGAAAGTCTGCAAGAACTTGTTGTATGGGTGTTAATTTGGTTTTTTTTCCAGGTTTAATGAATAGATATATGGGTTGGTCTGTTAGTTTGTAAGTTTGTAAGTTTGTAATTAAGTTTGTTGGGTTATTAGTGTTGCTGGTTGTTTAATTGATAGATGATTTGTTTGCTAATATTTATAGATTTTTGGCCTACTATATTTTTCCCCCATATGAATTTTTTGCATATTATCTTGTTAGGTCAATATGTTCTCGGTTGGTTATTTGTGGATATCCATGTTTGGATGTGCTCTGTTATGATTTCATTTTTTTGTTTTACTCATACAAGAAAGTGAATGGAAAAGGCAAAGAAAAAATTGTTTAACTCCGGTACTAAAGTCGTAGAAGACAACTGTGTTACCCCCAAAATAATGACAACTATGATGTCAATAACGAGATGGTGGATGATGCATCCAAATCAATCTCGGGATCTAACAACTCAGGGGAGGAAGAAGGAACTATATCAAAATATGACAAGAGTGGGAACTTTGACAAGTTTGAGATTAAAGAGTATTGCAAGCATAGAGGTACAACCACGTGCAAGTTAGTGTTACTAGCAAAGCAAAAGAAGCCCCTTGATGATGCGCAGCTGGTGGTCGATGTATGTTGGCTATGCTTTCTGACGATGAATCCGCTTCAGGATATGGCATAATTGGAAAGTTGTCTCAGACCATGTGAAGAAAGATGCATGAGATGACATTCTCGTAAGTGTGTTCTATTCCTTCATTATCATTTGTTCATTTCAAGTTTATTAAATTTTTCCGTGACAACACATATCTTTGTCCCCTAGATTAGCTGGGATTTACAAACCAAAATGACATTCAATGAGATGAATGAGTTCCGAAATAAATGGACAATTCATGCGGGTGAAAAGTGGAGGAATTGGAAGGCTAAGGTGGCTCAAAAGTACATCGTGCAAAAAAAACCCCAAGTATTTGTGCATGGACTTATTATCGATGGATGGACAAAAAATAATGGGGGCTATTTTCGAAACACGGATCAACCCCTGAATTCAAGGTTATTCATTAAAAATTCTTCATTTCTCTTCATTACTTTGTGAGCATATTACTAATCAATGAACATATAGGCATTAAGTGATGTAGCAAAAAGTAAGCACCTCACATAAGAACTACGTCCATCACACGGGAAGTGGTGGGAATCATAGGCTTGCTATTGAACTCGAGAAGAGGAAAAGAAGGGCTAAAATTGACGAGCTTAGGGATCAAGGTCAAAGTGTAGAAGAAGCAGATGCTTTAGTTAAAATCATAGATTTCAAACCGGATCGCTCAGAGGTGTTCCCAGAAGCTAACTAGGACAAGAAATTATTAATCTACACCAACGACTCCGTTAAAAGTGCAACCCCCACTATTGGGAGCCAAATTCATAATTTATTCATTCTCTATTTATATTCTAAGATGCAATGCATACTAATGACTTGCATATGTTTTGTTGAGTAGAAAAACCTATTGGATAAGAAACAAAAGGGAGAGTTGGTTATAAAAGGAAAAGAAGATATTCTCGTTCAAGCAACGGGTAAGAATGATCATGGGGGTCGTTGGAGAGGTTGCCCCACAATGGCCAAGTTAAAAGAGGCCCTACCACATATTTTTGTTAGCCGTTATGCATCTAGTCGATATGGGAGCACAAACACAAAACCATTTGAAGAAACCTCAAATTCAAAACATGTGTCCACAGAGGTCATCGAGCTCAACAAAAGTTTTTTTGCCTTATTTGAGGCCCAAACAAATTGGCTGCCTGGACAATTGGGTAAACCTATTCCCCTATGTAAAACCCCGAACCCAATTAGATTAATAAATAAAATATACGTCCAATACAAATCATGTTATCTCAATTGAACCTTTTAATATCCCTCCAAATTGAAAAAAAATGAATAGAGATGAACGATGTGCTAATTATAAAATATAAATTTGGAAAAAAATAATTATTATGGATTAACCTAGATGTTAATCTCGGACGAAGTAAATTTGAATTAATAATCTTAATTATTGAAAAATATATATTAGTTAATATCAAATGATGATAAAACATTGGTGTTTAGTATAGATTTCACTTAAGAAAGAGGAGGGGAATACTAGTACATCGAATCAGAATGGAAGCGGGATATACAAATTGCCCATTTTAAAATAGTAAAGTAAGAAATGATAAATTGACTTGTTAAATAATTATCTAGATTTTTATAAAAGCATCTCCAATAGTTTACCTTGTACCTTCCTCTAAAACGAATATTCCTTCAAATTATTGAGGAACACTAATTTTATAACTTCCTAATATTTTTTCATACTTATCACAATTTTATATAATAGTAATTTTCATAAGTAATTACAAATAAGAATAAAATAAATAAGTTATCATTTCTAATATTGTTTTGATTTCAAGGAATATAATTGTATATATATATATATATAAAATTGATTTTATGTATTGTGAATTAAAAAGAAGAAAAGCCAACAAATAAAGAATTAAAAGAAAGGAACAGATGAAAACGAAACAGATGAGATTGATAGGTGAATAGAAGTCATGATTAGTATTGTGTCTGGAAAAGGAAAAAACATAATGTAAACCTAGGGAAAGTGAAATTTAGGAAGAGAAATATTGGAAAGAGAGTAATAATAATAATGATTATTATCATAATAATAATAATAATATAATGGGAAGAGAAAGCCGGCAAGCGGACGTGAGAAATGTATCCAAAGTAATTTTTGGGAAAGTGGACGTAGGCACTTGAGGGTTAAATGGATAAAATTCTAGGTTTAGGTGTCAGAACCCTATGTTCTCATCAGTTTAAATACCTATCACTTCTTTCTAAATACAATTACAACCTTAAGATATTTTTACCAAAAGAATAGAGGTTCAGTGGTGGTAACGTAGAAAATGGAGGTTGCTCAAGTCAAGTCTAACTAAGGTGAGTGTTACATCGCTTTAGCACGAACTGAGTTTAACTGGGTATATGTTTACGTATATGTATATATACATGATGCCATCAGAACCTGGCTCTCTCGATCCTTCTCTCGATCCTTCTCTCGATCCTTCTCTCGATCCTTTTCTCGAACCCTACTCAAAACTTCACCTCATATACCCCTACTGAAACCATCACCTCTCGAACCCCTGCTGAAACCATCACCTCTCAAAACCCTACTGAAAAATTCACCTCTCGAATTCTACTGAAAACTTCATCTCTCGAAACCCTACTGAAAACTTCACCTCTCGAACCCTACTAAAAACATCACCTCTCGAACTGCTACTGAAAACTTCACCTCTCGAACCCCTACTGAAAACTTCACATCTCGAACCCATACTGAAAACTTCTCATCTCGAACTCCTGCTGAAAACTTCACCTCTCGAACACCACTGGAAACCTGTACCTCTGGAACTCGTACAACTGATACCTTTACCTCTAGAACAGTACATCTCGAACATATGTCTCGAACTAGTACCACTGATACCTTTACCTCTGAAACAAAACATCTCGAACATATGTCTCGAACTAGTACCACCAATACCTTTACCTCTCAAACCTACCTCTCAAACTAGTAACCCCGATATCTTCACCTCTAGAACCCTTTCCATTGGAACCTCACTACTAGAACCTTTACCTCTCGAACTTACCTCTCGAACCTGTACCTCTGGAACTTTTATCTCTCAAACCTTGCCTCTCAAACTAGTGCCACTGAAAACTTTACCTCTTGAACTGGTACTACTGAAACCTTTACCCCTCGAATTGTACCTCTTGAACCCTAGGTCTTGAACTAGTACTACTGAAACCTTTACTTCTCAAGATCACCTCTCGAACCATACCTCTCGAATCTCTCCAACTCAACCTTACCTCTTGAACTCACCAGCTGAATCAGTACCTCTCAAACCTAACCAACTAAACCTCACCCCTCACACCTCACCAGTTGAACTAGTACCACCAACCACTCGAACCAGTACCACTTGAACCAGTACCACTTGAACTCAGTGCCACCTGAACCAGTACCACTTGAACACTAGTACCACTTGAACCCTTCACTCGAATTCTCTACTAGAACCCCTGTACTCGAACCCCTATACTCGAACCCATCTACTCGAACCCCTGTACTTGAAACCTTATACCCAAACCTTTCTACTCTTTACTTGAACCATGTATACTCGAACCCCCATTAAAGAGAGATATGAAGGTTAAACTTAAATGATGATATATACTAACTGTTAAATTAAGTGTGTATTTTATCATACTGTGCTCAGTTATCGTGAAATGGAATTTATGAAATGCTTTGATATTGTTCTGTGAATGACCGGCTTGTACTTTATCTTGCTATGTCAAACTTAATTCATATACTGTTTTGATATGTTATGTGTATGACCGACTTGTACTTTATCTTGCCGTGCCAAACTTGAATTATCTGCTACCTAATTACCCGTATTTGATTTCGGGGCTCCCGACACGATTATAGTTCAGTCGAAGTCGGTGGGGAATGGTACTGACTGGACCATCTGATTAGACCAGCTACTTGTGGAGTTTCTAGTATGCTAGCATAACCATCTGTACTGATATGAGCTCATAACAGAACATCGGATTGGGCATGGTTAGCAAAACTAAATTCTGGACTGATAGCCTTCAGGCACTACTGAAAAGGTTATGCCTTGTATGTTAGTCAGAGTTGCTATATAGGCACTTGGCAGCAACTTGGCATTAACCACCTGTATCCTTTAACTGTGTCTTAGGACTTATGTGGTTATTTGTTATTCTGTGATCACTAAAACTCAACTGGGTAAATACTGGCGACGGAACCTCACTAAGAAAGGAACTTACCCTAGTTAAACAACCTTTTTCAGGTGAAGAAGAACCGTAAGAGAAAATTTATTTGATGTCTTTACTTCTTTTGAGAAAATATCCTGGGTGAACTGTTAGAGCTTTTGGTTAGGATATATTAATGTGAACTGATCCTTATCAAATCTTTTAGAAATTTTGTCTGAAGAAATTTAGTTTAAACTCTTGATTAACACTTGTATTAAAAACTTCACTGTAATAGTAATTTAGGTGTTGTATCTTTTTTCTAAATTTGCTTCCGCATAAACTCTATCTGCTCGTTACTGTTGGAATTCTCGGTAGCACGCCAAACCTGACCCAATACTAGCATTAAGCTGGTAGGTCATGGTTTGGGGTGTTACAGAAGTGGTATCAGAGCTTCCTCAAATCAAGTAAGGGAAAATCAAAACTTAACTTAATAAAAGACATCACAGTTACTTAACACTTAAAGATATCAGATTTGAGATATTGTTGAACCTTGTCTACAAAACTAACAATTTATTGATGTCACTGTCCAACAGGGAAATAAAATAATTCATTTAGAATACAGAAGTCTATGATGATTGTGAAAAAAGAAAGAAAAGAAAAGTAATACATGAATCCAACCACTACTGAAGTATAACGAAATTCTTCTGGCATAATACCTCTGGTGGGAATACTAATATTAGTCTCTATATACTGAGAGAAACTATGGTAAGAAGGATATGAGATAGAAGAGAAAATGTGGTTTTAAATTGTTGGATAAATTCATAGTTATACAGTAAAATATAGCCGATTATAGCTGTTACATTACCATTGGGAATATAACCGTGTATAACCGGTATATTACCACTAGATATACATATTGACTAATTGTAGTTTAATTCTAAGAGTAGATTAGCAATTTAATGTCATCAAATAAGATGTAAAAACACATAGTAGAGAAATAAGAATAGTGCCATCAATATTTGCTTCTTTTGGACTTTCAAATACTTTCTAAATTAAAAATAAAAAAATTCTCCTAAATAGTTTCGAAGAAAAGTTAAATCTCAATAAAACAGATTCCATTAAGAGGATATTGGATCAAAGCATGTATTTTTTAAAATTTATTTATTAAAAAAACCAACTAGGTATCCTTTCCATTTGACTTGAGAAAACCTTTGAATCACTTGGGGATGGCAAGGCCAGAGTTTGAATCAGGTTCTCATTTTGAATTGAAAGGTCCCTAAATAATAATAAAATTTTAGACCTCAAAACGGATAATAAAGCACTAGTCATCACATGAATCTTCATAACATATGCAGCAATATTAGGCCATTAAGCTAAACCGATATAAAACTTAACTAAAATATCAAACGAGTATCCTACCCTAATTGGGCGAGGTAGACCCTGGTTTGGGAATGTGAAACCTTAATCCCTAAAATCTTTATCATAGAAACGGATATGCTGACGAAAAGGAGGTTAGAACCGATGCAATTACCATAGAACCCGATCAAATAAGGAATATCAAGACACAAGAACTGCAAATATAAGGTGGCATCCGAGTCCTGCATGGTTGCATACGAAGATGGAAGAACTCGTAAGGAGACCCTGAGAAAGGTTGGTGTCACGTAGATGAAACTCTAGTGATAATTAATCAAAGTATGACCTTATGAACGGACCTCCCATGGTACAGAACGGGATAAAGAATGTGACTCCAGTGAATAATTTAGGGTTGGTTAAGAATAGAATCTAGAGCGGCTAAAGTAGTAGTATATAACTTTTGTAAGAGTACTTACAGATCCCAGCAATTTACACTCTTAGATGATCATTCAAGCTAAGGATAAGAACCCCATGATAGATCAGGGAGAAGTCAAAGTTCAACGTAGGATTAATTGACGAAGTAATACAAAAATTTGGTGGAAACAATAATTCAAATCCTTTAACAGATGTGAGGTGGGTGAGTTTGTCCACATTCAAATTAGAAGAGACGCGACCCAAACTTGGACCATGCAACGTGGTCCAAGTATCACCTCGAGTCCCTTAGGAAGGCGTAAAGAATATGATTGCTAAGAAAATAATGGTTGCGATGTTGCAATATAGGAAGTCTGAGCACATAATAATGAAGTCCCGATAACTTAGACAAGGTCATCGTTCCAACCACTCCGTCACGGTCATCTGTGATCAATTTAGCTCTGAAGGGTGTGGAAGTGGTAGGCCAAGTGTGCATGCCCGACTTTACGCCATAGAGAGGGGTGAGAGCCATGTTTTGACCGAGGCCATTGAAGGTACCCTCTCTATTTTGGGTAAAACTATAGTGATCTTCGGGGATAAGTTCATTAAGGGGGGGGGGAGATTGTGAAACCCCGAACCCAATTAGATTAATAAATAAAATATACTTCTGATACAAATCATGTTATCTCAATTGAACCTTTTAATATCCCTCCAATTGGAAAAAAAATGAATAGAGATGAACGATTTGCTAATTATAAAATATAAATTTGGAAAAATAACTATTATGGATTAACCTAGATGTTAATCTCGGACGAAGTAAATTTGAATTAATAATCTTAATTATTGAAAAATATATATTAGTTAATATCAACGATGATAAAGCATTGGTGTTTAGTATAGGTTTCACTTAAGAAAGAGGAAGGGAATAATAGTACATCGAATCAGAATGGAAGCGGGATATACAAATTGCCCATTTTAAAAGAGTAAAATAAGAAATGATAAATTGAGTGGTTAAATAATTATCTATATTTTTATAAAAGCATCTCCAATAGTTTACCTTGTACCTTCCTCTAAACCGAATATTCTTTTAAATTATTGAGGAACACTAATTTTATAACTTCGTAATATTGTTTTCATACTTATCACAAATTTATATAATAGTAATTTTCATATGTAATTACAAATAAGAATAAAATAAATAAGTTTTCATTTCTAATATTGTTTTGATTTCAAGGAATATAATTGTATGTATATATGTATATATATAAAAAATTGATTATAAGTCTTGTGAATTAAAAAGAAGAAAAGCTAATAAATAAAGAATTAAAAGAAAAGAACGAATGAAAATGAAACAAATGTGATTGATAGGTGAATAGAAGTCTTGATTAGTATTGTGTCCGAAAAAAGGAAACAACATAATGTAAAGACTAATTTATTTTTTTGGTCCCCTACAAAGTATCTTTTACCATCTTTTGGCCACCATTTGCAAAACAACCCTCAGACGGTACCCAACTAATTCAAAACAATATTTTTGGTCCCCTAAGGTGGTTTTCAGGTAAGACTAAATGGTTTTCCGGTATAGTCAAGGGTATAATGATAATTTTACTAATTTAAATATTTTCAATTAAAAAATATTAATTTTTAGATTTTCAACTTCATCCTGAGCTCTCGAGCCTCCTGCCTTGAGCCCTCGAGCCTCCTGCTTCTATTGTACAATGCAAAACAGGCATTCAGCTGTCCACTTGCTCAAAGTGGAATGGACGGTTGCATAACCGTCACGCGTGGCGTGTGTAGTCAAGTCACGCCCGATCTCACCTCAACAAAGAGATCAAAAAATCGTGGAAGGCCAAAGACACCTTCACCAATGTATAGGTATATTTGGTAGAAGCAGTCTCTAGCAAACCACTTCATATTTTTGCAGAAGTGGGACGGAAATTAGCTAATCTTCAAGGCCAACAACACTACATTACAATATAAGTGTATATGGTAGAACCAGATCAAAACGCCTCCCAGCAAACCACTTCATATTTTGCAGAAGTGAGACAGAGGTAACACTGAGAGGAGAAAAAAAATTAAATTAGAGGGGCCATTGCCCTCGAAGGGTTCCAACCTCGAAGGGGCTTAGCCCACGAAGGGTTCTGACCTCGAAGGGGCAATTCCCTCGAAGGGTTCCAACCTCGAATGGGCTTTGCCCTCGAGGGGTTCTAACCTCGAAGGGGGGCATTGCCCTCGAAGGGTTCCAACCTCGAAGGGGCCTAGCCCACGAAGGGTTCTGACCTCAAAGGGGCAATGCCCTCGAAGGGTTCTAACCTCGAAGGGTTTAAGCCCTCGAAGGGTTCCAACCTCGAAGGGGCTTTGCCTCGAGGGGTTCTAACCTCGAAGGGGCTTTGCCCTCGAGGGGTTCTAACCTCGAAAGGGCTATGCCCTCGAAGGGTTTTAATCTCGAATGAGCTAGGCCCTCGAAGGATATTAACCTCGAAAGGGCAAAGTTCTCGAAGGGTTTCAACCTGGAAAAAAAAATTAAAAAATTAGGGGGGTCATTGCCCTCCAAGGGTTCCAACCTCGAAGGGGCTTAACCCACGAAAGGTTATGACCTCAAAGGGGCAATGCCCTCAAAGGGTTTCAGACCTCAAAGGGTTCCAACCTCGAAGGGGCTTTGCCCTCGAGGGGTTCTAACCTCGAAGGGGAGCATTGCCCTCGAAGGGTTCCAACCTCAAAGGGGCCTAGCCCACGAAGGGTTTTGACCTCGGAAGGGGCAATGCCCTCGAAGGGTTCTAACCTCAAAGGGTTTCAGCCCTCGAAAGGTTCCAACCTCAAAGGGGCTTTGCCTCGGTTCTAACCTCGAAGGGGCTTTGCCCTCGAGGGGTTCTAACCTCGAAAGGGCTATGCCCTTGAAGGGTTTTAATCTTGAAGGGGTTAGGCCCTCGAAGGATTTTAACTTCGAAATGGCAAAGTCCTCAAAGGGTTTCAACCTGGAAAAAAAAATACAGCCTTCCCTTTGGCTGAAATGGTATTAGGTAGGGGTACAATCTTTCACTATTGGATTGCGCAACCATGGACATTGGGTAGTGGATAAATTAATTAGCGTATGCGAAACTAATTAATCCATTGCTAGCCTCGGTACTTGGATTTAACGGATCATGCGCTATATGCTCGCGCTACACTTCTTTGTGTTAAATTGGCATAAAGCTATCCATTTGCTTAAAATGGAGTGGGCGATTACAGAATCGCCAGGTTTGACACACGCCGTACAAGTTGTGTCCGTTCTCTTCATCATTCGGTGGGATATTTTCGAGGGGATCACAAGGGTTATTGGCACTGCCTACAGACACCCTTCCTCTCCAACAATAGCTCAAGTCCATAACACGGGAACGCTGAAGGCCAATAATACTCCTCTTTCTTCATCTTAGGGGTGTATATGTTAGAAGCTGCTCCATCTTCGGGGGTCCTGGCTTCACTCGGATTGCGCATCAACAACACATCTTCTATTCAAGACCCGAGATCCATGTCTCGGCTGCGAGGAGGACAACATTTGAAGAGCCAGTACACATTACTGGTTGCATTAGAGCACACCTTCTCTTCAAGACCTGAGACCCATGTCTCGGCTGCGATGAGGAGCCCTTTTGAAGAGCCAGTTTGCATCTCTGGCTATATTGTAGTGGTCCAGTTTCATTATGGACTTGTATTTACCTCCCTAGCTTTGAATCATCTAGCTTAGGGTTGGTAGTATTTTTCGTATTTCAGTACTCCTTAGGCTTTTCCACATCTAGCATAAGGTTAGCATTACTCAGTTTTGTATTAAACGGGGTCTTTTGTTCCCTCAGGGGGTCCCATCGGATGTTCCATTATCTATACTATTTACCATATTACTCTCAAGCCTCCTGCCTCTAGCCGTTGAGCCTCCTGCCTCTAGCCCTCGAACCTCATGCCTCGAGCCCTCGAACCTCCTTCCTCGAGCCCTCGAGCCCTTGAGCTCTCGAGCCTCAAGTCCTCGAATCTCCTGCCTCGAGCCCTTGACGAATTTTTTCTTTTTCTTTTTATTTTTTAAACTCAGGGGTATAATGGTTATTTTACATACTTTGACCAATTTTACCGTTGACTTTCCCTGAAAACCACCTTTAGGGACCAAACAAATTGTTTTGAATTTGTTGGGTACCGTTTAAGGGTTGTTTTGCAAATGGGGACCAAAAGATGGTAAAAGATACTTTGTAGGGGACCAAAAAATAATTTAGTCTAATGTAAACCTAGGGAAAGTGAAATTTAGGAAGAGAAATATTGGGAAGAGAGTCATAATAATAATGATAATAATAATAATAATAATATAATGGGAAAAGAAAGCCGGCTAGCGGACGTGAGAAATTTATCCAAAGTAATTTTTGGGCAAGTGGACGTAGACACTTGAGGGTTAAATGGATAAAATTCTAGGTTTATGTGTCAGAACCCTATGTTCTCGTCAGTATAAATGCCTATCACTGCCTTCTCAAAAAAATTACAGCCTTAAGATATCTCTTACCAAAAGAATAGCGGTTGAGCGGTGGTACGTAGAAAACGGAGGTTGCTCAAGTCAAGTCTAACTAAGGTGAGTGTTACATCGCCTTAGCACTAACTGAGTTAAACTGGGTATATGTTTACATATATGTATATATATATAATGCCATCAGAACCTGACTCTCTCGAACTTTTTCTCGCACCCCTCACTGAAAACTTCACCTCTCGAACCCCTACTAAAAACTTTGCCTCTCGAACCCCTACTGAAACCATCTCCACTCTAACCCCTACTGAAAACTTTACCTCTCGAACCCCTACTGAAACCATCACTTCTCCAACCCTTACTGAAAACTTCAACTCTCGAATTCCTACTGAAAACTTCATCTCTCGAACCCCTACTGAAAACTTCTCCTCTCGAACCCTACTAAAAACTTCACGTCTCGAACCCCTACAGAAAACTTCACCTCTCAAACCCCTACTGGAAACTTCACCTCTCAAACCTATTGAAAACTTCACCTCTCGAACTCTACTGAAAACTCACCTCTCGAACACCACTGGAAACCTGTACCTCTCGAACTAGTACAACTGATACCTTTACCTCTAGAACAGTACATCTCGAACCTATGTCTCTAACTAGTACCACTAATACCTTTACCTCTGGAACAAAACATCTCGAACATATGTCTCGAACTAGTACCACTGATACCTTTACCTCTCAAACAGTATATCTCAAACCTACCCCTCGAACTAGTAACCCTGATACCTTCACTTCTTGAACCCTTTCCACTGGAACCTCACTACTAGAACCTTTACCTCTCGAACTTGTACCTCTGGAACCTTTACCTCTGGAACCTTACCTCTCAAACTAGTGCCACTGAAAACTTGTACCTCTCGAACCGTACCTCTCGAACTGCTACTACTGAAACCTTTACCCCTTGAACTATACCTCTCGAACCCTAGGTATAGAACTAGTACTACTGAAACCTTTACTTCTCAGCCCACCTCTCGAACCATACATCTCGAAACTCTCAAACTGAACCTTACCTCTTGAACTTAACAACTGAACTCCTACCTCTCGAACCTAACCAACTGAACCTCACCCCTCGCACCTCACCACTCAAACTAGTACCACCTACCACTCGAACCAGTACCACTTGAACCAGTACCACTTGAACTTAATGAAACCCGAACCAGTACCACTTGAACCAGTACCACTTGAACTCAGTGACACCCGAACCAGTACCACTTGAACTCAGTGACACCCAAACCAGTACCCCTTTAACTTCAGTACCACTTGAACCCTTCACTCAAATCCTCTACTCAAACCCCTGTACTCAAGCCCTTGTACTCGAACCCATCTACTCGAACCCCCTGTACTTGAAACCTTATACTCAAACCTTTCTACTCTTTACTTGAGCCATGTATACTCGAACCCCATTAGATAAAGATATGACGGTTAAACTTAAATGATGGTATATACTGACTGTTAAATTAAGTGTGTATTCTATCATACTATGCTCAATTATCATGAATTTGAATTTATGAACTGCTTTGATAGTGTTCTGTGAATGACCGGCTTGTACTTTATCTTTTCGTGTCAAACTTGAATCATATACTGCTCTGATATGTTATGTAGATGACTGGCTTGCACTTTATCGTATCGTGTCAAACTTGAATTATCTGCTACCTGATTACCTGTCTCTGATTTCAGGGCCCCCAACACGATTGTAGTTTGGTCGAGGTCGGCGGGGAATGGTACAGACTAGATCGTCTGATTAGACCGGCTACTCATGGAGTTTTTGGTATGCTAGCATAACCATCTGTACTGATACGAGCTCATAACTGAACATCTGATTGGGCGTGGTTGGTGAATCTGAATTCTGGACTGATAGCCTTCGGGCACTACTAAAACGGTTATGGCTTGTATGTTAGTCAGAGTTGCCATATAGGCACTTGGAAGCAACTTGGCATTAACCACCCGTATCCTTTTACTATGTGTTAGGACTTATGTGGCTATTTGTTATTCTATGATCACTAAACTTAACTGGGTAAATAATGGCGACGGAACCTCACTAAGCAAGGAACTTACATTTTTAAACAAACCCTTTTCAGGTGAAGAAGAACAGTAAGAGAAACGTTCTTTGATGTCTTTACTTCTTTTGAGAAAAGATCGTGGGTGAACTGTTAGAGCTTTTGGTTAGGATGTAAAATATTAACGTGAACTGATCCTTATCGAATCTTTTAGAAATTTTGTCTGAAGAAATTTAGTTGAAACTCTTGATTAACACTTGTATTAACAATTTCACTATAATAGTAATTTAGGTGTTGATTTTTTTTCTAAATTTTCTTCCGCATAAACTGTATCTACTCGTTACTGCTGGAATTCCCGGTAAGACGCTAGACCCGACCCGATACTAGCGTTAAACTGGTAGGTCGTGGGTTTGGGGTGTTACACCCTACACTTGGATTCCCGCAATTTCCTTGCTACATTATCTGACCCCGCGAATAAAGACAATCGGGTATTCATTCCTTCAGCATCTGCATCTAGTGACCCGCAATGATACATTAATGATGACAAGGTACCATGAACCTTGTCACACACTATGTTATGCAAAAGGTGATAATGACAATGTAGCGCATTTAGTTGCTGTTTCCTAATATTACATTTAAAAAACATACCCGTTCGTTTGTCGCATGTATGTGATGATAATGAACATTGTGGATATTCGTTGATTGTGGATATTTATTTCTATGTAGTCGTTAATTTCTTTCTTACGGATGTGGATTGTTAGTTTCTGGATGTTGATTTCCTGTTATAGTGATTTTGGATGCTATTAGTTGTGGATATATATTTACTGTTGTCACGTTCATTTTGGATGTTGGTAGTTTGGGGCTAGTAATATCTTCATGTTGTTCTTTTCTCAGTTGAACTGAGAAAATGTCTCTTTTGAAACATAGTTAATTGGGGGTAGTAACTCCAGGCTTATATTATCAAAATCGCAAAAAACTATGTTGAGCTTTATTTTATCCCATCTGGACCAAGAGAGCAGCATCGCCCTGCAACTTTCAACCGCTATAGAATTCATATTTTGTTTTAATCAACTTTCCGAGCCATAGAATCTTTAAGGAACCTTGGTCCCTATTGAGATTGATTACATTGATAACATTATTTAATTTTGATTACTTAATTACACTTACTTGTTGTCCTACTGATGTTTTTCCCTTTTGTGAATTCGGTTTTCAGAAAGGAAAAATGTGCTACCTATATGTTTTGAACCATAGTGGAGAAAGGGGCGTAGCAGCATTTGATATCTTGTTTCCAAAGGATAAGGAAACGGACTTACCCATCAAGTGGGAGCGAGTTAAGCTTCGTGGACCTGTGATCATCTCGAAGGCATCTTTACCAATTGAATACGAAGAGTTTGAGTTTGTCACTGAGGCTATTGGATATAACATTCTATGGCCCAGAAAGTTAATCAGTGTCATTGGCCAACAAGATGATTAGGTGTGATAATTGCAATCTTGTTGTGATCTTATATATCTTTCTAGATATTACTTAAACATAATTTATTTTTTATCTACGTAGTAGGAGAATAAGAAGCAATCGCCTCGGAAATAATTAATGGTGAATGAAGATGGAAGTCTTGAAAAAAACCTTACACCAAAAACTACCATGGAGAAAGAAGAGGTTAAACAAATAATTATATTAACTAACTTTGATTTCCAGATACATATTAACACACTCTCACTTACAGGAGGTGATCGCTCACGAGGATACTCCTAATGGAGAGCTGGTCGCTTGATCAGTAAAAGGAGAGGTCAAACATACCCCCAGACACTTTTTTATTCCGAACTATTTTTTTCAAAGCCTGACTAACATTTTACCCATTAGCAAGTAGCAAAAGAAAATACTACATCGACGGAGAATGGGCAATCAAATCCTTCCATGTTGGTTTCTGACCATTACATTTTCGTGAGAACTCATTTAATCCTTTACAATATGATTCACTACTGAATTATATACACATACAACTCAACAAATGTTATTAGATTCTCAAATCTAATTACAATATCATGTATCTTTTAGAGGGTCACGGAAGACAAAGAATGCATTGATGTTGTTCAATAGATTAATGATGTTTTAAGGGTATCTACACAAATATGTGGACCTAAGAAAGTCTTCCGCATCAATTTCAACGCAGAGGTGATTATATTTGTTTCATTTACAATATTATTTTGCCAGATACCTATATGATGGGATGGTTGATCGATCGCACATCCTGTTTATTCCCGCTAGTTTGAATTCTCTTGCTCAATAGGCAAATCAGAAGGTCGAATTGACTGCAGCCGAGGTTTCAACTGTCATGTGCCACACTCAAGTAAGGATGTACGTCTTCCCGTACAATCGAGAGTATGTTTTATTCATTTTTCTGTTGTTTGCCCCACCAGAAGCAATATCACTCATATGTTGTATTCTTTTTTTAAAAAATTAAGTATTCAAAACTGCATTAGGTATTTTATTGTTTATTTTTTTATAGGAACCATTGGTTTTTGCTCGTCTTCATACCGAAAATCCATCGAGTATATTGCATCAACTCGATGAGTAGGGGAATTTGCAAACACGATAGGATATTCCTTAAATTGATTCATTTGTAAGTAGAACACTTTTGTCATTGCATCTACTTTAATGTTCTACAAAATTGTCTATTCTCGTAAATGTGTTCTTGTAAGTAGAACACATTCTTTGCTCGATTATTTACAATTACTGTTAATATTCGGTACAATGACATTCATTGTTCTATTCTTTACTTGCATTCATCATTACATGTAGGAAAAAGTTAGACCTAATTAAACTATTATGTGTGATCCCCGTGTTCTGAAAATATATTTTTATATATTGATATAAATATATTTTCATCGATTGTAGGATTGCAACAAAATATCGACGGTTCAATTCCAAGCATAATAGATTCTACCATTCGAACTATACATGGAATGTCATAAACATCAATGTGCGTATTATCCTGTAACTTCATATTTCCTGTGTCAATTTTATGTTTGTAATCATCTCAGTAAATTCTTTTTCATATCAGCATAAGATAAAAAGTAGTACTTGGGAATGTGGATACCATTGCATGTATTATATGGAAAAAATTGTTAAGGAAGTGCATGACATTGACATTATTCCGGTATGTTTTCCTATATTATTTTTTTTTGTATTTGTACTGTCTCTCACATATATCATTTTCTAACATGCAATTTAATACATGCTTCGGCAATTTTCAGAAGATTGTAATCTTCTGGGGAGTGATCAACTGTGGAGCATTGCTCTGAAATGAGTTTGCATTTTTGCAAAATGTACTATGCCAAAATGCATAGCTCAATTGCATGTCATACAGGGACTTGCCTCCATCATTGGATAGTAGTTAGTAGCATCTCTTTATGAAAGGTAATTGTCCTCCACTTTTGATACTCATCATCTCTATGAAGAGAGGGGTTCCCGTATCTTATGTATGGTTGTAACATAATTTTTGGCCACTAAAAACCACGTTCATGTACTTCTTTATCTAGTTGAAAATTACAGTTGATCATATTCAATGCTTTTTTCTACATACTTGTTGTCTATGCGTGATGATTGTTGTATTTATTGAGAATTATTGTTAGGAATTTGTGCTGTTTAATTGGTGCGCCAATTTAAGTAATTTATGCACAAATGAAAACCGGTGCCATCTATGAAAATGATAGCACTGGTTTGGAAAACAAGCGTAAATAAAAAAACCGGCTGCGTGAAGATGAACTAAAAGAGCGGCAGCGAGCCGCAGCTCTCAGCGACCAAATTAGTCACAAAGTTTACAACATTTTTATAAACTGGTGCTAGAACAAAAAAATTGGTGCTAGCGGGTCACACATTTAGTACCGGTTTTCAAAACCGGTGCTAAAAAAACCGGTGCTAACGAATCACACATTTAGCACCAAAAAACCAGTGCTAAAAAAACCGGTGCAAACGGGTCCAACATTTAGCACCAGTTTTCGAAAACCGGTGCTAACCAATCACACATTTAGCACCGGTTTAAAAATCAACGCTACCGGTTCACAAATTTAGCACCATTTTTTAGCACTGGTGCTATCGCGGTACATATTAGCACTGGTTTTTAAAAATCGGTGTTGAAAAAATTGGTGCTAAAAGCAGGAATTTAGCACCGATTTTTCCCAACCAGTGAAACCGTTTCATCGGTTACTTAGGCACCGGATTTTCTTACGAAAAAATCGGCGCTAGTACTTCATATACTTAAGCTTTCAAGAACATTAATCACATTAACAAACCACATTCAATGCTCCATAAATGCACAATATCAAGAGTATTAAATAGGCTACAAAGTTTTATTAAAACAAGAGCTTGGAAGCCTTAGTCAATTACTTCCAAGTACTAGATTTAGCTACTAAAACCTATGCTAATTACCAACAACAATTCAAACATAAATCAAGCTAAAGAAAGGGTGAAAATGGTGAAAAACTAGGGTTAGAATAGTACTAATTGGATTGGAGAAGAAGTGAGGAAAGAGAAGAGATAAAATGCAATTTATAGTACAAGAAAAAAAAGATGGATTTCTGACCACCCGTTCATCGTGACTCGCGATAGGTTCGTCGCGAGTCGCCACGGGCACCTAGAATTCACAAGTGAATTTTTTCTTCTTGTTCTTGTCTTCTCCTTCACTTCACCACAACAAGTTTCTTCAATTCTTCAAGTCTTCAAATCTTCAAAGCAATTCTTCAAAGTCTTCAAGGTCATGAAAAAATGGTCTTCAATGGGCTCTGGTATTCAAGTCTTGATGTTATTTCTCTGTCACATAAAATCCACTTAGAAAAGTAAAAGAGCGTAAAAGACGCTCTTACCTCTCCTAAGAGAATTTCAAGATAAAACACAAGTTCTAGATGATAAAAAAATGCAAAAGAGATCCCAAAAAGTTCTAAAATATGCACATAAAATGGAAACATCATTATGTAATTATTCATTTTCATTGGTATTGTTGTGATTTACATATTTATATTTTTATGTTAATGATTATGTATTTTGAATTGATGCTGACACTAAAACCAACAACTCGCACTTGACTATAATAGTTTTAGTAGTATAGCAGTATTCTAAACCAAAGTAACTATCCAATAATCACCGTGATCTTTTTTTTTGGCAAAAACCTTATATTATATTTAGACAGAGTACTACATAAAGAAGAACACTAAAAGGCGTTGGCCAGGTTATGCCCAAGGCGGTTTTTCTTCAGGTCTGTAGAATAAATCTACCAGCACCTTGCTGTTAGAACCCAGATTTGTTGGATCCGTTGTCCAGTAGCTGATTGCATACCTAATAAACATCCCAAGGCCTCTGCCATTAAAGCCGATTCTCAGCGTCTGTCTGTCCCCTCTGAAGTAACTCCATGTCCTTTGGCTTCCAGAACGCACCATCAACCTTGAGAATTGGAATGTCCATATCTATCAACGACGTCGGCAGAAAATCAGTTTGTGCTCGAGATGATTCCCAGATTTGACCGAATATACTCCATCCGCGCTGTATGTTCCCAGATTCTGTGATCTGAAGCTCCTGCCTTAGGGGTATATAAATCTTGAGTATTTGATTAATTGTCTCCATATCGTATAACACCCTAAGCATTGGAATCCTCCATTGTCGATTCTTGGAACTTACCGCCTGTGGATCCATTTGTCTGTCGACAATATGCTATTGTCAGATCTGACTTGCCATCTCATGTTATGCTGAAGAGGGTAATTGACTGATTTTCTTTTATTGGAATGTTTTATTGATTCCCATAAACTTCGACTAAAATAATGGATATTATGTATATGTCCCAGGTTCTTCAATTAGCTTTGAACAACATCCCTACTGACTGAAAGATTGCATAATGCTTCTTTAACCAATTTTTTATACGAATTCTTTTTTCATTCTCCTGATTTCAAACCAATCCAACAAACAAGAGACTGTATAACCTGTTGCATTCCAGGGCTTATAAACAAAAACTTGTGAATATTTTTAGATTAGGTTGGCAAACGGCTACGGAAAACTAATCTATTAATGCTGTCAACATCCAATCAGCGATATGTTCACAAAATAAAAAGAAAGTCTCATGTTATATCGATTAATTAAATATTAGATCAATTATGATAAACCTTTTAAAGGTCAAATTATAATTATTTATGCATTGTGGTACATTTTAAAAGTTTTTCAGAGCTAGAGGAACATTGTTGCAATAAATAAACAAAAATCAAATCACCTTATCAGTTAGTTCAATTATAAAATTAGCCCATCTAAAAGTTAGTCGATCTAAAACAATAATTTATCTAAAATCAAATGATATTCAAAAGGAAAACATACCACAATTTATTAGTAAACCGAGTCCCTTTTTGGACATAACAGTTTTCCCAAAAAAAAGCGATCAAACGGCTCGCCCTCAACCGCCCCGGCCGCACCGACACCACAGTCATAATCGGAGAGGTAAATCACAGCACTCCCGTAGCCAATCCTCTGGTGTGCTTCACTACAGTGTGCTTGGTCCCAGACCTAGCACCATCTCGGATTGGCACTTAACTGTTGGGATGCCTCCTCAAAGTCAATATATAGTTAGTATTGATTTATGGTTTAATCCTTGATAGGCTAGAAGGTCGAATAGGATTTCATCTAGGGTTAAAGGGTTTCAGTATAAATAGAAGATGTTTGTACTATTGCCATAAGCCACCACCTTAGAGAGAGTTAGAGAGGAGAAACTTGTGAAATGTTCTTCTTCTTTAACTATGGTGAAGAAGGGTATTAGAATAAATCAGACTCCTGATTAGATTATGATTTATAATAAATCAGACTTCGGTATCAGTGCAAGTTCTGATCCTAAATCATAAATTTATTTTTATTTTTAATTTTATTTTCCGGCCGACCAAGGCAGCATATTCAGGTGAATTACCGGCCAACTTCCGGCAGTGTTCTTTGTTCAACCTTCTTTCCGTCGGCAATTTTTTCTTTCCGAAGTTCCAAACCCTTCGCCTTCGGCTTCGTCATCGCCATCTTTGCCGAATTTAGATCTGTCGTGCAGCGGCTTCGTCAAATTCAGAACTTCCGGCACCGGCTTCGTGTGGAGAGAAGGTTGTGCGGCGGCTTCATCGAAATCAAAACTTTCGACAGTGGCTTCGTCGAATTTGGATCCATCACGTCTCGGCTTCATTGAATTCTAGCAGCTAGTCACAGCCAGATTTTTCTTGCTCTTTCCAGAAGCGAGTTACAGCAAATTCCGACAGCGAATTCTTGGCTCTTTCCAGAAGCACGTGCGGCCACATGCGCGTGTTGCGGACATGCGTCTCCTATCTCACGCGTGTGAATTCACGCGCCTGGCGATTGGAATTTCTCGTGAATTGAAGCTTCTTCTCGTGAGTTGAAGCTCTTTCTCGCGGGTTGCTCAACTTCTTGCGAGTTGAAGCTCTTTCTCGCGAGTTGCTCAAATTCTCGTCAGCACCCAGTCACTTTTTGTGCGATTCGGTTTGTTGTGCAATTTTTGGTCTTTTGCTATGGTTTATTTGGGCCCTATATCTCGGGAAGACTGCTCCACTAATTAGTTGCAGACAAGGTTTTGTTTCAGGCCAATTTGAATGGTCTCAACTATCATTCTTCGTCGAATCAGTGGATCGTTGATTTAGGTGCCACATCTCATATCACTGCTTGCACCAGTCATTTTCATAAGGTACAATGTTATCGTGGTTCTGATTCTATTCTTGTTTGAAATGGTGAATCATTATATATTTCTCATATCGGCCAGTGTCATTTCTCTGGTTTCTCTGTTAATGATGTTCTTGTGGTCCCTAAGATTACTAGAACTTTACTGTCAATTAGTAAGCTTACTCATGATTTAATTGTCCGTGTTATATTTGATGCCAACGCATTTTCCATTGAGCACAAGCATACATGGAAGATAATTGGTAAAGGCCATTATAGTTCAGGTCTTTATTTTCTTGAGACAGGTGATTCCATCTTTTTAGGCGAATTACGCTCTGGAAAGCTTCAGGCTTCTTTTGAGCAGTGGCACTCTCACCTCGGTTATGTGTCTCACAATAGTGTTCAGTTGTTAAGTCGATGTGGCCATATTACTGTCACTTCCGCTATGCCAGCATCTGTTAGTTGCTCTCCTTGTCAGATGGCAAAGAGTAGCCGTTTACCTTTTTCCACTAGTGACAGGCGCGCTATTGGGTTGTTTTACATGGTGCATTGTGATTTGTGGGGACCAGCTCCTGTCTTATTGGCAGGTGGTTTTTCTTATTATGTCATTTTCATCGATGACTTTTCGCGATTCACATGGTTTTTCTAATGCGGTATAAGTCGGACTTCTATGACACATTTATTCAATTTCAGCAATTTGTTGAGACCCAGCTTTCTACTAGGGTTAAAAATTTCCAGACCGATGGTGGCACATAGTTTACTAATCATTGACTTCAGGCTCACTTCGTATCATGTGGCATTCATCATCTGATGTCATCGCCCTATACACCTGCTCAGAATGGCCGAGCTGAGCGGAAGCATCGTCACATCACAGAGACTAGTCTTGCCACGCTTTTTCACTCTTTCGTGCCACACTGTTATTGGGTGGAAGCTTTCTCCTCTGCAGTTTACATCATTAACCGTCTGCCAAGTTCAGTTCTTGGTGGAAAATCACCTTTTGAGGTTGTTTTTGGTCATGTGCTTGACTATACCCTCTTTCAAACATTTGGCTCCCATGCTTTTCCATGTATGCGTGCCACTTCTACTGATAAGTTTGCACCGCGATCCATTCCATGTGTTTTTATTGGCTACAGCCCTCGTCACAAGGGCTTCCAGTGTCTCGACCACACTTCTAGGCATATCTATGTTTCTTGCCATGTTTGCTTTGATGAAACCTTATTCCCTTATGTCTCATCTTCCGTTGACAGTCACTCTTTTTCAGATCTGGAGATTTCATCATTTTTTGATGGAGCTGTTACTTCAACGATTGGGGCCACCACGCCTGTGCCTATTCCAGCCGCCCCTTCTTCACCACCATCTTCCATCTGGATAGCCGACCCGGACCCAGCTCCTCGGCCAACCGCCACCACACCTCAGCCGCTGGCCATCACTCCTCAGCCACCGGCCACCACGCCTCAGCCAGTATCGGCCATCCTTTCTCCGGCGACTTCGGGCAGCCACTCTCCGATCAGCGTAGCTCGATCTTCCTCGGCGTCTTTAGCTGGTTCGACTCCTCCAGCTTCGCCGCCCCAGCTTTGTACCCATTGGATGGCCACTCGGTCTTCTACTAGTGCCATTCAGCACCGGGATTATTCGGATACTATTGCTCATGGTCTCACTGCCGCACTCCTCTCTCAGATAGAACCCACTGATTATCGCTCTGCCCTTCAGGACCCAGCCTAGGTTTCAGCCATGGATGATGAGATGGTGGCTCTTCGTGGTCAGGACACTTGGGATTTGGTGCCTCGACCTTCGAATGTCAACGTTTTTGGCTTCAAATGGGTCTATAGGCTCAAGTATCGACCATATGGCACTATTGAGAGTCACAAAGCTAGACTTGTGGCGCAGGGTTTCTCGCAGATTCCGAGTTTTGATTTTGGCCACACTTTTAGTCATGTGGTCAAAGCCTCCATTGTTAGGACGGTTCTCTCCATAGCTACCATGCGTTCCTGGCCACTTCATCAGTTGGATGTCAAGAACGCTTTCCTTAATGGCATTCTTAATGTTCGAGTCTACATGAAGCAGCCCATTGGTTGTTTGGATTCTGTCCATCTAGACTATGTTTGTTGCTTGCGAAAGGACATTTATGGTCTTAAGCAGGCTCCCCGGGCTTGGTTCTAGCGTTTAAGCAGTTATTTGACACAGCTTGGTTTGCACCTCAGCTGATACTTCTTTATTTGCCCTTTCGAGAGGGTCGTCGTTACTGTACCTACTTGTGTATGTGGACGATATCATTCTTACAGGCAATGACTCGACTCTTCTTCGCCAGTTCATTGATCGGACACACAGAGAGTTTGCGATCAAGGATCTTGGTGTTCTTTATTACTCTCTTGGTCTTGAAGTTTCACTTACCTCCTCGGGGTTACTGCTTGGCCAAGCAAAGTATGCTCGTGATATTTTGAATCGGGCTGGTATGTCTGATGCGGCCCCTGTTTCTACTCCATTTGTCGCTGGTTCTTAGCTTCACAACTCTACCAGTCCTCCATTCCGGTATCCTACACTTTATCGTTCTCTTGTTGGTGCTCTTCAGTATCTCACCATCTCTCACCCGGATTTGTCATTCTCGGTCAACACGGTGAGTCTGTATCTTCAGGATCCCAGAGATGACCATTTTGCTGTTGTGACTCATATTTTGCGGTATGTTCGTGGCACTCTTCATTTTGGTCTCAGGTTTTGTTCTGCTAGTACTCCTGATGTGTTAGGGTACTCTGATGCTGATTGGGCTCGCTGTCTGGAGACTCTTCGGCCCACTTATAGTTATGTATTTTTCTTGGTGGGAATCTGGTTTCTTGGAGTGCCAAGAAACAGCCCACTGTTTCTCACTCTAGCACTGAGTCTGAATATTGTGCTCTCGCCAACACTGCCTCGGAAGTGGTAGGGCTCACTCATTTGCTTCGCGATCTTCGGGTTCCACTTTCTGGTTCTCCACTGTTGTTATGCGACAATAGTAGTGCTATCTTCTTGGCTCAGAATCCGGTGGTGCACAAGCGGGCGAAGCACATCGACATCGACTACCATTTTGTTCATGAGTTGGTGACATTCGAAAAGCTGCGCGTTGCTCATGTTCCGACTTCTCTTCAGATTGCAGACATTTTCACCAAGGGTCTTTCTCGTCCGCTGTTCGAGTTCTTCAGGTCCAAGCTATGTGTCAGCGAGCATCCGACGCTTCGCTTGAGGGGGGTGTTAGAATAAATCAGACTCTTGATTAGATTATGATTTATTATGATTAGAGTTTTTTCCTTATTACACCTTTATTGTGCTCTCTATATATTCAGATATCAATAATACAATTTATTACAGCAAATCATTCTATCGAAGGGGATTGATTCTAGATTGTTTGATAGTTTGGTAGAGGGGAGATAGATTGAGCGATTGTGAGACATTGTATGTTGAGAGATAAGAACGTACTTTCTATTTTCTAGTGAATTGGAATCATTTGATTCCCGTGATTTTTCTTGATTTGGGTTTCCGCGTTAAAATTCGCCTGTTTATTCTTTTCATTGTTGATTGTGTCTTTTCCTGTGAGTAAATGAGGGATTTTTAATCTTGACAATGTGAAGGTCGAGGTTAAAATCCCCAACATTAACTGCTGCATTGAAGGCTGCCAAGCGAGTTGTAGGTCGCTAAGCGAGCTGATCTCGATCGGAGATTTTTGAAATTAGGACTGTTTATCAAGTGAATAGATCGATATCATGAATTTTCTCCACTCGTAACCAATAATTTAGAGCTTTAAGAAAAGAAATAAAATTATCCTGAATTATAGTACTTGAAATTTTCACAATCAAAATAGGTACATTCCTGTTAATCCTCACAATAGGTACATTCCTGTTAATCCTCACAACCAACTTTCCAAGCTCTCTTCCCTTTCTCATTGATCTCATTCCTTCATCTCCTCCAATGCATTCACTTCACTTTGCTACAAAATCACAGAAAAACACACCGTAAAAAGAACAAGACAAAATAACAAAAACTAAACAACAAAAACCAAAATAAAGGCCAAATTTATTTACGTCGTCAGCACGACAAAGCTCCGTATATTTAAGGTCATCAGCATGACCCTAATGTTATCCATATGGTGAAGGCTTGAACCACTTCACCATGAGTATCCAAAAGTAGAGAGGTGGGGCTACAAAACTTTCAAGAGGAAAGTCTTGTTGAGGTAGAGATGGTTTAAAGGGAGTTGGGTGGTTAGGAGGCTTGGGATAGTCTTTTGGCTCCTCTCTTGTCTCCCTCAAAACTTCCGAAAATGTTGGAGTTGGTTCACTAGGTGGGAGAAGGGGTAATGATGCTAATGAATGTAGCACAATCACCTCTTCCTCAATTTTTTCATCCTCAACAACCAACTCCTCATCCCCTTCGAACTTAAGCTCATTTCCCATGGTGACCTCACTCACTGAATCCTCGAGTTCAATTTGGTATGGTGTATTTTTGGAATCACGAGCTTCCATTCGGGCCAACGTTTCTAATATACTCCTCGCATGCCTCTCAATAGCCTCAACACTAGAGGAGAGCCGAGTGTCCAGCTCCTCACTAGTAAAGTTGTTCAAGTTTGCTATTGTATTCATGACTTCCTCGCGTGTCAAACTTGAACTTCCATGTCGGAATTGGTTTTGGGGTATGGTATAAGGTGGTGATGGCCAACTATTTTGCTCGTATTGTTGGTTTTCCGGCTCATTCTCATACCACCAATCCGGATTACTACTCCATTCCAGATTGTACGAATTGTGGTATGGATACCATTCCTGAGCTCCTTGCCCTTGAAAACCAACATCTCTTACTTCTTGGTATAGTACCCTTGGTTTTGGAAACTAAGGGTTCTTTCCCTCTCATAGTGCACTTCCCACAATAGCAAGACTTGGTAGGATGGTCAGAATGAGACATCCTACAAAACATTGCTTGTTGAGCCTCTCTTCTCATCATGAGTTCCCTCAAGGTGAAACACTCCATTTTTTAAATTTTTTTCAAAAGTCCAAAATTATATTGCAAGAATTCTCGATAAAATTTTACCAAGAACTCAAGCAATACATACTCCAAACAAAAACAACCACCAAGGAGTGGAAAACAAAAACAGCTAGCTAATATGCAACGAAATATGCCTACACACTTAAAAATAAACGCCTCTTGCCCGGCAGCGGTGCCAAAATTTGGGAGGTCATCGCCGTACCTATCAAAGTTATAATTTATAATCCCTTTATGCTTACTGAATACAATTAAGTAGATAGAGGCAAATCTGGGTCATCCACAAAGAAGAGGTATTTTCTTAAACGTTTAAACTTAAAAGATTGATATTAGGCTAGAAGTAGATATATATATATATACATATAAAAGAACGTGAAAGGGGGGGAGGTTTGGTTGGTTGGTTTTCTTAAGTTATGAAAATAAAAGACAAACTAACTAGAAAAGTCAAGTAACTATGCTAATCATCAAACAAACTAAGAAAAAGGTTTAAAACTACAAAAGTCAAAGCCTTGGGGGAAATTGAAATCCACTTCCAAACCAAATGTAAATCAGAGTACATTTCGTAAAAATACAAACCCATTTTAGAGCAATGCTCCGCAGTTGATCGCTCCCCGGAGGAGTGTAATCTTCTGGAAATAGCTTAAACAATGTAGTAAATTGCATGTTAGAAAAGGATATATATGTGAGAGACTAACAAAAAAACAATATAGGAAAACGTACCGGAATAATGTCAGTGTCATGCACGTCCTTAACATTTTTTCCATATAATACATGCAATGGTATCCACATTCCCAAGTACTAATTTGTATCTTGTGCTGATATAAAAGAGAATTTTCTTAAATGATCACGATCATAAAATTGATGGAGGGAATATGACGTTATGGGATAATACGTACATTGATGTTTATGACATTCAATATGTAGTTTGAAGGGTAGGATTTTTTTTCTCGGAATTGAACTGTCGATATTTTATTGCAATCCTACAATCGATGAAAATATACTTATATCAATATGGAAAATATATTTTCAGAAAATGGGCATCACACATAATAGTTTAATAAGGTCTAACATTTTCTAGCATGTAATGATGAACGAAAGTAATGAATAGAACAATGAATGTCATTGTACCAAATATTAACTGTAATTGTAAATAATTGAGCAACGAAAGTTAGAAACCTACATGGACTACGTTTACGGGAACAAACAATTTTGTAGAACATTAAAGCACATGGAATGACAAAAATGTGTTCCACTTACAAATTAATCAATTTAAAGCATAGCCTATTAATTTTGCAAATTCCCCCACGCATCGAGTTGATGCAATATACTCGATCTATTTCCGGTAAAAAGACGAGCAAAAACCAATGGCTCCAATAAAAAAAAGAAACACCAAATTACCTAATGCGGTTTTGAATACTTTGACTATTTTTTGAAAATAAAATCACAACATATGGTCGTTATTGCTTCCATGTGGCCGGGTCAAACAACACAAGAAAGAATAAAACTTACTCTCGATTGTACGGAAACATGTACATCCTTGCTTGAGTGCGGCACATGACAGTTGAAACCTCGCCCGCAGTAAATTCGACCATCTGATTAGCCTTTTGAGCTATTGAATTTGAACCGGCCGGAATAAAGTGGACGTGGCCTCAATCAACCACCCCATCACAAAGGTATCTGGAAAAATAATATTGTAAGTGAAACAAATACATCCATAAATAATGTAAGCATGTAATTCTTACGATGCACATATATCAAGTTGGCTCCCACTGATCCATTCCATTTCGTTTTCTACGTCCAACCTAACCATGAACAGTTTTAGCTTGTCTGTGAATATGGTTGTGTAGACTTCTTCTGATTCGAACACCTCCGCGTTGAAATTGATGCGGAAGACTTTGTTAGGTCCACATATATGTGTAGATAGCCTTAAAACATCATTAATTTGTTGAACATCAGTGATGCATTCTTTGTCTTCCGTTTCCCCCTTAAAAGATACACGATATTGTAATTAGATTGAGAATCTAATAATGTTAGTTGAGCTTTATATGTATATAATTCAGTAGTGGATCATATTGTAAAGGCTAAAATGAGTTCTTACAAAAATGTAATGGTCAGACACCGACATGGGATGATTTGATTGCCCATCCTCCGTCGATGTAGTATTTTCTCTTGATACTTGCTAATGGGTAAAATGTTAGTCAGACATTGAAAAAATAGGTCGGATTGAAAAATTCTGGGGGTATGTTAGACCTCTCCTTTTACTGATCGAGCGACCACCTCTCCAGTCAGAGTATCTTCCTGAGCCAATGCCTCCTATGAGGGAGAGTGTGTTAATATGTATCTGGAATTCATAGTTAGTGAATATAATTATTTGTTTAACCTCTTCTCTCTCCATGACAGCTTTTGGTGTAAGGTTTATTTTAAGACTTCCATCTTCATCCACTACCAATTATTTTCGAGGCGATTGGTTTTCGTTCTCCTACGTACACAGATGAACAAGAAATTATGTTTTAGTAATATCTGGAAAGATATATATGATGATAGTATAAGAACAAGAATACAATTATCACACATCATCATCATTTTGCCCAATGACACTTATTAGCTTTCCCGGCCACAGAATGTTCTATCCAATGGCCTCAGTTACAAACTCAAATTCTTCGTGTTCAATCGGCAAAGGTACCTTGGGAATGATCACAGGTCCACGATGATTTACTCGCTCCCACTTGATGGGTAAGTCCGTTTCCTTATCCTTTGGAAACAAGATACCAAATGCAGCTACATCCCTTTCTCTATTATGGTTCAAAACATATAGGCAGCACTTTTTTTTCTTTTCTGAGAACAAAATTCATGAAAAGGGGAAAACATTATTTGGACAATGAGTTAGTGTTATAAAGTAATCAAAATTAAATAATGTTATAAGTGTAATCAATCTCAAGTGGGACCAAGGTTGTATGAAGATTCCATGGCCCAAAAAGTTGATTATAACAAGAAATGCATTCTATATATAGCTGCTGAAGGCAGCAGTGCCATACCGCTCTTTTGGTCCAGCTGGGATAAAATAAACACCTCAATTTAGTTTGTTGCGGCTGAAAGCTGCAGCGCGCTACAGCTTCCAGGGTTCAGCTGAGATAAACTCTCTCAATTAACTAATTTGGCAAAGAGACATTTTCTTAATTCAACTGAGAAAATGACATGATGAAGATATATTACTAGGCCCAAACTACCAACATCCAAAATGAATATGACACCAGTAAATATATGGCCATAACTAATAGCATCCAAAATCAATTGGACAGGAAATCAAAATCCAGAAACTAACAATTAACATCAGCAAGAAAGCAGCTTAAGACGATGTTCATGGTATAGAATGCCTTGTCATCCACAACGTTTCCTTGTGGGTCACTACATCCAGATGCTGAAGGAATGAATACCCGGTTGTCTTTATTCGCGGGGTTGAATGATGTAGCAAGGAAATTGCGGGCATCCAAGTGTGAGGGAATAGGTTTACCCAATTGTCCGGCCAGCCAATTTGTTTGGGCCTCAAATAAGGCAACAAATATTTTGCTGAGTTCGAAGACATCTGTGGGTAGTTGTTTTGAATTTCAGATTTCTTCAAATGGTTTTGTGTTTGTGCTCCCACATCGACTAGATGCATGACAGCTCACAGCAATATGTGGTAGGGCTTCGTTGACCTTGGCCGTTGTGGGGCAACCTCTCTAATGACCACCATGATTCTTCTTACTTATTGCTTGAACGAGAATATCTTCTTTTCCTTCTATAAGCAACTCTCCCTTTTGCTTCTTATCCAAAAGGTTTTTCTACTAAATGAAACACATGCTAGCCATTAGTATGCATTGTGTCCGACAATATTAATAGAGAAAGAATGAATGATGAATTTGGCTCACAATAGTGGGGGCTGCTCTTTTAACGGAGTTTTTAGTGTAGATCGATAATTTCTTGTCCTGGTTAACTTCTAGGAACACCTCTGAGCGTTCTGGTTTGAAATCCATGATTTGAACTAAAATATCTACCTCTTCTACGCTTTGACCTTGATCCATAAGCTTGTCAATTTTAGCCCTTCTTTTCCTTTTCTCGAGTTCTATAGGAAGCCTACGATTGCCTCCACTTCCCGTGTGATGGATGTAGTCCTTATGTGAGGTGCTTACTTTTTCTGTGTTACTTAATGCCTATATATGTTCATCGATTAGTAAAATGCTCACAAAGCAATGACTTTAGCTTATGATTTTTTAAGGAATGACCTTGAATTCAGGGGTTGATCTATGTTTCACAAATAGCTCCCACTCTTTGTTGTCCATCCATCGATAATCAGTCCATCCACAAGAACCTGGCTTTTTTTGCACGATGTACCACCTTAGCCCTCCAATTCCTCCACTTTTCACCTGCATAAGTTGTCCACTTATTTCAGAACTTATTCATCTAATTGAATGCCATTTTGGTTTGTATATCCCAGCAAATCCAGCGGACAAAGATATGTGTTGTTAGTGCAAAATGTCATGAACTAGAAATGAATAAATGTTAATAGAGGAAACGTCCCACTTGTAATGGAGGAACTTGAATTGAACACACTTACGAGAATGCCTTCCCATGCATCTTTCTTTACATGGTCCGGGATAACTTTCCAATTATCCCATGTCCCGAAGCGGATTCTTCGTTGGAAGGTATAGCCAACATACATCGACTACCGGCTGCGCATAACCAAGGGTTCGAAGTCATCGCCAAAGAATATTTTAAGGGGCTTCTTTTTCTTTGCAAGCAACACGGACTTGTATGTGGTTGTACCTCTACACTTGCAATACTCTTTAATCTCAAACTTATCGAAGTTCCCACTCATGTCTTCCTTTGTTGTAGTTCCTTCTTCCTCCCTCGAGTTTTTAGATCTCGAGCATGATTTGGATGCATCATCCATCATCTTGTTATTCACATCACAATTGTCATCTTTTGTAGGGGTAACACAATTGTCTTCTACAGCTTTAGCATCAGAGTTAAACAATTTCTTCGTCATTCACTCGCTTGTATGTGTAAAAAATGAAATCTTAACGTTACACATCCAAAGACGGATGTACACAAACAACCAACCGAGAACATATTGACCTATGAAGATAATATGTCAAAAAATTGAAATGGGGCAAAAACAAATTGGGTAAAAAGTCTAAAATTCTAAAATTCTAAGCAAACAAATCATCTATCTACATGAACAACTACCCACACTAATAACCCAACAAATTAAATCACAAACTTACAAACTAACATACCCACCCATATATTTCTATTCATTAAACGTGGAACAAAATGCAAATTACCACCCATATAACAAGTTCTTGTCAACTTTACCAAAAACCAATCACTCATACCTTATGTGTACACACTCTTGGAAAAAATTTTTGCCACAGGCCGGTTCTGTGTGCTGCTCTACTGGACCAAAATTGCAAGCAATGGTGAAGTAGAATCGCGACCAAAATTGCAAACAACGAGAAGGGGAAGTAGAATCGTAGCAATGGCTCCGTTGGGGGTTCACTAAAGGGTGAAGTTGAGCAAATAATTGGGGAAAAGCGGTAGAAGGGAGTGTGTGTTGGGGAGGGAGGTGCGAACATTTGGGGATAAGGTTATGGAGGGAAGAGGAAAATTTTGGGAGGGAACCTAAATGATGCTTTGTCGGGCCAATTGGTGTTAAATTTGACCATTATTGCTACTTTGTTGGGCCACTTGGGAGTTACACTTTCATGCTCTTTAGTTTCCCTAACCTGCTCACTTTCTTGAAATTTTTATACTATTTTGTATTGACTTAGGTTCAGAATTTTTACAGATGCAAAGCATAGGAAAAACATAAATAGTATTGTATTTTTAGAAAATTCATATTTCTTGACATATTAATGAAGTCTGGATACTGTTTAATTACGATAAATTCACCTATCTAGAATTGTGTATTTAGTGTTTCATACTATTACTTGTATATATATAATGGCGATAACTAGAAAATAGGGGCATGTTTCAAACATATATGTGAGCTTGAAACATATATGTGAGATTGAAACATATATGTGAGTTTCAAACATATATGTGAGTTACCAAGTAATGGATACGTTAAAATAGGAGCATGTTTATGTTTACTAGGGTATGACCAACCCTTGTATTGTAGGATTGCTGATAACTAGTGTATATGGACCGCCAATTAAGTGATAGATGAATAACCAGGTCACGGAGCAATGGCGACTTGTGGACACCTGTATGTGTTACCAAGTAATGGATACGTTAAAATAGGCGTATGTTTATGTTGACTAGGGTATGACCAACTCTTGTATTGTACGCTTCTCAAAGACTAGTGTATATGGATCGCCAATTAAGTTATAGTCAAATAACCAGTGTACATGGAACGGTCAATGACTAAGGGCGGCTTGTAGACAGCCGTATGGGTTATCAAGTAATGGATAGGGTAAAATTGGTGCACGTGTATGCTGACTAGGGTTTGACCAAACTTTAGTTGTATAGAACACGATCATTCAAAGTTAACTAGTGTATCTAGAACACTGGTATGTAAATTAATTTCTTAACTTACGAATATATTATACATAATATAATTTTTAGAAAATTATAATTTTTACATTATATATAATATTTGTTATAGTCGTTTGTATTTGAGAAGGTGCATAGTTTAATATTCTTTATGTTTGTAGCATTGTTTTTTTACAATTCAGCCCATTGGCCCATATGTTTTCAACCCATTTGTCAGTATTATTGTTTGTAGAATGAAGCCCATGTGTGTGTAAAATTGGTCACCCAACCCAATACCCTCACACCTTTCCTCCCCCAAGCTCCCTTCACCTTCCCCTACCACTTCCTCCACCGCAAGCTCCATCGACGCTCCCTCCACTGTCCCCGCTCTATTCCATCTCCGCCAAGCTCCTTCCATTCCACCTCTGCCAAGCTCCGCCGACCCACGCTCCCCCCCGCCTTCCATCCTTCTTCAATCTACCTTGCACCGTCCATCCACCATCCACCAAGCTACCGTCTTCCAAGCTCCACCCGCCGTCCTCTGTCCGCCAAGCTTCACCCACCGTCCTCTGTCCACCAAGCTCCGTTCGTCGGAACACCTTTCGTCAACAAACCTTTCTCCGAACTAGGTAAGTGCATACCCTTTTGTTTTGGGTTTCCCAGGGATTGTCTACGTTATTGGTATGATGATTGTTTGATTTCATGAAAATACCTAATTGTGGAAATGCCTAATTGTGATTTTTTTTAAGATGCGGGAGATTTTTTCAGAGTGTGTGTGTTGGGAATACAGTTCTATGTCTATGTTTTATATGAATACAGTTCTATGCTTATATTCTATGCCTATATTCCATGAAATTACTGGTTTGCTTATGAGAATATATTTCCATCCCTATGTTATGTTAGTCATAGCTAGTGTTTTTTTCTACCTTTATTATAGGGTTTCGATATGGTTTCATTATTATGATGGTGTAGTAATGGGTGATCACAACCACGGTGTGAAGTTTATGCCATTTTTCCTATCTTTTTTTCATGTGCTGACATTCTGGATGGAGAATTTTTTTCTTCTTGTGTTAATATTCTATTCGGAAAGTTTTTCTTCTTCTCATGGGCTGACATTTATTTCCCATGTGCTGACATTCTGGATGCTAATTTTACTTGTAATAACATTTTGCTGGCCCCTTTCATACCATACAAAATTTATGTTCCTATGTATGGCTCCCAAAAAAGTGCACCTAAGGGGAAGACCTACAACCAGAATTCAAGGAACAAGGCCAGAGTGGGCGATATGGAGGAGCGAGATATCGGGTCTCAGATGGTGCAAGGGAACTCTGCAATACCAATGATAGTGGCGGACTTTCTGGAGACAATGAATGTTTGCAAGGAATTCGTTAGTCGGGGTCCTAAACTAGAGAGATGGTTGAGACTGGAAAAGCCTTACAAGGACTATGTAAACTTGGAAGTGAGGAAAAGCTTCATCGCACAACCAGATCGTGCGAACAAGAATTCAGCAGAGGTTTTCTTCCATGGTCAGTTCGTTGTGCTCGCACTGGATGTGATCAACGAGTTCTACCCGATCACACCAAAGCCTGCAAGTGTGTACGAAGCCACGGAAAAAGATTTTGAAAAATTTTCTTAGGAATAGATCATAAGAGAAATATGTGATGATGGTGATGAAGTTATCCAGAACCTGCCACCAGAATGGTCCAGCATTAGGAAGAAATACCTGAGTGAGGAGATGAATGTGTGGTACAGTTTCATAGTTGCCCGCCTGCTGCCGGTGGAAATGAATAGTAAGGTGCATTGTTCCCGTATGTTGTTGTACAAGATCAAGAAAAATTTGAACATCAATGTTGGGCTACGATACTAGCGTACATCCGGGATTGTATCAATACCCACAACTATATTGGCTTCTCCTCCCTCATTAATGCCTTGTACGCAGAAGCTGGTTGCAAATTTAAAGATGATGATCACACACCGATGCTAAAGCTTCCCATCAACCCTCAAATATTCTTGAAAAAGAAGAAAATTTTTGTGTCATCAAGGCCGGCAACAAGTAAATATTCTAAGGAGAATTTGGATGGGGACATGGTAGCATTGAAGGTGAAAATGAATCATTTGGTGCGATGGACTGAGCAAGTTGGGAAGATCCTGACAGCCTTGTGTGGTGAGAGAATCAAGGAATTGGGTCCAATCCCTACTATAGATTTTCCATCTTCCAACACTAGGGAGGACAGCTCATGCGGGGATTAACTACCTTCATTATGCTCACATCTTTATTTTCTCAACTTGTTTATTTTTCTTAGTTAATATGGGTCTCTGTTTTATCGGGATTTTGATTTCCAAAACATATGTTGCTTCCCTTTGGATTTGAATTGGTAGTTTATGACAGTGGAATTTCGATGCTATTAGTTGTGGGCATCTATTTTCACTGATTTTGGAATTTGACAGTTCTAGGCTTGTAACGTATTCATGTTATTGTCTTACATGAACCAAAGGAGCAACTGCACACAGCTGCTCTCAGTGGAAGTATAGGGAATTTTAAGATTACTATTTCCCAGCTGAACCAAAAGAGCTGCAGTGCGGTGCAGCTGGCAGCTGCAAAAAAGGAAAATGAAGCTTTTTTTGTCCAAGCTTTACCAAAAGAGCGGCAGCGCCGCTCTTAGAGCTGCTCCAAATAAGTACCTATTAGAACATAGTTGTAGAATAGTTAACAGTCATACAAAACACAACATACTACAAAAATACATAAATTTATTAGAGAATTCATTGCTTGTAAGCCGCTAGTCTTCAACCATCTTCCTCTTTTTGGATTGAACATCTCCAATTTCTTGGCCATCTTCATCTATCCAAATGCCATCTCTGTGCTTCCTCCATATTGCTCCCGCCTCAATCCTATCGTTAATATGTAGGGGGCAAATAGAGGGGAACTCTAACCTTTCACTTGTAACTTGAAAAACAATTTCGTCATGGAAAGAGTATTTCTTACCTTGTAACACAACATACCAACCTACATTGCACGGATCATTAACGTAGAAAACTAGTCTTGCTTGTTCAGCCAAAATAAATTGATCATTTTCATATGTTTCACGACTCTGGTCAACAAGGGTAAATCCCATTGGGTCATCAGTTCGAACTCCACTTGTGTTATCAAACCATTGGGACTTGAAAACCGGAATCTTGAATTCTCCATAGTCAAGCTCCTAAATCTCATCAATAACACCATAAAACGACATCACAACTAGGACAGGTTTATTGTCTTTCTTACTTTCTTGCCACATTGTCTCCGACTCAATGTATACCCCACTATTTTGTGTTGTGCTCTTTGAATCTTGGTCCCTAGTAGAAAAAGATAAATCCTTCATGTCATATCCAGAATACCTCAAGACCGTGCACTTAGGCTTCCTTGCAAATGCTCTAATTTTTGGGTCGTAATTACCTACATTGCATCGATCATAAAACCAATTCACAAACATGTCATTGTGCTCCAACTGAACTTTATTAGGGGGGCCACGTGGGATGAGACTCAGTGATTGAATTAAGGTGCTCGGTCACATAAGCAGCAGTCTCCCTACAATTCCTCAAGACATACAAATGAACTGACATCAGATCACTATTCAATGGAGTAAATAACATACCCCTTGACCTCGGTTTGCCCACCTTCCTTCCAACATGTCGATTCTAGGGCACCCCAAAATTTCTATGTTCCTCTAAATAGCTAGAGAAAAATTCAATTACTTCTTTAGTAACATACCTCTCAACAATACTAGCATCCATCTGACTCATACATTTCACGTATCCCTTAAATACTTTCATGTGACACTTAAAAGGATACATCCAAAGCATACCAACCATACCACATATCTTTATCTCTCACACTAAATGAAAAACCAAGTGAACCATTATATCAAAAAAAAGGATGGAGGGAAATGCATTTCCAACTTGCATAGCACAACAACAACCTTTTTGTGGAGGATATCCAAATGGTCCCGATCAATAGACTTCCGTCAGATAGAACCAAAAAAATAAACAAAGTCTAGTGATTGAGTACCTTGCGTCGGCCTCTATTACCCCGCGAATAGCAATAGGTAACAGTTATTGCATCAAAACATGACAGTCATGAAATTTCTACCCAGTCATCCGACAATCCTTTTTAACTACCCGACTAACGTTCGACTAATAACCAATCGGGACCTTCACTGATTTCAAACTATCACAAACTGAGATTCTCTCCTCCTTTTACAATGTACAAGGTGTAGGGGGCAAGTAAGTCCTCTTACCCTTCACTTCTGGAGCGAGGTCATTTCTGATTCCCAAATCTACCAAGTCCAACTGGGCATTCAAACTATCTTTTATCTTCCAGAGAATATTCAAGAGGGTGCCTATCAAACTTTCACAAACATTTTTCTCAATATGCATCACGTCTAGGCAATGCCTAACCTGAAGATGCTCCCAGTATTGACCTTTTCTTCCATGGACCATCACAATGTATTGTGTCGTTGCCTTTATACTTTCCCAACACCACTCTCAATTTCTTAACCTTCTTGTGAATCTGCACATCAGTTAGTGGTGTAGGGAACTTCTTTCATTCTTTCCCCACAACAAAATTGACCACATCATCCCGGTATTTATGGTTTCCTTGCAGCCATTTTCGATGGCCAAGATACAATGTCTTTCTTCCACGGCTTAGCTATTTGAATTATTTCTTCTCATCACAAATAGGATATGTTTTGTGCCCCTTCACAACATACCCTGACAAATTTCCATAGGCTGGAAAATCATTGATCGTGCAAAAAAGCATGGCACACAATTGAAACTCCACATTCATATGGTAATAAAATACCATCACCCTTTTTTCTTCCCACAATATCTTCAAATCATCAATCAATGGTCTCAAATACACATCAACATCATTCCCAGGTTGTCTAGGACCTGAGATTAATAGAGATATCATAACATATTTATGTTTCACAAATAAGGGGGGAAATTATATATAACCAACATCACGGGCCAAGAACTATACTTCTATGACATATTACCAAATGGATTCATCCCATTGTTACATAATGCAAGGCGTAAATTTCTAACTTCTGAACCAAATGAAAGATATTGCTTTTCAAAATTTCTCCATTGTTCACCGTCTGCCAGATGTCTTATCTTGTGATCACTTGATCTTTCCCGCTCTCCATGCCATCGCAAGTTCTTTGCATCTTTTGACTACGCAAATAACCTCTTCAACCTTAGAATTAAAGGAATATGTCACATACACTTCGATGGGACCTTCTTCTTCTTCCTAGCCAAACACCCATTATCATCATTCGTCATACCCTTATATCTTGAATGTTTGCACACAGGAAATTCAACTGCGTCTTTCACATCTCCATTATACAACACACAATCATTAGGACATGCGTGTATTTTCTTGTATTCCAAATAGAGTGGACACAATATTTTCCTAGCCTCGTAAAAGTTTTTCGGTATTCCATTACCTTCCAGAAACTTATCCTTTAGAAGCTTTAGGAGTGAATTCACACTTGTATCACTCCAAGAACTTGTAGATTTCAAACTGAAAACCTCCATAAAAAAGGAGATTAAGGTATTTTTACTTTTACATCCCGGATACAATGGCTTCTCTTTTTCATCGAGCAAAGCACTCAACATTTCAGGCTTCCCCTGAAAATCTCTTACAATGTCATCGAACATAGCATCAACGGTACAATTGTTTCCATCTACCTTGTCAAACCCACCACCATTATGTCGATGCTCAACCTCTCCATGAAATGTCCTACATTGTAACCTCCGTCAAAACCGTTTTTGAGCAAGTGAAATCTAACAAGCTCACGATCATCAAACCGTTCACGACACAAGCATCTTTTGCATGGACAAAGTATCCTCTCCTCCCGACCAAAGGCATAATCAAGAAACAAATCAATAAATGCAATATGTTCACCACTCCCTCTAGCTACACTTGGATAGCTAACCATTTTTTCTCCACGCAAACATCGATTCTCGGTCCATTGTATCTAAACAAAATAATACAAACACTTACACAAATATTCATTGTTCAAACATAATAAAAAATAAACACAATCAATTTGCTACACAATACTAAAAGTGTCATGTGTATGTGTATCGGTCAACTTGTACTTGAGATATATATATATATATATATCATCTACCAAAACAAGCACAACCATGTTTACATCCACAGTCATTTACACTCTCACAACATAATACTAAACCAACTTAAAGCATAGAAACCATTAATAAATACAAATAAACTCTCTCCATGCATGCGGTAATGGTTATTATAACTACTATTTGGTTGAAATTCAAAAACAAATAAGGAAAACTTACTTCCATGGGTCTTCATTGCTTTGGGTTATTGCTCACCATCCAAAAAATTTCCATCAATGAAGAGAGAAGGGGATTAAAAGTTCAGATATAATTTCCGAGTGGTAGTTCGGAGCATTAAATGCTCTATTTAGCACCGGGTTTTTGTGAATAGTACGTAAAACCGGTGCCATCGTTCCCATTAGCACTTGTTTTTAACCAGTGATACATCAACCGGTGCCATTTCCCCCCCTCCCTTTTTTCCGGAATTATTTTAACACTAGGTTTTTAAATTTTTTAGCACCAATTTTTAAAACCGGTGCCAAAAATTTACATTTCACCTTTTTTTTCAATTTCTAGCACAGGTTTTCAAACTGGTGCTAATTTTGCACCGGTCTTCGTAATTTTTTAGCACCGGTTTTAAAAATTGGTGCCAAAATTTTCATTTCACCAATTCTATAGATTTTTAGCACCGGTTTTTACACCGGAGCTAATTTAAAACTGGTTTTTGTAATTTTTAGTACCGGTTGTTAAAGTTTTCATCATTTTTAGCACCGATTTTTTGACATTTAACACCGGTTATTAGAAAACAACCGGTGATACAATTACAAAAACCGGTGTAAGATTTACACGGGTTTAAAAACTTGTGCTAACAAAAAAATCCGTGCTATTACTATTTTTGCACCGGTTTTAATAACCGGTGCTAAAAAACTGGTGCTAGAAGGGGTTCTCTGTGGTAGTGCATAGGGGATAAACTGACCTACAATGGTCGGTCCTTGTTGTACTCCCCTAATTACGGTGGTAGCATCGATGGAGGGTTGCAAGAGCACCCACTGTGAAAGGTACAGAGAAGTGTATATCATCGGCCACACCGCGTATTATGGACACTTTGTTAGGTTTGCCTAAATCTCTATGTGAATGAATCGAAGATAGAAGCATTAGATTGACCAATTGCTCAATGATTCCCCAAGAGTTTAGTTTAATATTGTACTTGTGTTTTTACTTTCATGCTTAGTAGTTGTTAGTTTGAAAAACCAAACCCCCTAAAAACTATGCCGGATGTAGCAGTTAATGCATGCAAAATGAAGCACATCACCTAGCCTCGTACGTCTGCCGGCTAAGGAACTCAGGAGCGGGTGGAGGAATATTGGCGAAGGAAGAAATATTAATGGAGGAAGACATGGCGGAGGAAAGCTTGGCGGACGAAGGCTCGATCGGCAGAGGAAGGAATATTGGCAAAGGATTGGCGGAGGAAGGTTCAGGGAAGAAATTGTTACAAATCTAATATTGTCTAAGTAAAACTGAGCCACCGCTTAAATTAACTAAGGAACAAAATCCTAGCTTGTTTATATATTGGGCCAACAAAGGCTGCACATTGAAGGCAATTCTAAATATAGAACCGCCTTTAAAATAAAAGGGTGATCTGGGATTGCAGTTCTGAACTCATAAGTGCTACGGACCAATAATTAAAGGCACCTTTTCAATATAACTGCCTTTAATTGATGTCAATCAAAGGCGGTTTTTGAAGAACCGCCTTTAATCAATGAAAAAGTGACTTTAAATTTTCTGATTGAGACTTGGGAGAGAGTTACGAATTCAAAACTCGTTGGGATCTCCATTAAAGGTGGTTCCTCAGGAACCACCTTTGATTGAGTGTCTTTAATCAAGAGTGCTCCACTAGTGAAAAGTTTAAAAATAATTCAAAAGTATATAATTCTAAACTTTGTAATTTGGTTCAATTAAAGTTATTTATTGTTCAAATTCATAGTTAAATTGTATTCATAATTTAAATTTCTTCAAACATCAAACTTCAATTTTCATACTACAAACATTATTTTTCAGTTCAAATTATTTTGTATTAAATAAGATAAGACTTTGATTGATTACTAATTCCAGTCCTTAAAGTAATGGATTTAGAGCTTATTTTAAATTATGTTATTTGATGTTGTAACTTAACAATATAATATTAGTGTAGAATAGGATCATTAACGGCGGTGAAATATAAGGGATAGATGGCGATTCCGCTGCTATCTATGGTACCACCATGCAATCGGGGAGATCAATTCCGACATTGGATCTGGCCTCAAAATTAAATTTAAAAAAAATGGATTTTCTAGTTTTTTCAAAATTAGAAAACTCAAATCAACCATATACCATCCCATTATTCACATGAACACATATTGAAATTTATCTTCAGCACAACGCATCCATCGGCATCCTCATCTCTCACATTCATATCAAACCCAACCTACAATGAAAGCCATAATAATAAACATTCAAACAACAATTAATCATAAAAAAAAGAGTTGCTTTGGATTAGATTGATCCAAGCCTATTATCTGAAGAACAAATCCTTTGAATATCATCAACCAAATGAGGCTCACAGCTGGATCTCGAAGTGTTAGGAATACGAATCCCACGAGATATCTATTAGCCCAAAAAGATGGATAACAAAAACAACGTAAAGAAAATAAAGGAAATAATGGACACAAGGATTTACGTGGTTCAGTCAAGTTGACCTACATCCACGGCCGGAGGAGACCGGAAGCTTCACCATATGTGGAGAAAGTATTACAAAGCTTTGCCTACCACCTATGAAGGAATTACGTGGCAAAATATAAAGATGAGGGCATTGGCTTCTACAACTACAAAGGAGAGCTAAAGGGAGAAGAAAACAAGTAGCAAAGGAATGCTATGCTTGAAGTGTGTTTGAACTACTAAGTTCATCCCCTATTTATACTACTCCAAGTTCACCAATGGCCAAGAGCTCTCAAACAAAACTTATCCCAATATCCCAAGAAATCCTCCTTCTTGCTTCAAGCGTGGGTTGTGAACATTACTTCCAAATGGTTCTTGCCAAAAAACCATGATAGTTGAACCCCAATAGTCAAAGAAATAATGCTTCAACTTGCTAAGAATTGGATGAGAATAGTGTTGCAATTTAATGCTTTGAATGATTGTCTTTGCTATCCTCCAAAGAAGTGAATGTTCATGGACAATTGGGTGAAGACCAAATTTCTTCACAAATCTCCACCTTGGTCTAAACCCCAAAAGTAATAGCTTACTAACTCTCCTCCGGCATGACCCTAATGGGCCAAATCACCAACAATGAACACCAATCAAGTCCAAGCACAACTTGAACTTGAAATAGGGAAGAGCCTTCGTGAACATATCAGCGGGATTATCCTTTGTGTTGATTTTCTGAACAAAAACCTTCTTCTGTGCAATGATATAATGAATGAAGTGGTACTTAATATCAATATGCTTCGTCCGCTCATGATACATATGATATTTAGTCAAGTAAATTACACTTTGACTATCACAGTGAATGGTAGTAACCCTTTGTTGTAGAGTAAATTCGCCGAAGAGACCTCTCAACCATAAAGCTTCTTTGATTGCCTCTGTGACTGCCATATATTCTGCCTCAGTAGTAGATAAAGAAACTACATGTTGTAAAGTAGCTTTCCAGCTAATTGCACAACCTCCAATGCAAAATACATAACCTGTAAGAGACCTGCGCTTATCAAGATCACCGGCAAAGTCTGAATCTATAAAACCAACCAGAGTGTTATTGGTTCTACCAAACTCCATACACATGTTCGAAGTACCCTTTAAGTATCTATGAATCCACTTCATAGCCTGCCAATGTGATTTTCCTGGATTGGCCATATACCTGCTAACAACACTAACAGCTTGTGAGATATCAGGGCGAGTACAAACCATTGCATACATTATACTCCAAAATGCATTTGAATAAGGAACTCTAGCCATATAATCTTCTTCTTCCTCTGTTTTTGGTGATTGGGCAGCAGATAGCCTGAAATGGCTACCAAGAGGAGTGCTAACTGGTTTGGCATCATGCATGCCAAATCGCTCCAAAACTTTCTTAAGGTAACTCTCCTGCATCAGGTACAACTTTTCAACTCCTCGATCTCTTCTTATCTCCATACCAATAATCTTCTTAGCTGCACCCAAATCTTTCATCTCAAATTCACTATTCGACAAGGCCTTCAACTCATGAATTTCTGCAAGATTCTTAGCCGCAATGAGCATGTCATCAACATATAATAGCAAATAAATGAATGAGTTATCTTGTAACTTCCGGAAGTAAACACAACTATCATACATGCTCCTGGAGAAACCATGACCCAACATAAATGAATCAAACCTCTTATACCATTGTCTTGGAGACTGCTTTTAATCATACAAGGATTTCTTCAACAAACAAGCCCGGTCTTCCTTACCTTGAACTTCAAAACCTTCAGGTTGACTCATATAGATATATTCATCTAATTCACCATGCAAGAAAGCTGTCTTGACATCCAGCTGTTCTAACTCCAGATCATACATGGCAACCAAAGCAAGCAATACACGAATAGAGCTATGTTTCACAACAGGTGAGAAAACATCATTGAAATCTACACCTTGTACCTGACTGTAGCCCTTTGCGACCCATCGTGCTTTGTACCTTGCATTATCAACACCTGAAGTATCTTCCTTTCTCTTGAAAACCTATTTGCAACCAACAATTTTCTTTCCTTTTGGTTGCACCACAAGATCCCATGTTCTATTCTTGTGCAAAGATTCCATCTCTTCATTCATAGCCACCAACCATTTGTCTGAATTAGCACCTGAAACTGCCTCTAAATATGTGGAAGGTTCCTCGTCTCCACCTATTTTCTGTGCCACTAATAAAGCATATGCAACCAAATTTGCATACCTCAATGGTGGTCGGATGTCACGTCTCGGTCTATCTCTGGCAATGGAATAATCCTCATCTTCCGATTGATCTTCAGCATGTTCATGATCAGATTCTTCAACCACTTCTTGGGTTGGGTTTCTCCCAGAAGAACCACCAATCTCTAACTCCACCTGCTTTTGTGCACTATCCTCTTTTCTGAATCACAAGGATTACAAGACTCTTTTCCAGGATGTAACATATAAGATTCATCAAATGTAACATCTCTACTAATTACAAATTTGGGTGATTTGGGATCAGAATACCACAATCTATATCCTTTCACCCCTGAAGCATAACCGAGGAAAATACATTTCTTAGCCCTAGGCTCTAGCTTTCCCTCGTTAACATACATATAAGTTGGATACCCAAATATTCTTAAATCAGAGTAATCAGCAGGAGTACCTGACCAAACTTCCTCTGGAGTCTTGAAATTAAGAGGTGCACATGGAGAGCGGTTGACGATGTGACAAGCCGTGGATGTGGCTTCTGCCTAAAAGTCTAATGTCAACTTGGCATTTGAGATCATACACCGAGCTCTTTCCAAAAAAGTACGATTCATCCGCTCTGCCACACCATTATGTTGAGGAGTCATTCTAACCGTACAATGTCGAGCTATTCCTTCATTTTTGCAGAACTCATTGAATTCATTTTCACAAAATTCCAACCCATTGTCAGTCCTCAGTCGCTTAATTTGTTTTCCTGTCTGTTTTTCAATCAAAGTCTTCCATTGTTTAAATGTTAGGAAAACATCACTTTTAAGCTTCAAAAAATATACCCAAACTTTTCTTGAATAGTCATCAATAAAAGTAAGCATATATCTTGCAGCATCCTTAGAAGAAACACGAGAGAGCCCCCAAAGATCAGAATGAATGTAATCCAAAGTACCTTTTGTTTTATGAACTGCAGGTGAACGAAAGCTAACTCTTTTCTGCTTTCCAAAAATACAGTGCTCACAAAAGTCCAACTTATCAGCACTTTGACCCCAAAGTAGACCTCTCTTGCTTAACAATGTTAAGCCTTTCTCGCCTATATGTCCCAACCTCATATGCCATAATTTGGTGATGTCTTCATCTTAGGAAGTTGAGACAGCCATTGCCCCAATTACTGTAGATCCCTGCAAAACATACAAAGTGGCAACTCTGCAAGCCTTCACTAGGATACGAGCACCTTTACATATTTTCAGTATTCCACCATCACCTGAATATCTGTACCCGAGAGCATCAAGAGAGATGAGATTTTTCTTTAAGTCAGAAACATGCCTAACATTAGTGAGTGTCCTAATAATGTCATCGTACATTTTGATTTGAATTGTTCCTCTACCTACCACTTTACAAGGAGCATTATTACCCATCAAAACAATTCCACCATCCCATTCTTCATAAGTGGAAAAACACCCCCCTATTATAACTCATGTGGTAAGAACAACCCGAATCTAAGAGCCATTCACTAGAAGACCTTGATTTATTATCCATGGCCACAAATATGATTCCATCACTCTCATCTTCTGCTACACTAGCTTCACCAGCATTGTTGCTATTCTGCTCATTTTTATATTTTTCTTTATTTTTCAATTTAAAACAGTCATCCTTGATGTGCCATTTTTTCTTGCAATAGTTGCAAATTTTATTTCTGTATTTAGACTTTGACCTTCCTTTGGATCTACCACCTTCAGAATATCTATTTTCTCCTCTACCCCTCAAAAACAAACCCTCAGCATGAGTTCCACTCGATTCCCCTGTAATGTCCCTATCAATCTGCTCTTTAGATTTTAATGCAGATTTTATACTATTGTATGAGACCGACTCTTTCCCATAAATCATAGTATCTCGAAAATACTTAAAGGACATGGGAAGGGAACATAACAATAAAATGGCTTGATCTTCTTCATCAACTTTAGCATCTACATTCTCCAAATCCAAAATGATGGAATCAAATTTATCAAGATGTGAGAGTATAGATGTACCTTCCGCCATTTTCAACATGTACAACTTTTGTTTCAAATAGAGGCGATTCTTCATTGTCTTCTTCATGTATGTAGATTTCAACTGATCCTACATACCTTTGGCAGTTCTTTCACTAGCAACTTCCTGCAAAACCTTGTTAGAGAGATTTAAAATAATGGCTGATCTAGCCTTCTTGTCTAGATCACCAAAATCTTCTGGCGATATGTCCGCTGGCCTTTCCTCCACTCCTTCAAGGGCTAGCTCACATCCATCCTAGATTAGGATGGCTTCCATCTTGAGTTGCCACATACCGAAGTTTACACTCTGGTCAAATTTTTCAAGAGAAGTCCTTGTTACCGGCATGATGGCTAATAGATAAAAAATGAGATATGGCTCTGATACCAATTTGTTAGGAATACGAATCCCACGAGATATCTATTAGCCCAAAAATATGGATAACAAAGACAACGTAAAGAAAATAAAGGAAATAATAGACACAAGAATTTACGTGGTTCAATCAAGTTGACCTACATCCACGGCCGGAGGAGACCGGAAGTTTCACTATATGTGGAGAAAGTATTACAAAGCTTTGCCTACCACCTATGAAGGAAGTATGTGGAAAAATATAAAGATGAGGGCTTTGGCTTCTACAACTATATTAGAGTATCTTCTAGAATATTTTTGATGATTTGTAGTATATTTCTTTTGATCCTCAGAATATTTGATTTCCTTATGTTTGGGAAATCTTGTTGTATTCCTTGTATATATAGGAGTCTTGAGGTAATGAGAAATTTAACCTTTGCAGTAAACATTTCTCTGCAACACTTTTATGGTATCAGAGCTTTCGATCCTTCCCGTAGCTTCACCACTGCTACTCTTCGACTAATTTTTGTTTTCCAATGGCTTCCGAAAATAACCATATCACTCCTTCCTCATCCGCTATCCTCTTCACGGCCTCTGGTGGCGCTGCAGCTAATCTGCAATTTCCCGCGCTTGCCGTCCGTATGGATCGCGCCAACTACTCACTTTGGAGCAGCATTGTCCGATCGGCTCTAGAGGCGTACGAACTTGAGGGTTTCCTCATCACCGGCAATGGCTCAACCGAGTGGCGCCCGAATCCTGCCTTTGCCGCCTGGAAGCGCAAGGACAAGCTGGTTCTTCTCTGGCTCCGTTCGACGCTGACGACACCAATGCTCGGTCATGTGGCTCGAGCACACTCCACCTCCGAAACTTGGACCATGTTGCAGCAGATGTTCCAGTCTCAGACACGTGCTCGGCAGATGCATCTCAAGCAACAACTTCAATCCCTAGGCAAGGAATCCATGTCCATGATGGAATACGTGGAGAAGAAGAGATCCATTACCGACGCTCTTGCAGAGTGTCTCATGCCGGTTTCTGATGATGACTTCGTGTTATTCATCCTGTTTGGTCTAGGCAACGAGTACGGCGCGTTCAAAACCGCCTTCAGCATGCGGTCCGATCCTGTGTCATACAATGAGCTTCTCGTCCTGCTTCTTTAGGAAGAGCAACGCATTCTCAACTCGTGTATCAACACGTCCATGGCAGCCGCTCACTATGCGAACCGCAAAGAGGGGTTCTCTCGCTCTTCTGGCAGCAGCTCGGCATCTGGTGATCGCTCTCGTCCGCCGTGCCAAATCTGTAATAAGCCGTATCACACGGGCCTAAATTGTCACCAGCGTTTTAATGTCGAAGCCTTTCCGGCATCCAATCCTAAGGAAGCAGAGAAGCAGCGTCAGAATCAGCGTCAAGGCAAGGCTCCCTCGGCTCATGTGACATACACTGCTCCGTCGGCACTAACTGATCCTTGGGTCGTGGATTTCGGCGCCTCTCACCATGTCACAGTGGACCTTGGCGCCCTCAGCCTTCAATCTCCCTACACTGGCAATGACAACCTAGTTGTCGGCAATGTTGAGTCCCTTTCCATAACTCATATAGGTACTCATAATCTTTCTTCATCGCATGTTGCCAATAAAAATATTTCCCTAAAGAAGTTCTTGTCGTCCCTAAGGTTTCAAAAAATCTCCTCAGTGTTTCAAAATTATGTAGAGATAATAATGTATCTGTTGAATTACATGCTGATCATTGTTTTGTTAAGAATCCTCAGGGTCAGATACTTCTCAAGGGAATAGTTGAGAACGGGTTGTATTGTCTACCTACCCCATCATCCTCCAGTCCTAGAGTCTTCGTTGGTGAACGTGCTTCTGTTGCTTGTTGGCACCATCGGTTCGCTCATCCTCATGAGTCTGTTCTTCGTCGTCAACTGTCTGATTTTAATTTACCAATTTCTGCAAATAAAACTTTGCCTCTTTGTAGTGCTTGTCAATTAGGCAAAAGTCATAGATTACATTTATCTTCTTCTCATGTTTCGTCAAGTGAACCTTTTGATTTAATATACTCTGATGTTTGGGGTCTTGCCTACGTTCCTTCGTTAAATGGAAATCGCTATTTTGTGTTATTTATTGATGACTGCACTAAATTTGTCTGGATTTATTTTCTCCAAACAAAATCTCAAGTCTTCAATGTTTTTCAACTTTTTATAGCTATGGTCGAAACTCAATTTTCAGCAAAAATTAAGGCCTTCCAATCTGACTGGGGTGGTGAGTATCGTAATGTCTCAGTTTTTCTTCAAAACCAAGGCATTTTACATTGAGTTTCTTGCCCTTACACACCTGAACAAATTGGAGCTTCTGAAATGTGAAACCGTATTGTTGTGGAAAAGGGTTTGGCATTGTTAGCTCATTCCCATCTTCCTGTAGAATTTTGGGAACAAGCTTTTCACACTGCCATCTACTTGAATAACAGAACCATCACCCCCATTTTACAGCATAAATCACCCTACTCTTGTCTTTATAAACGAGAGCCTGATTATCAGTTTTTAAAATCGTTTGGGTGCTTATGTTTTCCCTATTTAAGGCCATACAATAACAGTAAACTTGAGTTTCGTTCTGTAGCTTGTATATTTCTTGGTTATAGTGCAAAACACAAGGGCTATCTGTGCTTTCATGCTCCTTCTTCTCGCACCTACATTGCTCGGCATGTGGTGTTTGACGAATCTCGATTTCCCTATTCTGATCATATAGCACAATCCTCTACCACAGTCTCTCCTATCTATGATCTGTCGCTCCTTGACTTGGCATTTTCCCAGCCATCCGAGTCTCGACTACCAGCCTCTTCTGATGTGCCTGCGTCTCCTAGTGCGGGTGCTTCTGTCTCGGTGCGGTCCATACCAACCCCATCTCCTATGCTTGTCTCAGCCCAATCTCGGTCCAGCTCGGCTCCGTCCATGGCCATTACTCCATACCCCAATGCCCCTTCCTATTTTCGACCTGCCGAATCTTCTACACACTCCATGGTCACTCGTGCCAAAGACAACACCCTTCAACCAAAAACTCTTTTTGCCTCTAAATATCCAGTACCTCGTGACTCATCCCCACCCGAACCAAAATCATATGCTCAAGCCACCAAGCACTCTCATTGGGAACAAGCCATGCAGTTAGAATATGATGCTTTGATGAATAATGGGACTTGGGACTTAGTTCCAAAGCCCTATACTTCTAATGTTGTTGGTTGCAAGTGGATTTTCAGGGTTAAAAAGAAGGCTGATGGTACTGTGGAACGTTACAAAGCACGGTTGGTGGCAAAGGGATTCAACCAAGAGGAAGGTGTGGACTATTTTGATACATTCAGTCCTGTTATCAAACCAACTACCATCCGTCTTGTACTTAGTGTTGCTGTCACACGGAAATGGCCTCTTCGTCAAGTCGACATCAACAATGCCTTTCTTAATGGGGATCTTGCTGAGAATGTCTTTATGCAACAACCTCCAGGGTTTGTCTCATCTTCCCATCCAAATTATGTGTGCAAGCTGAAGAAGGCTATCTATGGCCTCAAACAAGCCCCACGGGCTTGGTTCCAGAAACTTAGTCAGGCCTTGCTCCGACACGGATTCAAGCAATGCATTTCTGACACTTCTCTCTACATCAAGTCTCATGGTGATCATGTTATCTATGTCCTGGATTACGTTAATGACTTGACTATCACCGGGTCCAATTCCAGGTTCATTGATGAGTTCGTTCTCTATCTGAACTCGATTTTCTCCTTGAAGGATCTGGGTCGTCTTCATTTTTTTCTTGGCATTGAGGTTTAACATCTTTCATCTGGTTTACTTCTGTCTCAGAAGAAGTATATTTTGGACCTCTTGGATCGTAGCCACATGACTGGTGCTAAGCCAATTTCCTCTCCGGCCACTCCCGGTTCCCGGCTCACAGCTTCGGGTGATCCTTTCCCTCATCAACAACTTTATCGCAGCATTGTTGGAGCTCTTCAATATACCACGATCACTCGGCCTGAAATCTCTTATGCTGTGAATCGTGTTTGTCAGTTCATGCATCAGCCGACTGAGACTCACTGGCTCGCAGTCAAGCGCATTCTTCGCTATCTCAAGGGCACCATTGCTACCGGCCTTTATTTCCACCCGGCTCAAGATTCCAGGCTTGTATGCTATACTGACGCTGGCTGGATTTCTGATCCGGACGATTGTCGTTCTTAGCAAGGGTTCTGCATATATTATGGTGGCAACTTAATTAGTTGGGCGTCCAAGAAACAGGGTGCAGTGGCTCGTTCTAGTACTGAGGCGGAGTATCGTGCAATTGCGTTTGCTGCTGCTGAATTAATCTGGTTACAGCAGCTTCTCAAAGAAATGAATCTTGTTTTTCTTGGTCCCCCAACAGTTCTTTGTGATAATCTGAGTGCTACATTTCTCACGGCTAATCATGTTCTTCATCATCGTTCCAAGCACATCAAGCTGGATTTTCACTTTGTTCGTGAACAGGTGAAGGATGGTACTCTCTTTGTTCGGCATGTTAGCTCGGTGGATCAGGTCGCTGATGTGTTTACCAAAGCCGTTGGGACTGCTAGGTTCAAGGACTTGCGTTCCAAGCTTCTTGTTCGTGTTCGAACATGAGCTTGCAGAAAGGTATTAGAGTATCTTCTAGAATATTTTTGATGATTTGTAGTATATTTCTTTTGATCCTCAGAATATTTGATTTCCTTATGTTTGGGAAATCTTGTTGTATTCCTTGTATATATAGGAGTCTTGAGGTAATGAGAAATTTAACCTTTGTAGTAAACATTTCTCTGCAACACTTTTAAACTACAAAGGAGAGCTAAAGGAAGAAGAAAACAAGTAGCAAAGGAATGCTATGCTTGAAGTGTGTTTGAACTACTAAGTTCATCCCCTATTTATACTACTCCAAGTTCACCAATTTCCAAGAGCTCTCAAACAAAACTTATCCCAATATCCCAAGAAATCCTCCTTCTTGCTTCAAGCATGGGTTGTGAACATTACTTCCAAATGGTTCTTGCCAAAAAACCATGATAGTTGAACCCCAATAGTCAAAGAAATAATGCTTCAACTTGCTAAGCATGGGATGAGAATAGTGTTGCAATTTAATTCTTTGAATGGTTGTCTTTGCTATCCTCCAAAGAAGTGAATGTTCATGGACAATTGGGTGAAAACCAAATTTCTTCACACGAAGTGGCTGAACGTGATGTTGAAATTCAAAATGTAAAATTACCTGCAAAAGAGTGTTAAAAGTTGAGTTCAATATTTCCGAAGCATATAACATACTGAAGGGGGAAGGAAACAAATCCAATGACTAATATGATTAGGTGTACTAGGCTACTACCCAAACATGGCTTTTCTCTTTGGATGTTGTCCAAGGGAAAACTTGCCACTATTGATAGGTTGAAATGCTTTAACATTCTAAGAACTCACCCACTGTGTTGTCTATGTGAAGTGGTACAAGAAACAAGAAGACATTTCTTCACTTAGTGCAGCTTTGGAAGGGAAATATAGCTACATTTGTTACAAAATTTGAGAGCATTTGGGAAGTGGATGTTGGTTATGTTAATGAAAGGAAAAAATGAGATTAGTTTTGTTGGCTGCTACAGCATTGTACCACTTGTGGGAGGAAAGATATGTTCGAATATGTCAAAATATAATGCAAGATGTTGGAGATGTTAGCAGAAGAGTATTGAATGAGCACTATTGGATGGATGATATTAATAGACTAGTACTGAGAACGGAGCATCTAACATGTTCTTTAAATGGTTCGATTTTGGTGAAAAAAATTATTTCACCTTCAACATAATCTGAGACAGCTGCGAATAGTCAAACATGCACTGATTATGGTTGACGTAGCACCGGTTCCTGATTACATAGGTATAATTTAAGAAGTTCCTCTTATCTATCTATTTATTAAAAAAATATTTCATTACACAACCCACAGGCAGCTGCGTACAGTAACATGTACCGATTTTTGGATATCAAACACTTGGTAGGTGAACTGGTGTTGCATACTAAGAAAACAAATCTGAACTTTCTCTCTATTTACCAATGCAATAAAAAATATTTCACTCAAAGTAGCCTTAGGAGGCTGTGTTGATGAGATTAGTATTGGTTGTTAGTCTTCAACAGTACTAACAAGTTAGTTATAATCATTCCCAGTCGTTAACTGATCGAAATTAGAATAGGAACTCACACCCCAACCCTATACAATAAACCATTTAACTACCCAAATACTCTTCTCCAAACATTATACCAACATTAAAGAGACAAAGGTCAGCTCTTTAAAGACCCACCTACTGCTTTCTCATTTGATTAGTGTTTTCCAATTTCATTAGATGTTGTCAATGTGTTATTGAATTTGGGGGGGGGGGGTGTTTGTGTGTGTATGTGGATTGTATATCAATGTCATCGTGGACAGAGAAACCAAATAAACTGATTGTTTATTGGATGAATAGAATGATGCAAAGTTTCTTGTTCATAATTGAGGGTGTGGTACTGTATTGTTTTTATATTGCATGAAAAGTGTTCAATGAAATGCTTAAATGAATTTTTTTATATGTTCTAGGATATGCCACCAAAAACTCCCTCGAAAAGGTCACAAAATGACACTTCATTAACATTGGGTTGTGGACCCGACGACAAGGTAGAGAATGAGAACTTCATATCGAAAGAAGCAAAGGCCCTCGCACAAGCGTACGAATTACAGAGGCTGAATCCTGAAAGTGGGATAGAGAACTTTCCCCCTTTGATGAATGTATGTGAAGTCTGGGGTGGGAAAGGTTTTATGATTGACCTCCGACGTTCAACACAAGTGTGGTATGTGAGTTGTACGTAAAATTTAGGTGTCAGACAAAGAAGGACAGTGTCCTCTATAGAGGCAAATTAGTGTCATTCATAGCCAAAACCATAAACAATTTGTACGCCTTACGTAAAGTGGCTAAAGAGGAGGATCAATTTTTAGCATATTTGAGCCAAAGATATGAAAAGATCATGCATGAAATAGTGTGAGCCATTACTTGGGAGGGAACCGATGTCGTAGTCACGCCAGACATGTCTAAGATTTCAAAGTCCCTCCCTTTTGAGATGAATGGGTGGTATCATTTTGTTGCCTCTTGTATCTTATTCGTGAAAGTCAACACAAAAGTGCATAGAAATCATCTTTTCAACCCGTATGCTAGCAAGAGGAAGTTTTGTTGGAATGTTGGGAGGCACATGCACAATGAGCTAGACGGGATTTTGACAAAACATGGTGTTACAACTTAAGCATCTTAATTTCTCCCTTATGCTCTAAAGCTAGCAATCCTCATTACACACACAATATCTATGGTTAGGCAATGGGGAAGATTTACGTGGAATCCTTCTGCAAGCTTGTTTCGGATCCGAGAGTCACACTTGAGTTAAGAATAACAACATTGGAGGAGGGCTTCAAGAATTTGCAGATAGAATTATGTTTCTACTGAAAGATAAATCCACAAAGACTTCAAGTTGTACTCCTAGGTGGATATCAACATGGTAAAAAATTTCTTGGTTAGGCATTTTGTACACATCCGCTCCACTGCTCTTAGGACTCCTAGATAGAGGGATGATGCCACACTCTTTTTTCATGACATGTATTATGCAAAATAGATACAATACACTCTCTATTCCAATGTACAGATATTTTCTAGTTTCCGTTCTTCTATAGATTTTTTGTGTACACAAAACATGTCATGTAATGGATGATATTTGTTTTGTGATTCGTGACTAATTTCAGCCTAATTATAGATTGAAAAAACCACTTGACTACAACATCCAATCTTTTCTCCGAGTTTGGAACAGGTTTTATGGGTTTTTACTTAATTATGATCTCATTCACCAATTGAAATTTTCTTATCAGAACCTCGGTTACTGACATACTTTCGATATCGGAAGTCTTTAAAAGCTTAAAATCAATGTAATTGAGTGAAAACACATATGGAGAACCAAAATGTCACCTGAAACTGGAAATGACCATAGCTTATGAAGGTTCCTATACCGAACACTATTAATAAATAAATAAATGTAAATCATGGCCTACACCAAAGCCAGATTCTGACTCTAGAACTGGACAAAGCTTCCAAACTCATAACTAGTTTGAGGAGCCCACTCGATTACCTTGAGTTCCGATTTTTGAACTCAATAAACACTACTGGAAAACAGGTATTATGGCACCGGTATGAGCCTTGGACACCCTCCAAATCGGTGCTAATTTTTTATTTGGCATCGGTATTTTAGAAAAATTGGTACTACTTCCTTAAATCGGTGTCATACATATAATACATAGCATCGGTATTTCAGAAAAATTGGTAGTACTTCCTTAAATCGGTGTTATACATATAATACATAGCACCGGTATCGCGTATGGGTGCACATATAACCGGTTCTTGAACTGGGTAACAACTAAGGCGCCAAAAAATGGATGGAAACATTGGTGCTAGAAAATTAATGGTCGCGGGTACTGTTGTAGGGTTAAAATTAGAGCATATGCTTGGTTGTTTTTAAGACACTAGTGGTTGTAACTTCAGCACCAGTTGAGTAATTGGTGATGTGTACTTAGACAATAATTTTTGCATTTGCTCTTGGGTTGAAATTAGGATTTTAAAAATTCAATCGAGCCAGCCATAAGCAGCTGCTTTTTTTTATAGCGGCACCGGTTTTGGTAATTCATAGCACCGGTTCTAATATCGGTGCTGGCCCCTTAGAGATTATTTTGCAAGTATGTTCTCGAGTTGGGATAAAATGTCAAAAATTAATGCCACACGGCCTCAAGCAGCTGCGTTTACTAGTTTTAGCATCTGTTTATTGGCTCCATACTAATGCTACTAAATTTAAGTTCTGAAATTTGTACAGCTCCATGGTGGGCTGCTCTCCATTTTCTAAATTTTGGGGATTAAATCTAACCCATCTTCCCCATAGCTTCAGACACCCAAGCTCTCCAAAGGATTGAGGTGAGTTCTATTTCAAACATTGTTCTTATATTCTACTACATTACTAATCAAGAACCCAATTATTTTGCACAAATGACAATTTTTTTTCAATGTTGATTCACTTTGCTCTCCAACATTGTTCGATATTGCAATCTTGTACATAGCGTTAATGTGTAATAACAACATGTATGTATATACATTGGATTTGATTGACTCGCATTGAGGGTTTGTCGATGTTCATGAAAGCAAGTATTCTATAGGTTTTTTTAGTTGCATGGTAGGTGTTTGTTGAAATTCCTCATTTGACATTGTAGCAAAACTCCCTACAAGAGGACACGCGATGTATCCCCTTCCTCTCCAGAGGTGCGATTCAATGTTGAATAACAGGAGAAGAGGATCATTTTGGAGCAAGCAAAATTAATGGCACAAACCTACAAACAAAGGTGACATTTTTCAGAGAGAGGAATCGAAAATGCTCCTCCCTTTGAAGAAACTATTTGGGCACTTGGGTGGGAGAAATTGTGTGACACGCCTCCAATGTTAAACCTCAACATAGCAAGTGAGTTTTATGTTAATTTGCGGTGTGGTGAAAGGTGGACTGGGGAGTCTTGTTGTGGGAAAATGGTGAAATTAACTGTAGAATCTACAAACGAGCTGTACAGGTTGCCAAATGTTCCCCCCAAGGAGGATGAATTTCTTTCATTCCACTATTATACATATGAGGTTTAGGATTTTGACGATCCCATGGGACGGGAGATCGTGAGGATGGTAACTACACCCAAAAGGTGCCCCACATAGGTCTTCCCCGAAACCCCCTAGTAACTAAGGTAAACAACGTAAAAAAAGCACCCATTTCTATACCGGTTCCGGAAGAGCGAAGAAAAAGGGGATGCTTTGTTAATAGGAACAATAAAGTGTTTATAGGGAGGGAACCAATGTTGAGTCTATCGATAAACCAGGTTGGAAATAGATGCCAAAGAAGCCACTCACTTCCGAATTGAACGGATGGTACCACTTTGTAGCATCCAGAATTGACCCCATCACAGTGAACACCAAGGTTCACAGTGAACACCAAGGTTCACAGTATGAGGCTGAGACATCTGTACGCCATTAAAAAAAATTTCGATGGAATTTGGGTAAGCAAATAGTGAACGAGTTGAGACATGGTGCAAAGAGAACGGGTTGTTACGGTTTCTGCAGCCTAATCTCCGAACTGTGCAAAAAAAAAGGTGTCCCCCACTATTCACACGACATATACGGGCATCCAATAGGTAAGGTTATAGCAGATGCTTTCTTCAAATTCCCTTAGGAAAATGTGGGTCATACTTTGGAATCTAGAGTCGTGTCATTGGAGGTAGGTGTACAAAGTTTGCTGACGGAATCACAATATCAAAGGTCATGGTGCGACCACATGGGAAAGGTATTTCAATACTAGTTTCCGGATGCAATGAAGGTCGTTGGACCTTTTCCTACATATCTAGGCCCAGGCGTTGGGGAGAGCGGCGTTGGGACTAGCTCTGAAGAGGCACACATGCTGAATGAAGAGTCGTTTGCTAGATATTATTCATGAATTTTGATCATCATTGTCCTTATAATATTATTGTTTTTGTAGTGATTATATTTTTAGTACGGCTTGAAACATTTATATGTTATTTTGTAGATGAAATATAGTTATTATCCACTACTTTGAGGATTATCATGCTTTTACATAAACCGTATGGTATTAATGAAATATGATTTTCCGTTTATATTTGCAAACCTTTTTTGCACAATTTATTTTATGAAATGTACTACTGCTTTGAAATTTATACACTCAAATATTCCATTGGACAGAATTCATATATTTAGGAATTAAAAACAAGAATAAAGTGTTTCAAATCAATGCTCAAGGTGAAACTTAGTTTTGGGCAACACTGCCATTAATGAAAATGTATCACTTGTAATCTATGATCAATTTTAAGGATATTCCATTCACCCGATTAAGTCATAATCATGTAGTTATGATCATACAATACTCAATTGCACTAATGAATCACCAATTTTTTGTTTCAACAATTCCAAGATTCTTGGAGAGATCTAAGTGCAAAAGGAAAAAACTTCACTCGGACCTCCAAATTCAATTCCACTAGGATACAATCCTACATTTTTGGACCCAAAAGGGAATTCCTAGAACGAATCAAAAAAATATTTAATATTTGGTGTCAATAAATAACAAAGAAAACTTCCCTTTAGGACTTCCTAACTTCTAGGTCATTTATAGTCAAATACTCTAGCACATATGCTAGCGTTTTACCAAATTCTAATAAAACATGACATTGTTTTTTAAAATATATATTAACAAAAGAATACACAATGTGGTGTTATTTGGCCACCAATAAGGAGTTGAATTTAAGTTTTGGGTAACAATGTTATTTTAACAAAGTTCTTATTGGAGGGTTTGCGGGTATCCATTGGACATAAATTTGAAATACGAGCTCTATTGAGTGTTGAATTGAATATTTTTAAGCCCAATCAAATGTAAAAAATTAATAGATAAAAGGGTAATATGCAGATATAACCCTGTATGTTGAGGAAAGTACTAATACAACCCTCAGTTATTTTTTAGTGCAGATATAACCCTCCATCCATAATTCCTGCATTGACCATCAGAATCCAACTGTTGACCGACTTGCAATGACTAAAATACCCTCATAGCTGAACCCTTGACCTGGAAGGACAATTTTGCCCTTATTATCACTGGGCCCACAAAAAAACATATGTTAACTTCCTTTGTTTTCAAAAAAAAACTGGACGTTCCTTCTCCCATCAGTGCGGAGAAGCCAAGGTGGCCGTACCACCACGTTCATCCGCCAGTGTTCGCCGTCGCGGTTCCTTAGTAAAACTCGTGTCAATAGCAACCTCGCATCCCTTCCTGGAGATTTAGATCGTCCTTTCTCTGCTGAAGGTAACTAATTTTTAGTGTTGAACCCTAGATTTGAATTTGGGGAAAATTGATTTTTGGACCACGGTAGATTAAAATGCGGTGGATATGATGATTAGAGTGTTGTGTTAATGAAGTTGTTATTTCTCTGTTCTTGGCGAGGGATTAGAATGGCTTCGTCAAGTTACAGTATGAATGGTATGCATTGCAAAGGATTCGAATGCTGAGTTTGTAGGAAGGGGACGATTGTTTCTGTGTCTCGGTCGGCCAAGAATCCAGGGAGACCTTATTATCGATTCCCTCGCAATCACGGATTTCAGGGCTGGGTTGTGTCCGATATGTTTGATTCGGGAAGAGGAAGTACGGGAAGTTCGTTGTCGCAGCACGAGTTTCGTAGTTGAGGTCCAAGAGGCAATATTGTTGGCCATGTTGAGGTCGAAGAAGTGGTGGTTGTGCCAGGTGAAGGTTACGTTGCACCGCAAAATGGTTGCAACTGCTCATTCATTCTTAAGGCTTTGATCGTAATAAATTTGGTTTTGCTTTGTGCGAAAATGACCATATTCTTGTTGGGGTTGCTTGGAAAGTGAATGTTGGGGGCTTCAATAGTTCTTGACTTTGCTCAAACATTCTGTAGTTGTTGTTTTGGTTTGCATTATGTTACTACTTTGACTGGGTTTAGACTTGTCGAATGTTTGTCTTCAATTTATTCGAGGTGCACAAGCACTTGAACTTGTTGGTTGATTTCTAATATAACTCTCGGTTCAGGTATTTTTTTTATACGAACAAAACTGATCCGTCCACTTTCAATAATTATCAACACATGTTTAGTAGATTATTTGAAAAACATTCTTAACAACAAACATCAAACTACATTAATATAGGTTCAAATGTATTAAAATGGAAGTGGACCACACCCAATGTATAATGTGCCACATAGTTCCTATAAACTTCTGTTGAAGGCAGCAAAGCTTGCAAAACAGCCAAAAGAAGGTGCCCTACAACAGTCGTAGTGCTACAGGTAAGTGCACAGATGAAACACTACATTGTCAAGTGCGTTCAAAAGGTCAAGCGCGTTCAACTGGTGGTGGTTGTGATGAACCTCTTCTTGGACTTGTTCTTCCGCTGTCTAGGTCAAGTTGGACAGGAAGAGGTGGTTGTGAGCTGGAATGTGGGACATCAGCACTGGGGATGGTATTCACCGACGGAACCAAAGTTGTACCGAGCATCCTCGCTGTCCTCAGACTGTATAGAAAAGTCATTCCCCAAATTATGTTGTAGGTAGCCGCCACTTTTGTACCAAATATAGGGAACTCTGTTGGTGGTGGGGGCCCAGATAGCTGAAAATATAAGACGATGCCAATATCAATTGTATAAATTGCGGATGTAACCCTACACAATATCAACATGTGCAGATATAACCCTGTATGTTCATGATATGTGCATATATGACCCTGTCTATTTCTTATATGTGCACATATAACCCTAGAAAATTAAATGAAGTGCAATTATAACCCTGACCGTTTCCTCATTGTGCATATATTACTATGTGTATATCTTATATGTTCACATATCACCCTGAATATATTTATATGTGTAGAAACAACCCTTAGATTATATTTGTGTATTTTTAATTTTGGATTTTTTCCCAATGTTGTAGGATGAAGTATACACAATTATCCTCCGTAATGGTACCCATTAGAAGAGGCTTGACAGTATTGATCCCGAAAGATACTCTCTTGTGGTCATAAAGTCAGATTGCATTGAGAATTTCTTCGGGGATGCTGAGGTGTGGAAATCAGTGGAATTAATGTTGAGTTATGGTGATGACCGGGTTATCTTGAAATCAGAAGAGGATGTCGCCCAAATGTTTGCATCCTACGGAGGGAATAATTTGGAGGTATATTGTGAGGTCCTTAACCCTCCTGAAGGTGGTTCTCGGGGTGAGAGCAGCAAAATGGGGAATTTGGAAAAATCAAGGAAGAAAGATAGAGAAGAAGGTGGTAAAGCTGTGGCCGAGGGTTTTGTGGAAGAACACAGCTCCGAAGATGAAGATTATGTGCAACCTAATCTTGAAGAAGGCCACAAACAACAAGACCGGGACTGGTATCATTAGTACACTGAGGCAGGTTCTGAGATTGAGTAAGATGGGGATGGTGGCAGTGACACAGGGCGGGATTTGGACGAAGACACTGATTTGGAAGATGATCCCATGAAGAACTGCACCAACAAGGATAAGTTTAAACTATCAACGGGGATGGATTTTCAGACCCCAAAAAAATTTCAAGCTTTGCTCGACTACTCGGTGCAGGAAGGATTTGTGTATAAATATGTGAAGAGCAAGAAGAGTAGAGTAACAATGACTTGTGCAGCGCATAATTGTGAATGGAGGCTCCATACCTCGACACTCCCCGTTGGCCATACATTTAGAATTCATTCAGTGGAAGGGAAACACACCTGTAGGCAAGAGGTGAAGGCGCCGCAGGGATGGATATCAAAGAGGCTTATTAAAATGCTTCAAGCTGATCGGCAGGTGTAAAATGAGGTGTTGTTGGAACACCTGAAATCATTTGGTGTTCAGCCTAGCCAGTACAAGTTGATGAGAGTAAGGCTATTGGGTGAATTATTGCTGGATGGTAGCCACGTCGAATCATTCAAAGCCCTACCACAGTATTGCAAAGAGTTACGTAAGAGAAACACGGGCAGTCAAGCGATGATGCAGTACGACCCGGGCTAATCACTTCCATTTGTGAAAAGGATGCTCATTGGTTTTGATGCTGTGAAGAAGGGATTTCTGGCTGGATGCAAACCATTTCTGGAGTTTGATGGATGTCATCTTAAGGGTCGGTACGGTGGTTCTGCTTAGTGCAATTGCCAATGACCTAGATTATGGCATTTTCTCCCTCCCCTTTGCTTATGTGGAGCCTGAAGTCAAAGACAGATGGCTGTTTTTCTTCAAACAAATGAATTGTTTCATGGGAGGATTTGAAGAAAACAAACTGTGGACATTCATGACTGACCGGCAGAAGGTGAGTTATGCTATCCTTTTCATTTTGGTGTTTCAAAATTTTAGATTATGGATGAGCTGTGTGACTGTTTAGTTTATGTCTGGGGTGGATAAACTGTGCAGGTTGTACTGTTGCTGACTGATTGTCTCATGTGCAGTTATAACCCTGACTGATTGACTTATGTGCAAATATAACCCTTACTAAATTACTTATGTGTAGATATAACCCCGAATGATTAACATATGTGCAGATTAACCCTTACTTATTTACTTATGTGCAAATGTACCCCTGACTAATTTAATGTTGTGCAGATTTAGCCATTACTGAATTTGTTATGTGCAGATATAAGCCTTACTGAATTTTACCATTTCTGATTTTACCCTCACTGTTTGTTCATGTAAACTAGGTCTTTGATAAGGCAATTGATGAGATTGTGCCCCACGCTACACAGAGGAGATGCAGCCGTCACATCTATGCCAATTTTTCGTAGAAAGCACCCTGCGGATATTTTCAAGAAGTTGTTCTGGAGAGCGGTTATGGCATATAATAAAATGGATTTCACAAAAGCAATGAAGTAGATGAAGGAACTTAATGAGGAGGCTTATGTTTACTTGAATGACATCGGTGATGATTTGTGGGCTAGATACACTCTCTCGACGGCCTTGAAGTGTGACAATGTAACTAAGAATCCAGCAGAGTCTTTCAACAATTGGGTTGGAGGGTTGAAAAATGAGCCTGTACTTACTTTGATGGAGGGATTGCGGAAGAAGGTAATGGCAAGGTTGGATGAGCTTTACAAGAAGTGTGTAGGCTGGGATAGTGTAATGTGTCCACGGACTGAAGAAAAAATCTCACCGAGTTACCTTCACTCTTTGTTCATATACAAATTATGAAGTAGTGCATGGTGATGTTCATTTCAGGGTGAGGCCTGGTAAGCGGTCATGCGACTGTGGTGTTTGGGATCACACGGGGGTACCATGTAGACATGCAGCGGTGATACCATTGCACAAAAGACACCCCCTCCACGAATCATGTGATCCCATGCTATCTAAAGACACATTGTGAAAGCTTATTCCTATATGATCGAACTTTTACCTCACAGGGCATTCTGGCCTAAAAGCTCAACTGCCCAACAGTGCCAACCTCCAGCATTACATCGTCGGATTGGGAGACCAAGGAAAAAGAGAATAAAAGAGGATTGGGAGGGAGAGGGAAGCTGCAAGAAAAGGAAGTGTAGCAAATGTGGAGAGTTTGGTCACAATATAAGGGGGTGTCAAGGTAGACTGACGACCAAAGAAAGAAAGAAAGGCTGAGAAGGCTAAATCTGCTGCTGCATCCCAGGTATTTATAACAAGTTCATTTTTAAAATATTAAAAACTCTTTTACATAGGCCATATCATTTTTAAAATATTTTGTAAATGGGCTGCAGGTTGTGGATGTCAGTTCACAGGCCACTACAGAAGGCACTTCACAGGAAACTACACAACGTGCTAGAATCAAGAGAGGTAGACCAGTGGCCAGGCAGGTCTCTAAGTAACCGCCTAAGCGGACAAGGGCTGCAAAGGGTTCAGATTTGAGCCAGGCATCAAAGCGAGGGAAACCAACTGCTAGTTCAAAAAAACAAAGAAAGGTAGAATTATGTTCATTTTTGGCACAATCTTGTTAGTTTATGTTCATTTTGTGGTTGTCCATCATCTAAATTTTGTTGTGAAGGTCCAAGAACGTGGTGATCCAGAAGTTCAAAATCAAAACAGGGACGAGGCTCCAGCGAATGGTAATCAGGCTATTGATGATACAGGGTTGCAATTTGATACAGAGAGGCAATTCCCGCCACCATGTTTGAACGAAACAGAAGTAAACTTCGATGAACTTTTTTTTTACATTTTTAATCAATGTCGTCTTACTAATATGGCTATATTCTTTTGCAAATAATGGATGTGATGCCAATCATTAAACAAGTGGAGAGTGAAATCGCTCTACCGGAGCCAGAACCAAAGAATGTGCAGAAATACAGTAGGACTAAACAGAAGGTTAAGCGTAACATAGCAGAAGGTTAAGCGTAACATAGCAGAGGATGCTACTGACAATGAGGTAAGAAAATATTTTTAAAATCAAAATCAAGCAATTCTGATCAATGGACTGAAATCCTAACTGCCACCCGTCGTCAGGAGCAAGATGAGTTTCAGGGTAAGGATGGGGGTGAAATGATGATGCTAGAAACACTAGGTGCTGTGGAGCAGGAGTTCAGCATCCAAGAAGTGACTACTATATCCAATATCCATGACATAAAGGGGATTGCAGTGCAAATTATTGTGGAGGAGACACCAGTGGTGATGGAACAACCCCCGCTCGAGGTTCAGGTCCAGGTTGTGGGAGACAGTGCTTTAGAAAGACAGCCTTTGTTGGAGGACCAGGTTGCGTGGGAGATTGTTGTGGAGGAGCTTCCAACAGAAGTGGACCAATACTCGTACTTGATCAAGGATTCAATAATCGGGGACCATGTATTAGTGGATGCATACACTGGCAAGAATGAGGGTCCAACACTAAGTGCTGGGACTCGGGCACGTTTACCACGCCAGTTCAGTGCCGAAGTATTATGATTTTCCATGTTTATATTTCTTCATCAAACAATGTTTACAGATCATAGTTGGAGCATTTGAATTCATTCCATCAATTTTACTATGCTTAGGATGTCCCCCCACCCATCGGAGGCGTATGACCAGTCGTATTTCACACAATACCGGGTAACACTGTGGTTGAAACTGTCAACCATCTGAATCCATCTGACCCGTAGTTAATTTTCGTATACAGGACCATAATTTCCCTGACATGCGATAAGACAGGGTTACATATGCACATATTTATATTATGTAGGGTTATATATGCATATATTGATATTATGTAGGGTTATATCTGCACATGTAGGGTTACTACTTTGACTGTGTGCCTCTTCATTCAGCATGTGTGCCTCTTCAGAGCTAGTCCCAACGCCGCTCTCCCCAATGCCTGGGCCTAGATATGTAGGAAAAGGTCCAACGACCTTCATTGCATCCGGAAACTAGTATTGAAATACCTTTCCCATGTGGTCGCACCATGACCTTTGATATTGTGATTCCGTCAGCAAACTTTGTACACCTACCTCCAACGACACGTCTCTAGATTCCAAAGTAGGACCCACATTTTCCTAAGGGAATTTGAAGAAAGAATCTACTATAACCTTACCTATTGGATGCCCGTATATGTCGTGTGAATAGTGGGGGACACCTACTTTTTTGCACAGTTCGGAGATTAGGCTGCAGAAATCGTAACAACAGAAACCGTAACAACCCGTTCTCTTTGCACCATGTCTCAACTCGTTCACTATTTGCTTACCCAAATTCCATCGGAATTTTTTAATTCCATCACTATTTCCATCGGAATTCACTATTTGCTTACCCATCTTACTCAATCTCGGAACCTGCCTCAGTGTACCGATGATACCAGTCCTGGTCTTGTTGTTTGTGGCCTTCTTAAAGATTAGGTTGCACATAATCTTCATCTTCGGAGCTGTGTTCTTCCACCAAACCCTCGGCCACAGCTTTACCACCTTCTTCTCTATCTTTCTTCCTTGATTTTTCCAAATTCCCCATTTTGCTGCTCTCACCCCGAGAACCACCTTCAGGAGGGTTAAGGACCTCACAATATACCTCCAAATTATTTCCTACGCAGGATGCAAACATTTGGGTGACATCCTCTTCTGATTGCAAGATAACCCGGTCATCACCATAACTCAACGTTAATTCCACTGATTTCCACACCTCAGCATCCCCGAAGAAATTCTCAATGCAATCTGACTTTATGACCACAAGAGAGTATCTGTCGGGATCAATACTGTCAAGCCTCTTCCAATGGGTACCATTATGGAGGATAATTGTGTATACTTCATCCTACAACATTGGGAAAAAATCCAAAATTAAAAATACATAAATATAATCTAAGGGTTGTTTCTACACATATAAATATATTCAGGGTGATATGTGAACATATAATATATACACATAGTAATATATGCACAATGAGGAAATGGTCAGGGTTATAATTGCACTTCATTTAATTTTCTAGGGTTATATATGCACATATAAGAAATAGACAGGGTCATATATGCACATATCATGAACATACAGGGTTATATATGCACATAAAAACAACAAACATGGTTATTTTTACACTAATAGGAAACAATTTACAAAGAGCAGATTCACCAAACTTGTTATCAGTGTTTGGTTACCCAATAAGAAGGCCTAATGTCCAGGTTCAGTAACATCACAGAAACATTGAACATTCGTCATTTGGTTACATAACTTCACCAGGTTTTCCATCTACAACAATCAATATATTCTTAAATCTAGTTCACAAACTTAGACCAAACCACACACTCCATACACAACATGACAATTAGCCAACAAATATCACACACACACAAAGAATAATCACAAAGAGTGATATATCATAAGCATGTTCAACATCATCCACAATAATGCATTTCCACACATTCAACATACAATCTAGCACAATAAAAAACAAATTATACATCATGAAACCCACTACCAAGAGTACCATAACAGTCACAAAATAGGAAACTTAGTACCCCTTCAACAACTTAACCACCATCACCATTTTAAACCCTTGATATATAAACATAGCACAACAACAGCCACACGCACAACACTAAACATATTCAGATGATACACAGTAAAATTGAACAATAAGGGTTTAATAACCCTGGTTTCATAACAACTATGCGGTCTTTCTATATTCAAGGGCCCCAAAAGTTAAATAGATAAAAAACAGACTCTAGAATAGCAATAATTTGTGCATTCCCACGGATTTTATAAAAGCTTGCCATTTTTTTAGGATTCTACTGTAGCAATTTTAGGTTTCCTTCACGTCGCGACATGCACATCCGGGCTCCCTACGTCGACCTCAGTGGGTGACCTACGTCATCACCGGACTGCAAATGAAGATCGGCCACAACCAGTGGGAATGAGTAGAATGGGTTGAGCGGGTCTGGGTTCGGGTTCTTTCACGCTGAGAAGAGTGGGAGAAGACAGAAGTCAAGTTAGGGCAGGAATGGAAGACACAGAAGGGGTAATAATGCCAATGGGGGGTAATATTGTCATTTGAGAAATGGATTTTTTTTTCAGGTTTTAATTTTAAAAAATGCCAAGGGCAAATCGGTCATTTCATCAAATTCCGGCCTAAAACTGGCTGAAAGTAGGTTATATTTGCACATATCCTGAATAGATAGGGTTATATTTGCACTTTTGAATAGCCAATGGTTATATCTGCACTTTCATCAATTACATAGGACTATATTTGCACTTTTCTCTAGATAAAACTTTCCCCCTTGATAGGAATTTCAAATGAATACTTCGAAATAGTTGTACAAAAAATCAGCACCGGTTAGGAGGGTTGATTAACCGGTGCTAAGTTATTTCGGATGAACTAGACAAAAAAATTGGTCAGTTTTTGTGCGGGAAATTCAATATTCTGTTTGTTAATATTCAGCACGGGTTTGACTATGCCATCAGCACCGATTATGAAATACGGTGCTAGGATTCTACAATGCGTCGGGATTAAGCAACATCAAGCAGTTGTTTACACCATATTGTAGCACTGGTCTGAAAACCGGTGCTCCACAGTTAAAAAAAAGTATATGTCTGCTCTCGGGCTGTAAACAAAATTAATACCCACGTAGCATCAAACTATTTCTTTAACCATATTTTAGCACCCGTTTTCTATTCTAGCACCGGACTGACAACCGGTGTTCCATAGTTAGAAAAAAAATACATGTCTGCTCTAGGGTTGTAACAAAATTTAATTGCAAAGTAGCATCATGCAGTTGCATTAATTTGAAGTTAGCACTGGTTTAGGTAATCATAGCATTGGTCTCCGTCATTAATGAAGATCTCATGTAGGTATAATCTAAACCCTTGATTTCAATATGTTGATTTGATTTGAACCCTTCAAAAATTGTCTATATAAGCAAACTTGAAACCCTAAAGCTACTCACTCCCCTATTTGCATCTTATCCTCCTACTCCACCACCTCTCCATTACCGCCGCCACCTTCTCCTAAACATCCAACCATTACCGCGGCTGCCTTGCACCTCCGCCCTCCATAACCTCCTTCTTCTTCTCCATTACCGTCGGTGCCACCTAAACATCCAGCCATTACCGCCACCCGCCTCGCCCCTCCTCCCTCCATAACCGCCTTCTTCCTCCTCACATCTCTCCACTCATGTTTTTATGATTTTTTTTGTTGGTTGTGTCAAATTTTTTTTCTAGGTCATTCTTTTCTTTTTCTATTTTGCTGGATGTGTTGGATTTTCAATCATGTTGTCTTTAAAGGGGTGTTTGAGATTTTTCCATTTTCGTAATTTTTGGGTTGTGCAACATTTTCTGCATTTTGTGATGAAATTGAATGTTTATTACACACACACACACACATATATATATATATGTGTGTGTGTGTGTGTGTATGTGTGTGTGTGTATATATATATGTGTGTGTGTGTGTGTGTGTATTTATATATAGTTCCTTGCGTATGGTTTGATGTTTAGGTTCTTTTGCGTGAAATTATTTTTGGAGCACCTGTGATATATAGATGATTGTGTCATGTTTAGGGGTTTGTCATAATTAGAATTTGTATCATCTTGAACATTTTTGTACTCTATGATATAAATTTTTCTATAAACTATAGAATCTGTACACTTCATATATAAATTGTAGAATTTGTATCCTCTGATATAAACTGTAATATTCTATTTAACTATGTACGACTTTTAAGGTTTTTCTATAATTAATGTGATATAGTTTATTCTATGTTGATTTGTTTATGTTTTAGTTTTGAATGCGTCGAACAACTACAATGTTTTGAATGAGTGACGAACTAGATTAAGGTTTACAGGTCTTTTTCCGTGTTTTAATAATTTCTAGTTGATGTTTAAACTGTTGAGATATTGCAGTCTACCAATGCTAAGGAAACGTGGAGTGTTTGACATGGTTTTTTTAAACCCTACATGTTTCCTTGGTCCTGTAAAACTGCTTCATTTTGACATTTTAAATGAATAAGCATTAGTTAAAGGGCACTGAATTGGTTGCCTTCGATTCATGTATTGCCCTCTAACTATGTAATGTTTCTTCCATTACAAAAAGTATTGTAACATTTTTTACAACTTCAAAATTTAAATGGTGGAGAATTTGTAGTGTATGAGCACCAAGGAATTTGGTGTGTTTATCTGTTTAAACAATAGGTATACAGACCAAAAGTCTTGGTACTTAAATGCTGCAAATTTCAACACTTTAAATCTTTTTCAAGTTCATGTTGAAACTATGGAGATGTTAAAGTCTATCAGAGTCAGGGAAACATGACGTGTTTGACATGGTTTGTTTATACACGTCATGTTTCCTTGGTGCTGTAAAATTGCTTCATTTCAATATTTCAAATGGTTTTTAATGCCAAATTGTGTTGTGCACAAACTTAATGGAAGTACCATTAGCACCGGTTTACATGTCTTTTTGCTTGTTATGATGATTTTAATTTTTTGTTCAAACTGTGGAGATGTTGTCGTCTATCAGTGCCAAGTAAACATGACGTGTTTTACATGGTTTGTTTATACATGTCGTGTTTCGTTGGTGCCGTAAAATTGATTCATTTCGACATTTTAAATGGAAAACCATGCTAACTGTTATTGTGAACAAGGTTAACGGAAAAGAATTAGTTAAAAGGCATGACATTGTTTGCTTTTTATTCATGCCCTCAAACTAAATAATGCTTCTTCCATAGTGAAACAGTGCTATAACATTTATAGAACTTCACAATTTCATATGTGGAGATTTTGCAGTGTATGAGCATCAGGTAGACATGGTGTGTTTATCATTAACTGTTTAACATTGTGTGTTTAACATTAAATCAGTGTTAATGTTAAATACATTGTTAAAATATAGTTATACACACCATATTTCCTTGGTGCTTAAATGGTGCATCATTTCGACATTTTAAATTGTTTTCTTCGACAAATCGTAGTTATTTTTGTGCACAATAGATATTTTCCCTGGCAAGAGGAGCGTACAATGGCAAAGAGATAAACGTCACAGACACATAGTGTGAAGTTTGGGCGAACGTGTTTTCCTAACAAACCAAGACTTCGGTGGACCAAGTGTATTTTTAATGTGTATTTTATAGGGACACAGTTTCACCTTTTGTCTTAAGTTATATCATATTAATGGATTGCTTTTTCCTCCACTTAAGATTCTTACATTTCCAAATGTTCTTGCTTACAAACAATTTAATTTTCCCTAAGTTTCAATTCCGCGAGGGCTGGGAAAAATTTAAAAAGGATATTGCAATTTTTGAAAAAAATAAGCACTGATTTTACAAATAACAAGATCGGTGCTTGGAAATCCATCTCCAAAGCAACAACACCAGAAAATAAAAAAGAACCTAGTGCAGGTTTTTGTAATCTGTCATGTTCTAGGCACCTGTTTATGGTCGTACCGGTGTTGTATAAGAACAGGTGGTCATTAACGAGACCTCGGCATTCAGTATTCTTTTTTTTTGCCTTGGGTTCTATCTCAAATACCCATGTTGTAATATCAAACTTTCAGGACCAATTTTTTTTTAATACCGGTGACATAGCAACTACGTTTCAGCACCACCCTACGTAGGCACCGGTCGACAGGAGGCATGAACGGCCGGTGTCATAGCCCCCAGCAACCGGTGCCATATGGGGTGCTTGTAGTAGTGAAAGGCAGCTCTACCTTCTAGGCAAAAGCGGCAAGATGTCACCTTTGATTGAGTCCGATTAAAGGCGGTTCACAAAAGCGTCTTTGACCGTAGACGATTAAAAGCAGGTTCAAGAAGTCTTCTCTGATCAATAAGCGTCGTTGCTCCTCTCTACACTAGTAATTAGTTAGACGATATAAAATAAGATATGTGTTTAAACTAATTTATAGTTAGTATATGATATATATTTGATTATGTTGCTACAATGAGATTGATTTTAAACTAATCAAGGAAGCAGAACCTAATCATCAAATTAGATATGCAGAAAGCTTTTGATAGGGTATCATGGTCTTTTCTTAATTCAATTCTCCTTAAATTTGGTTTCCATGGAGTTTTTGTGAACCGGATATTGCAGAATATAGCCTCAGCCCATTTTTCAGTGATAATTAATGGTGTAACATCAGGATACTTTGCATCTAATAGAGGAATAAAACAGGGAGATCCCCTCTCCCCATTTCTGTATAATATACTATCTGAGGCCTTTTCCAGAGGAATTAAAAAACTTTTCAAAATTGGCTTTCTGAAAAATTTTGATTTACCTAAGACATGTCCACAGATAACTCACCTAATGTATGCAGATGATACAGCTGTATTTCTCAGTGGAAATAAGGAAAATCTGAAAAGATTTAAAAGATTTCTTACTGCATATGAGCAAACAACAGGTCAGAAAGTTAATTTCTCTAAATCCAACTTCTATGTAGATCCTGCCACCCCAGCTGATAGAACTCAGATTATAAGAAGGTCTTTAGGAATGACTATGGGAGAGTTTCCTTTTCAATACCTAGGTATTCCCATATTCACAGGAAGGAACACTCAGAGATATTACTATCCTATACTGGAGAGATTAGAAAAAAGCATTAATAACTGGAAAAATAGGTGGCTTAGCACAGGAGGGAAGATCATATTAATAAACCACTGCTTTCTTTCAATCCCAACCCACTTGTTTGCTGTACTAAAACCTCCCAAGGTAATTTTGAGGAAGATGGAAAGGATGGCATCTGGTCTGTTCTGGGGTGCAACTGAAAGTTCAGAGGCAAGAAAAAAATGGAGAGCTTGGAGTAAAATGAGTATGCCTATACAAGATAATGGGATAGGGTTTAGAGACCTCCAAGCCACAGTTGATTCATTCTCCTGCAAGTTATGGTGGAAGCTCCAAAAGAACACCACTCAATGGTCTCACCATCTGTGGTCCATACCTGACTCCTACAAGACATCTCAGGTATGGAAGAGAATTTGCTCCATTACTGAAAAAACAAACAGTTTGACTAGAGTAATTCATGGAAAAGGGGGTTGCTCCTTCTGGAATGCAAATTGGTCAGGAGAAGGTGCTTTATTTTATAAATGGCCTGAGGATGTGGAACTTCCCTTCCCTGATATCACCTTAAGCACCTTCATCCTGAACAAAGACTCTAATATTATTTCTCTGGAGCCACATTTGGCTACCAATATAGTTTCAATATTGCAGGAGGTAGCCATCAAGAATTCACATGAGGACAGACTGATCTGGGAGCCTTCTAAGGATGGGAGTTTTTCAGTCAGCTCAGCTTACAAGATACTGAGGCAGAGGGGTACAAGCATCAGAAGTTTACACAAGGTATGGTCAAATTTCATATCAGTTAAAATGTCTATATTAATGTGGAGAGCTTTGAATGGAATTTTGCCTTTTGAAAATGTTCTATGTAAGCTTGGTTTTTCACTAGCTTCTAAATGCCCCTTTTGCTCGAACCACTCGGATTCAATCAACCACTTTTTTAACTCATGTCACCAGGCAACTGCAGTGTGGAAAAAAGTTAATAGCATTCTGAATTTACATCCACCTGTTTTTAGGAGTTTCTGTCATTTAGTTGATCATTACCTCTCCATTCAGGTAGGGACTAACAGTCTGAATAATGTATACATAGCTGCACTCATTGTAACAACATGGTCTCTTTGGACACACAGGAATAAACTACTATATGAAAACCTGCCTTTTTCAGTAGAAGCATGTTTTCAGAATATTAAGGACCTGTTGCTCATAATTTTTACTGCTAACCCGTTGAAAGGAAATCCTGATAAACATAAGAAGCTAATTCAGGCAGGAATCATTCCTAGCATAACTCTAAAAAGGAACAAAGAAATCTCAATCTCAGCAGTTAAATGGGAAAAACCAAAAAATGGTCTTAAGTTGAACATGGATGCTTCATGGGTAAAGGGGGGAGACTCTTCTTGTGCTGTAATAATTAGAGACTGGAGGGGAGATGTGAAACTAATGAGAGTTAAAACCTTTAAATCAGACTCCCCTCTACAAGCAGAGCTGGAAGGTATTTTATTTGCATATCAAATCTGCTTAGAAATGGAAATCAGAGGTAGTGTACTAGAGTCTGATTGTCAGCAAGCAATAAGAGCTATACATGATCCTTACTCTGGCTCATGGAGACTATTTTCTCTTCACTATCATTTGCATGAGATGCAAACAGAAAACCAAATCCAATATGTCTCTAGGGAAGCAAACACTGTGGCTGATTTTTTGGCAAAATATGCTAGGGAGAATTCCATAACTGGAGATTTAGACTCAAGCAATACTCCACCTTTTCTTAAAGGATTGATTTGGCTAGATAAAAATGGAGTTCATGGGGTCAGAATAGGAACAGCAAGTGGAAACATAATCTATACATAATATGTTATCTCGGGCACATGTTTTCTACAGGACCAGATACTGCTTCCTTCTTGTTTGTTTCATTGCAGATTAAAAGGCTGAGGAGGAAGAGGTTATCCAGCGTATGATCATAGGAAGAATGGCGACAAATGGCAGGATTTTTACTCAGGAAGATTACGGGCAGCCACCATCAAAAAATTCTCCAAAGTCAAAGTTTCCACGAAGCTATCGTATAGCATTGGCAAAGTTTCCACGAAGACTTAGAGGATAGGCTTCTGGTTTTGGTTAAGGTTGTCTCTGACTGACTTGTGTCTCTTCGGATTCACTAAAAAGTTCGAGCGCCAACTACCAAGCCATTAGTATTTGTAATCCTCTAGTTTTACTTATGGTTTTTTCAACTATTTTGGAAGCAACAAGTTGTTGCTTTAAGAGCAATATGCTCTCATTTTGTAAACAAACTAAGCTTCGGCTTCCTTATTGTTCATTAAGGGTCTGGGAAGCCTAATATAACTATCCTCCATCTCAGGATGGTTTAATTTAAAAAAAAAAAAAAAGATTTTACTACAACAAAATCAGTTTTTCTTTGATGGAGTAAATCATTATTTTTATAGCGTAATAAACCGCCCGTTGATAATTTCATGTCAATGATAGGTTTTCTCACTGAAAAGATTAGCATGAAACCAAGGGAAGAGACAATTGAGAGCGCAATTATGAAGGTTCGTGGCAAAACAAGGAAATGACGTACGTAACCTTGGTTGGACGGCTCCTTAAAGTGGACCCAAAAAGAAAAAGAAAATAAACTTTTCTTCTTCTATTAAGAAAAAAAATAAAATAAAGAAGAAGCCGATAGCTAGTGGAAGCACCAGCTGGTTAGCTGGTGGATAACCCGTTGCTTTCATACTATTAAGCAAACCACCATATTTGTCTTTATCATCATCCACCTCTTATACTAAGTCTGTTTGTTTAATGACACCATTTTAAAGAAAACTTAAATTTATGATTATGCGGATTAAATAACTGTACAATATTATATCGAACAAGGAAAAATGAAACAAGTGATCAATATGAACAAACTGTGGTTAAATTTTACCATGCAAAAACTGTGTCTCGATAAAAAAAAATATTAATATAAAAAGTTTGCGATTTTTAAACAAACAAAAAGATCATTTCAAAAGTCACCACCCATTTTCCCCTTTCTAATATTCTTTTGAAGCTAAAGAAACAAAAGGCTTACTGACCTGTCGTTCCCTACGGAATTTATTCCTTGCATTTTCAAATATACATTTTGCATCTTGAATTTTCGTTGGTTTATAAATCAATAGTAAGATGTTCATATGAACAATACTTTGTTAAACACTTCATATTAGTATTTAAAGAAGTTGTTAGGTATTTAAATAATTAGTTCTTCGGTTAAAAGATTTGATCACACCTATATGAATTCATTTATACTATCAAAAACTATAATAATTGTAACGCATCGAATTATAAATAATCCTTACCAAGTACTAAACACGAAATTCTAAATTCAATTTTTTTAGAAAAATAATATAAAGGGCGATGTAAAAGTGACCTATAAAAACAAAGAGGGAAAATATAGAAATGATTAGGATTGGCTTCTACTCCAACACTCCATTCTATTCTTGCCACATACTCTCTTCATGGCACTGAAATTTAACATCCAAAAATTTATTATCTATATTGATATAATTAGAGCCCATTTTGCATTCCTTAAAATAATATAAAGAGCAGACTAGCAAGAATTATTTTACTGAAGATCAATATGAATAAAACAGGCAGCAGGAGGAAAAGGAAATATTTATTGCTTAACTATTATTGTTATGATCATCAGTGAATGAATGGGTATCGATCAATGATGTAGAACAATTCAAAAGGAAAATTATGAAACATCTGATAGTATAACACCAAACAACAACTAATCTAACTAAGGATCAGAATTTTTCCGATCCATACAGATAAGAATTCTTCATTTTTGAGTGGGAATCCGAACATTTCCTTTTCGATCATCTCAGTAAAAGTCCCCTTATAATCATACAGCTAGCTGAAGGATGGCGCAAGCGATCAAGAACAATATGGTCAATCCAACAGTGCCGGAATTCCAGCCGCCGATTGCCGCAGAGAAGTTATGATCGATGGGGTACACATCCCCCGGCGGGCCTGTTATGTATATGTACGACGGCGGCGTCGGCAAGATGCTACCGGGCGGCGGCGGGCAGGAAGGCGTCGGTGGCTTCCTTGGCGGCGGAGGCGGAGATGGTGGCGGCGGGGGCGGCGGCGATGCATATGTGCAGGGGCTGTTGCAAGGGCAGCCTCCGCACTTGTTTTCGCCGTCTGGGGTGCCAATATCTTGGCCGGTGATCATCATCGGAGCTACCACCATCGCCACCAGGAACAAAGCTAACGCTGAGCGTGACATTCTTGGAAGAGAAAGCTTGGATTTGTGAGGAGTTGAGTTTTTAGTGATGGTGTGTGAATGAAGAAGAAGAAGAAGACGACGACTTAAAAGGGCGGTTTAGTTACGTCTGTTTAGGTGCATGAAAGTCAGTAAAGAAATAATGGGTGGTTAGTTTAGTGCATTGGATCGGAAGCATTAGCCAAAATTGTAGGGCTGTGGGAGAGACTGAGAATGTGACACCATCTCTCACTCTATGTACTCCTTCCTTCTTGTAGCACCAAACTACTCATGTTCAGCTCTTTTTGCACAAATATCTATTTGTATTGATGCAGTATGAAAAGTGAGAGATTAGAATGTTCTCAGGAAAAAATTTATGTTAGAGATTTTAGTATGTTAAGGTAAGGGATTAGTAGAAAACTGTTAGGTGTACATAACTACTATAAACCATCCTTAAAATTATATGTCCATTGAAAACCTAACAATTATATATATACTTAGCAATTTTTTATTGGTCCTTCACCTTAACAAACTAAAACCTTTAACATAATTTTTTTTAAGAGTGATCTAGAAAAATAAAAGGCATAAATGTTAATTCAAATAAAGAAATATGAATCTTTGATTAGGACGGGCAAAAATAAAATATGTGAATCCTATACATGGATGGAAGGATATTATTTTGATTGATTTTCAAGTGAATTCAAATATCTTAAATAAATTAAATAAAGAATATAAAATATTAATATATATAAATAATAATAATTTATATTTTATAAAGAGTGTTGATAATATTAAAAAATTATTAAAATTAAAGTGTGACCGTCTTGTAAGAATGAAGAGAGTAATGTGGCTATTCTTGGTTTGGCTTAATCTACAAGGCAATTTCAGCAATTGCATGTGAATGGTCCACTCTTGGTCCCACTAACAAACTAGGAATGAACATAAAACACATCAACAAGTCAGTAGTAATCTTTTTTGAGTTTCATATAATTTATTTTTAGATCATTGTGTCAATAATTGTGTGCTTTTTCTATTATATGATGAAAGAAATTAGCATATTACATCGATTCTATATACACTAGCTGCTAAAAAAGTGGCTGAGCTGTTTGCCCTAATATGTTAACACTTCTACTTTGTTACCCTCAGCTTCAAGAGAAGAAAGGAGATGAGAAAAAAAAAAGGAAGTAGAGAGAAACATATTTCTAATATTAGAATTTAATAAAATCCCCCCAAAAAAACCATTTTCAAGGGAATTGTTCTGAATATTAAGAAACGCAGAACATGTTTGCTCAATAATTTTCCCGTTGAATTAGTTACCTACATAACTTCATAAGCTAGATGACTTTCTTCTCTTGAATGTAAAGTCAAGTGGTATTTAATGAATATTTTAATTACCATTTTTATGAACATATTTGGAAACGAAAGCCTTTCCATGTTGGAACATGCGGACAGCATATTTATGCCTATAGAGTTGAACGGAAAAAAGAAATAATATTATGGTATTTGTGATTTATGAAAATCTGAATATTCTGCTATATATATATTAGGCGTGTAGAAGCATAGTTGGTTTATGAAAAATCCCTACAAATATGGTGTTGATATTATTGAATATATGGAAGATATTGTGATAAGGAAAATCCATTTATTTATGGGATTTGGATATTCTTCAAGAAGTAGATAAGGAATAGGAATATTATGGAGATAATCATGGAGAGTTTCGATAAGTTCACAGCTTTAAAAGGGGACACCACGGCTGCATTCAATACACGGATTTAACAGAGAAAATCTGCTCACAGATTTCATTCTTTCGAGCGAATTGCAAAGAGCCAGAATTCTATGCTCCAACATACATGACCAGCTGTTCAAAGTTCAGAATCATATGCCTTAATTCCTCGGGAGGAGGAGATCCAGCGTCGACGAGTTTCAAGGTCAGAGGGAGTCTGATCAAGGCGGATCGGTAGCTAGGGGAGCTAGCAGAATTCACACGTTTAATTAGTAAAGATAATTATTTTGTAAGGTGTACTTTGTAATGTATCTTTCTAATTAGTGGATTCATTCTGAACTAGGTCAGGCCCCGCAGATGTAGGTATTTCAGCGAACTGCGTAACCAAGAGTTATGTCTTTAATGCTTTACTTTATTGCATACCTAGTTAGATAGGTTATGTTGGAACATACTAGTAATAATTAAGAGAATTCGGTAAAACTAAATTTCAATTGGTATCAGAGCTTGGTCACTTATTTTTCCCTTGGTTGTGGTAAGGAAATTGTGATCCAGTTTTGCCATGGCAACCAAAGAAGGAGCTTCGGTGTCTTGGTCACCTCTGCTGGAAGGCAACAACTACAATTATTGGAAGGCACGCATGAGAGTTTTCATCAACTCACTGGATGAACTTGAGTGGTATTGTGTTGAAAATGAGTGGAATCACCCTACTGAAGATGTTGATACAAGCTCCAAGGTGGAAGAAGGGGAGTCAAGTCAAAGGGAGCAGAAACTCAAAGACAAATCTAATTGGACTCCTTATGACCTCAAAGCATCTCTGGCGAATTCAAAGGCACTAAACGCTATCTTCACTGCGGTTGATGAAAACCAGTTCAAATTTATCTCTACATGTCATCAAGCCAAGAAAGCATAGGATATTCTGCAAACTGTTCATGAAGGAACTAGTAGAGTTCGAGAATCTAAACTACAGATGTTGGCTACTAAGTTTGAGGAACTCAAGATGGAGGAAGATGACATTATTGCTATATTCAACGAAAAACTCAGGGACATCTCCAATATGGCGTATCAACTTGGAAAAGTCTACAAAGAGACTAAATTGGTGAAAAAGACTTTGAGATCACTTCCCAAAAGGTTTGCAATGAAGGTTGCAGCAATAGAAAAAGCAAGAGATGTAGCTACCATGAGTCTAGATGAATTAATGGAATCATTACAGACGTATGAAATGGCATTCCAACCAGCCATAAAAAGGGCTCAAAAGGAGTTGGCATTCAAAACATCCTCATCAAAGGATAATCACGAATCCGACAGTGATGATGAGCTTGACAAATTTGCACTTATCACGAAAAATTTCTCGAGAATGCTGAAGAAAGTAGTAAACAAGAATTCTCAGGAAAGGTATGGTGGAAATAGACCGAGGCCACAAGAATTTGGAAGCAATTGTGGGACAAGATTTGAACAAGGAAATCAGCAGTTCTCTAAAATTCAAAGTGGTGAACCAAAACAGCCTGGACGAATTCAATGCAGAGAATGTGAAGGATATGGTCATATTCAGGCTGAATGGGCAAATACCCGGAAAAAGCAAGGAAAATTATATGTCACCTCATGGGGTGAAAATAAAGAGGACGACAAAAACGAAGAGGAACTCACAAGTAATAATGTGGCGTTTGGAGCAAAAATTCATCATGCATCAGATGACGGATGTTCCAACACATCAGACATAAACAAAGCCTTATGTTCCAACATAGACTCGTATGAAGTATCCAGTGATGAAGATGATGAACTCACTGTAAGTGATGAAGAGAATTACAGCACCTATGAAAAAATGTATGCTGTGTAGCTCCAAGTAGTTGACGCAAACAAGGAACTGAAGGAAGAAAAAATGCAGTTCACGGAAATAGAAAAAGAATTGCGTGTGGAAGTTGCTGAACTTAAAAAGGAGAATAAAGATTTGAATGAAAAACTAATCTTAGCAACCAAGAGAGCTGAGACTTCTGAAGCATTAATTTCTAAGCTGAACTCTGGAAAAGCAAAACTTGACGATATTCTGGACATGGGAAAGAACTTTGGAGATCGACACTGAATTGGGTATCACAACTCACTCAATAACACAGTCACACTCAAACCTGAGACACAGGAGATACTCAAGAGTCCAGTAACTCTCAAGACAAAGATTCGAGAGGTTAAGAGAAAGTTTGGCAAGGCTCATCAAAGGAAACCTTTCGTCTGTAACTGTTGTTCATATCAAGGTCACTCAGAGGAACAATGCCAGAAACTAATCAGAGACCTAATGGCAGGACGTTAACTCTTGGTATGTTCCAACATAGGCGAAGTCCAGAAAACAAAAATGGTCAGAAAGGGATGGGTTGTCAAACATTCTAGTACATGCTTTGTTGCACATACTTCGCTTATATCATATCCCAGAGATTCGTGGTACTTTGATAGCGGCTGCTCCCACATGATTGACACTCAAGAATTCCTCACAAATATCACACTGATGGCGGTTATGTTACATTTAGTGATGGAAAGAAAAGTAGAGTGGTTGGAAAAGGTGAACTACAGATTGAAGAATTTCCAGTATTCACTAGTGTGTTGTTTGTTGAAGACTTGAAGGCTAATCTGCTGAGCATAAGCCAATTGTGTGATGACAATATGACTGTGGAATTTCAGAAAGACAAATGCATAGTGAAACATGGAGAAGCCAACATTCTTTCAGGCATACGATCATCAGATAATTTCTATTTACTGGAACAGGAAGTACGGTGTATGATCTCAAAACAGGATGAAGGAATTCTGTGGCACATGAAGCTCGGTCACATCAATTACAAAAACTTGGTGAAAACTGCAATGCAAAGGCTGTACGAGGTATGCCTACCCTAACAAGTAAGGGCGGAATTTTTTGCGGACCATGTCAACAAGGTTAACAAATTTGATCTCTCCACTCTTCAGTTCAATATATAACCACCTCAAGAAATCTAGAATTATTGTATATGGATTTGATGGGTCCGGTCAATACACCTAGTATAAGTGGAAAGAAGTATATTTTTGTATGTGTTGAAGGTTTTTCTAGATTTACATGGGTAGCTTTTCTAAAATAAAATTCACATATGATGGAAGTATTTAAAATTATGGTGATAAAGTAATAAACTGAAAAAGGAACTCCAGTTGGGAAGATTGTTCGAATGCGTAGTGATCATGGTAGAAATTTGAAAATTCTCAATTCAGTGGCTTATGTGATGAGCTCGGGATTCAACACGAGTTTTCTGCATCAATTATGTTGGCCAAGAAAGAAATTCACAAAAAATGGTGGGCAGAAGCTATTAACACAGCTTGTTATACAATTAATCGAGTATAGTTGCGTTCATTCACCAGCAAAATATCCTACGAGATTTGGAAGGGAAGGAAACCAAATGTCTCATACTGTCATGTGTTTGGAAGCAAGTGCTACATCCTCGGAGATAGAGTGCAATTGGCAAAATTCGATTATCGTAGTGATACTGGAATCTTTCTTGGTTATTCTGTGAACAGTCGGGCTTATCGTGTTTCTAACCATCGGACAAACACACTCATGGAGTCTATAAATGTTATTGAGGATGGTTCTAAAGAAGAACAAAAGTTATATTTCATAGAAGATGAACCTGGTAACACTCATGTTCCAACACAGCCCCGGCAACCTGACAAGGCAGATCCATCGCATGTTGGAACATCTGATCAGACTAAAGCTGAACCAGTTGAAACTGAGCATGTTGGAACATCATCTTCCACTTCCGTATCCTACGTTACAACACAGGATCAACCTGAATCAATGGCACGGAGTACTCGATTAGTTCCTCGGGTGGATTACAGGAAGTTGGAAGGATTACAATGCTTCATCTCTCTCATTGAACCAAAAAAATTACAATGAGGCATTACTGGATGAATACTGGATTGCTACAATGCAAAAAGAACTAGGTCAGTTTGCAAGAAATGATGTATGGTATCTCACTCCTCGCCGTAAAGGTGTAAATTTCATTGGTACAAAATGGATTTTCAAGAATAAGTCTGATGCTGACGGACATATCACTCGAAACAAAGCTAAACTGGTAGCTCAAGGATATACACAAGTTGAAGGTGTTGACTTTGATGAGACATTCGCACCAGTTGCCAGGTTAGAGTCAATTCGAATTTTACTTGCTATTGCCCGCTCTGTGAACTTTACTCTGTATCAAATGGATGTCAAGAGTGTGTTTCTAAATGGTGTGGTAAATGAAGAAGTTTATGTGGAACAACCTAAAGGATTTGAGGATCCTCATTACCCTCATCATGTGTATTGCCTCAAGAAGGCTCTATATGGCTTAAAGCAAGCACCCAAGGCATGGTATGAACAACTTACTAACTTTCTTCTTAAGAAAGGTTATCTTTGAGAGGGAGTAGATCGCACTTTATATGTGCTTGATAAGTCATCAATAATTCTGATTGCTCAAATTTATGTGGATGATATAGTATTCAGCTCTACTTCACCATCTAGGGTACAGGATTTTGTCACGGTTATACAGGCTGAATTTGAAATGAGCATGGTTGGAGAGCTCACGTACTTTCTAGGACTGCAAGTTAAGCAAGGAAAACATGACCTGTTCCTAAATTAGAGTAAGTATGCACTGAATCTAGTAAAGAGATTTGGTTTAAGCAATGCCCGAGCAGTTTGAACACCTATGGGGGTTTCTGACAAACTGGCCAAGGATGAGAAAGGAGTCGCAGTTGATCAACAGTTATACAGGGGAATGATTGAGAGTCTATTGTATTTAACAACAAGTAGACCAGATATATATCTCAGCGTTGGGATATGTGCAAGATTTCAGGCTGATCCAAAGGAGTCTTATCTCACTGCAGTCAAAAGAGTTATTCGATATGTAAGTGAGAATTCTGAGTAAGGTGTCTGGTATTCAAAGAATCAAGATTCTGATTTAATTGGGTACAATGATTCTGATTGGGCTGGTAATGCTGATGATTGAAATAGCACTACATGTGGATGTTTATTTATTGGCACGAATTTGGTTTTTTGGTATAGTAAGAAACAAAATTCGATATCTTTTTCTACTGCAGAAGCTGAATATCTTGCTGCTGGAAGCTGTTGTGCACCATTTTTATTGGTGAAGCAAATGATGAACGACTATGGAATTCATCAGGGCCCTTTGAATATCTTATGTGACAATACAAGTGCTATTGATATTTCTAAAAATCCAGTACAACACTCTCGAACTAAGAATATTGACATAAGGCATCATTTTATTAGAGTTCTTGTTGAAAGGAAGGAAGTTGTGGTAGTCTATGTTACAGCACATGAGTAATTTGCTGATATCTTTACAAAGCCATTGGACACCACCACTTTCGAAAGTCTCAGAAAACACTTAAGTGTTTGTCAAATTTGAGGCAATTCTTCCTTTATTTAGCTGTAAATATTTTTTTTATTTCTGTTCAGAAAGCGGAAAAACAAAAACTTGAAAAAAGGGAAAATTTCTACAAAAATAGAAGTTGTATAGTTATGGTATGTTGGAAGTTGGTATGTCTTGAGTTAGTGTCTTGAGTTGACAAGAGAGAAAAGAAGCATCATTGCTAATCTTGGAAAAAATTTAAAATTTCACGGCAAACGAGGAAGTGAAGTGAAGAGTTTGTGTTGGTTTCAAAGTTGTCTAAATCTCTCCAAATCCCTCTCTTTTCGGCCACTCTCCCACTCATCTTGATTTCTTTTGGATTCTTGTTGCCAAACTCCCCCACAATTTTTGTATACGGAACAAATCTTTGACGAAAGATGTCTTCAAACCCCAACTCTCCCATAGTCGAAGAAGAAACGAAAGAAACTCTTTAATCCCCGGAGGATGACTATGTTGAACAAAGAGAAGATAATGTAGAAGCCGGTGGTTCAAGCTTTGGTGGTGACGTTCAAGATGAACACTCCAGAGACAAAGGAAAGGGTCCATATTAGAAGGTAACGGATCCTGATCCTCCAGCTCTTAAAATGCTTGGAATGGAATTCAATACTGTAGAAGAGATTTTTGAATAGCTGGAAGCAAATAGAACTACAGTATATTTGACCAAGATTAAGAGTATAGAGAGGGAATTCTTGAATGTTAATGTCAAAGAATTCGTGTCTGGTGATATTAGAAAACTATGGGATATTGAGAACTATGAAGTTAAATTTCTTAGGGGAAAATATATAGTGTACAGAGGGAAAGATAAATTTCATGTCTACTCATCCATTCCTTGCCGGAGCTATGTTAGCATTAGGGAGATAAGTGATGTTGAGGCAACATGATTGTAAGTTATTAAGTCTATGGATAGAATGTATGTAGGATTTTTATATTCTAAGGTTGCTCAGAAAATGGAGGAACTGATAAAATCGATGATAATTGAAGTTTCTGACAGCAAAGAAGAAGACAATGTTGGCTATGTTCAAACACAGAATGCAGAGGCTGAAAATATTGTGGAGATGGAGATTGATGATGAAGATATGGGAGGTGAAGACCAGGTTGAGGTAACTAGTGATGTTGATGCTGATGGAAACCAGACTGGAGAGCCTACTTCTAGACAAGGTGAACTAGAGGAAGACCAGCATATTGGAACACAGACTGCTGAAGAAGAAGGGGATAGAGATACTGAGTATGTTCCAACACAGGAACAACCTGAGTTGAAATACTCCAGTGATGAGGTGTTAGATGAGTTTTTACAGACTGCTAGGGGCAAGAGAAAGGTGGCTGCTATGAGGATTCTCCACCAACCAAAAAGGCCAAGAAAACTCAGACAGCTCCGAAGAAGAAAGTGGTGCCACCGCTGCCTCCAAGTGAACCACTGCCATTCTCTTATTTTGATATAAACTGTGAAGAAATTGGAGAAGTATTTTCAGAGAGAAAGGTGATCTTTGAGAGACCCGTAGAACTAGAAGAATACAGAGCTAGTAGGTTCTTTGATTTTTTGGAATTAATAGGAATGAAAAAGGTTGCCACTGTACAGCTTCAGTACAATAGACAGGTAGTCATGAAGTGTACGCCAATTTAATGGCTGGAAATTTAGAATCTGATTCCCCCTGGTTTGAAATGTGTATGTCAGGGGAAAGGTTATTGACTTCTCAGCTGCCAAGATAAACAGATTTTGGGGCTGCATATTCCAGAATTTGAGGGGGTGTTCCAGATAATCTAGGAGTGACGGATGATCAGATTCTAGAGGAAATCTCAAAAGGATACAAGACTAAATGACCTGAACCTGGTTATTCGCAAGCTTCTTGTCTGTCATCGAGATTCTTTGGTCTGTACCAGGTAGCAGTAAACTGCTGGATGCCATCCTCAAACACTACTACCTTGACTAGAGAAATGGCTAAACTGATGTATTGTGTTGGAACATAGAAATCAGTAAACCTTGGGTTGTTCATACACCAGAATCTAGTGAGGCAAGCTACAACCCCAAAGGCAAAACATGTCATTGTGTATCCCTACTTAATTTCTGTGATGGCTAAAAGTGCCAAGGTGAAAGGGAAGGCGAAAGATGTGATTATAGATATGAAGTTCATACGGCCTAACAAGAAGACCTTTGGTATAAGAAACGTTTATGATCTTCCTCGGAATCCTAAAGTCTCTACGCCTGCAGCTGCTGAAAGAAAGCCAAATTGGTGGTACTGAATGCCAGGTTGGGAGCAATAGTAATTCAAGTGGCAGCACTGGAAGCAAAGAAGACTAAACTTGAGGAGGAGAAAGCGCAGCTGGAGGTCTAGACTGCTGCTCCTGAACGAAAAGAATTTTCCGATGTATCTATGTTCCAACATAGATCGAGTGTCACATTTAGGGGATGCCTGCTTTCAGTTTGTGTCAATTGTTTTTATGCCTTTGTCATCTTCACGTCCCCAGGGGGAGAATATTTTGGCTGTAATCTTATTAGTATTATTTTGATGGTAGATGGTATTCTGGAATTCTGGTATTCAATTCAATTGGTATTCTTTTATATCATATTCGGTATTTTGCATATGTTCCAACATAGGTGAAGTTTGTGAAGACCTATGTGTTCGTCGTGATATTAATGACCAAAATGGTTGAGTCCACAAAATGCCAAAGGGGGAGATTGTAAAGTCAAGTGGTATTCATTAAATATTTTAATTGGCATTTTTGTGAACATATTTGGAAACGAAAGTCTTTCCATGTTGGAACATGCGGACAGCATATTTACGCCTACAGAGTTGAACAGGAAAAAGGACAAAATATTATGGTATTTGTGATTTATGGAAATCTGAATATTCTGCTATACATATATAATAGGCGTGTAGAAGCATAGTTTGTTTATGGAAAATCCCTTTAAATATGGTGCTGATATTATTGAATATATGAGAGATATTGTGATAAGGAAAAACCCTTTATTTATGAGATTTGGATATGCTTCAAGAAGCATATAAGGAATAGGAATATTATGGAGATAATCATGGAGAGTTCCGATCTGCTCATGGCTTTAAAGGGGGACACCACGACTGCATTCAATACACAGATTTAACAGAGAAAATCTGCACACAGATTTTCATTCTTTCGAGCGAATTGCAAAGAGCCAGAATTCTATGTTCCAACATACGTGACATGTTGTTCAAAGTTTAGAATCATATGCCTTAATTCCTTGGGAGGAGGAGATCCAACGTCGATGAATTTTGAAGTCAGAGGGAGTCTGATCAAGGCAGATCGGTAGCTAGGGGAGCTAGCAGAATTCACACGTTTGTAAAGATAATTATTTTGTATGGTGTACTTTGTACTGTATCTTTCTAATTAGTGGATTCATTCTGAACTGGGCATATGTAGGTGGATTTCACCGAACTCCATAACCAAGTGTTGTGTCTTTAATTCTTTACTTTATTGCATACTTGGTTAGATAGGTTATGTTGGAACATACTAGTAATAATTAAGAGAATTAGGTAAAACCAAATTTCAAAGATCTTATATAAAAATGTTTTCTTTTCCTAAGTTCTATACAGATCTTCAATTTATGTTAGTATTGGTTCTATTGTGGAAAATGACTGTCTATTTCAAAAAACTTTTGAATTGATTTTCGATCCCCTATCTCAAAAGGGGCTTATGACTCCACACACATTTATTTTATTCTAAAACATATAATTAATCAAATTACATACAAACACCTTATTCTCTTGATATAACTAAATTGGGAGACATCTCCACTTGAATTTACAGAAATCTAATGAAGTTTGAAACTCCATCCATGTAAATAGTTGGGGACGTCTCCACCCAACTGCTCAGTACATAGAAACAATCATGATCGCACCTCATGGACCACCAACAAGGTAGGAACAAACAAAGTGAAGTTTGAAACTTCATTCCTTATATAGTTAGGGACGCCCACCTAGCTACTCATCCTCACGATCGCACCTTCATGAACCACCTGCAGGCTGAGAAACCGCTAGAGATATTACTTGAAGATATACCTCTATTATAGAGATGGTGGATTGACCACTGAACCAATGTCCAATTTACAAGCCATACATATATAATAATAATATAAAACAGTCAAGTACCATTAGAACATAATTTCAAAAGATTTATAGTGGTGAAAAGCTTTATCTATGACTTGTTATAGGAGTGTTTGGCAAAACTTATAATAGGGATGACAGTGGGGTAAGACGGGTGCGGATTATGGTTCCTCCATACCCATTCCTACTTAAAATTTTGAGCTAAGAGCTAAAATGACCCTGACTTTAGGGTGAAAGTACCAATATAACTCTGCAATCTCAGAAAGTTCCAATATAACCTTTGATTCTGGTGACTTTTGACTCAACTTTTGTTTGGCCGGATTCATATAAGAAGGCGATTTTTCCATTGACTTTAAAAAATAAAAAATGAAAAATAGGCCATTTTCATCCCTTTTCATCCCTTTTCATTTTCTTTCTCATCACTTTTATTTCCTCATCTTTTCTAGTTCTTTTCCCTATCTCCCATCCCCATCTCATTTTTTTCGTCTTCCTCCCCGTTTTCTCATCCTTCTTCTTTCCCCTCACCGTCCTCATTTACGTTGGTAGTGGCACCGTTGGTAAGGGCACCTTCAGTAGCGATGGTAGGGGCAGAGGGCTTAGGAGTGGGTTTGGAGGGTGGTGGGGTGGTTGTGCGGTGAGCTAGGGTTCGAGGATGGTGGAGGTTGGTGAATCGGGGGTGGTGGGGGTGGTGAACCACTAGAGGCGGTGGTCTTAGAGAGATTGGGGGTGGTGAACCACCAACGGAGGTGGTCTTGGAGAAGAGGGGGAGAGGGTGGTAGAGGCCGAGAATCCGGCCAAGACTGAAAACCAACAAAGATTCTCGGCGCCTTTTCTGGAAGGCAACAATTGGGAAGAATTTTTGGACGCCTTCCTCAGCAGAGACCCAAACCATAATCAAAATGAGGCGAGTGAAATGGATCTCTGGGCTGCGGCATGTGGAGTACGACGGCGGTGGCAAATCACAGTTTTTTTCCATATCATTTCCCATTCTTGCCTAAATTCCTTTGGTCAATGCCAAAATTAGGGAGTTTGGCTATATTGACACAAATGTTTTTGAAAGTTAGGGTTAGATTAGCACATACAATAATTAGTTAGGGTTAAATTGGCACTTTCTGAGATAGCAGGGTTATATTGGCGCTTTCAACCTAAGGGTAGGGTTATAAATGTATTTATCCCTAAACGTTTCATACATATACCCGCCCTGTGACCCATGGCGGATACAATATTGAAATTCACCCCTGTCTCATTGGGTATTATATAAAATTCAACTCCACCCCATCACCCACTTGGGTCTCCTAATCCACTTCAAACCCATAATACTTAAAAAAATGAAACCCATAGTACTCACCCCACTTATACCTTCAAAGATACCTAAACTACACTTTCAAATAATGATTTTGATATTAAAAATCTAATAATTATTTACATGAAAATATTATGTGCATTATAGATAAATAACAGTTTATTATACATTAAATTAGCATGTATATAGCGGGTCTAGTGGGCGGGCTGGGAGGGGGGTGAGTGTAAACTAATATCCATGTCCGACCCACTACTCATGGTTGTTATTATTTTCATACCCATGTCCGCCCCACGTCCACCAAAACTACCTCCATACTAGGCCCCTTGGGATGGATGCTAGATGGATCTCCACCAAAACCCGCCCACTGTCATCCCTAACTTATTAGTATTTTGCTTATAAGCTAAACAATTTATAGTGAATGGTAAATACCTATAAAATTTCTTATTTTAAAAGGAGAAGTTATTTTTTTGGGGGAAAAGTATAAACTGGTCCCCCATTCTTTTAAAATAAGCCGTCTTTGTTTATAAGTACAACTCTACCAAACACACCCTATAAGGCCCTGTGCAATTGGTTTATTTTGTGTTAAGGTGAGTATATTGGTGTTGAGATGAATTTATTGGAGTTGAGTTGATATTATTGGTGGTGAGCTAAGTTGATTGGTGTTTATTGTTCTTTAAAAAAAAAAGAAAAGTAGTATAAAAAAATAGTTGGGAAGGACATGAAACTGTACAAAACTAATTGGATTAAACTAGATATGTCAAAGTGGATGCAATCGGAATGAATAATACATGATCAAACGAAACGGGACTAAATTAAAATATATGAAATCGGGCTAAATTGAATAAGATTGTAGTTGACTTGAATTTTAACTGAAGTTGACTCACCTACCCAAAACCCTACGCAACAAAGCATAATTATGCTCATAGAAGATGGTAAAATCTCTTTACAGTATGTAAAATAAAAAAACAAAAGCAAATATAGATAAAATCCAAGATAGATGTTTCCATGGTCCAAAGATTCAGAAACAAATCTAAAACATATTTTTCCTCATCCGCCCGAGGTAAAAATAACAATTTATTCTATTCAGATTCACTAATATGAATGTCTAGCGCTGAACTCAGTGATGAAAATTTTCAGAAAAATATTATATGGTGGATTCTAGATATCTTAATACCCCTGGATATTTGCCTCTGATGAGCGATGTAACAATTAAGAAAAACCTATCAGAATTTAGAAATGCACGCAGAACATTTCAGCCGTCGACATTCATCATTGAGAATGAAAGTTGAAGGTGTGTTTGATCAGTTAAAGAGCACTAGGTGAAATTTATAAACGTACATGCCGATGATATAGAAATAATTGTTTCTTCTTTCACAACCACAGAGACCCCCTCTAGCACCGATTTTTTAGCATCGATTTTCAAAATCGATGCCAAAAATGTAAAAGCACCGGTTTTTTAAAAAAAATATTAACACCGATTTTTAAAATATTGGTGTTAAATTTTTAAAAAAATACCAATTTTTAAAAATTGGTGCTAAAAATTTTAAAAATAGCACTGGTTTTGAAAAAAATAGCACCGATTTTTAAAAACCGATGCTAAAAATTTTCTAAATTCATTTTTCCCGCCAAAGAAATAGCCAAAAATTTTAAAATAGTATCAGTTTTAGAAAAATTAGCACTGGTTTGTAAAAATCGGTGCTAAATATTTTTAAAATACTATCGTCCCGCCAAAAAATTCAAAAATAGCACCGGCTTTGTAAAAACTAGCACCAATTTTAAAAACCAGTGCTAAAAATAAAAAAATAGCACCTGACTTAGGAAAAAATAGCACTGGTGCTAGAAACTTTCAAAATTCATTTTTCCCACCAAAGAAATAGCCAAATATTTTAAAATTGCACCAGTTTTAGAAAAATTAGCACTGGTTTTCAAAAACCGGTGCTAAATATTTTAAAAATTCTAACTTCCTGCCCAAAAATCGCCAAAAAATTGGAAATAGCAGCGGTTTTAAAAATTGGTGCTAAAAATTAAAAAATAGCACCGGTTTTGGAAAAATATAGCATAGGGTTTTAAAAACCGGTGCTAAAAATTTTCGAAATTCATTTTTCCCGCCAAAGAAATAGCCAAAAATTTTTAAATAGCACCGGTTTTGGAAAAAAAAATTTAAAACCAGTGCTAAATATTTTAAAATTTCTATCTTCCCGCCAAAAATCCCCAGTGCTATTCAAAATAGCACCGGTTTTAAAACAATGGTGCTAAAAATTTAAAAATAGCACTGGTTTTTGAAAAACAAAATAGCACTGGTTTTTAAAAATTGGTGCTAAAAAATTTAAATATTTATTTTTTCCACCAAAGAAATCGCCAAAAATTTTAAAAATTCAATCTTCCCGCCACAAATTTCAAAATATTTGTCAAAATTTTTTAAAGTTCAATCTTTCCGTCAAAGAATTTAAAAAATTTGCCAAGAATTTTAAAAATAAATTGGCAAAAATTTCAAATAATCTTGCTAGAAATTTCCTGGGCTGGGAGCAGCTGCACGCAGCCGCTTTAAGCCAATTTTTTTTTCACTTTCAAAATCGTTCACTTGTTTTGTTGAATTTAACTAATAACTAATTTAAGTTGATATTAATCAACGATCAGCCTTTATTGACCTAATATATATAAATAAGAATAAATATGGTTTACATGAACTAATTAACGTTCAACCCTTAATTGATTTAGTATACATAAATATAACTTTAACTAGTCGATGGTTAATTCTTATTTCACTTTCAATATATAAACCTTAATAACTAGATTGACTTTGACTAATCAACGGTTAACATGTACTTGACTTTCAATATATAAACACTAATAACTAAGTTGCCTTTAAGTAATAAACGTTCAACCCTTACTTTACTTTCTATATATGAACGCTAATAACTAGGTTGATTTTGACTAATCAACGGTCGGACTTTACTTGACTTTCAATTAAATACTAATAACTAAGATGACTTTAATTAATTAACGGTCAAATTGTACTTAACTTTCTTTATATAAATACTAGTGACTAAGTTGACTTTAACTAATCAACGGTCAAACTTTACTTGACTCTCTCTATATAGAAACACTAGTGACTAAGCTGAAGCTGAGAAAAACTCTCTCTCTCTGGGCGCAATTTCTGGGTGAAAAAGGTGCAACCTTCTCCCACGATCTACGGGAGCATTTTCGTTCGATCAATCGATAAATCTAGGCCTGTAACCAGATTATTCAGATTCCTCATGAGATTCCGATCATAATCATCTCCAGGATGGGGTTTTCCGATGTTTTTCCGCCGGCATTGCGAGGGTTTCTGAAAACAGGTTCTTCTTAGTCACTTTGGTTTTGAACTAGTTCGATTCCTGTTTGAGTACTGAAGCTTTATTCATATGTTGAGTACTTTGAATGTGTATCTGTTTGTGTATTTGTTTGTGTCCCTGTCTGTGTATTTGTTTGAGTAATATCTGGACTGTGTACCATTTTCATCTGCCCATATACTAATCCCCTGTTGATGGGATAGGTATTAGGACTTTCTGTATTGTCTTTTCAGAGTAGAATATTGTGTGGGAGATAATTTAGTCTCCCTTGTGCATCTGATACGTTAGTCGGATTGTTTGCCTAACCCCCTTGTGTCTTCTCTTACTGTCACTGAGAATGGAAAAACATGGACCAAACTCTTCCATCACCCCCTGCCACCAAATCGGCAAATCATCCGGGCCTGACTGAACAGGTTGACAAGACCTTCAAGTCCAGAGAATGGCATGATCCGCTATTAGAGAGAAAAAGGGCTTGGGACGATGTTGATATCGCCTTGAACAAAGTAGACATTACTACAGACCAGGATGTGGATTTTGTCCTCTCAGAGGAAGAAGTTAACAAGGAGCAAGCCCGGGTGTTCAACGGTTTTCTAGGCGTCTTCCCAGGTTCCTTCCCAGGTACACATGCTGTCCAAAAATTGCCCATGGCAAAGTGGGATGTCCAGTGCTGGGTTCATACAATGACAAATGGGTATCTAAAATTCGGATTCAAAACAGCGGAGGACAGGGACAAAGTGCTACAGGGTCCGGACCATTTCCTCCACGGTAAAAAGTTATTCATTGTTCCTCTACCTGAGTCTGGGAAGTACGATATGCCCATCATGGCCAAGAAACCGATCTGGATTAGCATGAACTACCTACCCAAGTCTTGCTGGCACAATAAAGCCCTCGAGAAGATAGCTTCCACTTTAGGAGATCTCATCCTCATGGACAATGGAACTCGAGACCTCGTGGGCTACTACGCCAGGATTCTGGTCCTCATCGACATCTCCAAACAACTCAAAGAAATTGTAAAATTCCGTATGCCTGATGGAACTACCCACTCGCCACGGATACTTTACGACTACTGCAAACCGTGGTGCCCTAACTGCAAAGAAAATACACACCTCTTTGAAGGTTGCGATGAATTCTTTCGGGTCAGGGATAAGGTTTTTTAGGAACGCATGGCTAAAAGAAATCGAGATTAAAACTTCGACAAAGGTGTTCAGCCCACACAGGTAAATGAAGAAAAAAACCCAGACGGGGAGCTCTCCCGTACCAATGGAGACACAGTTTCGGGTACTAAATTAGAAAATTCATGACCTGGTACCACAGATCAAGAAGTAAACTCGGTAAAGGAAAAGTGCGATGACACAAAGGTGGTCATGGAGATGGACCGGGACAAGGAAACAGGAGATCCTACACCACCGGGCTCTCAGGTCCATCTCAGTGATGATGCCGGCTTGGTAGGACCATCGGCTTTCAGTGATGCAGAAGACCGATGAATGGTGCAGGAAACATACTAGACAGCATGCTCCATCCAAAGGCAAGAAGAAGCAACCCCCCTCGGGCAGGAAGACCTCCTGCGCCAAAAGGAAAAACCATAGTTGAGAAACATTTGTTCAAGAGCAGCGGCAGAACCAGATTTTCTTCCATGCTGCTCAACCCATTGAAGAAGACTTACCAAAGAGTGGCGGAAGCAGCAAAGAGCTCCTCTTCAAATGATAGCAGTAAAGGCGGAGGTCCGAGGCCTAAAGGGGACCTTCGGTCCCCAATGAATGTGGCCTGCCTAAATATACGGGGCCTTGGCGCCCCAGAAAAAAAGAGATGGGCGAAGAACATCATCTCTGAAAACAATGCCGGTTTGTTAGGTATTCTAGAAACAAAGGCAAGTGAACGAACACTGAACAACGTCATGAGGAGTCTCAAAGGATGGAGATACACCCACCATTTTGAACTGGCACCCAATTCCAGAATTCTTGTTGTTTGGGACCCCAAAAAGTTTTATGTTGAGACAACGGGAAAAATGGCGCAGCTGATCCACCTTAGAGTATGACACCTATCAATGAATGTGCAATTTCTTTGCACTTATATGTATGGAAACAGTGAGGGAATATTACACAGACTGCCCCTTTGGGCAGAGCTGAAGCGATACGGTGCAAACCTTGACTCACCATGGATGGTTCTTGGCGATTTCAAAGACATCCTCAGTGTCAATGATCATATGGGTAGCACATCCCCCGGGGTCTACCAAATGAGAGAATTTCAAGAAGCTTGTACTGCCTGTGGTATGAGGGACGCTCCAGCAATCGGGGATCATCTAACATGGCACAATGCGGATTTCACAATTAGGCGCAAACTGGACCGCGTCCTCCTGAATCACAAATGGGACGAAGACTCCTGCCGTACCACCTTTCTTCCTGGATCAGCCCTCTCGGATCACCTACCTTTTGTAATAGCTTTAGCGCAAGATAATGAGCAGCTAAACAGACCCTTCAGGTATCAAAATATGTGGAACGCGCATCCGAGGTGCAAATAGGTTGTGCATGATCACTGGTCACCAGTGTTACAAGGGGTTAGACAGTATATTTTATGCCGCAAACTACAAAGATTGAAGAAACCCCTTAAAGAGCTGGGGAAAAAGGACTTTCACCACATTTCCGAAAAGGCAAAAAGAGAAAATATGGAGTACACGAACGCGTTGAAAAGTTTAACGCCAGAGAACGCATCATATGAACTGATACACCAACTGACTATTCTCAAGCAAATTGCCTTGCTCTTCTACACGGCGGAGTCGAAATTCCTAACCCAAAAGGGAAGAATAAACTTTGTCACTTTGGCGGATAAGGGCACAAGTTTTTTCCACGGCTTGGTGGCCAACAGGAAAGGGGGCGGAGTCCCGGCAATCCTGGACACTGATGAAAGGTTAGTCACATCAAGCGAGAAAAAAGGGGCATTACTTGCGGAGTTTTATAAGGGCTTATTCGGTACAGATGCTCGACGTACACCAATCGACCCAGATATAACCCGTTCAGGCCCCTTACTTACCGACATGGAGAGAGCAACACTGAGCCAAGATATCGAAAGACATGAAATAAAGTCAGCCCTCTTCTCCATGTCCAATGACAAAGCACCGGGCCCTGATGGCTTCACTGCGGCTTTTTTCAAGAGTCAATGGGAGATCGTGGGATAGGATGTCACAGAATCGGTCTTGGAATTCTTCCACACTAGTGAACTGCTAAAAAGGCTAAATCATACCGTTGTTGCACTTATTCCCAAGAAAGAAGACAACCTAAGGGTGGCCGACTTTAGACCCATCTCCTGCTACAATATCATTTACAAGGTTATCTCCAAAGTCATCGTCAACAGAATCGACCCTCTCCTCCCCGGCCTTATTGACCCCTGCCAAGCAGCATTTGTAAAGGGATGGAAACTTTCTGATAATGTCATGATGGTCCAAGAGCTAGTGCGGGGCTACGGACTATCACTATCCTCTCCCCGCTGTATGATTATGGTAGACCTCGCAAAGGTATTCGACACAGTTTCCTGGGATTTCATACAGGAGGTACTAAATGGCCTAGGCTTCCTGCAAGCATGGGTTGATAGAATTATAGAATGCGTAACAACATCGACTTTCTCCATTGCGATAAATGGTAAATTGTGTGACTTCTTCAAAGCCAAAAGGGGACTGCGACAAGGTGACCCCCTATCTCCCCTACTATTTGTCATTTGTACGGAATACCTTTCCAGGTTACTGAAAAACAGGGCAGAACCACTCCGTTCTCCTATTACCCGAGATGTGAGCACCTAAAAATCACCCATCTGGCTTTCGCGGATGACTTGATGCTTTTTTCGAAGGTAGACCGGAATTCTGTTCATACCATCATGTATGTTCTAAATACTTTCCAACAGACCTCATGCCTAGCCATCAACGCCGCAAAATCAAAATTCTTCGGAGTGGGTATAAAGGAGGACTTAAGCTTCACAGGTATTCCATGGGCTACTTTTCCGGTCAGGTAGTTGGGTATCCCGTTGGATTCCAGTAAACTGAAGGTCTCTCAGTTTCATACGCTTCTCGACAGCGTCGACAAGGAAATTGCAAGATTCAAAGGCCATACATTATCTTATGCTGGGAAACTGGAACTCATAAAATCCGTGGTACAGGGAATTGTTGGATTCCGGATACAGCACTTCATCATCCAGGGTAATGTTATGGATTCACTAGAAAAAAAATGCAAACATTTCCTGTGGGGAGAAAAGAAATAGAAAAAGGTTTCCTGGAAAAGGCTTTGTACCCCGAGGAGTAATGGGAGTTTGGGAATTCGGGACTTCAAGACATGGAATATGGCCATCCTCGCACAGCAACTATGGGATATACACTCACAAAAGGAATCACTCTGGATCAAATGGGTCCATTCCCAGTTCCTGAGCACGAGCAATATATGGAATGTACACCCAAGGGCTCCGTGTGGCAGAATCTCAGAAAAGTTCTCACTCTACTTCACGAATCTGTGTGAACTACGGGACAACCTAGTAATCATGTGTGGTGGCTCAAGGGAAACACTCATTGACTTGTTGGCGGTTTGGACAGGATCTGGAAAATTCACGGCGATGGCTCATGATCATTTCCACAGGTTTACTTACTCTCACCTGTGTGATATATCCACCCTCCCAAGGCTAAGTTTCTTCAAATCAATTTGGAGTGGATCGATACCCCCCCGGTTCTCCTTCATTACATGGCTTGCATCTCTTGGTTGTCTTCAAACCAAGGACAGGTACCATGGAGGAGATGACGAACCCACAGACCACATCTGCTGCCTATGTCGCTCTGATGTAGAGACACACGATCACTTGTTCTTCAAATGTGATTTTGTCAAACCAGTATGGGATAGAGTATGAAACTAGATTGGATTGAGACGAGTCACCACCTCCATTGCAGCCTCGGACAAATGGATCAGAAGACAGGTAAGAGGATCGAAATTGAAAAGAAAGATGGGTCCACTGGCGCTGACAACCATAGTGTACTACATATGGAGTGAAAGGAACAGAGTTCTCAAAAAAGGACTTTTCCCGGACTCTGCTAGGGCTTTCAAGCTTATCTAAAAGGACTGCTACCTCATCCTCAACAGATTGTTCCCGCACGAACTGCTATTCTAGACAGGGATCCTTCGCTAATAGTCGGCAAAAATGAGGAAGTCCTTTCTCTTTTCCCAAAAGTTTCTTGCAGGTAAGCTTAGTGGAGGCCATCGATACCACACCCGGGAGGTAAATATTTCTTTTACAGGTAACAACAGATGCAGACATCTATATGGCAGCCAAAAATAAAAATTGGGGACCATACTCGAAGGGATCACACCCTCGAAGGGGCTCTGCCCTCGAAGGGATCATACCCTTGAAGGGGCTCTGCCCTCAAAGGGGTCATACCCTTGAAGGGGCTCTGCCCTCAAAGGGGTCATACTCTCGAAGGGGTCATAACCCTGGAAGGGGCTCTGCCCTCGAAGGGGTCATACCCTCAAAGGGGTCATACCCTCGAAGGGGTCATACCCTTGAAGGGGTCATACCCTCGAAGGGGCTCTGCCCTCGAAGGGGTCACACCCTCGAAGGGGCTCTGCCATCGAAGGGGTCGTACCCTCGAAGGGGCTCTGCCCTCAAAGGGGTCGTACCCTCGAAGGGGCTCTACCCTCGAAGGGGTCGTACCCTCGAAGGGGCTCTGCCCTCGAAGGGGTAGTACCCTTGAATGGGGTCTGCCCGCGAAGGGGTAGTACCCTCAAATGGGCTCTGCCCGCGAAGGGGTCATATTCTCGAAGGGGCTCTGCCCTCGAAGGGGCCATACCCTCCAAAGGGCTTGGCCCTTCAAGGGGTCATACCCTCGAAGGGGCTCGGCCCTCAAAGGGGTTATGCACTCGAAGGGGTTCGGAAAAAAATTTAATTAAGTTAATTTTATACACACATATATATATATATATATATATATATATTGGTGGCAGTCTCGAGGGTTAAAGGGTGGCTGGGGAGGGGTAGGTGGTTCGAGGGTTGTTGATTGGTTCGAGGGCTGGTGGACTGGCTCGAGGGCGGGTGGATTGATTCGAGGGCTGAGGGATGGTTCGAGGGAAAAAGGTTGGTTCAAGATTCAAAGGGGGGTTGGAGAGTAGGGTGGTTTCCATGGTCGACTGGTTGTTTTGAGGGTTGAGGGAGGTCGAGGGTTGAAGGATGGTTATAGGAAAGGCTAGAATGACTCTCGAATGGTGTTATTGATGAGGGCTTCGGGGATAGGTGGTCAGTAAGGCGGTTCAAGAAGGCATTCGAGTGTCATACGTATACAAGTACTCCAGGGAGGCATTCGTGTATAGTCGAGTACTCGAGGGAGGGATTCGAGTGATGGAGGTGTTTTTTCAGTTTTGAGTGCTCGAGGAAGGCATTCGATTGTTGGAGAGTGTTTTTCAGTTCTCCAGGGGGGCATCCGAGTGCAGGAGTCATCGAAGGGGCTACACCCTCGAAGGGGCACTGCCCTCGAAGGTGTAATACCCTCTAAGGGGCTCTGCACTCGAAGGGGTGATACCCTCGAAGGCATTTCGAGTGCTTAGGTGTTTTTGAGCACCCATGGGGGGCATTCGAGTACTGGAGGCATCGAAGGGGTTATACCCTCGAAGGGGCTCTGCCCACGAAGGGGTCACATCCCTTGAAGGGGCTCTGCCCTCGAGGGGGTCATACCCGCGAAGGGACTCCACCCTCGAAGGGGTCATACCCTCGAAGGGGCTAAGCCCTAGAAGGGGTCATACTCTCGAAGGGGTCATACTCTCGAAGGGGTCATACCTTCGAAGGGGCTTGGCCCCCGATGTGGTCATACCCTCGAAGGGGCTCTGCCCTAGCAGGGGTCGTATCCACGAAAGAGCTCTGCACTCGAAAGGGTTATACCCTCGAACGGGTTCAAAAATTCAAATAAATAAATTTTGGCGGCAGATTATCTCCAAAAGGCTGAAAGGACATCCCATGGCAGCAGCATGGCCATGTAGGTTGGGTAGGGGGTCAATTAATTATGCGTACGCAAATTAATTAACCCCTTGCTAGGTATCACTTGGAATTAACGGTTGCGCTATTTACCTGCGCTGCACTGAAAAGTGCAAAATGGCATCAGGCTGTCCATTTGCCTAAAATGGAAAGAACGGTTACAAAATCGTTACGCGAGGCGTGCGCGGTAGAAGTCATGCTTGGTCTCTTATCACTACGAGGACTATCCGCGGGGAACACTGGGGAGCACAACGGACCACGGTCAAACTGCTCCCGACCCCAAAGAGAAAGCCTCGGCCATCAGCCAGAAACTGTTATCGAAGGCCAATAACACCTCTTTATCTTCATCTTAGAGGTGTACATGGTAGAAGCGGTGTGCGAGCCCTTTTAGGAGGACAGGACATACTACTTCATTCATAGGAAGGCCGAGACCACCCTCGGATTTGAATACACCCGTGGGGAGCCAACCACGGCGCAAGAGCCGGTCTACACCACCGGTAGCATGGATGTAACATTGAGCGAGGAGAAAAGCCCCGGTCATCACGACGGGACTAGCTTCTTTTGGTCACCTGGTTGTAACATTTAGATCAGGGGTAGTATTTTAGGTAACATGTATTGAGGGAGTGGGCCAGTGTCCCCACTCCCGTACATTCCCACGACATTTTTTGGGGCCACCTGATTGTACCATCTAGATCAGGGGTAGTTTAGTAGGTTTCATTGTATCACGGGAGTGGGACAATGTTCCCACTCCTGTAGACTCTCACGGTTTCTTTTTATTTACCATTACCTTCGACAAGTGACTAAGCTAACTTTAACTAATCAACGGTCAAACTTTACTCGACTTTCAATATATAAACACTAATAACTAGGTTGACTTTGACTAATCAACGGTCTAACCTTACTTGACTTTCTATATATAAATACTAGTGACTAAGTTGACTTTAACTAATCAACGGTCAAACTTTACTTGACTCTCTCTCTATATAGAAACACTAGTGACTAAGCTGACTTTAACTAATCAACGGTCAAACTTTACTCGAATTTAAATATATAAACACTAATAACTAGGTTGAATTTTTCTAATCTACGGTCAAACTTACTTGACTCTCTCTCTATATAGAAACACTAGTGGTTAAGCTGACTTTAACTAATCAACAGTGAAAGTTTACTTGACTTTCAATATATAAACACTAATAACTAGGTTGACTTTGACTAATCAATGGTCTAACCTTACTTGACTTTCTATATATAAATACTAGTGACTAAGTTTACTTTAACTAATCAACGGTCAAACTTTACTCGACTTTCAATATACAAACACTAATAACTAGGTTGAATTTGTCTAATCAACGGTCAAACTTTACTTGACTTTCAATATATAAACACTACAACTAAGTTGACTTTAACTAATTAATGATCAAACTTTACTTGAATTTCTATATGTAAACACTAGTAACTAAGTTGACTTTAACTAATCAACAATCAAATTTTACTTGACTTTTAATATATAAACATTAATAACTAGGTTGACTTTGACTAATCAATGGTCAAACCTTACTTGACTTTCAATATATAAACACTAATAACTAAGTTGACTTTAACTAATCAACGGCCAAACTTCACTCAACTTTCAATATATAAACATTAATAACTGGGTTAACTTTGACTAATCAACGGTTAAACCTTACTTGACTTTCAATAAATAAACACTAATTACTAGTTTGACTTTGACTAATCAACAGACAAACCTTACTTGACTTTCAATATATAAATACTAATAACTAAGTTGACTTTAACTAATTAACGGTCAAACTTTATATGAATTAGTATATATAAATACAAATACAAATATTTGACTTTAACTAATCAACGGTCAACACTTACTTGACTTTCACTAATCAACGGCCCACCCTTACTTTACTTTCACTAATCAACGGTCCACCTTTACTTGACTTTCTATATGTAAACACTAATAACTAAATTGACTATTAACTAAAAAATGGTGAACTCTTATTTTAATTAATTTGTATATTCTAATAAAATGTTTGACTTTAACTATCTAAGTCAAACTTTAGTTGACTTTCTATACACAAACACTAATAACTAAGTTGACTTTAACTAATCAATGGTCAAACATTGCTTGACTTCTATATAAAACACTTATAACTTAGTCGACTTTAACTTTTCGACGGTTAACATAAGAGACTTGGTTCACAAATTTCATGAGAACATCTGACTAAGTTCATAATGAAATGTTTTGGATACTTTACAATAAATATGAGAATTAAGTGCTAAAATGACCCTGATTTTAGGCTGAAAGTGCCAATATAACCATGCAATCTCCAAAAGTGCCAAAATAATCTTTGACCATGTTGACTTTCTAGTCAACTGGTTTACTGTCGAATTTTGTGAAAATACCATTTTGCCCTTATTATAAAAAAAGGAAAAATTCAAATAACCTAAAATGGTGACCTTGCCCCTTTAGCTTATTTCTCCTATTCTCCTATATTTTCCTAAATCATTTTCTTCTTCAGTCCATGTTTTCTTCTCATGTTCCTTTTCGCTCAAAGACAACGTCTTCCTCACTCCCTTGCCCAGAAACCGAGATGCCTTATCTTCCGATCGATCGATGCCACCGACAAACTTTGACTGTCGCCATCGACGTCTTGGCGTATCTCCGACAGGCACAGCCATATTACTTTTTCGCATATGTCCTATCAGCATCACCCTTTAAAATAGGGCTTCATCCGAAATGGTAAGAACTCGTCAACAATTCCTCGATGTTGCCTCATTCTTTACCTCTGATTCCCCTTATGGAGTTTCTTTTGTTAATTGTTTGAGATTTAGGGTTAAATGTGTGAATGAGGGTGAATTTTCTAGGGTTTATATACTTTTTTTGAATTTTTCTTGTTTTATTGTGATTTCTGGGCTTGTGGAGATGTTGGGTTTGTTTTATTGAAAATTTATGTGTTCTGATTAGTTCAATATAGTGTTCAAAGGTCACTTGCAGAGGATGTGCTTATTGATTATAAGAGAGGGCTAAGGATGACGATTTTGATGTTGAAGAAAGGGAGTTGAGGATGAAGAGAGAGCTAAGGATGGAGATTTTGATGCTCTAATAAAATCTAGATTTGATCTTGAGATCCAATCTTTTGCCTATATTTATAACACGAGATGTGTTAACTTGATACTTTGCTTTGCACATTTTGCCTATATTTATGAAATGGTAAGAACTCGGCATTTTTCCCTCGATCCTGTCTCATTTTTGCTCTTTGATTGCGTGTATTTAGTTTCTCTTATTCCCTCTTTAATATTTAGGGGTAAAATCTGGGTTTGGGGGGTGATTTTCTTAGGGTTTTGTACTTTTTAAATTTTGCTCATTTTCTTGTGATTTCTGGGGTGTTGGAGATGCTAGGCTATTTTTGTTTGCCTATGTAAAGGTTGTGTGGTGTTATGCAGTTGCCAACTGTAAAATCCTAAAATGGGAGTGCTAGATTTTTCTTATGCTTGCCCTCCAAGTGTTTGATGTTTTGTCTGATAGAGAAAAAATGCTTGAATTGCATGGGAAAAAGAAGATGAATATTGGGAGGTTTAACCTGAAACATTAGGGGGGGGGGACTGGAAACCAGCTTGATTACAGAGTCAGTACAGAAGGTTTAGCACTTTTACCCTTGATATGTAGTTTGATTATACTGTATAATGTATATGGTTCTCGTCTTGGATATAACTGATGTATGAAATGATGCTTCAAATTTTCCCATTAATCAATATTCTATAAGATGTTTTCTTGAAACCGTTTTGAGTTTACTTCTCACCTCTTTTGAACTATGTTGAAATGATGTTTTCTTGAAACCGTTTTGAGTTTACTTCTCACCTCTTTTGAACTTTATAAGCTCACTGATTTTTACTATTGTACTTTTTCCTGTAGTAGTGATAGACTTGTACCATTTTTTCTGTAGTAGTGTAGTAGTAAAAATAAGCTAACTGATTTTTACATCTTTTGGTCCCCTAACATATGTTCTCTTCTAATTTTGACTACTGTTTCTTTGTGACTATTGATGAATTATAGTATGTAGATAGTTTCAAATTGTTACTGCAAATTGGCTTCTGTTTTGTTTGCCATTTATGCAAAGAATAGGTATATTGTCATTCTAGATGATAGTAGAATCGCGCCTATATGGTCCTGGTACATTTAAATTCCCAGGTTTACTTGAGGTACTTTATATGGTGGATAGTATGTTGTAGAGGAAAACGTTAAAACCATTAGATGTAATGGTGATAGACTTTATCTTCCTGGGAATCCTTTAATTTCTAACAATTTGATGCATGAGCAATAATGGTACTTTACTTCCCCTCCGAGAAATCCATCTTAGATTGTTTTGATTATTTTGACACTGTAGGAAGAGTTGTTGATGGAAAGGAGATAATGGTTCAGTTTGCCAAGTATGATCCAAATGCATAACGAATGTGAGTGTTGCATTTTTTACATTGTGCACTTAGCATTTTGGTTGTTGGCAGGAGTTTCGGTTGTGGTGAACTCTTTCTCAGGTGTGCTATCATTTGGTGGTTCTCTTATGTGATTATGTTTTCTGGAATAAGAGGGAAAATAGAGAGTTAGGATTTTACCTGTGTCTGTTTTTTAGTTTCATTGCTTGAGAATTGCATCTAATTAAAGCTTCTTCTCTATTTTTTACGCATGTAGTCTGATGAAGAATGTGAGTACTTGATCGAGCTTGCGAAGCCTAAAATGGTGAAGTTAACTGTGGTTGATATTGATACTGGCTAAACTATATATAGCATGTTAATATTCTGAATTCTTTTAGTCATTTTGTATGTAGAGTCTTTTTGTGATTTTCTCATGTATGTAGAGTCTTAATCATTGACTATTGGTTTGCTGATGTGCCGGGGTAAGGGTGCCGTGTCGGTGGTGGTGACATTGATTCCTCTCCAAGGTCTTCGCTACAATGTTTAGTCTCATACATTATTAATTTTGTATCATAACTTTTTTTGGTTTTATTTCTACATTATCAATTTTGTGAAGTTAATTTTATTATCAAATACTGTCCTACTAAATTGTTAATTTTGGGTCTTTTCCCTTCCTCAGAGGAAGAGATTTTTTTTAGTCGATGTAAATATTTTAGCACCGGTTTAAAAACCGGTTCTAAAAGTTGGGATTTAGCACCAGTTTTTTCCAATCGTTGAAACCGTTTCATCTATTACCAAGGCACCATTTTTTTTAACGAAAAAACTGGTGCTAGAAAAAAAAATCGTTGCTAAAAGGGGGTTCTTGTGATAGTGTTTCATGATTCATAACTTCATTATAACGCACGAGTTTGGTATACCTATTTTAGACCATGAGCCGAATGATCACGGAGTTATGGACATATGTTCGATCAAAACAATGTCATGATAAAAGTGTGTAATGGTATAATTTTACGAAATTGGAGCTCTACTGAATGAAATAATGAAGTGCAAGGTGGTGATGAGGAAAATGATTCTATGGTACATCAATGTAATAAATCAAAATAAATATCAGAAAATTATTAGGAAAATGATTCATTAAATATAAAAATAAAATATACAGATTAATATGTGTACGATTAAAACAACATTTTAGGAACAAAATATACCCATTAATCATCATTTTCTCTTATTACTTTGGACCATGAAAATTATTAGGAAAATGACTCCTGATAGGTAACTTATTTCAATAAATAAAAATAAATATTAAATTATCATATCAATCATACAAATTATATATTTTTATTCTTTTATTTTTGCTCCTGAAAGAAAAGAAATACAAAACATTTATGTAGTTCAATGATTTGTATTAACTACCACGTGATAGTTAGAATTATAATATTCATCTCTATTTTAAAGAAGTACTATATCAAAATATATGAATTGAACCTATTTAAATTTGAGAAAATCTCAGGAAAGACGGATTTTACATAACCTTATGGACAGTGCTTAGGGGCTTTTACGTTAAATATTGTATGTTTTTTATAAAATTTAAATATTGCATTTAATAAGTTAAAATAAGTAATAATATGTATTTGAACGTGAATATATAAAAATATATGATATAAAAAATATTTTTTAAAATTCTACATTTTGTATCTAATTTAGCAAATGCAGTGTATAAGGTAAAAAATTAAGTGGTCTGTCCATACGTCTGTCAGGAGACCCACTCTTTTAATTTAACTTAAAATATACTTTTCTTCAAAGATAGAAACATTGATTTTTTTTTTGTATTATGACAAATGTTATGGGGTTAAAAGTTAATAAAAAAAGAATCCGTCTCTTGAAAGACGGTCTTTCCATAATCATGGAAAGACCAAGGTTTAAAGTGTAAATTATAAGAAATGAAGTTAAAAATTTTGGATTGCATGAACCGGGTTATATATTTTATAACTACTACATGTTGCATACTAAAATTTTAATATTGCAACTAAGACCTTTTACCTTATATTATTCTAATTAAACCCTGTCTTTCCATAAGCATATGGAAAGACCGTCTTTCCCAAGACTTTGCCATCAAAGAATATATAGTATGAAATAAAATGGAAATATGAATCATATACCGCCTCTGTTCAGTTAAATGTGACACACTTTTCAACCAATTTTCTCAAAACATATTTGACCCCAAATAATTTTTGTTACGTATTTTAACGGCACTTAAAATTTTGATATTTAGAAAGTACATGTTATGGAAAATCTAACAATAACTCACATGATATGTATTATTACTACTCATATATTGTATGAAATTTATGATTAAATATAATTTGAGAAAATTGACTAAAAAGTGTGCTAATATTCTTTAACCGGAAATAGTAATATTTCTATAATCCCTCCGTCCCAAGTTAAATTACACAAAATAAAAAATTCAGTCAAACTTAAAAAAGCTTTGACTACATACGTAAATAGATATAATAATAATATATTTATATGAAGTGCCATTTGATTCATCGTAACATATAATATCTAAATAATAATTTTTTATGTGTCGTTATTATACGTAGTTACATATATTTATAGTCAAATATGTATTTTATAGATAGTAAAAAAAATTTGTGCAATTTAATCTGGATTGACAGGGAATTACGAAAATAAAAGAGGGTTCATACCTACTTATGAAATTATAGTGACAATCGATTCTGTTTCTTTCAGGCTCTCAACTTTCATTTCACTTATCACAAGAGGGATTTTTTTTTTTTTTTTAAAACCATCCTAAGACGGGGGAAGATATATTAGGCCTTCCCAAGCCATAAAATTACAGAACTGAAAAGTAAATAAAGGGAGAAGCCATTAGCTTAGTCCATTTGTACATATGTGAACCATAGGCTCATTAAAACAACATTTGATGCTTCCAAAATGAAAAAGGATAGAGCTAATTGTTAGAGGATTACAAAAAAACTTCATAGTTTAATTGGAGATCTTCGAACTTATTAGTGGATCGTGGATACGAAACTCAGGTCAGTCAAAATCACCCCAACTAAACTGAGAAGACTATCCCCTACCGAGCTGAAATGGTCGAGAAGAAAGCCTCGAGTCAAAAACCAAGTTCCATGTAGCAAGTGTCCAGCTTCCTTAAAGCCTAAAATATGTAGCAAGTATCCCGTAATGGTTTCACTTATCTCATCAGAAGAATTCCTCTGAAGATGACTAAGTGGAAATTTGAATCCAAATGCCCTCCATAATCTGTGGAAACCTCCTACTTGATTCTGCACTCTGAGATGAAAGTAATCCACCAGGATCCATCCTCCTGAAATATAAAATACAATCAGTAGCATCTATTCAGATATCAATCCGAATAGAAGGAGTACCCATCTGGTCCAATCTTATCAAACCTTGCACAAAATTAGTTAAACTCTGAAAATGAAGGAACAAAGAGGATGACAGATTTAAACAGTGCTTACTCGTTATAAAAAAAGATTGTTTTGCTTACTTTCATATAATTTTAGTCAAATAGAGAAGAAGATCAGTTTTGTGAAATTAATTGGAGTTGAGGACTAGTCATTTCGGAATCAAGAGTTGGGGGCAAGCGGTTATCCTTTTAGCCATTATATGTCAAATAAGTGAATAACTAATATGTCAATTTTACTTATTAATTGTTTTTAAGTATTTTTTCTAGCATATTTGAATGACTAATTTTTTTAATAAAAAGAAACAGCAAACAACTTTCTCTGTATAAGCAAATATTTGCTTGTAACATTTGCTCTAAAATGATCTATGGTTCTGACCTTGAAAACAGAAGCAAGATCTCTGCCTTGTAATTTTCCGGTTTTCTTCGTTTAATTTACCTATGGCAAATTCTTAGGAAAGACGGTCTTTCCATAGGCTTATGGAAAGACGGGGTTTGATTAGAATAATAAAAGGTAAAAGGTTTTAGTTGCAATATTAAAGTTTTAGTATGAAACATGTAGTAGTTATAAAATTTATAACCCGGTTCATGCAACCCGAAAATTTTATCTTAATTTCTTTTAATTTACACTTTAAACCTTGGTCTTTCCATAACTTATGGAAAGACCGTCTTTCAAGAGACGGACTCTACCTATATTGGCACAACAATATGCAATAAGAAACTAATTATAATTATGAATAATGTAGACGATAATAACTAGACTCAACCGTTTTTATTTTGTAGAGGAGATCTCCTAAACAGTCGTTTTAAAAAATATATAAAACAATAATTGTACTTTAAAATTTAAACACTTTATTTGTTAAGTACCTCTTATACTTTTGTATTTAAAAATTAAATAATCATTCATAAGCGATGTGCTAAATACCATTATAACTAGATTAGTTGAATTGACATCCAATTTAATTGGGTTATAACAATAACTAATCTATTACACTGATATCTAAATTACTAGATAACATGTCAACCAGACTGATCATCGGTACGATTAAATATTAGAGATCCAATAAAACTGTAGCATCGCCCTCAAGGATATTAACTCATTTTCCGCGAAAATCATGTCCACTTGGTAGAGAGGAGCGCATCATGCACCAATATCACTATATCAAACATGGATCTTCAAGAAACTACAACACCACTTGATTTAAATCATGATCTATGTTGTCCAAACTGTAAACACCTTGAAAAACACAGATCAGACAGCATCCAAACTAATGAAAAAAGTAACTCAAAAACACAACAAAATTATGAAAACACAATATGTACAACCAGATCGATAACAAAACATCGACTCGTACAGCTAAATCTAGAGATCATTATCACGAGCACAAAAATATAATCTACCAGGTTGAAGAACAATACTGAGACAAATTCATACTTATTCAATAACTTAAGCATTCAAAGAATATGATACTTTTTAATTTAAGAGAAAGACTTATATAGACTGTATCACTATAACTTACACTAGTGGAGAAAGAACTTATTAAAGGCGATTTCATCGGACCCGAAAAAATACTTTTCAAGTACCTTCTCTAGACCCGCCTTTGATGGAATCGATCAAAGACGGTTCCGAAAGCTGCTATCTGCGGGTCCAAAATAGGTTCCGAACTCAGAATCTATTCCGGTTCTAAAAAAATGCTACTCCGGCAGCAAGCAACACATATATGGCCGTGAAACAAATTTTAAAAAGCAACTGAAAAACTTAAACTAATCAGACCAATCTAGCGAAAACATTATACATAACGTTTAGTCCATGGCAGATCTGGAATAGAACCCATTTCAAGACCATGGAAAATCTGGGAACGCTGTCGTGAGGGCGACGCGGCATCTTCGTGACGGTGGAAGTTGTGAGGTCGAGGCAGCGGAGTCCGGTGAAGAGGGCGACGCGGCGGAGGACTCTAGTGGCGAGGGCTCCAACGGAAAGGGGCCGCGGTGGTGAAGACTCTGGTGGGAGTGAGAGGGAGGGAGAGGGGTGGCTGAGTGAGATGAGAGAGGGAGGAAAATTTTCTGAGGGAGAGAGAGAGAGCCGCGGCTGTGTGAGAGGGAGGAAAAGAGTCAGAAAATTTTACTCAGTCACAAAACTAGGGTTTTTGTTTATACAGAGGTACGTCAAAGACACTTAATTAAAGGTGATTCTTCAATAAAATTGCCTTTAATTGATATCCATTTAAGGTAATTCTTGAAGAGACACCTTTAATCAATTGAAAATTGTCTTTAAAATTTTTTGAGTGACTTGGGAGGGAGTTCCTGACTTTGGAATCTCTCTCGAGTCTCAATTAAAGGTGGTCTCCTAGGAACTGCCCGTGATCGCTGCGTTTAATCAAATGTTTTTCACTATTGTTATGGTTAAACAAGGAATAAATAAAATTTTACAAATTATAAAATGTACCTCATATTATCTTTTATCATCAAATAATTATAGTTAAACTCCCTGTCTCATCATAAGCTTGGTTATACTCTCTCACCTAAATCTTTATATTGATTTAAATACTGCTCTATGCAACTTAATTATTCTAAAATTTTACTGTAATATTTCTCATATTATCAAAATTTTATGACACCTTATTTGTCAACAAAAGCAGAATGTTAGTAAAATTTTCCGGCTATTAATTGAATAGAGAGTGAGATACAGTCCATGATGATACTCTTATTAAGTTAGAATTGGGTTGCAACCCAATTTATTAAATATTATCTTTAGCCCAATAAAGTTTCATCATGAATGTGCCAAGATGACCATTTAATACGTATTTAATAAGAGTTGCGGTGACATGCAATCACGATTAGAGTTTAATTAGCATAAATATGAAGGTATATTATTCATTTATTCATTTTGATTCATTCACCATTGCTCCTGATTACTGAGATCAATTACTAACTTTATTATTGGAGAGTTTTTCCCCGAAGTCTCCCTGGGGGACTTTGTCATGCAGGTCATGAACTAAGGAAGGATTTGGTGGTGCAGTTTTATGAGGATTCCCGGACGCATCAATTGGCGCCGTTTGTGGGAACCGGAAGATGATTTGGGTGGTCGTAGAACTCTCCTCAATGGCTACAAGCATAGCAATCAGGGGGTTCTTGGGTTTTGGTTTCCGTTTTCTTGTGGATTCGTATCACTTTTTAAGATCACTCATGAATCTCGTTTGCTTTCTTTCTCTCTCTGTACGGTTCACGTGATAACCCTTTTTCGGTCTTTGCCTGCATCTTAAATTCACCTAGTAATGTGAGTGAAGCTGACTACGGCTTCGACTCAAACAAGCTGAAGCATGAAGGCAATCAAACTCCTCTACCGATGCGGAGGCAGACAGGATTATTTGTTCTAATCTCCTCTCAATCGTCGCTGGACTTTGCCCTCGACGAGTCCTACAACAGTGTCTCGCTTTGCCGACATCGTTGAAATTCCCGGTGGCAATCTCGTGAGACTTCTGCTCGGCTAATTGGATTTCCTCCATGGGTGGCGAGACGCTGCCGAAGGCCACTTCGGCAGAGTTCTTGAAGGACAAGGCAGGCTCTCCCCGAGACGCCAAAGCCTACCAGTTGGAGGCCCCAAAACCAAATGAAAGCCTGCCCTCCATGAATGACAAGCCAGTAATGGACATATCGACCAGTTCAAAGCCTCGAGTTATCATCTCCATTAATAAGTCTCGAGCTCTCATTTTTGTCGACAAGTTCAAAGTCCAGAACTAGGATGTCTTGCTGATACTTGGCTGCAGAAAACTTAATTGGTCCAATGCTCCTTGTTTCATATTATCATACGGTCTCGGCTCTCGAGGAAGCAGAGCAAGAGGCGTCTTCAAAGTTTTGACGCCTCGAGGAGGGTGTCTTCTCTCGAGAAGGAACTAGAGGGACTAAGTAAATCAGTCGCATACAGCGATCTCAACAAATTTGTCCACCTCCAGTGGATGAACAACGAAATAATATATAAAAGAGAGTTTGTTAAGGGACACATTTTTGTTTCTCATTTTGTAGAAAGCACGCAAGGTTTTTGTTTTCTTTGTTCACTTATTTTCCTTCTCCATCAAAGAACAGGGCTCTCGAGGGTCTCGTCAGTCTCCACCTCCAGAATCTGAAGCAACAAGTGCCGAGAAATTGCTATAATTGTTGCTACAGTAGCCACAAATGGCTACCCAATATAGAGGACGCATTTCCGAAATGCGTCCTCTCATTTTTCCGTTTTTTTTTTTCATTTTTTGGTCAAGATTTCAAGCTGCACAAGGTCAGGTGCCACGTGGCCGAATGGGAACGCGCCACGTGGCAGAGGACGCATTATGGTAATGCGTCCTCACTGCCAGCGTTTTTTTTTTTGAAAATTTCGGTCCAAAATGTCAGGCGCCACGTGGCCGAATGGGAACGCGCCACGTGGCCCTGACCGAGTTTATTTTTTCTTCTTCTTGGTCCAAAATGCCAGGCGCCACGTGGCCGAATGGGGGCGCGCCACGTGGCAGAGGACGCATTATTGTAATGCATCCTCCCTGGCAGAGCGGTTTTTTTTTTTAAATTTCGGTCCAAAATATCCGGCGCCACGTGGCCGAATAGGGACGCGCCACGTGGCAGAGGACGCATTATGGTAATGCGTCCTCTAATCCGGAGATGCCACGTGTCGGTCAATTTTTTTTTACCCAGATCCGGCCCTCTCCTTTAAATCCCCAGGCCACGTGTCGGCCAGGGGAGTTGCCACGTGTCGCGGCTGCATGTGAGCATTTTGGGTGGAATTTTCGGTCGAATGGCATGCTGCCACGTGGCGGAGGCGTCAGAATTTTTGAGTTTAAATCACCCGAATTGCTATTCTTCTTCTCCATCCTTCTCCATCTTCTTCAGCCTTCCTTCCTCTCATTTCTCCCACCGAATTGCTCTTCTTCTCCAGCCTTGACCATCTTCTTCAGCCTTCCTTCCTCTCATTTCCCCCACTGTAAGTCACATTTTCGCCAGTGTTCGGGTGCTTTCGCCTTTTTCAGGTGCACTCTTTCTCCGCTGCACTCGTTCTCCAGTATTGCTCTGCTGGTGTTCCTCCATTTTTATCTGCAGTTCGAGTTTTGTTCGGGATCCGGTATTTTCCTTTTTTCCGCTGAATATGTGTTTTTTTTGTTAATTGCTACTGATTTGTTAATTGGATTTCGGTTGCAGAGATCGTGTCGTTGACCCGTTTGTTGACCTGACGTTGACTGCGTTTCTTGACACCGTGGAACCGCCGTTGGCCCGTTGACCCGCCGGTGACCCGCGTTCAACGACGTTGACCCGCATTGACCGCGTTGACCGTGTTGACCCCGTCGAACCATTGACCCGCCGTTGACCCGCGTTGACCGCCGTTGACCCACGTTGACCGCGTTGACCGACGTTGACCGACGTTGACCCGTAAGTCTCAGAACCCCTCCCACTCTGTTATCCTTTATGTAGTAGGTATTTGCGGCCTATAGAATTATACGAACGTGTTTTCCTTTTATCTGCAGTTCGAGTTTTGTTCGGGATCCGGGATTTTCCTTTTTTCCGCTGAATATGTGTTTTTTTTTGTTAATTGCTACTGATTTGTTAATTGGATTTCGGTTGCAGAGATCGTGTCGTTGACCCGTTTGTTGACCTGACGTTGACTGCGTTTCTTGACACCGTGGAACCGCCGTTGGCCCGTTGACCCGCCGGTGACCCGCGTTCAACGACGTTGACCCGCATTGACCGCGTTGACCGTGTTGACCCCGTCGAACCGTTGACCCGCCGTTGACCCGCGTTGACCGCCGTTGACCCGCGTTGACCGCGTTGACCGACGTTGACCCGTAAGTCTCAGAACCCCTCCCACTCTGTTATCCTTTATGTAGTAGGTATTTGCGGCCTATAGAATTATACGAACGTGTTTTCCTTTTATCTGCAGTTCGAGTTTTGTTCGGGATCCGGGATTTTCCTTTTTTCCGCTGAATATGTGTTTTTTTTGTTAATTGCTACTAATTTGTTAATTGGATTTCGGTTGCAGAGATCGTGTCGTTGACCCGTTTGTTGACCTGACGTTGACTGCGTTTCTTGACACCGTGGAACCGCCGTTGGCCCGTTGACCCGCCGGTGACCCGCGTTCAACGACGTTGACCCGCATTGACCGCGTTGACCGTGTTGACCCCGTCGAACCGTTGACCCGCTGTTGACCCGCATTGACCGCCGTTGACCCGCGTTGACCGCGTTGACCGACGTTGACCGACGTTGACCCGTATGTCCAACAATACAGTCAGGGGTTCATGCCCGTGCGAGATCTATCACTGTGGCAGTGTGCCAGTTGGAGGTTGATTCCGGATGTAGAAAAGTTTCGCAACAGGAGGCGTGGACAGTTTGCGGAGAGGCGGATAAGGAATCAGATGGATGACAGGGTGGCGGGTGAAACCAGGGGCAATCGTAGGCGTGGTCGTGCTTAGTATCGTGGTGTCATACGGTGTCTGTAATAGAACCTCCATCCTTCACTTGGTTTGCATTGTACATGCGTAGTCTGTCGTTCGTAGTCTGATGTAGTATTCCTTGTACTAAATGATATATGTGGCAGATTTTGTTGTATTACTTATGTTTGGCAAATATGTGTTACATTACGCAGTGTCACTTTTATCTGTGTTATTCTTCCAGAAAAAACATCTAACTTGGGTTGGTATTTGCGCACAGGTAACACCATGTACCATCCAGGACCGATTGAGGAGGACTTGTTGTACCTACACCAGGAGCACCGTGCTCGTGCCCTATACAACGGCACTCTAGATGACGAGGCACTGCAGGTGCGTCGGTGCGACGGGGCATGCTGGACTGACCAACCGCCAGAACAGGTTATGCGGTATGTTCGTGACGCCGGATTTCAGGGACTCCTGGACTCTGCCGCAATACAGATCGACCACTCCCTCATCACCGCCCTAGTGGAGCGTTGGCGCCCAGAGACGCACACGTTTCACCTACCAATGGGGGAGGCCACAGTCACCTTGCAGGATATAGGGGTCCTGTGGGGTCTACCGATCGATGGCATCCCAGTAACAGGGGTTGACACCGTCAGGCGTCCGGAGGAGTGGCAGCTCATCTGCACAGACTACCTGGGAGCTACACCAGACCTCACTTGTATCAGGGGGGGCCGCATTAAGGCCAGGTGGTTGGGAACGCTACTACGCAGTCCGTTCCCCGATGATGCCACTGATGTACAATGCCAACAGCGGGCTAGGGTTTTCCTTCTGCTGCTTCTTGGGGGAATGCTGGAATCCCATTCCTAACTAAGGATTCTTGTGGTGTCCGATACGTCCGGCCACCTCATCCCGTTGCTCTACTTATCCGCACTTACGGATTTGGGTGCAGTCCATCGGTACAGTTGGGGGAGTTCGATTCTTGCATGCTTGTACAGGTCGTTGTGTAACGCGGCAATCCCACAATCTAAATCCATATCCGGGCCACTTGTCTTGTTACAGGTAAAATTGTTGGTCAACATAGCCGTTCGTACATACCGTGCTTAACATTAACGGGCATTTCTATTGCATTTACTGGCAGCTGTGGGCATGGGAACGCATACCATCCATCCGTCCGGCTGGGGCACTGCCGGTGACAGTGACGATGAGTGCTCTTGGATCCCGGTACTTGTCTGATCCCTCAATATGCGGTATTCATAAGTCCACATGCAATTCCATAGTTCGGCTAATTTGTGTCACTCGGTTCCTCATAGGTGGAGGGCACGTTACGATTGTTCACAATCGCCAATGCACGTTCTCAAAGTATACCGAGATCAACTGACGTCTCTCGCCCATAATCAGGTATAGGAATAATTGGATTTTGATTTCTAGACTTCGCACGGAAATTGGTTTCCCATACCTAACGGCAACACTTGCATCTTGTCTCAGTTCATCTGGCAGCCATATGCGGAGGACGTCCTGCAGCAACTCCCGCAGTATTGTACGGATGGTAGAAACAATTGGCTGCTTTGCGTCGACCTCATCTGCTGGCATGCCGTGGAGTTCCATCATGCGCATCGTGTTCTCAGGCAGTTCGGCCTGATTCAGCCAATACCCACCCAGTTGGTCAGTAGGGATGAGTACAACTTGGTCCACACTAGAGACCGGCGCGGAAGGTCGGGCATGGATTGGCGCGTCGAGCTCAGAAGATATCTCGACACTTGGGAACATCGGTCCAACCGACAATTACCCCCACTGGAGAGTGCGGATCCATACCTACCCACCCGTGATTACTTGGAGTGGTACTTCCGCAAGACGGTGTCCCTCATTGATCAACCAGGGCGGCCTGTAACAGCTGCTGAGGGTTTCCACGGGGACGGTGCAACCACCGAGTACTTGGTATGTCCTAAGTTTCAAATATTGTCAAGAAAGAATACAACAAAGCTCCTCAAAATTATATATCTGACCTATTCATCTCGATTCCGTAGTTGCAGGGAATGACACAGTTGCACGGCATGTCAGACATTAATCTGGATAGTTGGCCCCCACATTGTGCGGACGTCATAAGGGGGATGCATCATGTTATCACACGTAGTCTACAACAAGCGCATCAGCCCTCCAGGCCGCAGCATTATCAACCGTTCGTGCACTGTGAGGAACCGCTCCCTGGTGTCAGATATACTGACCTCAGAACCCACCGTCAGGCCCCACCTGGTCGGCAAGGAGGTCGGAGGCCTCGTGCTAGGGGGCATGCGGAACACATTGGTCCATCACAAGCGGGCCCCTCACATGCGAGTCCACCCATTTACGGACCATCAGCCGGGGAACCCTCACAGTACAACATGGATGCATCAGATTACAATACATATGTCACTCCGGCATCCAGTCATCAGTACATGTCCCATATCGATCCATCACATACAGGTACTATTCCATATGCCTACTATGATTCCAACGAGGAAGCGGGATACGAAATGGAGGAGGACATACCAGCGGGAGCTCCACGTGAGGAAGAACATGTACCCGCACAGACGGTTGTACCACGACGAACATCCAGGACCATACGTCCTCCCCCGTGTGGAACGGGCGGAAAGCTTTGCAGAGACCATCGATAGGACAGTACATGCTATTCACCACTAATTGGCATTACATTTCACTCGTACTGTTCTACACTGTACATTCATACTAACTAGTATCCATTCTAACTATGCAACACTCCGTTCCTGCACCGACATTCAAGACTACTCAAAAAGATTCGAACAACGAGACCCAAAATCATCTTTTGACTATTTTCCAAATTTTCATCGAACAAACAAAAGTCTGCTTATGCGCAATCTTCATTTATATTTATATATGTATATATTTATATTTATATTATCTTTATTTATATTTATATACATAAAGTTACATATATATATGTATGTACATCCGCACATTCACGTGTGTGCATATTTATATATTTACATATATATATATATATTTATATATTTGTATATTTAAATATTTGTATACATATCTTTATTTACATTCATATTTATATTTATGTATATTTATATATATGTATATATTTATATATATATTCATATATATATATATCTTTATTTATATTCATATTTATATATAATTTTATTTTTATATATATGTATGTATTTATGTATATATATATTTATATATATATATACATATATATCTTTATTTATATTTATATTTATATTTGTATTTGTATTTATATATATGTACATATTTATATTTATTTTATATTTATAATTATATTCATAATTATATTTATATTTATATATGTGTGTACATCCACACATTTACGCGTGTGTACATCCACACATTTACGCGTGTGTACATCCACACATTTACGCGTGTGTACATCCACGCATTTACGCGTGTGTACATCCACACATTTACGCGTGCGTACATCCACACATTTACGCGTGTGTACATCCACACATTTACGCGTGCGTACATCCACACATTTACGCGTGCGTACATCCACACATTTACGGGTGCATACATCCACACATTTACGCGTGTATACATATTTATATATATTTATATATTTATATATTTGTAATATATATATATAATTATTTATATTTACGTATATATTTAAACATATATCCGTATATATATATATATATATTTTTTATATATTTATCCGTATATTTAAATTCTTCAGTAAAAAACGATTCCTCCAAATACTTTCAAAAAAACAATTCGCCGGATCTGAGGAGTCGCTCCCCAGAACGAGTGCTAAATTGCGTTAAAAAATTTCGGAAGAAAAAATTTCGGCAGAAGAAAAAATTCGGAAGAAGAAAAAAATTTCGGAAGAAGAAAAAATTTCGGAAGAAGAAAAAATTTCGGAAGAAGAAAACAATTCGGAAGAAGAAAACAATTCGGAAGAATAAAAAACAAATAGAAAGGGGCCAGCCCTTGGAAAAAAGAAAAGGAGAATGAGGTGGAAATTAAAAAAGGGGAGGACGCATTATGGAAATGCGTCCTCAACCCATTGCTTCCACATCCACCGTGTACCACAATTTGGACCAAAATTTTACTTTATGCTATATTAAAATCATGCACTCAACAAGTGCCGGCATGATTCTGCACAATGTGGCAGTGAGAGTGAAACGAAGGAACAAGCTTGAAGCCTCGGTCGAAACCAGCTCTTATCCCTTGATGGATCAAACTCGAGAGCTTACCCCTCGAAAGCTCATCCATTGATCAACTCGAAAGCTTGTCCCTGGATCGCTTGTCCATCGAGAGCTCATCCCCTCGACCGTTCTCTGTTGCGGTCCAACTCTGCTGCGGCCTTTTATCCGTCCTTGGAGGCCTCACTGCTGTGACCCTTGCAACGGCAGCTGCATGTCATTCAATGTTTGGGGAGGATAATGGCAATATACCAGCTACATTCCGGATATTCCAGGTTTTTAAATAATATATACTTCTTCTTCTCTTCTACAATCCGATTACTCTTTCCAGGACAAGATGCTAGAGATGAACCTGTGAAGAACTTGTTTTTTGATGTACAACCTTTCCTTGTCTTTGTGGCTTGTTTTATATAGTTGTTCAATGTTATGGCTGTACAAACTGAAAGGCAATTTTCCAGCAAAATTATAGAAACATGTAGAAGAACTTGCAAATGGCCAAACAGTAACCTAGTAAGCCATATATTTTCCCGAAAAAATAATTCATCTAAGACCCTACAGAATATCATTTCTAATTACTTCCATAGAGCGGAAAATTTCTATATATATGACTACAGTGAATAGTCAAGGATGCAAGTGTGTAGGACGCATTCTTCTAATGCGTCCTATAGATTTTCCATTTTTTTTTGTTCTGATTTCTTGAGGACGTATTTGGCAAATGCGTCCTCACTGAATTATTCTTTTTTTTTCCATGCATGAGGGCGCATTCTTGCAATGCGCCCTCAAAAAAGCAGTTAACTCCTGCACCTGCACTGAAGAGATTCCCTGCACAGTAAAACTGTGAAAGCTTGCAAGCCCATGATGCCTTGAGGACGCATTATTGCAATGCGTCCTCGATTTCTTTATAATGCGCCAAGCCCATCCATTTTCTCATTCTGCCATCCAAACAAATTCATTTTCGTTTCTTCATCTGTTTTCTCATCCTTTGTCGAGTTTCGTCGCTGGTCTTCGTTTCCAAATTTGTCGGGTAATTTTTCTTGCTTTCTGATTGTTGCTGTAGTTGTATGTTTTTTATTTATCGTGAAATGTTTCCGAACCTAGCAGGCCGAGCATTCTCGTGACGTCCGAGACCACCGCGCGTTGCCGCATTTGACAGTAGTTGACCACTGTTGACTTCCGTTGACCGACGTTGACCCTCGCTGCAATTTTTTGTAATCTTCTAAAGGTATTTAAATAATTCATTATCATACGAATTCATTGTTCTCTAATAGTTTTTCGATCGAATTAGGCGTAAAATTATTATTTTTGAAGTACTCGAAAAGTTCTTGTTGATGAAAATGTTTTTAAAGATTGTATGTTGTTTGAGTGATTATGTATCTTGATTCTATGAAATTGTTGAAGAGAGGTTGCGTGAATATATGTGAATTGATTATGTGTGATTTGTTTACTATTGTTTGCATTAAAGTTGTAGTAATAGTTTAATTAGTGTGATACTATTGTTTGGAAAATGATAAAAGCATAATAGTGTACTGTCGTTATGAATATCGAATTAAATATTATTTATTTGTATAATGCAGTAGTTCGATGTTTTTGATTGTGTACCTATATAGAGGGGGTCAAATTAAGTTTGATTTGACTGTGGGTGTGTATTATGATCCTCCCATACCGGAGTGGAACGTGACTCTCGAGAGGAGGTTAAGCCACTCCGAGCTAGTTCATTTAATTTTTACAAGGCTTGGTATTGCAAGTGGGGGGTATCGGTTGAAATTATATTAGCGTTGTCCTGAGCTGATTGGTTCGGCCATATACTATCGGTGTTACAATGTGGAAGATGACGAGTCTACCGCAACATTCTTCAACATTGTTGATCGAATGTCCTTGTCCTCAGTAGAGTTGTACATCGTTCTAGAGAATGTGTCAAGAACCACTGACCGTGCCAGTGATCTTAGTTCAGGCACTTTCGTGTTGTTGTTGAGGAACATGCAGAACTGTACACCTTTGCCAATCTTACCGTTCCCTGTTGATTGCCAAGGTTTTGTCGTTAGTGAGTCCAGCCAACCCAGTGCGTATGTTCATGTCGATTGCACTCAGCCGTCCACAAGTGGTGGTATATATGGTGGCCATAATGGGGACCTGAATGAGTTCGATGATGATTATGTGGGTGAAATTGGCGAGTATGTTGTCGGTCATGTTGGGAGCGATGGGGATGGTGAGGAAGGGGAACTTGGTCAAGGCAGTGAAGATGATCGTTCCTTATCAACTGATTCGAATCCAGGGGATGAAGATGAAGAAGTGGTGTGCACGAACATTGTAGCCCCGTCGTTTCGTAATTTGGCGAATCCTGTGGTGATGAATTTACTCGTTATGTTCAAGTGACTGGGGAAGTGGAATTGGGTATGCGATTCCGGACAAAGCCAAAATTGGTAGAAGCTATTTCGAGGTGGAATTCCATGATGAATAAGGAACACAGAGTCGTGGAGAGCCGGTCACGCACATGGTATGCGAAATGCAAGGATGTCATTGAAGGAACCAGAAATTGTCAATGGGTTGCTAGAGCCAGCAAAAAGGCTTCGCATGGCATGTGGGAGATCACCAAATAGGCAAGTAGTCATGCTTGTGTTGGGGCTGGTAGATCGATGGGTAACACTAACCTGACATCATTGATGATCACCCGTGCAATTCGCCACCACATTGACGTTAACCCTTCTTACACGGTGAAAGATGTACAAGCTCATGTGAAGACGGATTTTAATGTAACCCTTTCCTATAAGAAGGCGTGGTATGCTCGACAGAAGGCTATTGATTTGGTGTTCGAAACTTGGGAGGAATCCTTTGAACAGTTACTGACATATATGGATGAGCTAGTCAGGGCAAATCCGAGCACCGTTGTTGAGTGGGCAGATGTACCCGATAGAATACATGGGCGTGGGTGTCAGAAATTCAAGTTCATTTTCTGGGCATTTAGTCAGGCTATCGATGCATTTCGCCACTGCAGGCCGGTGATTAGCGTGAATGGCACTCATTTGAGAGGTGCATACAAGGCCACAATGATAGTTGCCATGACTTATGACTCGAACGACTACATACTCCCCATTGCTTATGCCATTGTTGACGGTGAAACAAATGAGAGTTAGGACTGGTTCATGCTGAGATTGCGTATCCACATGGTAGGTGGTGATAATAGGCCAATTTGTATTATATCTGATCGCCATGATGGAATTTTAAATGCAATGAGACGGACGGACGAATGGAGGGAGCCAACTGGATACCACCGATTTTGCTTGCGTCATTTTCAATCAAGCTTCCTTAGTGCTGATATTAGGAAGTTCAAGAATGCACTTCTGAAAACTCTAGTTTGGAAGCTTGGTGGTGCCAGACGAGAGAGCAGATAGAGGGAGTACAAGGAGGAGTAGGAAAGCATCGAACCCTCTGCTTGGGAATGGTTGGTAAAACATGATACCAGTAAGTGGTGCCTTGCATTTGATGAGGGTGATCGACGTTGGGGATTCTAACAACCAATTTGTCAGAGAGCTTCAACAACTGTTTAAGGCGCGCACGACATCTCCCGATAACTGCGTGTGTCAAAGCGACCTTTGAGCGAACAGTTGAAATGTTTGCTAAAAGGGTAATGGATGCCACGAATTGGAGGTACTTTCTAGATTCATTACAGTTCTTTATGGATTCATGTCTTAGTTTCTTAACTCTAAAATGATGTTCAAATGTTTAGGTCTGCGTTCCCTTCTAGGATTTGGAAAACATTTAAGAAGCAAGACACGTTGGCACAGGGACATATTGTCACTGTTTTTGGGATTGTGTCACAGACTTATAGGGTTGTGACAAGGACCATTGATGGCAGCATTGGTGAGATCCAATACATGGTCAAATACCGGAGAAAGTTGTGTACTTGTCGTGAATGGAAAATTTTTTGATTCCCATGTTCACATGCATTGGTCGTCTGTAGGCATAGGCGTGACGATCCAGCTACTCTATGTGACAAGGTATATCACATGACCACCTATGTGCAGCAATATAGTCAGGGTTTTATGCCTCTACGAGATCCATCACTATGGCAATGTGCTAGTTGGAGGCTGATTCCCGATATTGAAAAGTTTTGCAACAGGAGGCGTGGACAGTATGCAGAGAGAAGGAGAAAGAATCAAATGGATGAGAGGGTGCCGGGTGATTCCAGAGGCCGCCGTAGGCGAGGGCGTGATTAGAGTTGTGTATGTAATGTGCAAAAATTTTGTTACTTTGTATTTGGTATTTGTGTATTAAGCTATTTTGAATATTTACGATTATGTGTATTTGTCTAATTGAAGCTACTGTACGATTTGGTTTGAATATCAGTGCACTTGTAATTTTGTTACTTATTTGGAAAGCTTGATTGTGCTTTTTTGCCATGTGATTCTGATTATTAGCAGGGATACACCATGTATCATCCGAGTCTCATTGATGATGAATTACTGTACCTGCACCAGGAGCACCGTGCACGTGCTCTGTACAATGGTCAGTTAGAGGATGAGGCACTGCAGGTGAGGCGGTGCGATGGGGCTTGTTAGACAGGTCAAATCCCTGATCCTTAATGTCTACTAGTTTTCACAATTAATACTATACGTTTCCTCAATATTATTTAACTAACCTATTCACCTCATTGTTGTAGTTGCAAGCAATGTCTCAGATGAGAATCATGTTGGATACGAATTTGGACGACTGTCCCCCGTGTATCACGAACATGATCAGGGAGGTACGCAATGTTGCCACTCGTACTCTACAGTATGCACATGATCCCTCCAGACTGTAGTTTCACCAGCCATTTGTGCACTGTGAGGAACCTCCACCGGGTGTGAGATACAATGACATCAGAAGCCACCGTCCAGCTCCACATGGTCGACAGGGTGGTCGGTGACCGTGTGCTCGTGCCCATACATACCGCATTGGTTCATCACAAGCTGGAACCTCAAATTCATGTCCGACAGACGCTGGAGCATCACACGGTGAACTATCACAGTATGACACTACTACGGATGACTTCAATGCATATCATACACCCCTTCCTAGTCATGCCGGATTGTCACATGGTGGATCCTCACAGTTTGACATGGCTACAGAAAAATTCACGGCATATGTTACTCCCACTATGAGTCATCAATACATGTCGCATGCTGCTCCATTAGATACTGGTGGTGTTACACATGTCCAACATGGTTCATGCCAGAACACAGGAGATGATATGGAGGATGATTTTACAGAGGGAGCGCCAGATGACGCCATACATTTTTCTCCTGAGATAGTCGTCCCACAATGCATATCCCGCACCATACGTCCTCCACCATGTGGAACAGGTGGAAAGCTTTGTAGAGGCCGTCATTAGTAGATTACATGATGACATTTAGCACTCATTCAATTACGTTTGACACGTCTTCTCCAGATATTGTACATTTATGTTTGATTATATTCATTCCTACTATATATTATTGTTATTTTTACAATAACATAAAACAAACACAAGTCTATGAATGCACTATATTCACCCAAAACAAAAATATAAAGAATAATTTACAAATTATATATATTGCTGATTAAAATTACAAATTATATATTTTATTAATAAAATGTGGGACTAAAAAAAGTATGTACATATGTATGTCAAATTCAATACCCATTTTTAATAACACGGATTTAAAAAAAGTATAATTCCAACAGTATTTTAAAAAATATAACAATATAAAATAAACACATTTGTTTATTTAAAAAAATAAATTCATGAGGACACATTCATGCAATGCGTCCTCTAAACAATTCGGTTTTAAAAATAAAATAAAAAATTGAGGACACATTCATGGAATGCGTCCTCTAAACATGAATGCGTCCTCTAAACAAAATTCAGAAAAAAAAAATAAAATCCTGAGGATGCATTCTGTGAATGCGTCCTCCACAATTGTTTCCATATATCATACCATGCACAATTGCATCCGAATTTTTTTGACCATGCTTTAAACAATCAAGTTCTCCCATAGAGCACACATATTTATAGGTTAGACTATAATCTAGCCCTCTGCAAAAATCACAGCTATCTATGTGAAAATTCATTAGTTAAGTTAGAGGAATGAACAAAATAAGGTGGCATCCTGATTTGTAAAGGGGTTTTTTAATAGACAGAGCAGTCCAAAACTCAAGCAAGGATCCCAGTTAGTTTTTTAGCTAATCATGGAACTAGTGAGCTACAAGTGATCATATAATTGACATTATCATAAAATTTAACCCATTACAATCACGGTTAAATTTAGATTATATTCAGTTTCTCATTATATTTTCCTCATACGATGCAATTTTAAGCGGTCATTAATATCTTCAAAATTCAAGTCCTTAAAAGTGAAGCTTCATATATAAGAAAACAAAGGGAGTACTAGTATTTACATTGCTACCTCCCCCCTCTCTTGGGTTTGAATAAATCGTGAGGAACGAGAAAGGTCATGGAATTCATTTACTAGCACCCACCGTGGGGCTAGTAAGAGCATTGAAATGTTGGGCAAAAGAAATACCCTCGAGCCGCGACCTTTCTGTCGATCGTTCATCAGCGAGGGCTTCATCTCTCAAGCTCAGCCATGGAGCTCGTCGGCAGTATCCAAGGAGCTTTGTGTTGCTTTCGTATTTAAACAAAGATACGCCGAATTGGAGAATTAGACGAGAACACATACTAATCGGAGGATCACCATCAAGTAACTACTTGTTTATTTCACAACTTTGTGCCCATCTAAGTGCAGATTTTCTATCCCCCTCGTATTGAGAACCAAGGTCTTTTTGTGGATATTTGTTTATATTTCATTCATATGTTTGTTGGTTCAGTGGTTTCAAAAGCATAATGGAGTTTGCTATGGATTCACAATACGAGAAGCAATGTTTGTTTAAATAGCTGATCATTAGCTTCGCCTGGTTTTAATCTTGATAAAGAGGATATTGCTGTCTCTACATTCTCTTACAGAATAAAGAGTTAATTGTTTTATTGATGGAAGAGTTTTTGTTATTTTTGAAAATTGTGATTGAAATTCCGTTCCACCTAATGTTATACTTTAACAAGTTGTTTAGCGTTTGGTGTTAGAACACAAAGTAAAATACGCAGTGCACACACAACTTGTTTACGCAGTTCGGTGTAAACACACCTACATCTGCGGGGCTTTGCCCAGATCAGAAACCATTCACTAGAAAGCAGTCTTTAGTACAAGAAGCTTAACTTAAATACTAATCCATTGCTAACCTACAGAGTGAATGTTGTGAGCTCCCCTCACTGTCGATCCTACGTCGTTGAACCCTCACGATCAACACGTCTCCCTGGATCTCCTCCTCCCGAGGAATTAAGACTTCCTTGTTTCTGATCTTCACGAACTTGGTCGGATGAATAAACACTCCTCCAAAACAACTCAGGCAAATCGCTCCAAAGTTCTCACGTAGAGAATAGTTCTTGGTCGCGTATCTTGATTGCGTTGCTTCTTTCTCTATTTATATCCTTCGCAATCCTTCCTTCTGTCAACCTCTTTCCTTGTCTAACTCTACCATTAATAGACTTCTAAACTAAGGAAAGATCTAATTCTAATCTGGTATTTAAATGGACAATCCTTCATCAATAGGACTTGTACCATAAATAAACTACTTAATCAATTCCTAAATATTACAGGAATATTTGTTTACCAGAATTAGACTGCCACGAAATAAGATAATATTCTTCACAATATTCTGATTTGATCGCATAAATATACTCCATAATATGCTCCATAATTCGTGGACAGAATCCTTCATTCGGAAACCCTGAATAACGGTGTTAAAACACCAGATCACCAGAATTCGCAATATGCCATAAATAAGTCCAACACCCGAGGACTCTACAATCTCCCCCTTGGCATATTGGTGAATTCATCAGCACAAATAACATAGGCACCCAGATGGCACAAATATTCAGACCGAACAGAAATCAATCACAATCAAATCAGAATCATTTAAACACAAAATCATTCAAAATTCTCCCCCTGAATTTAGCAATATGTCAAGAAAAACCAAGTAAAACCAAGAAAACCAATTATTCCAAACTGTCATCTGACCCAGCACTGTCCGAAGCACTATCATTCGACCCATTTTCAGTCTGAGTTGCTGCCAACAAGTCTCCTCGCTCAGCCTACAGAGCAGCTAACTCCCCCTGAATCTTTATTATGGCAGCTTGATGACGTCCAAGAAGCTCTTGACAAACAGCTGCTCTCGCCTCAATGGCTCTCAATCGAGCTCCGCCTTCATCCGAGCATGCTTGTGCTGGAGGCATCCAGGGTAGATCCTTCACAATACGACCGCTCAAAGTTCTGAGTGTAGGCCGTAAGGCTTGAGTAGCAACCACTTCATCAGATTCTCTTGCAGCTGCACCTCCTTTTTGCATGACCATGGAGATGACACAGGGATGTACTAGGGCTTCCTTCCTAGTCTTCCGGGCACAGCCCAAAACATCATTGAATACCAGCCTTCCCAAATTAACCCTATGTCTCGCTCCCAGACTATAGAGAAGAGTTGCCATTTCTTTGGTCACACATGTATTGTTCACCGAAGGGATCCAGTTGTGAACAGCTACCGTATACAGACAATAATATCTGGATGTAAGATTTGATGCAGGAATCTGCTGTCTGCCCGTCAGTGGCCAGGTTCTTTCCACCCCACCAGTTAACTCAACTGCCACATCATCAAAGTTCTCTGGCATCTGGTATTGGAACACCGTCTGGACATTCCTGGAATTTCCACGCTGCATACATCTATTCACAGCCTCAGGTGAGAACTCAAATACTTCCCCACGCACGTACACTCTGTGAAACCAAGGGGAATCTTCACTTTCACAGTCCTCCTTAATATTCGAGTAAAACTCCATCACCATCTGTTTATTGTACTCGGTAAAACACGTGGCAGCTTTAAGTACTTTGAGGTACTGTAAAAAATCAGTAAAGCCACATTCTCGGTACTTCTCAGCATCTGATGGCCTCTCTGCTAGTATCCTTCTCCCACTGATGAACTCCATTTTTTCCTGGCTCGCATCATCATAAAATTCATTGCAGATAGCCTTACTGACCTCTGGTGCAGGTAGTGTCTTGGTCTTCATTTGCTCAGCAGATTTCTTCAGCCGTTCTGCACGCAATTTCCTCATTTTCTGCCCAATAGGCTCATCACTGTCTTCACTGTCTTCACTGTCAGCTGTACTATTGTGTCTGCACCTCTTTGATCTTCGAACTCTCTTGGAGTCAGAGGCCAATCTTTCCCTGGCAGTCTCAGATATCTGAGGTACAGATTTGTCTCCAGACTCAGGTGGTGTTTTAACACCGACCTCCTTTCTTTTCCTCTTGAGTCCCTGGACTGGACTTGTCTCCATTTTCAACCAAGTCTCTGATAAAATGATGTCGGATATCGATGTGTTTTGTTCTAGAGTGTTGCACAGGATTCCTGGAAATATCAATGGCGCTTTTATTATCACACAGGACTGTCAAACTCACATCATTGAACCCATAATCTCTCATCATCTGCTTCATCCACAATAACTGCGCACAACAACTCCCGGCAGCTAAGTATTCTGCTTCAGCCGTAGATAATGATATAGAATTCTGTTTTTTACTGTACCAACTAACAAGATTTGATCCAGCAAAGAAGCATCCACCAGTGGTACTCTTACGATCATCAGCATTCCCGGCCCAGTCAGAATCACTGAAACCTACCAACTGCGAATCCTTGTTTCGAGAAAACCATACTCCATACTCCACTATTCCACTTATATACCGAATAATCCTCTTCACGGCTGACAGATGTGACTCCTTTGGATTAGCTTGATAGCGAGCACAAATACCAACACTCAGACAGATGTCCGGTCTGCTTGCAGTTAAGTACAACAGACTGCCAATCATGCTCCTGTACAATTTTTTATCCACACTTTGACCCAGTTCATCTTTTGTAAGCTTGTCGGTGGTAGCCATTGGAGTGCGTACTGCTTTTGCACTTGTAAGTCCGAACCTCTTGATCAAGTTTTCAGCATATTTCTGTTGATTGATGAAAATACCATTCTTTTCCTGAGTAACCTGTAATCCCAGAAAGTATGACAATTTTCCTACCATGCTCATTTCGAACTCCTGAGTCATTAAGTTAACAAACTCCTTCACCAATGCTGAAGAGGTAGATCCGAAAACAATATCATCCACATAGATTTGTGCGATGAGAATATTTGTCCCCCTACGCAGCACGAATAGTGTACGGTCCACTCCCCCTCGACGATATCCTTTCTGAATCAGAAAGGTAGTCAGTCGCTCATACCATGCACGAGGTGCCTGCTTAAGTCCGTACAGTGCTTTATTCAATCGATAAACATGGTCAGGAAAATGTGGATCTTCAAATCCCTTAGGCTGTTCCACGTAAACTTCCTCCTTTACGAGGCCATTCAGGAACGCACTCTTGATATCCATCTGATGAAGTTGAAAATCCAGAATACATGACACTGCCAACATCAGTCTGATCGACTCTAATCTTGCTACCGGTGCAAAAGTTTCATCAAAATCAACTCCTTCAACTTGAGTATAACCTTGAGCAACCAATCGCGCTTTATTCCTTGTGACGTTACCCTCCGCATCAGATTTGTTCTTAAAAATCCACTTGGTTCCGATCACATTCATATTATCCGGTCGGGGGGTAAGATACCAAACATCGTTTCTCTCAAATTGCTGCAGTTCTTCTTGCATTGCCGAAACCCAATATTCGTCGAGAAGAGCGTCTTTGTAATTTTTTTGGCTCAGTGAGAGAGATGAAACAAGATAGTCCCGCCAATTCTCTGTAATTCACCCGTGGTTGATCCCTTAATTGCATGTGTCTAGTCGGATGCTGTTCGGATTCATGAGTTCCAGCTTCTGGAGTTTCAACACCAGTCGACGATGCTGGTGTTTCAATACCAGTAGAATTTCCTGAATCAAGATTTGGTGTTCCAATACCAATATCGCCTTCTCCCAAAAACTCTTCTTCTGAGTCGTCAACAACCACGTTAATAGACTCCATAACGACTCCCGACCGATGGTTAAGAACTCGAAAAGCTCGACTTGTAGGAGAGTACCCCAAGAACGTACCAATGTCACTCCTGGACTCAAATTTGGCTAAGGGTTCTCGGTCCTTCAGAATATAGCACTTACTCCCAAAGACGTGGAAGTATGACACATCCGGTTTCTTCCCTTTCCAGATCTCATATGGTGTCTTCTCTGTAAACGGGCGCAGATACACTCTGTTGACAGTGTAACATGCTGTATGTACTGCCTCAGCCTAATATCTGGCATGAATCTTTTTCTCGGCTGACATTGCTCGTGCCATTTCCTGCAACGTTCGGTTCTTCCTTTCTAATATACCATTTTGTTGGGGAGTTATGGGAGCAGAGAACTCATCGTGTATTCCAAGTGTCTCGCAAATATCCCAAAATTTTGAGTTTTTGAATTCTTTTCCATGATCACTCCTGATTCGTGCGATTCGTACATGGGTGGTTCCTTTTTCTACATGTAATCTGTGAGCCAAGTTCTTGAAAACATCAGTAGCCTCTAACTTCTCCTTTAGAAATGATACCCATGTATACCTCGAGAAATCGTCTACACATACGAAAATATACTTCTTTCCAGCTACACTGGGAGTGTTTACCGGTCCCATTAAATTCATATACAGTAGTTCCAAAAGTCGTGACGTTGAAACATCGTGTACTGCATGGTGTGGAATCCGAATTTGTTTTCCTTCTTTACATGACCCGCATACAACCTCCCTGCTGTCACTGATTTCAGGAATACCTCTGACTGCCTTTAGTCTGGAGATTCGTGCTAAGGATTTATAATTTATGTGCCCCAATTTTCTGTGCCACAGAGTACTGACTTCCTTCTTTGAACTCAAGCAGGTGACATCTTGGTCGAGCAGATAGCAGTTATCCATTGATCTTGATCCAGTGAATGTTCCAGTCCCATGATTTACTACACATTTCTCCTTGTCAAAAAACACACTCATTTCATTGTCACATAAATGGCTGATGCTCAATAAGTTTGCCTTCAGATCTTCCACGAGTAACACATCTTGGAACACCGGTAGCCCTTTGGTGAATAGCTCACCTTTGCCGATTATTCTACTGCGTTTCCCATCTCCAAATCTCACATGTCCTCCATATCCAGGTTTAAATTCTCGCAGGAATTCAGGTACTCCAGTCATATGTCTTGAACAAGCACTATCAAAATACCAAGAGTTCCCTGTATGTGCCCCAAAGCAAACAAAACTTGAAAAACAAACATCTTGAGTTTTTCGAATCCATACCTGGCGTGTTGGTCGAGCCATGTAATGTGGGCTTTGGTTATCGCGTGTGTTCAGAAATTTGGTTCTGTATCCACCAGTATTGTACCAGTGCCCTTTATCATACCTTGTCACAGTGTTGAATCTCCGATCTGCTGAGTTGAAAGATAATGTCCGAATCAGCTGAAAACATCTATTTCTCACATGTCCTTGCATTCCACAGTATCCGCAACGTTTGATCCGTTTGATAGGGCAATTTCTTTCTATTTTTCTTGGGGCTGGCGCACCTTGATCTGCCTTGTTACTCCATGAATTCGCCGGTATAGATCCTTCATAACCAATTCCATATTTTGTCGTCTGTCCCATTCTTAGACAATCTTCGAGCTTAGCCTTTCCAGTATTGAGTCGTTTAATAGATTGTTCTGCTGCCTCTGCTCGTTGCACCATTCTAGCAAATTCCTTTTTGAAGCTTTCCAGTTCCTCGATTGCCTTTTCCTTTTCAGCTTCCTTTATTTTAGCTTCGTCACTCAGTCTCTTGTTCTCAGACTTGAGCACTTTGTTTTCATCCGCTACTTTTAACCACATCTTGTACATTTCCATGCTTTCCTTGCGAATGTCGTCATCACTAATACTCCTAGTTTCTTCATCTGAGGAAACACTTTCATCATCATTCATAATACTGAAACCTCCCTCGAAAGAATCTTCTAACTCCGCCACTGACACGCCGAAAGCAACATGATTGGTGTACTCCTCTCCATCCTTACACTCGTCTCCTACGTCATCGTCACTCCAGGTTGTGGTATATGATTTTCCTTGCCTTTTAAGGGTATTTGCACACTCAGCTTGTATGTGCCCAAAACCTTCACACTCTCTACACTGGACTTTTCTGTTCAGGTTTGGATTAGTCAATTTAAACTTTGGTGTTTCAACACCAATTGCTTGACCAAATCTTGGAGTGGAGTTTGGGGTTGAATATTTGTTAACACCTGACTTCTCTTGTGGCTTCCTCCCCATCTTCTTCATAAATCTGGAGAAGTTCCTGGTTAAGTTTGCAATTTCATCGGACTCTTCATTATCTGAATGATCTTCCGATTTTTCAAAGGTTCTGCTCGAAAAAGCCATCTCTTTCTTTCCTGCTTTTGTTTGCAGCATCTCCATCTCATAAGATTCCAGTGATCCCATAAGTTCATCGAGTGTCATTGTCCCCATCCTTCCATTCTCATTAATTGTTGTAACCTTCATGTTGAACCGTGGAGGTAAAGCTCTTAACACTTTCCTGACAAGCTTTTGGTCTTTGTACTTCTTGCCAAACTGAAAAGCTTTGTTTGCAATATCTCGGACTCGTCCATTGAACTCAGAAATGGTCTCATCTTCACGCATCTTTAGTTCTTCAAATTTTGACGTGTAATACTGCAGCTTTGATTATCTTACAGAGCTTGTTCCCTCATGGTAAGTCTGTAACACATCACACGCTTCCTTAGCAGTCTCACAGTTTGAAATCATCTTAAACTGATCTTCTTCCACAGCCGTAAAGATGGCATTCAATGCTTTTGAGTTGGACACGTGTGCTTTATGCTCCTCAGTGGAATATCTAGAAAATGGTTTAGGGGCAGTTGAGCTTGATCCTTCAGTTGCGTCACTAGCAGGTGGAGTGCATTGATTGATGACATAGTTCCAAGCTTGATCATCTAGAGCTCCAATGAACACTTTCATACGTGCCTTCCAATAAGCATAATTTCCTTGTTCCAGCAACGGTGGTCGCGTGACTGACGCCCCCTCCTTTGGTGCCATGGTGAAACCTGATCTCACTTTCCCTGTATAGGGGTCAGCAAGTGCCTTGCTCTGATACCAATTGAAATTCCGTTCCACCTAATGTTATACTTTAACAAGTTGTTTAGCGTTTGGTGTTAGAACACAAAGTAAAATACGCAGTGCACACACAACTTGTTTACGCAGTTCGGTGTAAACACACCTACATCTGCGGGGCCTTGCCCAGATCAGAAACCATTCACTAGAAAGCAGTCTTTAGTACAAGAAGCTTAACTTAAATACTAATCCATTGCTAACCTACAGAGTGAATGTTGTGAGCTCCCCTCACTGTCGATCCTACGTCGTTGAACCCTCACGATCAACACGTCTCCCTGGATCTCCTCCTCCCGAGGAATTAAGACTTCCTTGTTTCTGATCTTCACGAACTTGGTCGGATGAATAAACACTCCTCCAAAACAGCTCAGGCAAATCGCTCCAAAGTTCTCACGTAGAGAATAGTTCTTGGTCGCGTATCTTGATTGCGTTGCTTCTTTCTCTATTTATATCCTTCGCAATCCTTCCTTCTGTCAACCTCTTTCCTTGTCTAACTCTACCATTAATAGACTTCTAAACTAAGGAAAGATCTAATTCTAATCTAGTATTTAAATGGACAATCCTTCATCAATAGGACTTGTACCATAAATAAACTACTTAATCAATTCCTAAATATTACAGGAATATTTGTTTACCAGAATTAGACTGCCACGAAATAAGATAATATTCTTCACAATATTCTGATTTGATCGCATAAATATACTCCATAATATGCTCCATAATTCGTGGACAGAATCCTTCATTCGGAAACCCTGAATAACGGTGTTAAAACGCCAGATCACCAGAATTCGCAATATGCCATAAATAAGTCCCACACCCGAGGACTCTACGGTGATTAATCTGAGCTTGTCAATCTGTACCTGCATGTAAATAGTTAGTCTGAGCTTGGCCTTCATATGCTAAGACCTTGGGGCTTTCCTCTTCTCTTGAACCCTGTTGGGTAAAAATATAGTACTCCTATCATCGGCAACAGACAACACACACAATACTTTTGAGCTTGCAATTTGGAGAAATCTCTGTTACTATTTTACCTCTAGTTGTTCCTTGACTCCTGAGCTTGCTGACCTCCAAAAATAGTGAGGCAAAACATTCTGTCATATTGTTTTTGTTTTCTAAGTTTAATGACAGTGATGACCGAGAGGCCGCCAGCAAATCCTTGAGCCCCCAACATCGAGAGCTTCACCAGCAATATCCTCGGCATCAGACATCAAGTGCTCACTGAGAAACTCAAATCCTCTCTCAGAGCTTGTTCATCGAGAGCTTGACCCTCAAGAGTTCGTCGTCGAGAAATTTGAAATCTCCCCTGAAGAGAACTTGCAGAAGCATGGCCAGAATCATCGAGGTCGTTACATGATGTGGTAGACCATCGTCCATCAAGAAATTTATCTATTAACTTGGAAAGTTCGTCGTCGTCGAGAGTTCATCGTCAAAGAGCTCATCCATCGAAAGTTTAATAGTTGAAAAGTCGTCCAACAAGACTCGAGGAATTCTTGCTATGACCTGGAAGCATCTTTATTGGAACAAGGCCGGCATATACTTCATAATTGGGTTTTCTGCCTCCTGTAAACGCGTAAGTTTGGTTTCTCGTCATCTCGTCTCCGTCTCGCCTCGAGCTTGTCTCGTCTCCGGAGCCCCTATCTTCCACCATTTCCCCTCAAGCTCTCGGTCGTTGTTCTTCGAAGCTAATGTCCACATTCGAAGGAACACCCCTTGATAGAGATGCCAAGCCGATTACCACCATAAATGAAGATATTCCACGACTTGATCAAACATTTAAAAGATATGTTCGGGATCCTCTAAGTGATATGGCAGGACCTATGACTAGGTTAAGGACTAAGCTTAGGGATGCTGCTTTAAATGGTTTGATTGATCGCCTTTATGATAAAAAATTGAAGGAGTCATCATCGACATCTTCGATTTATTGTTCAAGACTGTCGAAGAACTGAAGACATCATGAAGAACACTATACTCTTTTTTCCACTGGATTTTTTTAATGAGGTAGTGTGATCACTGTAAAATATTGTAAAATCATGTCATTTTGGGTTTATTGGACTGATAGCTCGGTCATGTGGGCTTTGAAGAGCTGATTTTGAAAATACAGTCCATTAGAATTTAGTATATTCAGTTTTATTCTGATTAGAATTAGATTTGGTAAGATTAGATAAGGTAATATTTTTCAAGGTTACTTCTTGAAGAATTCAACTAGATTACCTTAGATTACTATTTATTTTAGGTATTTTAGTTAGATTTGGTTTTAACTTCTTAAAGCAGTCATAAGTTAATTCAGTTTTCAGTTGTGATTAGGGTTTGGGGCAAGATTGTAACCCTATAAATATGAGAGGCCTTTGGACGAATTTAATGACATTTTTATCAATCAAAATACAACATTTTGAGTTCATACTCTTTGCTTGTGAGCTATTCCATTGTTGCTCAACCCCAAGGGCTAGTTAAGTGTCAATAAACCTTGTAATCTGATCCTTAGGGCTAGTTAGAGAGCGAGTCAAAATTGAGTGTACCCGAAGGGCTAGACCTTGAATTTTGTGCGGGATTGAAGGGTTTGCGAGTTCCCTTGTTTTGTCAAAGATCTTAATTCTGCAATCCAGATTCTTCGCAAAGGGATTCATATCAGTTGGTATCAGAGCAAAGTAAAAGATCTACTGAGGCCGGAAAAAAAAAAGCGGTTTCGAGTTTTTGTAAAATTTATTTTCGATTTTTTTAAATTTAAAAAATCTTTCGTGTTGTATTTTAACTATGTTTGTTTGATATTTCTTACCAGGAGGATTGAATCTAGAGTCGAAGGACGTCGAAAGATCCGAGATTTAAATACTTTGGTATTACTATCAGCTTTCACCTTCATCATTCGAGTCAGGAGGACATCGAAGGGTCTGAGCGTTAACAAGTATTATCCACCTTCACCTCCCGGTCAGTTTCGTAGTTTTTAGGTAGCTTAAACAGTTTATGTGCTTGTGATATTTTTCGTCAATTCTTCTGAAAATTATTGCATACTCATAATCCTATTTGTTTTCTTTATCGTTCTTTGATTCCGTGATCTTGAATTGTTCTTTGATTCTTGATTACACCTTATTAAAAAAAAGAGTCTTGTATCGTTTCCATATAAATAGTGTCATATCTTTGATCCTTATGATTTTAAATACCTCAAAGTTCATTTGAATCAAGAGGAAGTTGTCACAGTTTTCTTATTCTAAGTTTTGTATAGGCGATTTTTGTTCCAAAACTTTTCGGAAAAAAAGGGTAGCAGATTTTTGGGTTTCAAAATTGGAATTTAGGATTTGAAATCTGAAATTTGGGGCAGATTTGCAATTTCCAAAAAAAATTGGTAATTGTGACTGGAAATTTTTCTTAGGGAATAACATTCTGGTCGTGAGTTTGATAGTACAAAAAAAAGGGGAAAATGAGTTGTGGCTGGAAAAAAAAAGAAAGAAAAAGGAAATCCAGTTTGAAAAAGAAAAAAAAAGTTAAAATCCTAATCGGAAGAGAAAAAGGAAATAAAAGCCAATTGTGAGAGGGGTTTTGATCTGAATTTTCAACTTGGGGGAAAAGTAAGTCATTAAAATCCTTTACCACAAGGGATTTGGATTTGAGTTCCTATTCCAATTTGTTTTCAGAAAAGTTTCTTGAATTTTCGAAACCTATTTTTCGCTTATATAAAGCCTTCTTGTTTTGGTCATGATTCGTTCAATACAGCTCCGATTTGTGCCATTCAAATTGTTTTTTGTTCCTTATTCTTTGTAGAATTTGGAATTTCAGGTCATAGGTCACCAAGTTATACACTTGGTGAGTGACTTTACTAAACAAAAGGAAGTTGGGGATTAATTTTTTAACTAACCGTTTGATTTTCTTAGCAGTTTAGCGAAGATAGGGGACGAAGTCCCGAATTTTGTTTGCAATCCTAACAATTTTCCATTGACAAACACCTCTAATGGCGGGTGTGGTAGTCATCCACGTGCAGAGGCTCCAGATAGTTGGGAGCGACATTGAATTAATACAAATGAAACCAATGATACTGATCGGTTTGTTGTTGCAATAAATGCACCTATGAGTGAGGTGCAAAGGTTGGCGAGAAAAGTTGACAGCATGGCACTGCCTACACCTACATCATCGGTCAAGAGGGAAGAAACCAAGAAATATGTCTGTCAATTCAATGGTTCTAGAAGTTCAGATGATTATTCTGATGATGGATCGGAAAAGAGATCACACCGAGGGTCTTCTAGAAGGTATCGCCACAGTACACCTCATTCCTGAAGGAGAGTGAAGATTAATTCAGGATCTGAGTTGGGTTCTGATGAAGCTCGAGACATCAAGAGTATAAATATAACATCCCTCGATTTGATGGTCAACACAATCCAGTGAAGTATCTTGATTGGGAGCGAGAGATTGAGAATCTGTTTGATCTCAACAATTATCGGGAGAAGGAGAAAGTCAAAGTGGCACAGTATTCTTTCACTCACTATGCGGCTAAATGGTGGAAAAATAAAAAGGAGTCGCGATATCTTACCGGAAAGAAACCTATCTCCACATGGGAGAGATTGAGATCCGAGCTTCGCCAATATCATGTTCCGCCTACTTACTTGATGGAACAACATTCTTATATGTCCAACATGAAGAAAGGAAATTGCACAGTTGATGAATACTGGCAAGATCTTGAGTTGACTATGAGAAGGGTTGGAATGAAAGAAAATAACACATTCATCAAAAATCGATTCATTGAAGGCTTGTGTGAAAACCTTCAAAAGCCAGTCAAGCTTCAACATCACATATCTATGAACAATTTATTGATGTAGGCAAGGTTGGTTGAGAGTACCTTGCGACCAAGAAGGCCACAACCCAGTTTTCCTAGTCAACGACCAGGGTTTGACTCTGGAAACCCTAGTTATGACTGCAGTAGGAGCACGCCCATGGGAGGATGAAGATCGGTTCAGACTTATTCAAATCCGACTTATAATCCTACTGGGAGGAGGGCAGCACCACCAACCCAACAGGTTTCAAAAATTCCAAGTAAGTCCACTACTTCTTCATCAAATTCGGTTTGTGCTAACTCTCCTACTTGTTTTCATTGTCAAGAAAGAGGACATGTATGCAATAATTGTCCTCATGCACGAGTGCTAAAAAATACTTGAGAAAGGAGATGAAGAAGATGAATATGCTGATATGTCACCATTGTATGAAAGTGGTGAAGAACAGGTAGATGAAGAGATCATCATAAATTATCATGGTGAACAATGTCCAGAAACACAAGGTAACTTTGTTTCATTAAGAGTTCTAAAATCTCAAATGGCTGAAACACAGGTACAAAGGATTAACATTTTTCATACATGTTGCCTTGTGAAAGATAAGACTTGTTTACTGATTATTGATGGTGGTTCTTATACTAATAATGTGTCTAATCTTCTTGTTAAATCATTGTCTTTGCCTGTGAATACTCATCCATCACCATATACACTTATTTGGTTAAATGTTAGTGGTGAAATTAGGGTTAACAAACAATACATGATTAACTTTAAGATTGGAAAATACCATGATACTATCTTATGTGATATTATACCTATGGAAGCTAGTCATATTTTTGTTAGGGAGACCTTGGAAGTTTGATCGTAAATCCATGCATGATGTTTACACTAACAAAATTACTGTGATTAAGAATAGAACAAGGTATACTTTGGTTCCATTATCTCCAGCGGAGGTTTTAGAGGCACAAAGACGCATGAGAGTCGACAAAGAGAAGTTTGCGACTGATGTGCAAATGGTCGACCAAAACCCCAGCCAGGGCTTGAAGAAGATCAGCCACAAGGTGAAAATTGGAGGCAAAAACCTTGATAATTTCGACCAAATATCAAGGGAGGCCATCCCAGGTAAGCCAGGTAAGTCTAAGAATGATTCTGATAAGTCGCGTAAAATCATATCGTCACATCTTATTCCATTGCAATCAATTTACATGATGAGGCATGAACTTCCTAATGATTATTGTAGATCATTTTATGCATCGATTAGGGATGTGGATCGTGCTTTTGATAATCATTCTTATGTGCTTATCATGCATTTTAAAGAGAGCTACTTTTCCAGTGATGATAGTCATATGCATGTTCCTTCACGGTTTGCTCAGATGTTACAGGAATTTAAGGATGTCTTTCTGGAAGCCTTACCTGCGAGTTTACCACCCTTGCGAGGTATTGAACACCAGATTTACTTGATTATGGGTTCGGTTATCTCAAACCGTCCGGCGTATGAAGCAAACCCTGAGGAGACAAAGGAACTACAGCGACAAGCGAGGAGTTACTTCAAAAAGGTTATGTGCTAGAATCCCTATCTCCTTGTGTTGTGCCTATTATTTTAGTTCCTAAGAAAGATAAAACTTGGTGTATGTGCATTGATTGTCATGCTATTAACAAGACTACCATTAAGTATCGCCATCCAATCCCTAGGTTAGATTATATGCTTGAAGATTTGCATGGATCTGTGATTTATACTAAAATTGATTTGACTTAGGGTTATCATCAGATTTGAATTAATGAGGGGGATGAATGGAAAACTGCATTTAAGACTAAGTTTGGGTTGTATGAATGGATTGTTATGCCTTTCGGTTTAAGTAATGCACCTAGTACTTTTCTGCAGTTAATGAATCATGTCTTAATATTGGTTGGTTTGTTGTGGTCTATTTTGATGATATATTGATTTAATTTAAGTTGACTGATGAACAGATTGATCACATTAAAATAGTTCTTGTTGCACTCCGTGAGTTTTGTTAGTTTGCGAACATCAAGAAGTGCACATTTTGCGCTTCGGAAGTGGTGTTTCTCGGTTTTGTGGTCTCTAAGGAGGGCATAAAAGTCAAAAAACCAAAATTGAGGCCATTAAGACCTAGCTGAGACCTACTAATGCCAACCAGGTACGTTCTTTTCATGGTTTAGATAGTTTTTATAGACGGTTTGTGCGTGATTTCTTATCTACTGTTGCACCTCTAAATAAACTAGTTAAAAAGGATGTGAAATTTGTTTGGACTGAGAGTCAAGAGAATGCATTTATTGAATTGAAAGTACGATTATGTAATACTCATGTTCTTGCTTTACCTGATTTTAATGGTACTTTTGAGATTCATTGTGATGCTTCTAGTATTGGTATTGGTGCTGTTTTGATGCAAGAGAATCGACCTATAGCTTATTTCAGTGAAAAGCTAAAGGGCGGTGCTCTAAACTATCCTGTGTATGATAAAGAATTTTATGTCACTATTCGTGCATTAGAAACTTGGCAACATTATTTATTGCATAAAGAATTTGTCATTCATAGTGACCATGAATCCTTGAAATACTTGAAGAGTCAGATGAAGTTGAATAAGTGTCATGCTAAATGGTCTAGTTTCATTGAATCTTTTCCTTATGTGTTGCATTACAAAAAGGGTAAAGAAAATGTTGTTGATGATGCTTTGAGTCGTAAACATGTTTTACTTACACGATTGGAATGCATTATGTTAGGGTTTTCATTCATGCGAGATTTATATGCGACTGATTCTGATTTTTCATCTATTTATGTTGCATGCAAAATGGTGCTTATGAGAAGTTTTTTCGGCATGATGGTATCTTGTTCATGAATAATAGGTTATGTATTCCTCAATGTTCTATGCGTGAATTACTTGTTAGTGAAGCTCATTCAGGTGGTTTAATGGGATATTTTGGTGCATTTAAAACTTATAATTTGTTGCGAGAACACTTCTATTGGCCAAAAATGGCACTTGTTATTGACAGGGTTTGTAGGAATTGTCTTAATTGCTTGAAGGCTAAGTCTAAAACTAAGCCTCATGGTCTTTATACTCCGTTACCTGTTCCTACACATCCTTGGGTTGATATTTCTATGGATTTTGTCCTAGGTTTACCACGTTCTCAGTCAGGTAATGATTCTATCTTTGTGGTTGTGGATAGATTTTTGAAAATCGCACATTTTATTCTTTGTAGAAAGACAGATGATGCAAAGCATGTTGCATATCTATTTTTTAAGGAAGTAGTTTGGTTACATGGCATTCATGCGTCCATTATCTCTGATCGCGGTGTTAAAGTTTTGTCCTACTTTTGGAATACCTTATGGTGCAAGTTAGGGACAAAGTTGCTGTTTTCGACTGCCAGTTATCCTCAAACTGATGGACAAACAGAAGTGACCAATCGAACCCTAGGGGCTCTCCTGCGTGCACTAGTTATGAAGAACTTAAAGAATTGGGAAAAATGCATTCCGATTGCAGAGTTTGCTTGCAATTTCACTATTCATTCTACTACTTCTTTATCTCCATTTGAAATTGTTTATGGTTTTCTACCTATTACACCTCTTGATCTACTTCCTTTGGATTTTAAACAGGTTAAAAACCTTGATGGAGAAAAGAAAACAGATTTTGTGAAGAAAATACATGAGAAGGTGCGTATGAAAATTGAACGAACAAATGCACAGAATGCTAATAAAGTTAACCAAAGCCGCAAGTTGATTAGGTTCAACGTGGGAGATTATGTTTGGGTTCATCTGTGGAAAGAGAGGTTTCCAAATGCTTGGAAATCTAAGTTGGGTCCACGTGGAGATGGTCATTTTAGAGTGTTGGATTGTGTGAACGACAATGCTTACAAGATTGAGTTACCATATCATTATGGTGTTAGCGCGACCTTCAATGTTTCTAATTTATCTCCATTTACATTTGATGATGATTCGGTTTCGAGGGCAAAACATTTTGACCACGAAGGGAATGATGGAGATGCCAATACGACTACCACCATAAATGAAGGCATTCCACGACTTGATCAAACCTTTAAAGGATATGTTCGGTATCCTCTAAGTGACATGGCGGTACCTATGACTAGGTCAAGGACTAAGCTTAGGAATGCTGCTTTAAATGCTTTGATTGATCGTCTTTTGATGAAGAATTGAAGAATGAGTCATCATTGACATCTTGGATTTATTGTTCAAGACTGTCGAAGAACTGAAGACATCATGAAGAACACTATACTTTTTTCCCACTAGGTTTTTAATGAGGTAGTGTAATCACTGTAAAATATTGTAATATTATGGCATTTTGGGTTTATTGGACTGATAGCTCGGCCATGTGGGCTTTGAAGAGATGAATTTTGAAAATACAGTCCATTTGAGTTTAGTGTATTCAGTTTTATTCTGATTAGAATTAGATTTGGTAAGATTAGATAAGGTAATATTGTTCAAGGTTACTTCTTGAAGAATTCAACTAGATTACCTTAGATTACCATTTATTTTAGGTATTTTAGTTAGATTTGGTTTTAGCTTTTTAAAGTTGCCATAAGTCAATTCAGTTTCTAGTTGTGATTAAAGTTTGGGGCACGATTGTAACCCTATAAATAGGGGAGGCCTCTAGACGAATTTAACACCATTTTTATCAATCAAAATACAACCTTTTGAGTTCATACTCTTTGCTTGCGAGCTATTCCATTGTTGCTTAACCCCGAGGGCTAGTTAAGTGTCAATAAACCTTGTAATCTGATCCTGATGGCTAGTTAGAGAGCGAGTCAAAATTGAGTGTACCCTGAGGGCTAGACCTTGAATTTTGTGCTGCATTGAAGGGTTTGTGAGTTCCCTTGTTTTGTCAAAGATCTTAATTTCGCAATTCAGATTTTTTGCAAGGGGATTCATATCACCCCTGGATCAAAATCTGGAAAAATATCTCTGATAAATATTATAATCTAAAGAGCATATTTTTCATTATGGTGTTCTTTAGTGAAATCTCAAGAGCTCAAATTTTTTGGTATCCTCTTGAGGGTCTTATTCCTTGTTCGTCAACCTTCAAGACCTCTAGCCTTTCACTGCTCGTCTCTTGAGTTTGGCCATTTACTTTTTCAAAATCAAAATGAACATTGCTACGACCTACATCAGCTTTACTTTGTGATAATTTGATAGCTATATTTGTTTCCAGATTTAATGTTTGGGTTACTTTCAGAGTATATGTTTATGGTTAAGGCTTTGTATATGTTAATTATTTTAGTGTGCTTCAAGAGGGATACTTCCAGTGGAAAGGCTGAAGATTCAGGGGCGACCATCTGATAATGCAACTTAGCATGCGAGATTCACCCCCTGGATAGCTCGAAACCTCTATGGCTTCTCGATGCCATTCCTAAGAGCATGACTTTAATATTACTTGTTTTGGTTTAAATATATACATATATGTATACATATATATATATATACACACACATATGTGTGTGTGTGTTTTGAAGGGTGTAGGGTCCCCGTATCAGATATTTGGTGGGTCTTCTAGTGGTTTTCTCTTGAGCGGCACTCAGGGTGATATTTGAGTGGTTTGCTCTTAAGCGGCACTCTAGATGATAATTCAAGTGGTTTTCTCTTAAGTAGCACTCAGGGTGATATTCGAGTGGTTTTCTCTTAAGCGGCACTCAGGGTGATATTTGAGTGATTTGCTCTTAAGCGGCACTCTAGATAATGATTCGAGTGGTTTGCTCTTAAGAAACACTCTAGATGATGAATTGAGTGGTTTGTTAAGCGACACTCGGGGTAATATTCGTGGTTTGCTCTTAAGCCGCACTTAGAGTGACATTCGAGTGGTTTGCTCTTAAGCAGCACTCTAGATGATGATTCGAGTGGTTTGCTCTTAAGCGGCACTCAGGGTGATATTTGAGTGGTTTGCTCTTAAACGCCACTCAAGATGATATTCGAGTGGTTTGCTCGTAAGCGGCACCCAAGGTGATATTCGAGTGGTTTGCTTTTAAGCAGCACTCAGGGTGATATTCGAGTGGTTTACTCTTAAGCAGCACTCTAGATGATAATTCTTGCTAAGGATGAAGATCGAGTGGTATGCTGATAAGCGGCACTCAAGATGATAATTCCAGCTAAAGCTGATGATCGAGTGGTATGCTGATAAGTGACATTGTTAAAGATACGAGCACTCCCTCTGTGACGGTTTGAGTACTCTCGGTTTGAGTACTCTCAGTTTGAGTACTCTCTTTGTGATAGTTCGAGTACTCTCGGTTTGCTCTCTCTGTGATAGTTTGTCTACTCTCTCTGTGATGGTTCGAGTACTCTTAATTCGAGTACTCTCTCTAGTGGTGGTTCGAGTACCTCCGATTTGAGTACCCTCTCTAGTGGTGGTTCAAGTACCCCCGATTCGAGTACCCTCTCTAGTGGTGGTTCGAGTATGCTAATAAGCTACTCTCTTTGTGGTGATTCAAGTATACTGATAGGCTACACTAATTAAAGTAAGTGTACCAAAGAAAACCACTGTCGAAAGTTAAAGGACACCCTCATTGACTCAAGATTCATTATTAAGGAACCACACTCCCAACATTACGTCCAACTATGAGATTTGTGATTATAAATGTATGCTCGGTGCTACATTTTCACCAACGACTTGCTCAGCTTCATATGCCTAGAGCGACATGGTCCTAATCTACGTCGAGTCTAAAACTTCGTAGACTTGATCGATTAAAATTACTCCAAGTATACCTCGGTAAATATATAAATATTACAATATATAGCATGATATGTTGTAATGATGCACTCTCTTAAAGAATCCATGAGGGACTCAATGATGGAGCTTTATCGAGAAGTCCACCCTTGAAGTAGGAATCGTTATTTGCAAGATCTCCAAACATTGTACCATGGGCTTCAATAGTCCCTCACTGGACGTTGATTTCTTCCTTGGCATACCTGTTTTGCTCCACTATCTTGCTATTGCGAGCTTCAAATATCCTTGCCTCGTATAGTCGGGAGACTATTATTACACTAGGATTCTAAATCCACGTTGGCATTGGTTAAGTCCCGCTTAACCATCATCAACTCGAGGATGGTCTTATTTGAATGATAACGAGACTCATCTAATGCTTCCTTCAAATTTATACACTACAAAGGCAACGAAAAGAAATCTCTTAGTCTTGGCCAAAGAGAATCAAGTGATGAAACTATTTAGTTTGGGTCATCTTGTTGGTGCAAACCTTGAGTAAAGAATGTTGGCGTTAATGTTATGTGCTTGCTCTAAGTCTCGCTTATGAATCTCAAAATTTTTACCTAGCTGATCATCGATGCTGGGGGCTCGATATTAAACTCTCCCTTTTTAGAAAAAATGCGTTGCTCGGAAGTATAAGATTCCAAGAGACCCTTCAAGTGAGGGAGGAAAACTCAATATATTCTTATGAAGTTAGAAGTGGGTCACAGCCCAATTCATTAAATATTATATTTAGCCCAATAAGGTTTAGTCATAAATGGACCAAGATGGTTATTTAATACATATTTAATAATTACTGTGGTGACAGTCAATGACGGTTAGAGTTTAATTAGTATAAATATGAAAGTATGTCATTCATTTTGATTCATTCACAATTATTCCTGATGACTGAGATCAATTACTGACTTTATCATCGGAGGGTTTTTCCCGACTCTGGATCTTCTGTTACACTTTTGTGTACCACTATGTGTTACACCAATCAAAGTCTGCCACATTTCCTTTCTAAATTAGATAAAATCATTAAACTAATATTAGTTAATTTAGGAGGGACACATGGCAGAATTCGATTGGTGTAACACATAGTGGTACACAAAAGTGTAACAAAAGATCCAGAGCCATTTTCCCCTAGAGTTTCCCTGGGGTTTTTCTTGCAGGTCATGAACTAAGGATCTGGTGGTGCGGTTGGTGCAGTTTCATGATGGTTCCCAGTAGGCCCATCAAATGGGTTAATTGGATAAACCCATTATCCAAATCCAGTGGGTTATTATCCAATTAAGTTAAGCGCTACTAAGCTAAGCTTACTGTTGGGGAACTCGGTAGAAGCAATTTGCCGATTCCGCCTATATGTTCATTTTCAGAAGAGAACCTCGTCCGAGAACTTGTATAGAGAAGGATTTCCCGCGGCGCAGCAGTTCTGAAATTCCTTGTCTAGAGCTTCAATTCGATTTTAAAACTCCTTGTTTAAATTATTTCATTTTTTGTTGTTCGTGCGTACACAAAAGTGTAACAAAAGATCCAGAGCCATTTTCCCCTAGAGTTTCCCTGGGGTTTTTCTTGCAGGTCATGAACTAAGGATCTGGTGGTGCGGTTGGTGCAGTTTCATGATGGTTCCCGGTAGGCCCATCAAATGGGTTAATTGGATAAACCCATTATCCAAATCCAGTGGGTCATTATCCAATTAACTCATTTATTAAATGGGTCATAACGGGTTGGGTCATAAATGGGTTGGGTCATTAAATGGATAACCCATTGGATAACCCTTGAGATATTCATATGACACAATGGGTTAAAATATATTATCCAATAAGTCATTATATAATTAACCCAATAAGTTATCATTAAACATTTTCTATCGATTTGGGTTACAAGTTGTCATTATCCAATGGGATCAGGTATTAAATGCTCATTATTTTTTAGGATTTGGGATGAGAATAATTATGGTAATGGGAAATTTTGATCTCAATGGGTCCCATATTATGTTAACTTAATGGGAACATAACAAATACCCAATAAATATTCAAAATTACCCAATTAAATGCATGTGTAATATTTAACATAAATATTCACTATAATTCACAAATTATACAAATTATAATTAATAAATTATTCGAGTTCAATCTCGTACAATATTCGAGTTCGTACAGTATTCGAGCTCGTACAGTATTCGAATTCAATCTCGTACAGTATTCGAGTTCGTACAAAATTCGCACTCAATCTCGTACAGTATTTGAGTTCGTACAATATTCGAGTTCAATCTCGTACAGTATTCGAGCTCAATCTCGTTCAGTATTCGAGTTTGTACAATATTCGAGTTCAATCTCGTACAGTATTCGAGTTCGTACAATATTCGAGCTCAATCTCGTACAATATTCGAGTTCGTACAATATTCGAGCTCAATCTCGTACAATATTCGAGTTCAATCTCATACAATATTCGAGTTCGTACAGTATTCGAGCTCAATCTTGTACAGTATTCGAGTTCGTACAGTATTCGAGCTCGTGCAATATTTGAGCTTGAGCTCAATCCCAACTAATATTTTTCGTTAATTTCGTCGAGTTTACAAAGCCAACATATTATATATTTTTTATTTTTATTAAATATAATATAATGTACATAATATTATATTACATAATATAATAAATGATTATATATTAGGGAAAAATTAAATCATTCGTAATCAAACTTGTGAAAATTTAGTTATCTTGTGATATGAAATTATCCACGGGTCACCCATTACCCTACCCAACCCAACTCAACCCACCCAAAATTATCCAACGGGTAACCCATTATCCAACCCAACTAAACCCAATACCTACAACTCAATTATATCCAGTAATCCAATGGGTCATTATCCAATAAATTTTATCCAATAAGTGAAAATAGTATATGGATAACGGTTATCCAACGAGTGACCCGATCCGTTTGACGGGCTTAGTTCCCGGACGCATCAGTCCATTTTATGGAATAAAGAGTCGGATTCGGATACTCTAAACCAAATCATCTTTGTTCGATCTCTTCATCAATCATTCATGCATTTAGCCTATTGTTTTTAGATTGATAAGTTTATAATTGAAAGAAAAGAATGTGTGAGTTGAATAAGTTTTGCTGAATTCCACTGTTAATTAAGTGGCAATATATTGAGCAGCATGTTTGCATGTGCCTGATGACCTTCTCCGCCATTTAATTAGGGCATTACTATATCTCGCCCTGTATTTTACTATTCTCGCCCTAATACGTATAAATACACGTATTAATATTTTTAAAAAAATAAAAATTAAAAACCCTAAAATCCTCTCCCCCTTCCCTCTCTCCATTCCATCCGGCCAGGTGCCGCTGCCCGCCGCCCGCGGCCCGCCGCCCGCTGCCCGCCGCCCGCCGCCCGCTGCCCGCTGCCCGCCGCCCGCCGCCGCCGGAAATCCGCCGGAAAATCGCCGGAAAACGTAAGTTTTGGAGGATTTTTTTTAGTTTTCGTGCGAATTTTTTTTGTTTTCGTGCGAATGAGGGGTTTAGTTGTAAATATAAGAAAATAGGAGGCTTCACTCTTAAATTAATTTATTTCATAAGATCATAGGAGATTAAGATGTAGAATAATTCGGAGAAATCTAATATTAGGAATTTAATGAATTTTGGAATTAAAACGAAGAAATTGTGTTTTTTAGAAATTATTTAGTTCAAATTTGGAAATGATTACTATTTCCGTAATTTGGAAAGTATATGTGACATAATAGAATATAGTTCTATTTAAATAAAATTTATTAATCCGATGTAAACAATTGTGTAGTAAAATTATTATGATATGTTTTAACAATTGTTTCCTTGACTGTTAATAATAGTGTGATGTGGTAAAAAAATAAGATTATTTAGTAATGTAATTTCCAATTTGTAACTTAAAAAAATGTCAAGTCTGAATCATTTGCTTCGCGTCCGCATGGAGCTTGCTGCTCTGTCTATGACCCTCGGGGTACACTGAGAAAGAGTGGTTGTGCATCCCTCGCCTAGGATCCTTGCACGGCACTACATTCCAACCATCCCCCGTGATGCTCTGTTTCAAGACAATCGCGAATGGGCAGTCACAACTTCTGGTCGAGCTGCTACTCCGTCGGACTCTACATCCTTATCCTTTCGGCCCCGATTGCAAATGCAATATAACCTCAGCGGACCATTCCTATTCTGTTTGTAGGACTTCGTGACAAGTTCAAATCCCACCTGCAGAGCAATCCGTTGCAGCATCAACATTAACGTTACAATAATTAAAATTAACGTTACAATAATTAAAATTAACGTTACAATAATTAAAATTAACGTTACAATAATTTTTACGTTACAATTAATAAATTAAAATACTCAGATGAGCATAAATTAAAAAATTAAGATGAGCATAAATTTCTTTCTCCCTAACAGCTAAAACATACACGTAATGGAAAAAAAATGAAATAACATTGTGGCTAGAATTAATATTACATTCTTACAGTACAACAAATTAAAATATCAAAATAACGTAAAAATACGTAACTTAACGTTACAATAATTAATAGGACATAAATTAGAAACAGCATTACGTAACAAATATTAATAGGAGATAAATTCATAGGAGATAAATGTACAATAGTTTCTACGTAACAGTTAATAAATTAAAACACAAAGACGAGCATAAATTTCTACGGCAAAAATTATTCAATTTAACAACTACGTAACTAATTAGTAAAATTACCTCCGAAGACATGGAATTTCTAACACCCTTTCCGGAGTAATTTTTGCTCGTTTTGGATAGCAAAAAATTTCGAGTGCCCTCAAAATGAGTAGAATTCGTGCTAAAAAAAAAAAAAAAAAAAAAAAAAAAAAAAAAAAAAAAGGCACGGCTCGCGCCCAGGCCACGGCGAGCCGTGGCTCGCGCCCGGACCCCGGCGAGCGGACCGACGGTGGCTCGCGCCCACCGCACGGCGAGCCGTGGCTCGCGCCCGGACCCCGGCGAGCGGACCGGCGGTGGCTCGCGCCCGGACCCCGGCGAGCGGACCGGCGGTGGCTCGCGCCCACCGCACGGCGAGCCGTGGCTCGCGCCCGGATCCCGGCGAGCGGACCGGCGGTGGCTCGCGCCCAGGCCGTGGCGAACCGGAGCCGGCGGCGGCGGGCGGTGGTCCGGCGGCGGCGGGCGGTGGTCCGGCGGCGGCGGGCGGTGGTCCGGCGGCGGCGGGCGGTGGTCCGGCGGCGGCGCCCGGTGGTCCGGCGGCGGCGCCCGGTGGTCCGGCGGCGGCGCTCCGGCGGCGGTGCCGGAATTTTTTTAGTTTCAGATTTTGGATTTTTTTTTTGTTGAATTTTTTAAATTTGAATTTAGTTTAATTTAGTTATTGAAATTAAATTAAAAATATATACTGTATACGTATTAGGGCGAGGATAGTAAAATACAGGGCGAGATATAGTGATCCACTTTAATTATGAGTAATCTTAATAACAGTAACATGTAGGCATGTGGACCGACCTCACTTGTAAAATCATAAAGCTGTGTTATATATATTCCTTTCAAAGACAATAAAGATGCATGGAACATTACAGTGCACGTTTTCTTTTTATTTTCCCGCCGCTTTCTTTTAGATATCGTCCAATATATTTATTTTTTAAAATTAAAATCATTAACGTTTATAGGGTTCTCATTCGTGTTATATTAAGAACAATTTATATAAAACTAAGGTTACAAGCAGATGTGATTTTCAAAAGGTCATTTACACCTAATTAAGGCGCTACACTATAAAATTATAAATTCAAAATCTCCGTGGCAATATGAATAGTCTATAGCATGTAATAATGCTAGTTTACCATGGGATCATCTCGCTAGTTTGACTCGAACTCACTGAGAAAAATCCATCGGCTGAAAGTCAGTGCACTAACTCAAATTGGTCACAGTGTGAAGTATCCGTCTTAACATTCCTCGAGAGATGTGCCTACACAGAGCTGGTCTAAATACATTTTCCTTATTAATAAAAGGGAAAAGTGCAAAAATGACCCTATTAAACTAAGAAAGTGCAGGAATTGCCTTGTAAAATCTGAAAGTGCAGAAGTAACCCTATCTTTAACTCAAAATGTACAGTTTTACCCATTTGGTAGATTTTCGGTGTTGACTAATGTAAGTCAGGAGTTGACCAATAATAAAAAGACATTAATACCCCTGGGCTGAAAACAGACTTTTTCATGACGATTATACCTGTCGTGCCTTGTTTCTTAATAAAAACTGTGATCAAACACACCTCCGCCACTGCTCCGCCGCTCCACTGCCAAACCTCCGCCGCCGGATCTCCGCTCTTCACCGCCGGACCTCCACCGCTCTGCTGTCTGGCCTCTGCCTCTCTGCCGCCAGACCTCTGGCCACCAACTACTGCTGATCCGCCGCCACCTTCTTTCACCAACACCACCTCCATCATCTGGAACCTAGCCCCACTGCCCGAACCCCCTAGCCACTACCTTCCTCGGTACCACTTGTCCCACGCTCAACTCCAGCCCCCCATCACCGCTCTGCCGCTATAACTCTCGTCGTCCACTAAAATATCTCGCCTCCGTCCACTGCGTTGCTGCTACTACTGTCATTGTCCGCTTAAATCCCTTGCCATCACCACTCCATCCCCTTGAAAAACACCCCATCGCCACTCCATCCCCTCCCCCGCCGCTCAAATTCCTCGCCTCCATCGCCATCCAATTAAATTCCCTCGACACCCCATCTCCTCCCCGCCGCTCAAATCCCTCGCCTCCACTTCTAATTTCGATTTCACCCTCACCTTGTATAACCCAATCTTTTTTTCCTCGCCTCCGCTCAAATCCATTCAAATCCATGTAAATCGCAAATGGAGCGGAAGAGGAAATGATACTGACGTCTGTGTCGGTGAGGAGAAGGTCGGTGGTGGCTTGAATGAGGATCGACTCCCGTTGGTTGAGCGGCGGTGATATAAAATGGCATCATCAGTGATGGTGTTAGGTGGAGAGGTGGTTAGGGAAGATATGGGAGCGGAGATTTGGGAGTGGGGGTAAGGAGGTCATTTCAAATATTTATTTATTTTTTAATTTTTTAACTCAGGGGTATTATGGTCTTTTCACCAATTTCCGGCAATTTGGCTGTTGACATTTAGATTAATGAAGTCATGGGTTATTTATGCACTTTCAGATTTTTCAAGGTTCTTTCTGCACTTTCGTCTAAAACATATGGTTAAAAACACATTTTTCTTTTAATAAAAAAGACTCCCTAAATCGGGACAATTAAAGCACCTTTACTAAAAATCATGTCACTCTTCATTAACCTGTAAATTCCTCTGACTAAACTAGGAGAGTAAAACCAGACATTTTTCGGTAGCCATAAATATTTTTTAGAAGTGTTTAGATTTAATAATATGTGTAGGAACTGCCTATAGTCTGAACTCGTTGGATACCCGAACAAATGGTCTAAGGACATGTTTGACCGAATAATCGATCTGACAAGTCTGAAACATCCATATGGGTTGAGATCTACTGATGTAATTGAAATCCTCAAACCAGAAATGATGAAAATATGTTGGTTAAAAATTGAAAATACTCATCGTCGAGTCATTAAAAAATTGAAATTACCCATCGTCATTGCGTTAATGGCTTTCGCAAAGAGGAGTTTTCTATGAAGAAGCATCCACCGTGAAAAGTATCTGGCACGGGTGTGGGTTGTATATCTATCAACCTTAATTGAAACCCAATGTCTTGACCCGTAAACTAACCCACAAACCAGTAAGAGTTGTCGACCTATTGACCTTACCAACAGAAACCACATGTTGACCAAACTAGCATAAACCATCCACCAACCTATTGACCTGACATAGAAACTAGCAAGAGTCGTCGAGAATTTCTAGGAAGTTGCAACACTCACGGGATGTGGCAAGGAAACCATTTACATGACTAGGACTGTTGATGTGATAGGGAAATGTCAAGATCCTCCAATAAAATGCTGACCTAGGAACTCGAAAGTCACAACCCAAATTCTACCGTGAAATTCCTTCGTGGATCCATCTCCAAGGAGGTTAGATAAGGGGGTAGTGGTGTTGGAAAGGGTAAAATTATGGTGGGAAGGCTCCATAGGTGGTGGCGTTTAGTGGAAGTCCCCAAAAAAATGGTGGCATTAGTGTTTCGGAAAAGCGGAATGGAAAAATACAAGTTTAGAGAGAGAGAGAGAGAGAGAAAATTTGCCTTTGCCTTTTGTTATATTTTGTTTAAAGACACACAATGTCTTGTTTTAGACCACCTAACTGTTAGATGGGGTCAATATGTAATTAATAAAAGTTGTAAATAAGGTGGAGTTTTTAAAAAATGGAAAGAAATTGGCAGATCTTGCACGCAATTGTCAAAAACTATAGAGAAAAGTGCTTTTATAACCCTGCCTAATTCATATAAGTGCCCATTTAACTTCTTGATAATTGAAAATGTAAATATAACCCCAGATAGTTGGTGTCAGTGCAATTTTACCCATTCTGACAGTTTAAGGCTAGATTTGATTGAAAAGTGAGTTGTCTCATATGCTCAACTTGGCATCCAACCTCATTTCCATATCTTGGTTCTCATAACTCAAAAATGGCAATAACATATTCCCTTCCTTACCAGAGAATTGATTCTCGCAACTCAAAACTTGGCATCCATTTCTTGATTTTCTTAACTCCATTTCTTGATTGTAGAGGTATTTCCCAGATTCCAGCGGCGACTCAATCCCATGTCGTAGTACACACGCTAAAAATGGATCCTTCTTGTGCTAACACTGATTCTGACGATTCCCCTCTGTGGGCCCGGAATGAGGCCCGGAATGATTCCTCTAATGGAGATTTCACCTCCATTGTTTACTTGCTTGCCTCTGTGATTTCCCACTTCACTTTTGTTCTCGCGCTTCATATCGCCGATCACACCTACGAAAGGTGATAGAGGTGAGTTTGGTGGTAGCAAAGCATCGTTTGAGCGGTGGCTTAGATTAGGAAGGGATCGATGGCGCCGGGGCTAGGGTTGAGTGGGGCTGGCACTAGGGTTGGGCTCGACACAGCGGTAGTGGAGATGGGCGGTAGTGGAGGTGGGAAGTGGTGGAGAGCTGGGAGATGGTGGTTGTGGTGGCCGTGGGTTGTTGTGGTTGTTGGGGGTGGTGATTGTGGTGGCCGAGAGGTGGTGGTTGTGATGGCCAGAGATGGCGGTGGGTTGTAGTGGCCGGAGTTAGTGATTGTGGTGGCCAGAGGTGGTGGTTGAGGTGGCCGGAGGTGGCGGCTGGTGGTGGCTTGGTGATGACCAATGACTAGGGTAAGAGAGGGGTATGAAGAATAAGAAAATGGGTAAAATGGGAAACAAATTTTCAGCTTTAGCTTAAGAAGGCATTTTGGTCATTTTCGGTCGGTCAATGGCCGCAAATGGGAAGTTAATGCCGGAATGTACTCCACAGGTTATATTAGCACTTTGATTAAGTAGTTAGGGTTGTTTTTGCACTAAAAATATCCGAGAGTTATATTGACACTTACTCAAGTAGGTAGGGTTATATTGGTATATATACCTAAATTATATATAAAAGTAATTTAGCTTAATTTCCTAATCATTTTTCTCTCCACTTTCTCCTCTCATTCAGCCAAGCTCTCTCTCCACTCTCTTTGCCTTCATCTTCTCTCTCCACTTCATGTTTTCTCCATATACTCTCTCATCCTCTCTCTATTTTTTGCACGATTTTCTCCGTATTACATATGCATGTACACGATATTTTCTTGAATTCAATTTATTGTAGTTTTTTTTATTAATATTTTGAATTTCATAATCCTATTTTTTTTCAATCTTAGTAAATGCAATCTGTAATTTTGAATATGTTTGTGATGTTTGTATTGCAAAATCAAGTTCCTCGTGCCTCATAGAATATCTAAAGGTATTTTTGATCTAATATACTAGTTTATCTAGTATTTCTGCTGTTTTTCCAAAATTTCATGGCTACGAATGTTGTTTGTTGCAGTTGATGATGTTTTTTGTACATTTTTAATGATTTTTACGTGTGTATATAATTTTTGTTCATGTTTGTGCTATATCAATTGATGTTTACATGTGTTTTTTTCGTTTTTTTTCCAGATCGTAACTGTTAGCAGAGTTTTGGAGATTTCGTAGTTGTTTTATTTTTTTATTATATATTTAGTATAATTGATGATGTTTTCCACATTTCAATGGAGGTAATGCCTCGTAGAGCATCTGAAGGTATATTTTTAATCAAATTTACTATTCTTTTGCAAGTGTTCTGGAGTTTCATCGATGGGAATGATGTTATTGTAGACAAAAAAAGAATTCTACACATTTTTGTTGATGTTTTTATGTGTGTATCAATCTTGCTAACATTATGTTATTTCAATTGATATTTAGATGTAGTTTATTGAGGTTTCAATTAAGTTTCAGTCTTCATTTAGTTTGTTGAGGTCTAATTTCTTATATATATATTATCATTTTTGTTGATATCTATGTATTTTTCATTTTATTTTTAAATGTAGTTTGTTAATGCCTAAATTCATATTTTGGAGATTTGATAGTATTTTGATTGTTTTTGTGTGTTACTTTTGATGTTTTGTACATCTTAGTTGATGTTGATATTTTTTTAGTTAATGTTTAGATTTTTTTATTATTGATGTTTCAGGTTTTCTTATTAAGTTTTGATTCAGTGTGATTATAGGATTTGTTAAGTTGAAGTTTTCAAGTTTTTAATTAATGTATAGGTTTTTTTATTGATGTTTCGGTTTTTTTATTATTATTATGTTTTGATTTATTGTGATTTTAGGATTTTTGATGTTTTGACTTATTGTGATTTTAGGATTTTAGGATTTTTGCTATTGATATGATTCAGAATCCTTATGAGGCACAGTGGCATGTTTTTGATTTGGTATATAAAGCAAAATCTTTACTTGGTAATGCTGAACTAATACACACATATAGGGAGTGTAACACTGTAGCTCATGCCATAGCTAAACATCATTTTGATCTGAACCAAGGGCTGGATATGACTAATGTTACATCAAAAATTCAGGGTCTTATAGCTATGGATAGAGGCCGTGTTCCTCATATTCGAGTTGCTAAAACTTCTAGGTTTTAGAAATTGATGCTGCTGAATTTTATTTTTCAATTTTGCAGAACAAGGGACTTCTGGCACTATGATGGTGAGATTGCTGTTGCTCAGATTTCTGTTACTATGGTGAAGCTTGGCTGCTCAGATTGCTGTGTGGCTTGTCTTTGGTGAGGCTGTTGCACAGATGACAGGGAGTTGAATTCCCTTCCTTCGAAGATATTCTCAGCTTGAAAGCTACAATGCTTAGCATACTCATGGGTATTTTTCTCGTTTCGTGATTGAAGTTGCCTGGCCATTACAGAGGATTAACACGAGGGGTGGAGATCCTCTTGTTTTGGATCGCAACTTCGACACCTATCCATCCACTTTGGATAACTGTATTCACTATTTTAGCAAACACTTTTAGGACTTTTGGAGACAACCCTGTTGTTTCATCTCTAACTCTCACAAATCAACTCTATCTGTATATTCGACCAATTGGATATCAAGGCTTGGGGAACCTATAATAAAATATCCCTCACCCTCGGGTGTTCTCATTAAAAAAAAGGATTTTTGATGTTGATGTTTTCAGTTTTTTATTTAATGTTTAGATTTTTTTATGTTGATATTTTTAATGGTGAAAGTGTGATGGTTGAAATTTTAAATAATTTAAACTGAATAATAATATGTAGGAACTAATAGAAAATATTTCGTAATAATGTGAAAAGTTTTGAAAACAATTTGTAAAAGAAAAAAGAAACCCTTAATTTTGCTTAAAAGGAGGTAGTCTCATTTTCTTGTGGAAGAATATTAGAAAGCAAAATTAAATTAAATGAAAAGAAGAAGAAAATGAATTCAATTCTTGCGGGTTTCATACTGTTATATATGGTGGGCCGATTCTGGGCCAAAAAAGGGAGCTTCTTAAGGATTCAATTCGGGTCAATTTTTGGGCTAATTCTGGGCCGATTTAAATATTAAACTGTTGGGCCGATTTTTGGGCTCTATTTTGCGGGTTTTTGTTGAGTTTTGGCCTTCTTTTTGGGCTAAAATTGTATTGGGTGGATAATTGCATATTTTTCACTTAGAGGGTCGGAGAGCATCCTTTCTACATTTGGTTGCACGGCCATAGGAGTTGGGTAGTGGGTTAATTAATTAGCGTACACGAATTTAATTAACTCACTGCTAGTTGTTACTTGGACTTGACGGTCATTTTGCGCTCTATGCTCGCGCTACACTTTTGTGTTAAATTAGCATAAATCTGTCCATTTGCTCAAAATGGAGTGGGCGATTACATAATCGCCGGGCTTGACACACGTCGTATAAGTTGTGTCCGTTCTCTCCATCCTTAGGAGGGCTATTTTTAGAGGGATTCACAAGAGCTATTGGCACGGCCTATGACACTCTTGCCCTCTAAATTAGTCTCGGTTCATACCACGAGAACGTTTGAAGGCCAATAACACCCCTCTATCTTCACCTTAGGGGTGTATATGGTAGAAGCTGCTCCTCCTTTGGCGGTCCTAGCTTCATTCGGATTCAGCACCACCAGCACATCATGGCGACAATTCAAGACCCGAGTACACCACACTCGGCTGTGCTTTTTGTCACCACTGGCGTCTTCTTTATTACTTTTCTTCAAGACCCGAGACCCGAGTCTCGGCTGCGGTGAGGTTTTCATATGAAGAGCCAGTACACATTTCTGGTTGCTATGTATAGGTCCAGATTCCCACATCTGGACTTGCAGTTATTTTTCCCTAGGCTTAGTACTTTCTAGCTTAGGGTTAGCATTTCTTTAAAAATAATTGGGGGGGGAGGGGGGTACTCTTTGGGTACCCCACCCCCACCCCCGCATCTTTTTTTCCCTAGGTTTTTAGCCTAGGGTTGGATTATGTTTTGTATTTTGTATTTGGTAGGGCTCTTTTAGGGCTCTACCGTGGGTTCCACAATCTATACTATTTACCTATTTACACGAAAGACAATGTTGAATGTTGAGCATCCTTGGTTACATGGTTAAAGGCCAAGAAAACCCTAGATCCAATCCAGAGACGGTATTTACTTCTCCTTGATCTGTAAATTTTGGATCAATTAACATTTTTGTTCATTTAGTTTTTGGGCTTCAATGAATTTGTTTATCTGCGTGTATCGTGTAATGTTGAAGATGTTGAGATCTATTTGTTGTGTTTCTTTGGTTCGATCTGGGAGCTTTTTTTATGGCCTACGATTCAAGTTCCAAACTCAGAACTTCTTTCGGGTCCGATTATAGGCGGTTTTTGAATCGCCTTTAGTCATTGAAGATCAAAGGCAAGACCAGAGAAGTCATTTTCTGATCCGATGGAACCGCATTTGATTGGAACGCTCTCTACTTGTAATTCATCAAACAAACTAGTTCCGCAGCAGTATTTGCCATAACACGGTAGTGTGATTCTGAACTAGAATGAAAACCCTTAGATTGCTTCTTAGCACTCCAAGAAATCAGTTTTTCCACCAAGGAAAATGGCATATCCGTATATAGACCTACAATTCTCAATACAATGAGCCCAATCAGCATAAGAATAACCCAGAACTGGTGAAGTGGACAAATTTGTGCAAAACTGAAGACCACAATGGAGAGTACCACGTAGATAGCACAAAATTTGAGTAACAACTTAGTAATGATCATCAGTAGGAGCATGCATGTGGTGACTGGCCGTGTTCACAACATAGGACAAATCGAGATGTGTAATCAACAGATGCTGAAGTGCACCAACTAGAGAACGATACAGTGCAGGATTACAGAACGACTTACCCAAAGAGCTAACAAGCTGCGAAAAAACCACAAAAGGAATGACAACATGCACAGAATCCTGCATTCCATCACACGGTAAAATGTCTTTGGCGTATCTGGCTTGACCAAGGAATAATGAAAGTAAAAACAAACCTCCAATCCCCAAAAATACTTTAGAGTGCCAAGATCAGTAATCTTGAATTCCTAATAAACCCAATCAATAAACTTACAAATGAGATGACCACAATTTCCAGTAAGAATAATGTCATAAGAGGAATTGCATACAAAACCTAAGCGAATTAAAAATGAGCTAAAATGCTGAAGCCAAGCGCGAGGAGCTTGCTTCAAACCATAAATGACCTTGCCTAGACGACAAACGAAATTTGGATGCATGGGGTCTTTGTATCCAGTAGGCTGCTCCACATAAACCGAAGAGTTAAGAACACCATTAAAAATGCATTCTTTACATCCAACTGTCGTAAGGGACAATTATGAGTAGCAGCAAGAGATGAACTAGTACGAATAGTGGAATCCTCACCATAGGACTAAATGTGTGATCATAATCAAAGATAGGTAATTGCGAGAAACCTTGAAACTCTAACCTTGCTTTTATGCTTGTTAAGAGAGACATCATCCTCATACTTCAAACGGTAAACCCATTTAGCACCAACAACATTTGCAGTAGATGAATGGGGAACCAAATCCCATGCCAGCTGAGTACGAAGTGCCTCCATCTTGGAATCCATAGCAGTAACCCATTCAGGATCCTTAACACCTGAGCAATGACTTCAAGGCTCGGTCTTAGAAAATAAATCACTCAGTAAACAAGCAATATCATAGTCAGAAAAATCCTTGTACCTGAGGAGAGAGTCAGTGCGAGATCTAGTAGCCATCGAATGATGAGAAGAGGGACCTAACGTTGGAGATAGCACAGATCTCGAAGCGGGAACAAAACTTGAGGTGGGTGCGGAACCCGAGGGCAATGGTGTCGATGACCGAACTGGAGATACATGTGGCAAGGGTGGCACGGGGGGAGCTACAGATGGTGGCAGACCTGACAAAAAGGCCGCTGAAGCCATTGGAGGTGCTGTTGGCAATGCGTGGTCAACACGAGCTGGCGGTGAGATGGGTGTGTGCAGCTGCTGGTCACTGTGCGGTTTAGATTCTAAATCAGATGTATCCAAAATAATTGGCAGTTTGGCTGGAGAAGATGGCTCAAGTACCTCCGAAGGCATAGAAGAAGGTTCCAAAAAATCAAAAACATTAAGTGAAGGAAAATCAATAGCAGTACCAGTACGGGTAGCTATAAAAAGCATCTCATCAAACCAAGCATGACAAGTAATGTACTCCTTCTTCGTAAGAGGATTAAAACAATGATAACCCTTATACTGTAAACTGTAACCCAAAAATATACAAGACATATTTCGATGCATTAATTTATACGTAGCACAGGGCCGTAAATACAGAAAACCTCGACAGCCAAATGGATGAAAGTTGGAGTAGTCAAGAGAGGTACCAAAAATAACAGAGAACAGAGACTGACCAAATAAAATTGGAGTAGGCAGTTAGTTGATGATGTAGACTGCTATGAAAAAGCATCATATCAAAAGGAATGATAATGGCCAGAATGAAAGAGCATCGACAGACCTGTCTCAGTAATATGATGATGCTTCCTCTCTGCACAACCATTTTTCTTTGGAGTGTAAGGATAAGAGAGCTGGTGATGAATGCCCTTAGATGTAAAATGAGATAGCATGCGATGATTCAGAAACTGGGTTCCACCATCACTATGAAATATTTTAATAGTGGTAGAATTGGGTTCTCAACAAGAGCCTCAAAATGCATGTAAGCCTCTTCAAAATTAGAATTTCGTCGTTTAGGATATAACCATGTAATCCGAGAAAAATCATCAGTAAAAATGACATAATAATGGTAGCGGGCATGAGGGACAATAGGTGAGGGTCCCTAAAGATCACAATGAACTAAATTAAGTATATATGGTGCACGTTTTAAATTATCAGTGAAAGAAAGAAGCCTTCCTTTATCCATCTCACAAGAAGAACATAAATTAGGCTTAGGCAGCAAACTAGTAACAGATAAACTACCAGTTATACTTAAAGATGAAATGACAGAAAAAGGAAAATTCCTAAACAACTATGCCATAACTCGAATGAGGCCTTGGATTTATTTGAATTACCAAAAGAAACTAAAGCAACACCACCATAATAAAAAAATGTAGAAACCCCTCACTGTGTCATTGGCCCACGAGCTCCTTGGTAACCATGTCCTGGATAGTGAAAGAATTTTCATAAAAAAAACAACATTTAGATCCTGGGTTAATTTGGCGATAGACAATAAATTCTTGGTAATGTTCGGAACAACCAAGACATTAGATAAAGTAAAAGAATAAAAAATTCAAGAATTCCTAGGGTGGGAAATATGCAAAGAAGAACCATTGTCAAAATGAACACGACGATTGCCGTTATAAGGAGCGACGCTATCCAAGTTTGAAGCAGAAGCATTCATGTGGTTGGTAGCTCTAGAGTCCACGTACCAATCAAAAGCAACATTGTATTGCTAAAATTTTTGTGGCTGAGTTGTATCTACGGAATTTGCAATGTCATCACGAGATGCATTAGAGAGCTTGTAGCAGTATCCACAAGATGTATGGGACGGTGAAACCACTGGCACACATACATGCCACCACCATGGCCGTCTTGTCATGCCAGTTTCCGTGGTCTCCTCTGCAGTAGGCTGGCTATCTGGATGCTTGCTAAAAGGTAGAAAAATAAGCAGGGACAGATCCAGAAGCAGTAGTCGAGTGAGCTTTGCGAGAATACTCTAAAGCTTGAGCATCAGCCACAATAGTAAACAACTCCGGTGAAGGATTACTAAACATCTTAGCTGATGAAAACTGAGAAAACTTGTCATTCATGCCACAAAAAAATAAATAAACAATATCATCGTCAGAAAGAGTGTCACCCATAACACACAATTCATTAAGAATAGTTTTAAAGTGAGAGTAATAGTCCGGAACAGATTGATCATCCTGACGAATGACGTACATGCAATCATGAAGAGGAAGATGACAAACACGAGAGTTGTTTTGATATGTAGCAGCCAAAGCATCCCATACATAAGCAGCAGTCATCATACAATCGTCTACCAACATCGCATATGAAGCGATGGATGAAAAAAACAATGCTTGAATTTGTTGATCAGACTGAATCCAAGCATCGTAAGCTTCTAAAGAAGCCTTGGAGGATTCATAACCTTTCGAATTCATGTTAGAAGATCCCTTAGAGGTTGAGTCTGTTAGTGGATATAAGCATAGTGTAGATTTATCATCAAAACCAAGCAACTTGATAGAATGTAAAACAGAACTAACCTGAGTACGCCAATGAGAGTAGTTTGAATCATCAAGATGCAGCTAATCAAAGAAGGAAGCCAAAAAGGATGCCATCAGAAACGAGCAGGAATAGATCCAAACACAAAAGAAAAATCAAATTGCACTAACCACAAAGCAAGCTTGTGATAGGCAGTGGACGACTAATCTAACTTTCATGCGTGGAAAAAGGCAGGATCACTAGCAGCAGTAGATAGAGAGCAAAGGCACTGTGCGGATCAGCGGTGCGTGAAGGTCATGCGATTGTACGTTATCAGTAAAGCAATGGCGCGTGCAAGCGGCAATGTCCAAATAAAGATCGGAGATCGTTGGGTGGGCGGTGGCCGAAGATCGAAAAAGACGAAAAAAAGGGACAAAATTTCAAAAAAAAAAGGTAAAAGCCAGGAATATTTAGAGTGACCCAACTAATATCATGATAGAATGTAAAAACCCAACTAATATCATGATAGAATGTCAGGATCCTCTTGAAGGCAAAGTCCAATCGGGCATAAAATCCTCTAAATTATCCAGTAGAGCAAGTTAGGTGTTTTGGATTAACTTACGAAATATAATGTCATATTGCTCTATTCATTTATCTCGAAGAAGTGATTCCTTTTGCAATATGTGGATTCTCGATGGTTTTTCCCGGTTAAGGTATCGAGTGATTCAAAACGCCTCTCTTTGGGACAAGAATGCACCCACTCTTCTATCACGCCTCGGGTGATCTAATTTCCTCGTTGTTTAACAAAGAATGTCATGCTTACCCATTGGAATGGAGTAGCCTTCTAATTGATTATGCTTCAACTTAGCCTACGTCCATAATTGAAATACCGTTTGTGTATGTAAATGGGATAATGAGATTAAGATGAAAGAATGACTAAGAACAAACCAAGATTTGTAATACACAACCCTACATGGGAAGGCAGTGACGACCAAATGGAAATGGAATTCAATTAATGCATTAGGTTGTGGTAATCATGCGACTTCAACCCAAAAAACTTGAGCTCCGCAATAGAAACACATACACTAATGTTTGATGAATAAGCCACGAGGACTTTCACACTACTGATGGTCTCACAATTTTTTTTTCTGTTTGAGAAATAGAATAGCAAGCAGGGGGCAAGTAACAATCGCCACTGTTACGCACTGGCGCTAAGTTCTTCTTAATTCCCTTGTCAACAAAGTCCATTCAAGCCTTCAACATGTCCTTTTGTTTTCCCTAGGGTATTCATCAACGCCCAACCAAAGAATCACATACGTTCTTCTCAATATGCATCACGTCAAGACAATGTCTAAAGTCCAAATGCTTCCAATATGGTAGTCTGAAAAAGATAGAGCATTTCTTTCAACTACCTTCAACGGAAGCTTTTCGCTTTCTTTTCCCAAAGTCATTTGGAATTTTTTTTAACTTTTTCAAAAACCTGATCACCACTTAATGGTACAGGTGCCCTCACATCCACTTCCCCATTGAACAATTTCTTTGCTAATCATCATGGGTGCCCCTCAGGGAGAAACCTATTATGACCCTGATAAACGATCTTACAACCATGGTTCAATTGACAAAATGAAGTACCATTCTCACACACATAACAAGAAAAGTGTCCTTTCATCGAGTACCATGAAAATTCCCGTACGGTAGGGAATCATTGATGGTGCAGAACAACAAAGCTTTTAATGTGAACAAAATCTTCCACACTACTATCATACGTTCGAACACCAACATTAAATAAATTCAAAAAATCGTCCACAAGAGAATCAAGGTACACATTTATATCATTACCTGGCTACTTTGGCCTTGAAATTATCATTGATTACATCACATACTTACGTTTCATTGTCAACCACGATGGGGGATTGTAGATCACCAACATAACAAGCCACGAACTATGTGTGCAACTCATATTACCAAATGGACTCATTTTGTTAATTGACAAGTCTATTCTCAAATTATGGGGTTCATAGCCAAACTCGCAGTAAAGTGCATCGAGTTTCTTTCACTGCTCATCATCTAATGTATGTCTTATAATGTCATCTACCGATCGAACCCTTTGGCATGCCAACCCAACAAATTTGCATCTTCTTTACACAAAAATAATTTCTTTAACCGGGGAACGATAGAGAGATACCACATCACTTTAGCCGGTGTGTTTTTCTTTGATTCCAACACCACTTCCACACCCACCACAGTCCCACCCCTCTTTAAATTGTACCTAAACTCACCACATACTCGACATGTATCCCGATTTTCATCAACCATCCCCATGTACAACCTACAATCGTTCTAGTAAGCATGTAATTTTTGTAACTTCCATCCCATTGGACATAAAATTCTTTTCGCGGCTTACAACCTAGCAGGCATAAGATTACCTACGGGAAGCAATTCCCTTATTAATTTAAGAGTTTCAGTAATTGTCTTGTCGGTCCATCCAAATTTGACCTTCAGATTCATTATTTGCAAAGTGGCACTAATAACCGAGTGGTTTGAACAGTTAAACAATAGTGTCTTCTAGTCGTCATGTAAAGCTTGAAGTATCTCGGGTTTACCTTTGAACTCTCCAACAACATCATCCACCATTACATCCAATTCCTCATTGCCGTCTAATTCATCTCCCACATTTTTCTTATCCAATTCAACCCCACGAGATGTTCCGTCAACTTCCCCATACCCTTTCCAAGTATGTAGCTACTTTCAAACCCTCTTACTATGAGATGTTCTCGCAACTTCTTCCTCCCTAAATACACATCATTTCTACAATTCTTACACGAGCGTCATGCTTGAACCAAACCATTTTTAGAAGCATGTTTAAACGCTAATGAAACAAAAGATTCTACCAATGGCATATAATCAGGTGATTTTCTAAGATCATTAATTACCGATGAGTTCAATTCGTTTACTTCCCCATAATTCAATTATAATGCAACTCATGAGCAAGCAATGCAAAATCATCACAACACTACCCTTCCATAAAAGGAAACCCTAATTCAACTTATGTAATTAAAATAAATTCAACCTTTATTTCCTCTTTTCAAGTAATAGAATTCAATAAAACATACCTAGACCACTGCAAATGGTGTGATCCAATGTTATAATTCACTTCTTCATCAATGAAAGAGAAGTAGAAGAATATCACCAAGGATTTTGATTTTTGTATGAAAAATAGAATCAAGGTCGTATTTATGGATTTAAATATAGCATGTTCTGAGTTTAGAACCTTTTTTCGCATATCCTCTCAACCCAAAAAAATACTTCAGAACTCAAAAAAAGGTATAACAGTACTTACAATCTCGAAAATAGTATCAGCCTTACATACAGGATCCGATGTTTGTCTTACGAACTTGGAACAGGCCTGGGACAAGCTTCCGAGTTCGAAAATTTCTTCAACCAAAGGCGGTTTGGCATAACCAACTTTGAAATGGCTCATTAAAAGAGGTAATTCAATAACCGCCTTAATCGGCAGTTAAACCGTCGATAAATTGATTTCCAAGGCCCAAAAATGGGTTCCGAGTTCAGACCACTTCACAAAGGCGGTTCATAGGTCTTGCTTAGAACCGCCTTCTAATGCCACCTTTAAAAGGTAGCTCTCAACTATCATGGGGGCGTACGATGGCAGAGGCGTTTAATCGGTGGTGAGGCATTTGATCGGCACTGAGAATATATCAGTGAGGGAAGAGACAACGCGAGGCATTCGATCAACAATGAATGCGGCAGCAGCACCAGAAGCGACAGAGGACAACAATGGCAAAAGAGGCAAATGAATGAAGTGACGGAAGCCAGAGAGGTAACAGAGGGGACAAGAATGAGGTGTTGATAAGAAAAAAAGTGAATGGAGGAGGTGGGGGTAGTTCGATCGGTGGAGGTACTGATGTGAATGAGGCATTGTTTTCTGGACGGTGGAGGCGCCACTTATGTGAATGAGGTGTACGCTGTCTTCTAAAAAAATTACTAAGGGAGAAAAACCTAAAGCATTTGTTTATATATTGGGCCAAATAACCCAACAAAGGCAGGCCATTAAAGGAGGTCCTACTATAGAACTGCCTTTAATCGATTTTCATTAAAGGTGGAACCGCCTTTAGTCAGTTTCAAACCGCATTTAAAATGGAAGGGGGTCTTAGGATAACAGTTTCGAATTCGAAACCTTCTCGTGAAGGCGGTTCCTCAAAAATTAAAGGAATCGCCTTTATTGTTGCCTTTGATAGTGGCTTCTACACTATGTATGTTTGCCGAGCAGTTGTGAACACTAAATAATAATAGAAAAAACTCTACCTCTAATTTCCTTTGGCTATATTATTAATGCAGATGCAACCTGAATCCCCTCGTTTTCAAACCGGTCACATTCAATAATTTGTCGCCCTCTTATTTTGAGTAAGGTTCTGGGAAGGGGTCCCAATTCCCTTATGCATATTCTGAGCCTCATGGGATTAACCTTCTTCTAGTCCTTGTTCTTTGATGGAAAAATAGTTTCAATGTGTTCCTCATCACTCTTTTGTGATTCGGCTACCTCATAAGCTTCACATTTTTTCTTGGGTTCATATGCGAAAACCCCAACCTTCTTTTTCTCTTTCTTCTCCAGCGTCTGTATATCATCAAGAAAGCCATTCTGGTATAATCATGTGACGTAAGGCCGTAATATAGTTCTAATTAAGGGAAAAATAAATATTTGTAGCGTCACCTTTGTTTCTTCTCGGCTTCTTTCTTTGCTTCTTTCTGAGCTTGGATAACAGCTTTAGAAGTGGCTTTTTCCACTAGCTTCTTCTTCCTTTCCAATGGTTGCTTAGCTTTGGAAATCTCATGTTATCTTTTAATTGCCTTTAAATTCAACTCATTAGTTTTAGCCACCTTTGGTTGATCTTTTTGTTTCTTTTCGAGCACTTGGAAGTCTGGTTCATCAGCATCGTCAACTACTTTTCTGAATGCCTTGTTAGTACTCTAAAGGGATATGAATTTTTCAACCCTAAGATGGAAAGAGTTAGAATGGATAACAACAAAATATAAAAAGCATTGCAGCAAATGACCAGATCCCAACCTCTGTCTCCACAAGTTCTTTCACAACTTCAATATCCTTCTTATGTGCAAGTCCTCTAATTTTGTTGCTTTAGTAAAATGTCGAGTTTTGCATATTTAAAGATCAAAAATCACCAAAAACTCCCTAACTCTGTAAATAGAGGATGCATACCTCAAGGATTCAGAGAAAAAGAAGAAGGCTTGAGACTATAATATGAAGGTAAAATCACAAATCCACAGTCAACTGAATTCCTGATGTTATTTTACAATCATGGGGGTGAGGGCAATGGTTAGATAACCGCTAAGAACCACAAACCCCAGTTGTGGGGGGTTTTAATGTGGTTTCTTGAATAAAAAACTGAGGCTTGGTTGCCTCTTCTTGCAGCCAGTAAAGAAACCGGTTCTGGGCTAGCCAGTCAGCATGTGCCATTTTTTCAAGCTGGAACACGTTTCACCTGCTGGGACACACATATCCCTGCAGCAACCCCCCTCCCCCCCTTTTAAATTTCCAATTGGGACATATGTCACAGTCTGGTTGGGACATGTTTCCCATTGGATAGTTTGTTTTTTAAAATTTTATAGCATGATATACGTGTCCCAACCGAAAGGTGACACGTGTCTCAATAGCTAGTTAATTTTTAAATTTTTTACAGTGCATGACACGTGTCACTTTCCGGTTAAGATATGTGTTCCAACGAATCTTTTTTATTCCAGCTGCTCAAAATGAGACACGGGTCCAAATTTGAAGGTGACACGGGTCCTAATGGCTATTATTTTAAAATTCAGCTTTTTAAATTTTAATTTTTTTTATTGTTTTACCCATCCCCTCAAGTTTTACCCTATAAAATAGAGCTAAATGAAGACAATGTTATCACACTACTTCCAATTCCAAAGGTTCTACCCTCATTTCTTCTCCTCTAAAATTCTTCTCCAAAATTCAATTTTATTTTCATAACTTGAAATAGATTCACTAAAAGTTTCAAAGGCGAATGATATAATTAATTTGAATTCTTCTAATTCCAAAAATCCTTCGCCAAATCTGAATGTTCATCAATTTTTCCCATATTCTTTTTATTTTGAAAACTCTCCAAACCTCCATCCCAATTTCTATATGAATTTCCAAAATCAATACCACTCTTCTCAAAATGCAAACACAAGGTATCTATACCCGAACCACTCTTCCCAAAATCAATACTTGAATTCTCAAAATTCATACCTAATTTTGTTTGTCAAAACTTCCATTCTCTTCATCTCGAGTCTATTAACAAATCAAGAGCATTTTTACGTCAAGGAGGTTGGGGTACACTTGGTCAACTTGGTTGATAGTTCGAAAGATACGATATTCAGCATGGTTATAAGCCACATTTTAAATTAATTTTATTATTATTATTATTGTTGTTGTGAAATTATTTATATGTAAATTAGCATATGTAAAATAGTTTATGTAAATTATTATATTTAAATTAAATTTATTTATTTAAACTAGTTTATGCTTTAAAAAATTAAATAAGTATATACAGTATAACCTTCTCAGTCTACAGACCGATTAGCCTCTCTAATTTCACCAATAAAATAGTTTCAAAGATAATTATGGAAAGGCTAAAACCTGTTGTGCAACTCATAATTTCCACTGAGCAATCAAGTTTTATGTAAGAAAGAAATATCTCAGATAATGTGATTCAAATGCAACAAATGTATAGAATGCTAAACAAGAAATGCAGGCATCACAATCTCATACTTAAATAGGATATGCACAAAGCCTTTGACAGGGCGATTTGGGTTGTGTATATCACCTCATAAGCTAGCTCATCCCAAAATTAATGGTGTTCATAAAGCTATAAAATTAACTGACCAATTAGATTTGAATCCCATTAGCCATAACTCACATAGCAGTATATAATTCCGTATATAATTTGCATTTCCAAACTAGACATATAATTTGCATACGCATATTGCAGCAGATAATTCGCATATCCAAATTAGGCATATAATTCGCATACATGCATTGCATATTGTGGCGTATGAGACATCCGATTTCATCGACACTAGCATAAATTTTGGCGTACAATTTCGAATTAATTGAATCAATATAACTCAAATTTCATTCATTTCAAAACTGTTGAACGATAAAACATGTGAACATTAAATAACAAAATTACACGAGCAATTTAATATAAGCAAGAATAATAAAATTTTATTAATTATTCATGCGTACAATTGGAAAGCTTAAAATGCAATTAATATGCATGTTTTATGCAATCACATATATCACACATATTGATGGAGTCACGATCATGGACATCGTTCCCTAGGATAAAACTATTGAACGTAATTTTAACGAGTAAAATTACCTCGGAGTCACACAAAGCCCGAAGGACTATCACTGACAAAGATAGAGAAAGAAGGTAAAACTCAAGTTTAGAAGTAGGGTTGAGAATGGTGTGAGCTTTATGTCCGACATAGAGGCTCTATTTATAGTTGTATAAGAAACCATATGGAAAGATACGCAGAAGATCCGATTCCCATAATCAGAGAAAACATTCTCCAACCACCAAATATTTTACAAATATTTGAATAGATTCTGGAAAGATAAGAATGTCTCACATTCCTTATCATGATTAACTGCATATAAAATCTCATATATTTCACACCTGATTAATCTTTGTTACGCGGGTTGGGCTTTCTAGAGACTTCTACACGATCCAAATATGTTTCAAACAGTAAAAAATTAGAGAAAACTTATGACGTGTGAATGAATTTCCGCCTAAGTTTCCATTCCAAGAGTGACTATTTGAGCATCCATATCTCATTTACACTTTATCCGTTTTGATAGTTTAAACAGTCGATTTTATAGTACTCGGAGAGGAGAATAAAAAATGACGCCCACTTACCTTAATTCAGTTCGAGCCCAACTCAAAACAAAGCCCAAAAATGAACAAAATTCAACTTGTTTAACAACTATTTCAACCCGGTAAATTCAGTAATTTGTCGCTATTCCATTGACTGTCCTATGATCTGAGATTCAAAGATGCATTTCTTTCCTTTCGCTCTTTCCTTTAAAGTAATTATTGATCGGATACCGAATGGTATATCTAGTTAACAATGTTACAAGAAGGAAACTAAGAAAACAAAAAGATGGTTTCATGATCAGTACCTCTCTTCTGACATTATCAACAAGAGACATCATTTCTGGCAAAAATTCACCAAATCCCTGCAGAAATATTATAACAGTAAAAGAAAACTATTTACGCTACCTGTAATAACCAAAAATCCAACACAGATAATCTTAATCTAGAAGAGGATACATGCACTTATTTCATCATCTTCTTCATCAGAATAAAAAAGGCCCATGTCATACGTTGTCATCTTGCTTTTATCATACTACACTGCTCCATCTAAAACATCAAACAATGATAAACAACTCAGCAAAATAAACTACAGAAAGAAAGCAAAAACCAATTGTAAAAAGTCACCAAAAACCATATATTCACTCAGTATACAAGATTTGAGGAAAGTACTACTACATAACATGCCAGAATAGGCCTCGGGATGCCATTGCTGCAAATGAAGTAGAGCCTTAAATCACAATCACGCTCAATAAAGTGCAAAAACCCAGAAAGATTTTTAAAATCCCCATAAATAACTCACCATAGCGAGCTTTCTGCAGGCACGTTTTATATCCTCCTCAGAAGCATTTCTACAGACCCCAAGAATGCTGTAATACGGAAGATCTCCCTCTATTTCTCTAAGATTCCGAGGTAAAAGGTTTTGTTTCTTGTAGTGATATTGTGGTTAATCTTGTGTTTCCATGAACATACGAATCATATTGAGATTGACTGTCATTTTATCAGGGATTCTATTCAGTTTGACGAGGTGGTCACTCATCATATTGGTACTTCGAGCAGTTTCAGAATCTTCTTAGTAAATTGAGTATTATAGATCTTTATTCTCCGAGTTGAAAATGAGTGCTCGGACATTTTGTAATTTTCTATTTCTTGTAGACTAGGGATTATATTAGAATATTTTTCCTTCTGAGAATCTGTACAATGCCCTATAACATTTGGTCATGAATAAAATAAATTGTTCATATTTTACAGTTGGCATGGAAATCATTGTAAATTGTTGTGTTGGCTGATCTAAAACCCTCAAATTTCGCATAAAAGTTGGTAAGAGTTCCACATTAGTGAAGACAAAACTATAACTTGTTGGTGTTTTATGAAACACGATGATATTTAAGTATAATTGGATTCGAGTAGTTGTGAACTCGGGATGTTAAAACAAGTTTGGTGGTGCGGAGTGCACACTTGTAAAAACTATCTACGAGCTTACATTTTTGGGATAAGTATTAAAACTGTGTTGGTTAGATATTTATTTATAATTCTGATGGAGGTGGTGTGTAGTGTCTAATTCCTTGACTGAAAGGATGAGGATGAATTAAGGATTGTGTATGGGATGCAGTGTTGGCAGCATGCCTAACTTACTGCATTGTCCTAGAAAGAGGAAAGGTTGTGTCATTTTAGAATTTGTTCGTAATATTCTGATAGCTACATTGTTTGGTGTAGAACAATGAAGTGTTGTATCTTTTCATAACATTTGTTTCCTATAAATACATGCGTACACATGCATGGTGTTAGCAGTGGAATAACACAGAATAGACAAACAAGAAACACACACATGACCAGGGAAAAAGATAAGATTTTTTGTGAAATACATAGCAACCAAAAACACGGGTACTCAAAAGCATTCTCCTGATTCAAGCCTAGAATTGGAGGGATTCTCAATTGTTTTATCCTCGAAGGGAATTTGTGTAACCCAAGGCTGTAATAGGATCGAATTGCTCTTTAAGGAAAGTGTACTTAACGCGACTTACATCGATATCCAAGAAAAGTTTTACCACCATCATCCAAGCGTGATTTTGTCATTCCATTGAAATGCATTATTACAGAATCTACCCCAACAATCTTAAAAAGTAATATATTTTTTAACGTATTGGAGGATGAGTTTGGTGGTGCATGTGGCGCATGCATGGATGGATATTGGACGAGAGAAGCTGCTTGTAGCGTGTGGTGTAATTCCTTAAGGATTAAGGTAGATGGATTTGATTAAAGACGATGTGACTGCGATGGATGTCGTGCGTAACTCCTCATGTCAACTTTCAGAATCATCTCGGTTAGTTTTAAACTTTCAGAATGATCTCAATAGGTTTTTGAGAATTATAAGATGAACTCTGTTTTTGGCTGTCCATTTTGAATGGAGTAAATATTTATTTTTTGTCAAAACCGATAAAGAAAGATTACTCGTATGCATGCAATACAGACAAAGAAACTTTCTTTGGTTCACAGTAGTAGTACGCATGCAATAAAGTAGTATATCAATTGCATATGGAAAACAGTTAGAAACATGAGAAAAGTAATAATAAAGGCCAGAAAGTTTTTGACATTGTCAGGCGGCTCAGCCGAAACATGATCGCAATGATGGAATTTTTATGAAATACATGGCGGTGTATTTTCGTGAAAAGGTTAAGGATGAATATTCAATGTAGTGGTTCAAATTGTGAGAATTTTATTTTTAATTAATAGAACTGATGAAAAATAATTCTTAAATTTTTATTTATTTATTGTTGAATGGATCTTTACACAGTATTCTAGAATTTTGTATTATGAATGTGTTGGCTGTTATTGTGGAATTTTGTAATATGATGGGTTGACTCTTGAAAAGTGAAAGGAAACAAGAGTTATCAGGTAACCATTCCTTACTTAGGAAAAAGTGAAATTATGTTGTGACATAAGTCAGTGGGTGGCTAAGACTTATGGTGAAGTGTTTAATGGAAAATGTAGACATTCGAGCGCTAAGTATAGCATGAATTGTGAGTCAATAACTCATGGTGTGATTTTAGTTGATTTTGTGAGATATCAATGCAATCTAGTGGAACACTTGACGAAGTGACTAGTTAGGAACTTAATAAACAAGTCGGTGATCGGGATGGATTTAAAGGCTATTTAAATATTTGATAATGGGATACCTAATTTTGCTCTGATACGACGTTAGAGTAAAATTCAATGTGGAAGGCCTATTGTTTGAGATTGAAACATATGATTTCATATCCCGAAGGCAATATGTTTGGACCTGCATGGAAGTTAGGTTGAAGTTTTAACTTCTTAATGGATTCTTTGACAACGTACATTTGCAGGTGTACGATTAAAGAGATTCACCTATATGATGTGTGAAGTGTAGCCGCTTCAATAAGCCCAGGCTTGGCTTTGTATGCACTCATGAATGGATAGGGACACATGGCTTATATAGTGTCAAGTTTATGCTTTTGAGTTGTATTTGAACTTGTGTGTGGATTATCTTCAAGTGTTCAAATGGGTTGAAGGGTTCAGTCTTTAGAGACACCCTGATTCTCGAATATTCGGAATGTGTAGTTCACTAAGGTGAAAATTCAATCTTCAAGACATTTTCATCTATGCACTTGTTTGGTTTGGTTGTTGGATTTTCCGAATCAAGGTAATACTTAAATGGGGGAGGATTGTTGGTGTTTTATGAAACACGATGATATTTAAGTATAATTGGATTCGAGTAGCTGTGAACTCGGGATGTTAAAACAAGTTTGGTGGTGCGGAGTGCACACTTGTAAAAACTATCTACGAGCTTACATTTTTGGGATAAGTATTAAAACTGTGTTGGTTAGACTAACCTGTCTTATCCTTGTGTGAAAAGATGCATCATTCTATATATCTCCTTATTTATTTATAATTCTGATGGAGGTGGTGTGTAGTGTCTAATTCCTTGACTGAAAGGATGAGGATGATTTAAGGATTGTGTACGGGATGCAGTGTTGGCAGCATGCCTAACTTACTGCATTGTCCTAGAAAGAGGAAAGGTTGTGTCATTTTAGAATTTGTTCGTAATATTCTGATAGCTACATTGTTTGGTGTAGAACAATGAAGTTTGGTGTAGAACAATGAAGTGTTGTGTCTTTTCACAACATTTGTTTCCTATAAATACATGTGTACACATGCATGGTGTTAAAAGTGGAATAACACAGAATAAACAAACAAGAAACACACACATGACTAGGGAAAAAGACAAAATTTTTCCAGAAATACATATCAACCAAAAACACGGGTACTCAAAAGCATTCTCCTGATTCAAGTCTATAACATGAGGGATTCTCGATTGTTTTATTCTCGAAGGGAATTCGTGTAACCCAAGCCTGTAATAGGATCGAATTGCTCTTTAAGGAAAGTGTACTTAACGTGACTCACATCGATATCCAAGAAAAGTTTTACCACCATCATCCAAGTGTGATTTTGTCATTCCATTGGAATGCATTATTACAGAATCTACCCCAACATAACTTAGCATTCAAAGTCACATATCACATGTGTCAATTAACTTTATGATAGAAATATATAATTTTAATATGCCATCAAAGCTCAAGACTAGCCTAGTTGGCCCATTGACATATAATCCTATAGTTTGGCATGTCTGGCCTGAAACCCTATTCTGTAACATTTACACGACCAATTAAATAGTTACAAGTGATCATGTGTTAAAGGTCTCCACACACTAACTATTGTAACACTTTACATGTAAAACACTTTACATGTAACACTTGTCAAATGTTTTAAGAAGTGTTACAATCAATGAAATAACGTAACACTTTAGAATAAGTGTTACATAATTATAATTAGTCTAATGTAACATTTTTCTAATAAGTGTTATGACTTTTGGTTATGATGCAACACTTTTTAAAAGTGATAGAAGTTTAGAGAACAATGCAACACTCTAAAAGTATTGCAACTTTTATATGAAAAAAAATGATATTTTAACATAATACACTACAAGAAAACTCCCCTTTTTACAACAAAAACTTCACAAGACGCATAATAGTGGTTGTAAAAGATATATATTTACAACGGGAAATCAAATGTGGTGTAAAACGTCGCTATTAATTACAATTAACTCAATTCTTCCTTGTAAAAAGTAATGGGCCTGTTGTAAAAGGCCATCATATCTTAATTAACAAAATAATAAGACATTTAATACTTTCTATACCCACTTTTCAAGCTGTAAATACTCATCATAATTAATTGAGAAAGTTTCCTGAATATATTAAATCCTTTTCTTTTATATTTTGGGGTCATTTTAAAAAGCAAAGTCTTGAGAAAGACGGTCTTTCCATAGGCTTATGGAAAAACGAGGTTTGATTAGAATAATAAAAGGTAAAAGGTCTTAGTTGCAATATTAAAGTTTTAGTATGAAACATGTAGTATTTATAAAATTTATAACCCGGTTCATCCAACCCGAAAATTTTATCTTAATTTCTTCTAATTTACACTTTAAACCTTGATCTTTCCATAATTTATGAAAAGATTATTTTTCAAAAGACAGACTCATTTTCAAATCTTACTAAAGTCTTGGGAAAGACGGTCTTTCCATAAGCTTATGGAAAGACGGGGTTTGATTAGAATAATAAAAGGTAAAAGGCCTTAGTTGCAATATTAAAGTTTTAGTATGAAACATGTACTAGTTATAAAATTTATAACCCGGTTCATGCAACCCGAAAATTTTATCTTAATTTCTTCTAATTTACACTTTAAACCTTGGTCTTTCCATAACTTATGGAAAGACCGTCTTTCAAGAGACGGACTCTATGACCTCAGTAAAATAAAACAGAAGTATTTTACCTTTCTCCCCTCAACTGCCTTTTCCCCCCAATTTCGAACAACCCCTCGATTTCTCAGATCATTCAACAACCACCAAATAGGAGCAAGCTTTGTTGGCATCCGCCCTGAAAGTTCCCGGAGACTTCGCCGGCGATGTCGGCTTCAGAGACGGTGTCGTCATCTTCAGAGACATTTTCCGAATCGTCACACGAACATAATCGGTAAGTTGTGCCTTAACACTTGTGTACGGAATACCGATTCTCTTTTTGTCAGCATATTCATCGAGTACCGGTATTTCAATCCCCGCCTTGCTTCTTCTGACCCTGATTCTCACAATTTTATTTCAAACAGCGGAAGAACCACCCCAATCGTAGGCGCCTAATCGTACTTCCACTCTGGTTTCAATCAGCACGTCACTCGGTGTCTCCGAGAAGGCATTCGGAGTGGTCTGTGATCCGGATGACATCTACCGTAGACCAGTTCGATGGTGTCCTTGCAGAGAACGGCGTTCCATTTCCAGCCAGAGAAGAATTGGAAGAACTGTACGCATTGTCAATTTTCCGTTATTAGAAGTCAACTAATTTTTATCTCGTTGTTTAATCGAATTGATTGGCAGAAAGCGAGATTTTGCCAATCTTTTTTTCACCTATTTTGCTCCTGCAACAATTTTTGTGTTTGCTGCGGTGGCTGATTTCGTGCGGCAGAATCAGATTAACTCATGCATGGTGTTCTTCCCAGTCATCTCACTGGGAATCTCCTCTCTCGGAACGTGCCTGATTGGATGCTGACTAGAGATGACTATACGTAAGTTAATCATTTATGCTGTAAGACCTAAGCAGCAGTTGTCTAGTTTCGGGTTGAACTAATTCACGATAGCTCTAGGATTACGAAAGTTTGAACTCATGGACTTGATAGGTTTTCCCATGCAATGTTAAGTTTAAATGTATGTTTTCCAGCATTCTGCAGTTGCTTCCCTCACTAATGATTTCTATTATTTCTAGTGTAGTGATCTACCAAACAGAAATTTCACTGGAAATGCAATAGAGTCGATTTGTCAACCAAGAACCACGTGATATATCTTTTAGTTCTTATAATAAATTATAAATTATTCACAGTTCCGAGTGTGAGTTTACTAGAAGTCTTTCTGTATTGTTGGCGTAAAATACATGATTTTGTTTCTTATACTGAACCAAAATTCTTGCAGTTGGTGGATCATTTGATAAGGATGAAAACATGCCAAAACAAACAATCACGCCAAGCACAAAGTGGGAGCAGGTTCAGGTGAATGATTAACATTTAATAAATAGTTTTAGAGATCGACGAATATACAACCGGAGGAAAAGACCGACGAATTAGAGATCGAAAATACTACGATTCCGATCACCGGTATGATGCTTCATCTTTTCTGCATTCTAGATTCTAATCACCTGCTTAATTTGCCCTGTTAGTTTGTTTAGGTCTTCATGTTTTATACATTGTTTTATTGATGGTTTGGTGCCAATGAGTCAGAAATTTAGTTACTAATATTGTAGTTAGGTAAAATAGCAATTGATCTGACCGTTTTGTGTCCAACACTAATCTAGGTCTCGCTGCAGTGTTTTTGTGTGTAAGTTGTTTGATTATTTGTTTTCTGGTGCTAGGCTCTGGCTGAGTTAAAAATTTTGCACACAGGTTTCTGTTCAAGTACTTTTTGTTCATCCCTTCTTGTGTGTGTCTGTGTATTTCTGAATCTGAATCCTGAATCCTGATGCTACTGTACGCAACCACAAAAGAACACGGATGCTCACACAACCTACAACTTTTCTTCTTTTTTTGCAATAGTTTTATTTCTAGCACATTGAAAGATATGCAGTCTTTGAAAATTAATTAATAGTTTTGCAGATTGAGTTGAAACGAGCAATCAATGAATAGAGGTGGAAGTGCCAAAACTCCCAGATTAAATGTCCGTTGTCTAAATTAATATTGTAGATTAGTAGTGTACTAGTTTGACTTGGTAATAATAGCTTTGGAAATATATTTGAATGGAGTATATAATTGGTAGAAATTAATAGAGGTAAGATGAACATAACTGCAATGCAGAAGACAGATGAAGTACAGCAGCATTGCGTACAGTGGCATCAGGATTCAGATTCAGATACTCCCTCCGTCCTGAATTAAATTGCATAGAATTTTTTTCACAGTTATCAAGAAACATGTTTGACCGTTAATATATTTAACTATGTATAATATTGGTAAATAAAAAGTTACTTTTTAGAAACTACTCGTTATGACGATGCCAACAATATCATTTACGATAATATTATTGCTTATATACCAATTTAAATATGCGCTCAAAGTTTGACCGTGAATAGTGTCAAATAGTGTGCAGTTTAATCTGGGACAGAGGGAGTATCTGAGTTTAGAGTGTGGGCATATATTTGTTTTTGCATATGCTTTCTCACAACATCTGCTGTTAACAACTTAGATATTTGATTCCAAAATACTTTGAAATACTTGGGGGAACTAGAGGGAAAGGGTTCCTTAGAAGTGATAAGTTCAGTACCAGTTTTGGGGCAGAAGTGATGATTCTTATGGTTCCAGTGCTTGAAAAATTGAATGCTTCTTAGCCAATGGAATTGGTAGTACAAATAACCTTATTGCATGTTCTGTTTTCCTTTCTTGGATCATGATTAAAGTGCTCAAGGATGGCCATCGATAAATATGGTTGTGTTTTGTGTATGGCATATATATTTATGATTCTTTTGATCATAGGTATTGCTAGTACTGCTTACGGACCCTTTCCCTATGTTTAGTCTCAGTATATGCCCTTTAAAAATTACCCTCTTTATCTCTTATTATTGAAGCCAAACCGGCAGTAACATACTCCCAATGAGAGAAGCATCAACATTGATTTTAGCATCAACATTGATTTTAAATTGTTGTGTAGGCTTAGTCCATGGTACAGGTTCTGGTTTCTTAGTTTTCTTTCTTTTAAGGAACAAAATGCAGTCCTTAGCAATTCAGTGTTTTTCCTCATTTAACTCAACCGGTAACAGTCTCAGAAAGTGGCAAAAGTCTATTCACATTCTGTTCTGATCCATTTTTGGTTCCTGTGTTTCAGGCTTTGCTGAGAACTTGAGAGCTATTATATTCTTTGAAGATTGAATCCCTGTGTTGCCTTAGCAGTGAACATATTAATCTGACTCAGGATGCTTGATATTTATCTTCATTTTAATGTGCCCCTATTTAATGACTAAGTGCAACTCTACTGAAATCAAATGGATGCTGATTGCTTCAGAGAAGTTATTTGAATGGATATATGAGTTACAGAATAGAGTAATTTTAATGAATAGATGAGTTTTAAAATGATGAATGGATGAGATAGAATTAAGGCCAAGTGAAAAAATAGTGGAACATCCAAAAAATATTTGTATGAACCAAATAGTCTGGCAGAGGAAGTTGGTAATCAATATTACAAATGATTCATCAAAATTCACCGTGAGTAGGTGAAAGAATAAAAATAAATGAAGTAACAGAATGTACAGTAATGGGAGTGTAGATAATAGAGTTAAAACAGAATTTTAGAAAAGAAAATATAAAATAAAATTGGACTTTGAAATTTAGGCTTGAACCAAAGGTTTTCTGCATGGGAGAAGATCTGAAGCAGTAGAAGTTGTTTCAGAAAAGTTATTTGAAGGAGAAGGGTTCTTCTTGTGACATCAAGAGAAAATGACTACTTAGAAAAGGTTCATCTAGTATGTTTAGTTTTTTATATACTGACATCAACATTTTAGGAGGAGGGTTTTTTTAGTATGATAAATTGTAAAAGATACACGCACAAGTTGTTTCTATTTGTTACAACTGACTGAACAAGTCCTTGAATTAAACACTTGAAGCTGAAGACTTCTATACTATTATCTCCGACATTTGAGCTGTTCTTTTTGAAATGTATCTTTTCTACATAAGTACGTATAGCTTCACTTTCCTGTATTTTTGGATGCATTGCAAACAGAAATTTAGAAACTTGAAATCGCAAGTTGTGATATACTTGCTTTCTAGTGATTAGAATTTCGTTGCTAGGACTTACTGGAAGCTTTCTTTAGGTTGCGTATTCACTTTCTTAGTCAGTGATATTTCTGCTGATGAGCATTGATTTAATATGTTTTTTTTCTGAAATCAGGCTTACCTACTAGGAAAAAATGGGGGAAAATTATTTGTAACTGGTCTGGACTCTGCACTTAATTTTTGAAAAGGATGCTGACTTCTTCAGAGAAGTTATTTGAATGGATGCTGATATCCCATCCGTTTCCCTTTAAGTTGTTTATTTGTAATGAAATATGTTCTCTTAGTATGCAGAAATCTGGTTGTTGATTGCAGTAACCAGTACTGTTCATGTGGTAGGGAAACAGTTTGCTGAAGAAAGCCAAAGAGCTACTATTGTCACTGTTTGCTGAAGAAAGCCAGTGAAGCTCTACAATTACGCCAGCTCTAGGTTCTTTCTCGTCTTTTCTCTACTTATTATCGTTTGATTTTGGCGCTTTATCAGAGTAGATCTGTGTGTACTATTACCGGAGTAGATCTGATGTATTATATAATAAGCAAACAAAAAATACTGAACATAGATGCTATATCTGATGTAAGGACTTGATCAGATCTTTCCTCGCCTCTTGCAGCTCGTCATTCATCTTTCGCTCCTTAATTATAAGTGCCTGGTTTATTGTCCATGAGGCAAAGATGTCATATGCTTCGTTTTCTTTAATTTTGGTGCATACTATAGATTGAATGGATGTTGTTCCGTATTGCTTTACCAAGTACTTTCTGTTCAAGTACTTTTTGTTCATCCCTTCTTTTAATCTTTATTGTTACGTCTGTATAATATATGAAACTCTTTCCCTGATCAGTAGAAGACCATTTCAGACCTTGACTATCTTGTTAATCCATCATTGTTGCTATATAAAACAAGTAGAGGAAGTAGTTCGGCTTAATGTACAATTGTCGTCCTTGTTTAGAATATTTTATATACAATTAGTACAATTATCGTCCTTAGTTTTTATGGAAATTAAGAAATCAAATCTTTTATGAAAATAATAAAACCAAACCAGATCAATTAGTAATCCAGATTGTGCTTAAGTGATTAGAAAGTTTGTGCTTTTTGAAGAATTTTGCGCACAAGTGATTAGAAGGTTTGTGCTTTTTGAAGAACTTTTTCTCATCACGTGTTATAGCTGTAATGTTTCTCATGATGGCATGGTGTAATCTATATTAGGTAGGAGATTTGTTCTAAAAATAAATGATATGTATATCTTTACCTTTATTGCAATATGATTAGTTCAGATCCATTCTTGTAAGAAAATTATTATGGTATTAGTAGCTAATAATAGGACATGCCCATTGTCCTGAATTAATTATAATATGTGTGTGATACTCAATAAATCAGTATTTCAGTTTTATCTGAATTAGTTGTTTATGTTACTCCTTGTTAGTTTCAGAGTTTTGGAATAATGGGAGAAGATAGAAGGTGTATGTAAGGGGAGTTATGAAGACAATGTTGAGGAAATTAGATGGTTTTGAAACATCTTATGTGGTATCATTGGAGGATCTTGAGTCATTTCAAAGCATCACCGACATTGAGATAACCTTTCAGGCAAGAAGGAATGAGCTGGAAAAAATGCAGAAAGATATGGAAATTGATCATGAAAGGAAAAAGGCGGAGTTCGAAGAGATTAGATTGAAGGTCGAAAGTGATCGAGATAAAATCATTGAAGATGTACTCCAGCGATTTTTCGCAGAACTGCGTCCTGATATGGCTAAAGCAGTGTTGTCCTAAGGTACTTCTATTGCTATTTTTTCTGGATTCATCTTACTATGCTTTTACAAAACAAAAGACAATTACTTGGATGCTGCAAGTAAAAAGTAGAAACACTATATACTACAAAAACACTATATTCAAAGGGCTAGGTAATAAAAAAAAAAAGTGGAAGTATAGTGAAATCTTGGATCTTAGCGTTGTAATCAAAGTCTTTCTGTTGATCTTTCATGCTCTAATACTTCAATCTTTATTCTCTTAATCGTCAGGGCAGCAAATTGTCAGGTATGTGATGGGTATTCAACTTTTTTCTGTATGTCATGTTGTGGTAGATGGAAATCAATTCTTGTAGAACACAGCGGATGTTCTGCTCATTTTGTTTAGGAAACAATGAACCTGGATCCTTGTCTAGCTGTTATTCATGTACCTTAAGAAACCATGCCTAGTTCATGCTTGCCTCCTTCCAGCATCTGTTATAACATATTTTACTTAACCTAGATGGGAAATGTTAGCAGTAATAAGATCATCTTATTGTAAGCAATGTGATCTTGGCAAGCTGGGAGCTCTTTAGATCTTCAGTCTGCTTACCATTTTTGTTTTTTTTCTCTTAGGGTCTGAGTGTACATTGTGGATTTCGGAAAGCTGGGAGCTCTTGAATCCTTGTTTGTGAGGGAGTTCAGTGGTGCTGGCAGGCTATGGCCACATTGCTGCACCAAGCAATCGAGGTGATGAAGAAGCTTTTGAATTGACAGGATGAAAGCTTTTGTATTCAATGTTTGGAGAAGCTTGTGATCACAATAGGATCGTCTGTATATTAGACTTTGCAGAAGTGTTACCTTAGGCTTTCAAGAAGTGTTACATTAGACTCATAAGTGTTACTATAGATCTTTAAAAGTGTTACATTGGATTAGCAAAAGTGTTGCATTAGATTAAAATAAGTGTTACCACGAATAAGTGTTGCATTAGCTAAAAATGTGTAACACTTTCGAAAAGTGTTTCATTAAACATGATAAGTGTTGCACTAGATCTAATGTAATACCGCCTAACGTAATACTTACAAAAGTGTTACATTAGACCTAATACAACATGTTTAGTACCTATTTTAACACTATAGAGTAATACAATAGACCTAGTTTGTAGCAGTGACATAACACCAATAAATTTTATACAACTCTAATAGTAACAAAAAATAAAGTAAGCCTATGCTGTTGTCAAGCTTCCGTCTAACAGAACGACCACTACCTCATCCTCATCTTCAATCCAAGATGATTTTATTGGCCAGGGCTTGTGCCCGCCCCAGAGACACCCCAGTTCGATTCTAGGCTTGGGTAGTTTCTGGGGTTTCAGTCTCCAATTGTACCATATTGGTGTAGGAGCATCACTTCGTGTGAGTTATGTGGGAGTCTCACCCCACCTTTGCGTGAGACACAGGGGAGATTCACCCCCTTTGTGTGAGGCAACATGGATTTATTATTGTGAAGGAGTCCGAATATTTGTTTCAAAAAAAAGAAGATGATGATTTTATAATTTTACATGTAAGATCGTAACACTTCTGTACAGTACTAACTACTCTCGATGTCTCAGTTGTATTTACACTTTTAATTTTTTGACATTATTCTATATCAAAGTTTGACAACATATTTGAATAAATATATGAACAACAATATTATCGTATATGATATTGTTCAAATAATATTAAATTTTTATTTATCGTATAACGTATATAAAAATATTAATGGTCGAACATGTGTCTTGGACAACCTTAAAAAAATGTAAAAGCGTAAAAACAGCTGAAACGGATGGAGTAGTTTTTATTTAGTTACAATTAAGCTACAACTCCCATAAAAACGCTGAAAAGGAAATCCTACGATCCCATCCTCCACTCCTCTCAAAAGCTTGCCTCTGCGGACGATAACTGCAACAAACAGCTTCCACTTTGCTAGATGGACGCTAACTTATCCTCGTCTTCATTCCAATATGGTTTTTTGTCTACATACAGAGCCAGTGGAACCTCTTCGAAGACGATTTTTAAAACAACCATTCATTGTAGAATAAAGAAATCCTGCCATTATAGAATAACAGGAAACTTGTCTATCTCTACTGCTTCCTTCGATATTCCTTCAACATTCAACAAGAAAAAAGAAATAGACTGTTGGAGTTGTAGTAAAACAGCAGGTTACCGTCCAAAAGTCAGTGATTCTCACTTTCAGAACGAAGTATGGAATTTTGAAACCCCTACATAGGATATGTACAATACGGTGAAGCAAATGCCTGGAAACAAAGAAGAAGAAACCTAGTTAACATGACTAGATTGATATACTAAACAGATCAGAATCCTCGCAAACTGATCACCAGTTCAATCAGAGCAGGGCTGGTTACTTCATCCAGAACAACAGCTCCATCACTTCGTGTGATTCTACCGGATTTCATGAACACCTAAAATGCATAATACGACGTCCTCCATGCTTCTTGATACATGGTAGGCGAAAATTTAGTCCTCTTCTCTCCTTGAAGACGGGGATCCATCCCTTTACTTTCAAAAGATCTCTTTCTATCCGTTTCAGGCACGCTCAACGAAGTCCTTGCGCAGTTAAGAGATGGAGTCACTGAAGTAAAGGGTTCACGAAACCACTGCGAAGATCCATAGGAGCCATAGGTGGACGATGGATAACTGGTTTCAAAGCTCTGACTTAGCTCAGAGAACATATGCTGCAACTCCTCCAAGCTGTACACTTTATTCTGGTTAGGCAAAATGTAAAGGTTAGAATCAACAGAAAAGCAATGCTTCACCATCTAGATCATTCATGTGATTACTATTCTACGCATACCGCGAAAACTAACTAGTGCATCACTTATTGATTGCTACAAACCACAGAGACAATGTACCACCATAACAAAAAACAGAACAAACATACATAGCCCTGAACAAAGATTATTGACATCGAATTTCATCCTCATCCTCCCTTAATTATTTGTAATTAGTAGCACGTAATCTATCCATTGTTCTCATTAGTCATTTCAACCTAGTAAACTAGTGCATCACTTATTAATTGCTACAAACCACAGAGAAAATGCACCACCATAACAAAAACAGAACAACATACATAGCCCTGAACAAAGATTATTGACATCGAATTTCATCCTCATCCTCCCTTAATTATTTGTAAATAGTAGCACGTTATCTATCCATTGTTCTCATTAGTCATTTCAACCTGGTAATTTCGAAGACGCGTTTCTTTCCTCACTATTTCCTTTAAATCAGTTATTGCTTGGATACCGAAAGGTATAGGTACAATGTTGCAAAAAGGAAACTAAGAAAACAAAAGGATGGTTTCACGATCAGTACCTCTCTTCTGACATTACCAACAAGGGACATCATTTCTTGCAAAAAATCACCAAATCCCTGTGCAGATATATTATAACAGTATCAGAAAACTATTTACTCTAGCTGTAATGACCAAAAATCCAACATAGATAATCTTAATCTTGAAGAAGATACAATCGAACAATGCACGCACTTCATCTTCTTCTTCATCAGGATCAAAGAGACCCATGTCATACATTGTCCTCTTGCTTTTATCAGACAACACTGCTCCATCCAAAAGATAAAACAATGATCAACAAAAATTCAGCAAAAGAAACCACAGAAAGAAAGCAAAATCCAATTGTAAAAGTCACCAAAAACCAAATATTAACTCAGTATACAAGATTTGGGGAAAGTATTACAAAAAATACCAGAATAGGCCTCTTGAATTTGCTGGAATCTCCGTTTCGCTTCACCTAACAAGTACGGCGTCCTGGTCCACTTGTCGGGATGCCATTGCTGCAAATGAAGCAGAGCCTTAAATCACAATCATGCTCAATCCAGAAAAAAAAGGGAGAAAAGATCCCATAAATCACTCACCATAGCAAGCTTTCTGTAGGCACGCTTTAATTCCTCATCGGAAGCGTTTTTGCAGACACCAAGAATGCTGTAATATGAAAGATCTCCCTCCATTTCTCTACGATTCCGTTTCTTCACATTTGATGGAAGGGACGGGACGGGACGGTAGAAGTCGCGGGAATAGGTCAGCTGTATAAATAATGGCAACGGGAAGCCGGTTATGGGGCGGGGGGTCCGCAAGAATAAAAGTAGTTTACTCTTCCTCTAAACCTATTATCCGAATTTCTTTGAGTAAAAATGTTAAATTAACATATATATATATATATATATATATATATATATATATATATATATATATATATATATATATATATGTACGATTAGATTAGTTGTACTATGTAGTTTTTAAATATTAATTTTTTTATTATTATTGTTATAGTTAAACATATTTACTCCCTCCATTTCAAGTTAAACTGCACACTTCATTTATGTCACTATTTACGATTTAACTTTGACCACATATTTAAATAGATATATAAATAATCATATTATCATATGTTATATGGTTTGATTTGTCGCAAAAAATAATTTATAAAAAATAACTGTTTTTATCGTATACATAATTAAATATATTTTAACGATAAGATAAATTTCTTAACGTGGAACAGAGGAGTATAAGAAATCGTGAAAGGATTATGTAAAACATAGGTTGGGACACGACGGTTTCCAAAATATCTACGGAATGTTGATCTACAAAAATCTTGAAGGACTAGAACGTTCAGGAACTATTTGGTTTCGCCAACGTGGGTTAATCTGTGCCTCTCGTTTCTCTTTCTTTCTCTGATATTTTCTAGTCTTCGTTCTTTTTTTAATTCTCCCTCTTTGTTTAGAAAGTTATTGAGAAATAATCTTGAAAAAAGTGTTGTGAAAAGAAATAATCTTTGGATAGCCTAACATCAATTCTACACATCTTCTTATAGAAATGTAATCTTAAAGAAAGTGGCGTGGCATGGCATGATTTTTAAATCGTTGCCATAACAGTTTTCTACTTTTTCCTTGTAATTTAAATAGTAATTTGTGAACGGATTTGAAAAAAAAATGTTTCATGTCAGAACATACGTTCAGCCGTCTAAAAGGTTTTTACGGAAGAATAGAATATTGCGATTATATTGATTTATGGAAGTCTAAATATTCTGCAATATATTAGGCGGTGATAGAAACATATTAGCTTTATGAAAAATCCGTACAAATATGAAATTTGATTTATGGAATATATGGGATATATTGAGATAAGAAAAAATCCTTTTATTTATGGGATTTGGACATGCTTCAGAAGCAGATAAGGAATAAGAATATTACGGAGATAATTATGGAGAGTTTTGATCTGTTCATGGACTATAAAGGAGACATCACAGTTGCATTATACTCACGAACTTAATTGCAAAAATCTGCACACAGATTTTATATTTTTCTGAGAGTCTTGCGAGAACCAGCGCATACATGTTCCAACATACATAACATATTGTTCAATATTCATAATCATATACCTTAATTCCTCGGGAGGAGGAGACCCAACGTCGACGAGTTTCGAGGACAGAGGGAGTCTGATCAAGGCGGATATGTAGCAAGGGAAGCTTGCAGAATCCACACATCATAACTAGATAGATAAGTATATTTGTATTGTGTACTTTTGCACTGTATATTTCTGATTAGTGGATTCATTCTGAACTGGGTCAGGACCCGAATATATAAGTGAATTTCATCGAACTGCATAATCAAGTCTCGTGTCTCTAAGTTTTACTTTATTGCATACGTGGTTAAATAGGTTATGTTGTCTGGTATTCTAAGAATCAAGACTCTGATCTGATTGGGTACAGTGATTCTGATTGGGTTGGTAATGCAAATGACCGTGAAAGTACTACATGTAGGTGCTTCTTTATTGGCACAAATCTAGTTTCTTGGTACAGTAAGAAATAAAATTCAATCTCCTTGTCTACTGTTGAAGCTCAATATCTTGCTGCTGAAAGTTGTTGTGCACAATTATTGTTGATGAAACAAATGTTGAAAGATTATGAAATCCATCAACGGCCTTTGAAGATTTTATGTGACAACACAAGTGCTATTGATATTTCTAAAAATCCAGTCCACCACTCTCGAACGAAGCATATTGACATAAGGCATCATTTTATTCGAGATCTTGTTGAAAGGAAGGAAGTGGTGGTTGTCTATGTTCCAACATCTGAGCAATTTATAGATGTTTTCACAAAGCCGTTGGATACTACCACATTTGAGCTTCTCAGACAACACTTAGGTGTTTGTTAGATTTGAGGTACTACTTTATAGCTTTTATTTAGCTGCAGATTTTTGTCAATTTTATTTTGTGTACAGAAAATTAGAAAAACATAAAAAAAGAAAATTAATTGAAGTGTTGGAGAACTATGTTGGATGTTCAAGTGGTGTGAATTGAGTTGACAAGTGGAGAAGGGTTATAACTTGTATTGGGAAGGAAAAAAGGTGGTGCTGCAGCAGTAGAGGTGAAAAAAGGTAAGAAGTTATTACCTTGTTTCAAAATTTTCTTTCCATCTTCCATCTATCTTCGGTTGCATACTCTCTACTTCCACCATTCTTGTGGAAAATCTTAGGATATTGATCTTACTCCTTCTTGAGAGATTGTGTTATGGAGAACTCTATTTTTCTTAGCCTTAAAATCCTCTTGCCGCAAAAACCTTCAAGTTCAAGCTCAAAAATCCACCATGGATGGAAATTAGAACAGCGGCAATGCTCAACTCCCAAGATCACTTTTGGCGGGAAATAGAAGAAGGATGAAGCTTCAAACAAAGACAAGACTCCTTACATAAAGGTGCTTGGCCCTAATTCCCCTCACATTAATCTGCATGGTAGAGATTTTGAGTCTGTAGAAGAACTTTTTGATTGGGTTAAAGCAAATAGGATTCATATTGATTTGACTAAGTTCAAAGAATTGAATAACTTGAGGGGGGTGTACTAGATGTGGATATTCAGGAGTTGCTCACTGGGGATATAAGAGACCTTGATAATGTGGAAAATTATGACCTTAAGATGTTGAGATGGGCATGCAGTTTGCATAATAGCAAGGACATGTTCCATGTTTACTGTTATATTCCAAGTCCTAGCAGTGTGAAACTTGAAGAGATTGAGGAGTCTGAGGCAGTGTGATTTGAAGTGGTTAAATCCACTAATAGGATACTTTTAGGGTTCTATGATGTTGATGATGCCAAGAGGATGGAAGAACTTGGAAGGCCTTTGATCACTGTGGTTACAGATAGTGAAGGAGAAGAGAGTGTTGGGTATGTTCCAACACAAGGGCAGATTCAAAGGCTGCTGAAGACATGGAGGTTAATGAACCTATTTTGGGGATTGCTAATGCTGATATGGGTTACCCATATCAGTTTGATTTTACTGGGAATGCAGATGATGATCTCAAGTACTCAAAAGGACAGGAGGATTTGATTTGAGGGGAGATGAGTCAGTGTGTGTTGGAACACAGAGTGAAACTGATGCAGATGTTGAGCAGGATGATGAAGAAGTTAATCAGATTGAGTATGTTCCAACACAGGAACCAAAATTGACTTATTCAAGTGATAAAGTTTTAGATGAGTTCATCGAAGCCAGAAGGGCTACAAGAAAGATGCATGCCACTGAAAATTCTCGACCAGCTAAGAAATCCAAGAAGAAAACATTGGCCTCACCAAAGAAGAAGAAGGTTCTCCCACCTCCCCTTGTAAGTGATACAATTTCTGAAATTTATTATGATGAGGAGATGGGAAAAGTCTTTGCCGAGAGGAAAACTGTTAGTGGATCTAGTTGCATACAGAACTAGTGGATTTTCTGATTTTCTGAAGTTGATTGGCATGAAGAAGGCTGCTATTGTGCAACTAGAATACAACAAGCAGATGGTGGCTGAGGTTTACTCAAACTTAATGGTTGGGAATTTGGAGGATGATTCCCCTTAGTGTGATAGGGTTTATGTGAGCGGTAAAATAATCAGTTTCTCTGCTGAAAGGATAAATAAGATTTTGGGGATAAAAACTCCAAAAACTTTAGGATCCTCCAAAATCTTTGGGCATGCAGTTGGATGAGTCTGATGACAAATTGGTGAAGGATGAGAAAGGTATTTCAGTCGATAAGAAATTGTACATGAGTATGATTGGTAGTCCATTGTACCTTACAGCTAGTCGACCAGATACATGTTTCAGCGTTGGGGTACGTGCAAGATCTCAGGATAATCCGAAGGAAACTCACCTGAATGCAGTCAAAAAAATTATTCGATATGTTATTGGGATTTCTGAGTATTGTATCTGGTATTCTAAAAATCAAGACTCATATCTTATTGGCTATAGTGATTCTGATGGGGTTGGTAATGTAGATGATCGCAAGAGCACTACTGGTGGTTGTTTATTTATTAGGAAGAATTTGGTATCTTGGTATAGAAAGAAATAAAATTCAATTTTTTAATCATATGCTGAAGCTGAATATCTTGCTGTTGGAAGTTGTTGTGCACAATTATTATGGATGAAACAAATGGTGAAAGATTATGGAATTCATCAAGGGCCTCTGAAGATTTTATGTGACAGCAAAAGTGCTATTGACATAGCTAAGAATCCAATCTAGCATTCTCGAACAAAACACATTGGTATAAGGCATCACTTTATTCGAGATCTTGTTGAAAGAAAGGAATTCTTGGTGGAGTTTGTTCCAACATCGTAGCAATTTGCTGATATTTTTACAAAACCATTGGATTTAGTCACTTTTGAGCCCCTTAGGCAACACTTAGGTATATGTCACATTTGAGGTACCCCTTTACAAGCTTTATTTTAGCTTTTGTTTTTTTTATATATTTTTGTGTAAACAAAAATTAGAAAAACCCAAAAAAATTTAGAAAGGAGAAAAAGAACAAAAAATTGGAAGTGGTGTGTGCATGTTGAAATATGGAAACTTGGTGAGTGAAGGAGAAGTGATGGATTTGACGGCTGGTAGTTGAAAAGGTAATTATTACCTTGGAAAGGAAAAAAAGTGGTGCGAGTTTAGAGAAAAAAGGAAAGTAAAGTTTCAAATTTTAACTTTCCATCTTCTTCTCATTTTAACCCTTTCTTGCAACCTCTCTCCCTCTCTCGATATTCTTGCCATTCTTCTTGATTTCGTGGGATTGTGCTCGGATTTCTCATAGAAACCATATGGCAAAGAGGTAGAAAACATCAAGGGCTCTCAGAAACTTTTCTTCAGCAGGCGTTCACCAAAAACAATTCTCATCGTGGAAAACAACAAGAACTTCAAGAAATTTTTTGGTGAACCTGAGAAGAAGTTGAATCTGACAGAGAGCACAATGTTAGAGGAATGAGATAGTGTTCAAGAATCAAGAGTTGAAGTTGTACCGTCGCGAGTTCAGCCAGAGCAGGATCTTTCCTCTCCAATCCCAGTTAAAGTATTCCGGGATAAAATTTTACCTTTAATGGTCAAAATTTCAAGTCCTTTGATGATTGCATAGAGTATTATTTGAAGCATATTGAGAGGGTAGACCTGAGGGGATATAAGTCTATTTCAGGAAAAAGTAACGGTTATGATTTTAATCATTTGTTAAAGGGAATTATTGGGGACATCCGTTACATGGAGGATTGGAATCCCAGATTAACTGAACTAGCCTGCATAGAGTATGAAGGCCGAAAAGTTATGTGTGTGTACTAGGGCATCTGATCCTAGGAGACTGGGATTAAGGCGAATGAATGAATGGCCAGAGAGATTCAGTGTTTTAAGCTCTTGTGTGTATAAGGAAGTTAAGACTTATGACCCTAATGTTGCTGAGAATTTAAAAGAGGCTTAGGGAGATATCCCCTGCTGTCATTGAGATTGGGTAAGATGAGGAAGAGTTGGAAGCCAGGGATGCTGGTGATGTTCCCACACAGGCTGAAGATGCAGGGGAGATACGATTGATATGCAGATTGATGAAGATTATGATCTAGGAGGTGAATTTGTTAATCAGGAGAATGAAGAGATTGGGGAAGCTGAGACAGGTGAAGAAGAGTGATAAGACGTCAAATGCATGTATTTTCAAACCATTTAACATCTATTTTGTCATTTTTTTGTTTGAAGATTGATAGATTTAGGCAGGTTTACATCATAAGGGATTTAGATGACCGTATTCAGTTTTCATATCTGAATCCTTCATTTTGTAACATATTTATAGTATAATGGATTTTTAGTCCTTACGAGTGTCTAGATTCCTTTTTGTAAGCTTAATTGGTAGATTGATTGTAAACACTCCAGGCTGATTTAGTGAAGGCCATTCGTAAGGATGGTAGAATATTAAAGGCCAAGAGTCAAAGCGTGGTAAAAGATAGAAGGGTCGAAGGAGGAAGACACAGAAGCGGATGAATTATGACCCAGAAGTTTGGACCAATTTCTTATAATGATCCGAGAAGAACCAACCTTCAAGAGTGGTACCATTGGATTCATCTTCCCGAGCACTATAAAATCGACTACAAGAACTCCTAAAACAGATCAGCAGTTCACCCGTAACAATGAAAATGGCCCAGCAAAATGGGGGAGGCAGCGTCTCTTGTGGGCCGCAGAGCACCTTGCGGACCACAGCAGCGAGTATTGGCCTGCTTTAAAAGAAAATTTCAGCCTCAAAACCTCTCTATTCATTCACTTCTTCCCCATTCATTCTACCTGAATTCCCCCCTTCTTCATCCTTTCTTAGTTTTACATCTCCTTCTTGAATTATTGTAGATTTGTTGTGGGGTTTCATATTATGGACTAAATCTACTCTAGGGAGCAATTGGTAAGCATTTTTTAGTATGAATTTGTGAGATTCAATTTATCCTATTTTGTGCTTTAATTATCAAGTATATTTGGTGCTTTCTTGTGTGATTAATGCATGATTTAGACTAGGGTGATCAACTAGTTGAAGATTGTGGATTGATTATGTGCCATGTTTTTGGTCAAACCTGAAAGACTTTGACTTTTGGTCAATGTGATTATTGTTGGTCAATGCTAGGTTTTGATTAGGAGTGACAACTAATTATGATTGTTGATTGATGAAATTTCTTAGGCTAGAGATGAATTTGAATAAGTTTGACTAATTATCAATGTGGCTCACTAATAACGATTAGCATGAAGGCCAATCCTCGTAGTCGTTATTAGTAGATATACTTGTGTTATCTATGTGTTTCTCGCCTGTAGGACATTGTGGTAGTTATACTGGTTCTCCATGTGCATTGCTACTCTCGGGGAAGTCTATGACACTGATCGTCTAGGGTGACTCAAGGGTAAGGGTTATTGTGTGGCGCCGATCGCTCACTCTAAATATAACCGAGGAGAGGTGAGAAATGTCTTCACTCGAAAGGTGTTGACAAGTTCTCCACAATATGTGGTTAATGCATGAAAATATAATAATTAATCGATGATTAAAGGATGACTAGAAATGTAAACCAATGATGCCCAAGACTCATTATAATCTTAGTTAAGTTATTTGTGCTATTTGTGATCGTATGTACATCACTCTTTTTAATATTTTGTTAATATAGTTGCTTAAAGTAGTCATGTTGAACTACGCTTAACACTCATAAAACCCACTTTTCCTCGTGAACGACCCCGTCTTACCACTAGCTACTATTTAATAGTTAGCCAACACCTTTGCATCACATTCCATACTCTTCCGAAAAATGCCACTTGTGAGTATAAGCCCGAGATGATCCATCATCTACCAATTTTCCTTTGGATGCGTGGGGGGGATGCAAACAAACATTTGTCTGAGTTCCACTATGTGAGCATGAACATGAAGCCATCCGTAATTTTGGAGGAAAATTTCAATCTAAGGGCGTTCCCTTTCTCTTTGAATGATGCAGCCAAAGATTGGTTATAGTACTTTCCCTTGGGAAGCATAACATCATGGAAGGAGATGAATGGAAAATTCTTGGATAAGTTATTTTGGGAAACCAAGTCAGCGGTGCTAAAGAAGGAGTTAGGCAACATCTCTCAATATTTGGGTGAATCTTTTTATGAATATTAAGAGAGAATTAAGAGGTTTCTAGCGAGTTGCCCATACCACCCATAAAAGAAAGGAGATCTTGTGTACTATTTATTTAATGGTTTTTCCATTGAAGATATACGGATGATTAATGCCGCTTGTAATGGGTCGGTTGCCAACAAGAGCCTAAAAGATGCCATGGCATTTTTTGAACAGATGGCTAATGAAACAAGATAATACGGGGTGAGAGAAAGAGTAAGGGTGCAAAAAGCTCCACATTTGGAAAACCCCAAGCATGAGGAGCAAGTTAAAGCTTTAGCCTCTATGATCAAAGAGTTAATTAAGGGAGGATGCATCAAGCCAAGGTTTGTTGGGTTTGTTCGTTGGATCACCACACTGATGTATGCCCTCAACTCCAAGATAAAAGGTATGAAGAAGTAAAGGAAATGGGCTACCAAGGTGGTCAAGGCCAAGGTTTTCAAGGAGATCGGGGATACCAAGGTGGACAAGGGCAAGGCAGACAAGGTCTCACAAGGGGACAAGCTCATCAGAAGAAGTTTGGTCTGTATTCCCAAACTTACAACCCTTGGTGAAGAGACCATCCAAACTTTTGGTGGAGAAATGAGAAATTTGCCCAATCAAATCATCAAGGGGAACAAGCCCTTACCAAGGAAACCAAGGGTATAATCTGACACCACAACAAGGCTACCCAAAGGATGAGGGCTCATCTAACCCCTGAGAGGGGAGATCAAGTTCGGAGCACGAGGAGCTTATGCATGCCATAACCACCATGGTCATGAATTTGAAGGACCGCACCTCAGATAGAGTCAAGAACTTGGAAACTCAAGTTAGTCAAATTGCATTCTCCATGGCCCGATTGCAGGCTAGGGATTCCGGAAAACTTCCCTCACAACCAGAATTGAACCCAAGGCAAAATGTAAGTTCAATCACCTTGAGGAGTGGGAAAGAAACCAAGGAGCCGTAGCAAGTTGTTAAGGATGGAAAAGAAGTTGAAGATGAGCTTATGGTGAAATACCAAGAAGTCAATGAGGTGATCACTCCACCACCGAAGAAGAGGGAAATTGAAAAAAATCCTTCCATCACCTCCTTTTTCCCGTGGCTTTGTGGGACAAGAATCGCAAGGATGAGAACAAAGCCCTTTTTGAGGTTTTCCGCAAATGTGAGGTACACATTCCCCTTTTTTATGCTATCAGTCAAGTGCCTAGTTTTGTTAAATTCCTTAAAGAGTTATGCACATGTAAGAGAACTAAAGCATTGAAGAATGTGGAAAAATTTAAAATTTTTGGACAAGTGTCAGCTCTTTTTCAAAAGAAACTACCTCCTAAATGCAATGATCCTGACATATTCACTATCCCTTGTGTCATAGGTGACAAATTTTTTTGAAAAGGCAATGATAGTTCTAGGAAACTCTATTAATATGATTCCCTACTCTCTATAAAAGACTCCTAACTTAGGTACTTTGCATGAAACTAGGGTGATTATACAGCTAGCCGACCATTCCCAAGCTATTCCAAAGAACTAGTGCAAGATGTGTTGGTTAAAGTCGATAAACTAGTTTTAACCGCCAATTTTTATGCTCTTGATATGCCGCATGATTAGAGTGCACCCCCTATCTTGTAAGGGAGACCATTTTTTAAAATGGAAAGAACTAGGATCGACGTGCATAGTGGAGAAAAGGTAGGTTTTGAGATCTACAAGGATATAGAGCTTCTAAAGGATAAAATGTCTTGTCATAGTGTCACCATACTTGAAAGTTTGCATGAGCCTCACAATGAGCTTGAACATTTCCACGTGATTGACTTAGTTGAAGTTGATAATGGAATGAGTATGGCGTGTAAGCAAGTTTCTAGTATTTTGAACAAGGTCAATGTTACATATGCGAATGTCTCTAGTACTAACTTGCTGCGATTGAAGAAGGGGTTAAAGAAACATCATCTAAACCCCCTTCACTCTAAAGAGTCCCCAAAACCACCCAAAAAGGGGTGAGGTGCACAAGTCCATTTGGCCCCAAAGGTGAGGTTTAAGGCGAGACAATGTTGGAGACCAATAAATATGGAGACCATAATGGGTGGAATCAAAGATGGTGATTCTGGGGACCCGAGGAGTGTTTTGAACGAAGCTTGAAAAAAGGAGAGTATGTCATGACGAAGACGTTAAATAAACTTGGGTTTGATCATCCGGATAGTAATTTGTGACATTCCGTCGATGTAATTCTTCTTTTTGTTAAGAATTGTGGAGATTTGTTTTTTTAATTGGAATTCATGATTAAGTTTTCTTCTTTTTAAATTTTTTTGGAACACTATTACGCTTGGTTTACATGATTGTTTTGTAGGAAGAATTTGGTTTTGGAGAAAAAGGAGCAAGAAAAATGGGTGAGCAACCGGAGCTAGGAGAAGTTCAACTCATGAACCGTGTATAAGTGCAAGGATTAGTGTTTGTTATAGTTGTGCTACTAAGCGTGTTTTAGTGTTTGTTACTCATCATGAATATTCTCTCATTTTCCATCCTTGGCATATGCTCTAGAATGTTTATTTTCATTGAGGACAATGCAACATTTAAGTGTGGGGAGGGGAATAAGATGATACTTGTGAGTAGTTAGTTTTGTTGTAGCAAGTAGCTCTTTTGAGAGCATTTGTAATGGAAAAAAAATCTATAAAAAAATTGAAAAAAAGAGAATAGAAAACACCCCGCTAAGTTGAAAACCCAAGAGGGCAACTTAGGCAAAATTGGGGGGCTCAGATAGGTTGAAAACCCGAAAGCGCAAACTATGCAAAAATGAGAGGCCAAATGGTGTGGAAAAAGGGTAGGGAGAGCCTTTAAAAAAATGTGTGAAAGTAGGATGAAAATCCGACAGGGCTCCAAGGCAAAATGAGAGAAAATGAGAGAAATTGAAAGATTTTATGCTTCTCTTGATTTGTCTATTTGGTGGCTTCTTTGGTAGAGTAAGCTAATCTTGCACTTGCATTGTATACCTCAACTTTGATTGGTATGAGGGTTGTTTAGATTATCTTAAACTTTGGGATGTGAGAGTGTGAGAGATTCTTATGTCTTGGGGGGTTAGGGTAGTCTAGGAATATGATGTTGGTAGTTTTGGGGAAACTTTTGCATGCTAGCTTATGCTTAGATCTTTGCTTGTTCTTGATTACTCGAGGAACAGTAAAGGTTTAAGTGCGGGGAGGTTTGATAAGACATCAAATGCATGTATTTTCCAAAACATTTAACATCTCTTTTGTCATTTTTTTGTTGGAAGATTGCTAGATTTAGTTAGGTTTACATTATAAGGGATTTATATGACCATTTTTGGTTTTCATATCTAAATCCTTCATTTTGTAACCTATTTATAGTCTAATGGATTTTTAGTCCTTACGAGCGTCTAGATTCCATTTTGTAAGCTTAATTTGTAGATTGCTCATAAGCAATTCTGGTTGATTTAGTGAAGGCCATTCTCAAGGATGGTAGAAGATTGAAGGCCACGAGTCAAAATGTGATCGAAGATAGAAGGGTCAAAGAAGGAAGACAAAGAAGTGGATAAATTGTGACCCTAAAGTTTGAACCAAGTTCTTATAATGATCCGAGAAGAACCAGCCTCCAAGGGTGGTACCATTGGATTCGTCTTCTCAAGCACTATCAAATTGACTACAACAACTCCTAAAAAGGATCAGCGGTTCACCTGTAGCAATGAGAATGGCCCAGCAAAATTGGGGAGGCAGCGTCTCTCTTGCTGGCCACAGTGCCCCCTTGCAGCCCGTAACGGCGAGTTTTGGCTTACTTTAAAAGCAAATTTCAGCCTCAAAACCTTTCTCTATTAATTCACTTCTTCCCCATTCATCCTACCCGAATTCTCCCCCCCCCCTTCCCCCTTCAAAAACCCTAGGTTTTCTTCATCTTTGCTTAGTTTTGCATCTCTTTCTTGAATTCTCTTAGATTTGTTGTGGGTTTTCATAATTTAGACTAAATCTACTCTTGGGAGCAATTGGTAAGCATTTTTAGTATGAATTTGTGAGATTCAATTTATCCTATTTTGTTCTTTGATTATCAAGTATATTTGGTACTTTCTTGTGTGATTAATGCATGATTTAGACTAGGGTGATCAACTAGCTAGTTGAAGATTGTGTATATATTATGTGCTAGGTTTTTTGTCAAACCTGGAAGACTTTGACTTTTGTCAATGTGATTATTGTTGGTCAATGCTAGGTTTTGATTAGGAGTGACAACTAATTATGATTGTTGATTGATAAAATTTCTTAAGCTAGGGATGAATTTAAATGGGTTTGACTAATTATCAATGTGGCTCACTAATAACGACTAGCATGATGACCGATCCTCGTAGTTGTTATTAGTAGATATATTTGTGCTATCAATGTGTTTATTACTTGTAGGACATTTTGATAGTTTTATTGGGTCTCCATGTGTAATTCTACCCTCGGGGAAGCCTATGACGCCGATCTTATAGGGTGACCCAAGGGTAAGAGTTATTGTGTGGCGCCGATCGCTCACTTTAACTATAGCTGAGGAGAGGTGAGAAGTGTCTTCACTCAAAAGGTCTTGACAAGTTTTTCACAATATGTGGTTAATGCATGAAAATAGGATAATTAATAGATGACTAAAAATGTAAACCAGTTGCGCCCAAGACTCTTTATAATCTTAGTTACGGTGTTTGTGCTATTTGTGATCATATGTACATCGCTCTTTTTAATAGTTTGTTAATTTAGTTGCATGAAGTAGTTGAGGTGTTTTCCAAAACCAATCCCTCCCCCTTTTTGTTACCACACACTTAGAGTGACTTCTTCGTGTATTTTTAACTACGCTTAACACTTGATAAAACCCCCATTTTCCCCGTGGATGACCCTGTCTTACCTGAATCACTCTTTCTATTTTTTCCACTCCATCCTTGAAGCTGCCAAGTCTTGTTGAGCATGAAGTGATTTGTCCCTTGCTTTGATCAGTTTTCCCTGAACACCAGTAACACTACTCATGTTCTTTCTCAAAACCTATTGTAGTCTGATCAACATTTTCCACAAAACACACATTGCAATTCCCCTAATAGGACTTTCCCAACTGGTTTTAATGATCTCCTGAATCACCTCTTTTGCCATTATACAGTTAAGAAACTTGAACATTTCAGTTTTCCTCATTTGTTCCTCAAATACCCCAATACTCAGTAAGCAGTGATCAGAAACCCCTGCTTCCTCCACTTTGGCAACAACATATGGAAACTGCTGAAACCACTCAATATTTGCTAGGATTTTGTCAATTCTAGAATAGATTACTCCATCCTTATGCCTATTACTCCAAGTGTAGTACTCCCTCACCATATCACATTCAAATAGTTCCTTCTCACACATCATTTCCTCCAAATCAATGTACTCACTTCTCACAACTTCATTACCTCCAATTCGATCATGTACTTCGAGTACATTATTAAAGTATCCCATTAGAATCCATGGTACCTCCACCATGGCAGCAAGTCCTGCTATATCTTTCCATAACGTCTTTCTGTTACTGAGCATATTATCTGCATATATGGCTGTTAGACTTACCACCTTGTCACCCTTCAAATTCAATATCTCACAATGTACAAACTGTTTAGAGCTACAAATCATGTCGACTTGTACTCTATTCCAGTCCCAAAGAACCCAAATTCTGCCATTAAAATGATCTGTATAATTGTCCACAAACCTTTATTTTGAGCCAATTATTTTCCTCACCTGCTTTGCTTTCTCCCTTTTCACCCTAGTTTCCACTATCACAACAATAACAACTTTCATGACTATGAAACGGGAGCTAATCTCACTATTCTTTGCTGGATTGTTGAGCCCCCTTACATTCCAAGAAACTATCATGAGACAAACCCATGTACATCTGACAGATCATTCCAAATCTGCAGTTGTACATGTTTGCTCCAGTGAAGTTTTCCATTCACTTTCTCTTGCCCTCCATAGTCAACCTGTTCTTGAATCCCCTTGTTTCTCCGCTTATCCAGCTTCTCAGGTTGATCATTCCCAGATATACTAGCATCCCCAGATATACCAACATCTGCACTAACACGTTTCTTAGCAGTATCAGTACTCAGGACATCTATCTTCTCCTCAATTTGCTTCTCAGCTAGTTTCTCAGGTCTACTATTAGTTTTGACCATCCATTTCTGGACTACTCTCTGTTGCCTCTCTCCTGTCCCCTACAAATGTGTCCTCTTACCTGACAAGTGTCACAATAGGGAGGTCTCCATTCATACTACACAATCTGCAACAGTTTCTCACCAGTCAAGTCTTTGATACTAATTAAGTCCACCATCTTCTGTGTAATATCAATATCTACCAAGATTCTAGCATAAGAAACTCTTAGCTTACTTGCAGTACATTCATAAGTTACTAGTGGATTTCCCAGAACACTCATAATCTTACCCAAGCTTGAAGCACTCCATAGATGTAAAGGTAAGTTAGGCAGTTTCACCCAAATTGGAAAAGTGTCAATCATATCTTTCCTGAATTAAAAATTAGGCTTCCAGTGGTGCAAGAACATAGACATATTGTAAATCATGTAGGGGCCATTACTCATCACTGAATCCCTATCCTCCCTGGACTTAAACCTCATCAGAAAATAACCTTCCTTATTATTGAATAGGTCAGGATGTGCTACAAACGACCAGTACTTAATCATAAAGTTTTTCACAGCTGACATAGTAAGGTCACCCCTTAGCACATACATTATCAGAGTATTTTCCCAAAATTTCAATTCAGGTTTGATATCATCTTCGTCAATTTCAATTCAGGTTTGACATCATCTTCAACAATTTCAACTTCGATTTCACCATTAACAATCATAGGAGCTTTGAATTGTATTTTCATTCCATTATCCTGTAACTTATTCCCCTTGATCACATCAACCCATAGCCTATGCATAGTTTTCTTATTATTACTTTCATCAGGAATACATACCTCAACCCGAGGGTGAATCTCCTCCATCGTTGCCCCATCCAATTCAGCTCCTGATTCCATAATCCCAATCTCTCCGATCTCTGTTGGAATTGGATCGGCGTTCAACTTCTTAGCTCCAGCTTGTTCACATCCAACTTCCGTACCACCAGTGATTTTCTTCACAAATTACCCCCCTGACTACCGGTGCTGGTACCTGGCTCCTGTACCTCGCCTCTTCTCCTCATCGTCGGCGTGACCACCTGAGTTTTTGGCCGACCACGACGCTGAGCAATTTATCGCACCTCTGCATGTAAATCTTGTGTATTTTTGGGTACCAAATAATTTATCACAACTGGAATTGAAGCATTCAGTTCCATGACTTCCTAACATGGAATAAAACGAAATTTAACGTACCTTTGGATTGAAAATAATAAAAGGGCAACTTTAATTATCATCACCTCTACTACTCATGTACACATGCCTGTTGATTTCAGTGCAAAGGCTTGTCAAGCAAGCAGTCTCTTCTCTGGTTGAACCTCAACTTCACTGCCTGTTCGACCTTGAATTATTACACCACCTTCCATTTATTTTTTATTACAATAATCGCATCGGTTTAGTCTAAAATGAGCCACCTAGCTATGTCCTTCCTCCGTCCCAGGATAAGGTTTCTATTACCTTTTTGGACGAACATTTATGCATGTTGATGCAACAGGGAAAAAGTGGGATTGAAATAAGTTGGCCAAATTTCAACCCAACTAAGGATATGTTCACAATAGGAACCTTATTCCGGGAAAAACGAAAATAAAAATTGAACCTTTATTCTAGGACTGAGAGTATATGCTACTTTAAGGATAATAGAAAATTGTTTCTCAAGAAATTATACCCTTAAACTCATAATGTGTCAGTTCAGCAAGTTGGAAGAATCTCTTTGGATTGTGAATGCCCTTACTGGTGCACTTAGGAAACATGTATTAATTGTGATTAGGGAACTAATCGTTCAGAGGCACTTATGATTTTATAAGTTTCTAATATTGAAAACAAATTCTGAGTTTGAATTAATTGTATTTAACCTCCAAAGCATGCAAAATTTGCTTTAATTTGAGATTAAGCACAACCTTAGCGGTTAAACATCATTAATTCCAAAACTAGAACCTGTTTTGTTGATAAAAACTTATGTAAATCAGTTATGTTGGAAATCAGAAAAATCAACTAGGGTTTGTATGTACATGATTCTTATGATGCTGATGAGGAAGAGGAGCATATTCAAGGTCGAACAGACAACGAGAGAAAGGCAAACCCAGAAAGACTGCTACCTTCTCAAGTCTTGCATCGAAACCACCATCATATCATCCCTTCAACTTCATCACTGCATCATTCACAAATCTGCCAAGATTTATGGAGCATATCTTAATTCATAGGAAAAATATGAACATCCCATACGACATGATGTATAGCTAAATGCAATCATAAAACACAGAAATTAATTGAAAACAAACAAATATGAATTAGTATAATCATACCTTAGACCTAAGATAGATACGCGTCAAGTCTGCTTGCCTTACATCTTATATATTTGAGGGAGATTTGTAATTGTTGAGGTCTGAAATGTGACCCAATTTATGGGGAAAAATGGGCGTGGTTGGTGGCAGAAAAATGGTTAAGCCCGTCCAATATGTGCAATAGCGACTTTTCACATAGGTAAGCTGGCCATATATTGGAGGTTTATTTCTTTCATCTCTACATTTATTACACACGTGCACTTCTTAAAAAAACATTAAGGGGAGTTTTCCTTATGTCACTTATTCGTTCAGTGATAGTAGGTTTAGCTAACCACTGATTACAACTAGGAGTCGAGGTTGAATTCTGCACATTAGCTAGTATCGTTTTGGTGTAATGATAGTAAATTACACCTATTTATCGAGTTTTACAAAAGGTTCTATTTTGATCTTAAGTTTTATAAAGAATTTTACTCCATCTGTGTCATTTCAAACTGCAGACTTTAACTTTCAGCATTTGACTCGGAAAATATTTGATCATTCACATCTTTTATTAAGAATAATTAAAATTTGTGCAAATTTAATAGAAAAAAATGCTTTTATAACCCTACCTAGTTGACATAAGTGCCAATATAACCTTTCAATATTCGAAAGTGTCAATATAACCCTATATAGTTAGTGAAAGTGCCAATATGACCCTATAAGTTTTAAGGATGTGCTGATATAACCCAACAAACATTAGAAATGTGCTGATATAACCCTACAAACATTAGGAATGTGCTGATATAACCCAATAAAATTGCATAATGTACTGATACAACCCTACCTAATTTCAACGAACTATGGCGTTCCGGCTAACTATGAGGGTAAAATTGTCCACCCAATTTCAGAGTTAGCCCAAAGGGTATTTTGGTCAATTTACATAGAGTCAACGCTAAAAAATTGAGGTCAATGCCGGAAATGAGGTCTGAGGGTTATATTGGCACTTTCATTAACTAGTTAGGGTTATATTTGCACTAAAAATTACCATAGGGTTATGTTGGCACTTACTCAAGTAGATAAAGTTATATTGACACTTATCCCAATTTAATATTCTAAAAATATATGTTAATGTATCCATCTAAAGTACATCATTTTCCTTGTGGATCCTAGATTAGGGTGGCTCACATCATATGTATCCTCATTTGCCATCATTTATTTCATCATCTCCTTCTTTGTCTCTCTCCATTATGACCGTTGATGGTACCCCTATGCCATTGGAGGGTGTTGGTTCTGTAATCACATCTCATATCTCACTTAAGGGTGTGTGCCACATAGTCTTACATGAAACCCGTGTTTTATTTTCTTCTCATTATTAATTATTCAGGATTCACGGTCTCAAACGGTGACTGTGATATGTTGTAGGCAGGAGGGCCTCTATGTTTCGGAAGACTTCAAAGTATCAAATGTTGCAACTTTCAGTGTGGAATTTTCATCTTTTCATTTGAGTCGTTCATCCTCACCTTTTCATTTATGACATTCTCATTTAGGTCATATTTTTGCATCTCGTTTAAGGTTTTTGGTCTCTACGAAAGCTTTAGGACATTTGAACTCTCATGACATTTCTTCTAGTAGTTGTAAACTTGTAAAAATTCTAGCCTTACCTTTTTGTAGTAGTATTTCATCATCTCTTGTGCCCTTTGGTCTTGTGCATTCTTATGTGTGGGGACCCTCTACCGTACCTTCGAAAGGGGTTCTAGATATCATGTCTCCTTTATTGATAATTTCACTATCTTATGAAGCGTAGATCTAATTTCTTGGAAATATTTCTTGATTTTAGAGAACTTTTGAAGACACAATATTCTATTGCCATTAAGTGTTTTAGGTGTTATTTGGGAGGTGAATACACCTGTAATTATTTTTTCACTTTCTTTCTTCTAATGGAACCATATGTCATACCTCTTGCACAAATATTCCTCAGCAAAACAGTGTTGCTGAAAGGAAACACCATGACCTTGTTGAACAACTCACTACTTCTTGTGGTCAACTGAGTTTCCTAAAATCTTTTGTGTGTGTGTGGGGAGGGGGATCTATTTATACAATTGTTTAAGTCACTATTACCTTACTATTCCCCGTTGTGTGTTTTTTGTTCCACCTTTTTAGTTCTCCGGCCCTAAGTTTAGCATAGTAAATTCTCTCCTAAATCTACCTTGTGTTTTAGGAGCAGTTTAACCCAAATTGGAAAAGTCTCAATCATATCTTTCCTCAATTCAAAATTAGGCTTTCAGTGGTGCAAGAACATAGCATATTGTAAATCATGTAGGGGCCATTACTCATCATTGAATTCCTATCCTCCCGGGACTTAAACCTCATTAGAAAATAACCATCCTCATTATTGAATAGGTCAGGTAGTGCTACAAATGACCAGTACTTAATCATAATTTTTTTCACAGCTGACATAGTAAGGTCACCCCCTAACACATACACTATCAGAGTATTTTCCCAAAATTTCAATTCAGGTTTGACATCCTCTTCATTAATTTCAACTTCGATTTCACCATTAACAATCATAGGAGCTTTGAATTGTATTTTCATTCCATTAGCCTGTAACCTATTCCCCTTGATCACATCAACCCATAGCCTATGCACAATTTTCTTATTATTACTTTCATCAGGAATACCTCAACCTGAGGCTGAATCTTCTCCATCGTTGCCCCATCCATTTCAGCTCCTGATTCCATAATCCCAATCTCTCTGATCTCTGTTGGAATTGGATCGGCGTTCAACTTCTTAGTTCCAGCTTGTTCACATCCGGCCCCATGTTTGGCATAGTAAATTGTCTCCTAAATCTACCTTGTGTTTTTTCGTTTGTCATGGTAGTGGTTAGAAGGGATATCATTTTTTTATCTACTCAATCAGAACCTCTATGTCTCTCGTCATGTTGTGCGTTTAAAGCATATTCCATTTCTCTTTGTTCCCACTAGTTCACCTCATATAACAGTCAAATCTCGTTTGCATTGATCCTTTTGGTATCAGCACCGAAAATTTTTCCCCACACATTTTGATACTTTGGTTCCCAACGCGCACACTCCTCCTTTGACCTCCCATCTTGACAACTTCTCAATCATTATTGCAGACGATTCTCTTCTATATCAACCCACTCGTATCCGCAAGTTTAATTAACACATTAATTTGCTTATTCCTCACATTCTCCTTCTCTTGCCTCTTTTCCGTGTATGTTTATTCTTTTCCTGAGCATGTGTCCTATAGAGAGGGTGTATGTGATCCTCTATGGTAGGCTGCTATGGTTGAGGAACTCAGCGCTCTGCATTAGACTCACACTTGAGATTTGGTACCTTTGCCTTCGGTGAAACATACTATTGGTTCTTGATGGGTTTATAAGATTGAAACAAAATCTTATGGATCTGTCGAGCAATCAAAGGCTCGTATTGTTGCAAAATTTTATTCTCAAGAGTGTTGCATGGTTATGAGGAAACCTCTGCACTTGTTTCAAAGATGACCACCATTTGTACTACGATTGCAATTGCTTTTGCTCGTCATTGAAAAATATTGCAAATAGATGTTAAAAGTGAATTTTTTGTGGTGGCTTCTTCTTCTAAGGGACATGTTTTATCTCATCCAAAGTATATTGCGGATATCTTGAGCGTGCAAGTCTTACTGAATACATGGCTAGGACCGTTGACACTCCTCTTGAAACCAATGCTCGATACTCTCTAAGTGATGGGCTTCCTTTGTTCAATCCCAACTTATATCATAGTGTGGTTGGCAACTTAGTTTATCTGATAGTTATTTCTCTAGATATTGTGCATGGTGTTCATGGTGCTAGTCCGCTTTCCACTGCCCCTACTTCAGTTCACTAGTCTGTTGTTCTTCGCATTCTTAACTATCTTCACGGCTCCAAGTTTCGTAGTCTATTGTTTCCTTCATCATCATCATTACTGTTGGGTGCATATTATGATGCTAGTTAAGCTGGTAATCCTGAGGATCGCAAGTCCACCACTTTATTATTTTTTTTTTTCTTGGCAACTCATTCCTTTCTTCCTCCTCCATTGAAGCTGAGTGCACCATGGCTTCGACTAGTTGTGAGATTGTTTGGTTGCGCTGATTACTTGATGATATGAGAATCACACTTTGTGGTCTTACAACAATAGATTGTGAAATAAAGAGTGTTTTTAACATTGCCCGTAGTTTGGTCTATTTTGAGCACACTAAGCATATTGAGATTGATTGTCATTGCACTTGTCACCTACACCTTAGTACTATTACACTGTCTTTTGTTCCCTCTTCTCTCCAGCTTGGTGCTCACCCAATTGTGCGCTTCCCTTTCTTGTTTGTCAAACTCACAATGTTTATTGTTGTAACATCGTGAGTTTGAGGGGGCGTTAGCATATATATATATATATATATATATATATATATATAGTTAATGATTCTTTGGATTTTTTTCACATATTAGCTTGCAGAATTCTCCTTTATCATTCATTTAGTCGGTAATAATACTTTTGCATACAATAGAAATCTCTCTTTCTTGAATCACTAAATCTCCAAATCATCAAGTATAACATTTAAAGTAACTTAAAAAATACAAAATTTTTGAAAGAATGAGATTGTCTGATCTGTTAGCAATGTCTCATGACGTGAATTTTCAAACATAAGAAATGTTATTCATGGACAAGAAAGTCTCAGCAAAGACGGTCTTTCCATAAATTTAAGGACTGACTTTTACTTTATAGGTTGTAATTTTTAATAAAATTTAAATATTATATTTTATAAATTAAAACAAATAAGGCGGTCTTGGAAAAGTTCGTCTTTCCATAGGTTTATGGAAAGACGGAGTTTAATTAGAATAATAAAAGGAAAAAAGTCTTAGTTGCAATATTAAAAATTTATTATGCAATGTGTAGTAGTTATAAATTTTATAACCCGATTCATACAACCAAAAATTTTATCTTCATTTCTTCTAATTTGCAATTTAAACCTTGCTTTTTCAATGACTTATGCAAAGACAGTCTTTCAAGAAACGGACTCAACAAATAATAATATGTATTTGAATGTGAAAATATAAAAATATATAATATAAAAAAATTATTTTCTAAATTTATGAATTTATTATATAATTTAACTAGTGCAGTATATAAATTAAAAGATAAGTGTTATGTTTACAAGCTTATGGACAGGCTGCCTGAAGAGGACTCGAACCTCCACGCTCTTTAGCACGAGATTTTGAGTCTTGCATCATTATTCAGAAAGGGTAACAAAGATAAAATACGAGCTTGTTTTATAGCAATAGTTATTAATCGTTGTTGTTCACGAACTTATATAATCGATGATACAGAGATAGCCAACTCTATTATCAAAAAATAAGGAGAGTTCACGATCTATGGGGGCCTTGGAGGATGGCTAAGAATGTCCATTAAAAAGAGCGGACCAGTGAGTCTCAAATTTGAAAAAGAGTCCGAAGAAATGGTTCAATCCTATTATTTTCTTTTCATTTCTCGTACCAAGAGATCCAGGTGCATATAGCTTCATGAACAGGGGCGGGGCGGATCTAACTCTAAGATAGAAAAAATTCTTATTGGCCATAATATTTTTTTCCTACATGGCACAGCCAGTACTTATTGATTCAATCCCAATTCTCTACTCTAAAATAAATGACAGTATATCCCATTCATATTAATAAGTGATAGCTGGTAGTAAAAAAAAGAGTAATGTGTAATGACAACATTTTGATTTGAAAATTTTCACAACTCTTCAAATATAAGTATAATTTTATTATACATTTTATGAATCCTTGCGTTAATAGTCGATTAGTGCACCACCGTTTTTGAACTTCTAAACCCGCCCCCTTTCATGAATACTGAATAAGTTTAAGATTAAATTGTTTTTATGGTCTCTGACATACCATCTTATATCATCTTTTGGTCTTTGAAACCAAAATCACATCCTTTCAGTATCCTACAAATTCAAAATGATTTGTTTGATCCCCATGGCGGTTTTCAATGTGGTTTTCCAGGTGATTTTGGGGATCAAAAGATGATATAAGATCATATATTAGAGACAAAAAAAATAATTTAGTCTACTTGAAAATCACCCGAAATCTAATTTAAGAACCAAACAAATCGTTTTGAATTTGTAGGGTACTAAAAGGACGTTGTTTTGGTCTCAAGTACCAAAAGATGATATAATATGCCATGTCAAGGAAAAAAAAATTTTAATCTAAATTTAACTTCTATCAAAAATATTAGGTAGCTATTACAAAAAACAAAAAGAAGTCATCATTAACTTTCAAATAGTGTACGTTGTAGGTGGGTATAGTTGGAGGACAAAGATGCTAACTACCAATATAATGTCTTCTCAACACCATACACGCCGGGATAAAGTTGGAATGGGAATCAATCAGTGGCCAGTAATAGTTCGAGGGGCGTCGAAAAGGTTAATAAAGGGATGAAAACAAAAAGAGTGTTAGTTGCAATTCGTGGCTACTGAAATCCCAGTGGTACGGGTGTAAAAATGAAAACAAAAATAAGTGTTAGTTGCTATTCGTGGCTACTGAAATCCCAACGAGTGACCATTTGGCTGTCTTAATGCTCACCAAGCCTCTTTCTTTCATTCTTTGTCCTCTTATTAATCAAACATGCCATTTGAAAACTCTTCTTTTTTTTTTCTTCAAAAGAATCATTAGGGGTGGGGGAAAATACACCCAACAATAGTTACAATAGTTGGAGTTGACATTCAATTTAATTAACATCTACAATAATGATGCGGTATCAACGTATAGCATATGTTTAGAACGGAACTTAGGTTTAGAGTAGGAAAAATAGAGGTTTATGGTTGTAGGTTAAAGGAAAAACTACGAAAACTTTAGCAAAAAGAAAATAAAACTTAGGAATCACTTCTAAAACCCTTGGTTTCACATCTCGAGATCTTTTAGGCGTCGCACCTAAAAGTTAAACTGTATCACACAACTCATATGTATGATGTAAATTGCAATTTTTATTTATTAATCTCAGTCTCTCTAATTCCTTATAGAGAGGTGCATTATTTATAGCTAAAAAGTAATCATATTGGAAAAGGAATTTCCCTCTAGTTTTCCTAAACTAACAATGTCTTAACTAGACTCTAAAAACTAAGGAAATCAAATCAAACCATTCTAAAAATAACCAACACATTTTGAAAGTAAGAAATTAACAAACAAAAACCTTATAAAGCGATGAAATACTATTCCCAATTATTGTTCACATGAATAGTATTATGAAAAATAAATGCCATGGTGTGTTCCCTACAAAGGATGGTGACAGCTACCGCTAGTGTCTGGTTTTAGGTGTGTGTTTCCTGCAAGAGTTTCCTGTATTGGATCTGAGGTAGAAACTCTGATGCTAAAGTTAGTATGGAGTTGTTTTATGTAGTTTTCTTGGCTAGATCTTACAAACCATTTTTCCTTTGTTTTTCGCCTACTTATGGGCTTTCTTAGCCCTACATTGCCGGGATGTTACCTGACCTGTTGGACGTGTTTATTGTGGCCATCGTAGTGGCTAAACGTGTACATTGTGGACCTCACTCTTTTGATCGTGAGCTGAGTGGTAGCTATTTGTGCGATCGTGGTTGCATGCTTTCCTATGCGGACTGTATGCATCGTCCACGAAGTGACTTTGAGGGATATTGCTGGCAGCTTGCTTATTTTGGGTACTTCGCTGAGCCTTGCATGGGCTGGACCTACTGATTGAGCCATATATCTACCATAATCCCTCCTAGCCATGAAGGCTTCAGGGGTATAGCATTACTTGTTGCAATGCGGGTAGTGGATGATATTGCCTTTTGACGGTGTGCCTTAGGGCGAGGCGATTGTTCTTGGTATTTGTTCTACCACTACTCTGCTCAAGGACTGTAATTATTGTTTGGATTTTGTTTTTGAAACTTCCCATTATTCGAAATGCCACCTGTCTGGTGTTTTTCAATTTGTGTGTACAACTTTGATTGATTGACGGTTGCATAATTGAGTGCCTAAGGAAATAGAATTTAGGATTGTTGTTTATAAAAGGTTTAGGGCCTAAATGCACTCCATATTTCTTCTCTGTTTTATATAGGCCTTTGGTTATTGGACTTTGACTTGTGGCTGATTTCTATGTGTTTCAGACTTTCTTCTCTATGGACGTCGGCAGTTTCTTGTCCAATTTTCCCATTCAGGAATAGGGCCATTTGTATTTTCTTGTGAAGATGTACACAGTGTCTTCTTTGACTAGATGCTAACTATATTGTATGTTTCGTCTATCGTAGGTGGTCAAAATAGTGGTTTTTCGACAATTGCAGGATTAAATTTAGATTTTGTTTTTACAGATTCGGGTCTTCTTGCATTATCATTTCAGCGTTTACAATTCTCCAGCATGAGGCTAGTGTCATATATGTGACTCAAGGTGTTCATTTCATGACCTACTTGTGGTATCACAAGATGTGGGTGTGGAGGTGGATGGTCAGCGATTGGCTGATCAAGATGCCCATTCAGTCGAGTCTGAGAGGGGGCATAAGCGTGAACTATTGTTTTCAGGGGTGGTTGAATCTTCTAGTGGTCCCCTAGAGGGGCCGGAGAGCCCATCGAAGAAGCCGCAACGTACTCATTGCAGCTGTCACAGTTAGGTTGGGGTGAATGATGTAGCCTAGCTTTCACGCTCCCTTATTATATACTTTTGACTGAGCACTATTCCACTGTTGGTGGGGCTTTTCACTAGCGTTATTTGTTTTGTGTGCATGTTCTGGTGGGGTGTGAGTGAATTATAGTTCTATTTGTAAGTTGTGAGTGGCTTGTCAGCCTTGGGACCTTTCTTGCAAGCGTTAGAGGAGCTTGAACCTAAAATGAAGGAAGTTGGTGGTCCTATGGTTGAGCTTGAGGTTATTCACGATTGTCTTTGCTTATCTGAGGAGGAGGTGGAGTGACTTTAGGGAGTTGAACACTTGTTTATCTAAGTGGGAGGTGGGGTGTCTTCAGGAGGAAAATGTTTGTTTACGGTTTGTAGGGTTTAACACTACGGAGTACACGGGGATTCTGGTCCACATATTTTGAATACACGTGGTTTCTTTAAGATGGTGTTTGATAATACAGGTGCTGCTCATGATGTCGATAAATATCTTGGGTGCAAGTATTCTCGGAGTCAAATCACGGACTTGTAAGGAGCCTTCCCCATAAAAAAAATGTCCATGTACGAAATGTTTATTTCAAAAAAAATATATGTTGAGTTGTAAATAATCTCTGATGAAACATTGTCTTTCAAGCATAGCTAATACTTTTTCGTTCAATGGGATAGCATGTGGCTAACACTTCATTTGTTAGAATACATCTTCTTCAAAATTCCACATGATTTCCTCTCAGATCATAAAATCCTGAGCTAGTTCCAAAATCGGTCGCTAGTATGGATACAAACTGGGAAACTACATACAAGAGCTTTTGAAATCGTTCATCATTTTATCTTTCACACTATGACAGATTTATTTGTAAACTAATTTAAAATAAAACCTCTTATAGTTCTGATATCATTGAAGCCTTCTGACTAGAACATATTAGTCGTGTATTCCATAACTTCTAATGTCATTACAGGTTGGACTTTGTGAAGAATGGAATTATTAAATCATAAAAGGGACTAGGATGCGCTTTCGAGGTCAGAATATTAATCAGGCATGACCAAACCCTTCAGAATATTCATCTTCCAATTTTGAAATTCTCACTGACAATTTCTATACACTGAGTCATGCTCCCTCTGTCCCTATTAAAAGTTCTAAATTCCAAATGGCTCAATGTTTACTGCAGCTTATGTGGCACTGATTTTTCACGTGCAGTTGGTATGAAAAGTGTCCATGTGATATGATTTTACATTGTCTTTTTTCCATGGCTTAGCTATTTGTTAAGAAAATCATAAATACCGGGATAATGTCATCAACTTTGGGGGGGAAGACAAAAGATATTTGATAGGCACCCTCTTGATAGGCACCCTCTTGAATATTTTGTGGAAGACAAAAGATAGTTTGAATGCCCTGTTGGACTTGGTTCAATTGGGAATCAGAAATAACCTTGCTCCAGAAAGGAAAGGAAAAAGAGCTTACTTACCCCCTGCACCTTGTACATTGTCAAAGGAGAAGCAAACCTTAGTTTTTGGTTGTTTGAAATCAGTGAAGGTCCCTATTGGTTATTCGTCGAATGTTAGCCGGGCAGTTATAGATGATTCTAGGATGAGTAGGTTGAAATCTCATGATTTTCATGTTTTAATGAAACAGTTTTTACCTATTGCTATTCTTGGAGTAATGGAGATTTGTGTAAGGCACTCAATCACTAGACTTTGTTTCTTCTTTGGCTCCATATGTTAGGAGTCTATTGACCGTGACCATTTGGATGTCCTACAAAAAGAGGTTGATGTGTTGTACAAGTTGGGAATATATTTCCCACCAATTTTTTTGATATAATGGTGCACTTGGTTGTTCATTGAGTACGAGAGATAAATATGTGTGGTCTAGTTGGTATGATTTGGAATGTATCATTTTTAGCGTCACATGAAATTATTAAAGGGATATGTATAGTGTATGAGTTTGTCGGATGCTATTACTGTTAATAGGTATGTTACTGATGAAGTCATTGAATTTTACACTAGTTATTTTGGCAAAAAAAATGTAATTTTGGGGTGCAAAAGAATTGACATGTGGGAAGGAAGGTGGGAAACCAAGGTTAATGGGAATGTTATTTACTCCGTTGAATAGTGATTTGATGATAGTTCATTTGTATGTATTGAGGAATTGTAGAGAGACTGTAAATTACGTGACCAAACACCTTAATTTGATCATTGAGGTTCATCTGATGTGGCCCCACAATAAAGTTCACTTGGATCACAATGAAACATTTGTGAGTCGATTTCATGAACGATGCAATGTTGGTGATTACGACAAAAAAAATTAGAACATTTGCAAGGAAGCCTAATTGCACAGTAGCTTGGTTTTCTGGATATGCCATCAACGGTTTCTCTTTCGCTACTAGGGACCAAGATTCAAGAAGCACTGCACAAAACAGTGTGGTTTATATTGAGCTGAAATAATGTGGTAGGCAAGTAAGAAAGACAATAAACCGATTCTCGTTGTGATGGCGTTTTATGGTATTATTGATGAGGTTTGGGATCTTAACTATGGAGAATTCAAGATTCCAGTCTTCAAGTGCAAATGGCTTGACAACACAAGTGGAGTTCTAACTAATGATCCAATGGGTTTTACCTTCGTTGGCAAGAGTCGTGAAGCTTATGAAAATGATCATGTCATTTTGGCACACCTAGCTAGAAAAGTGTTCTACGGTGATAATCCCGGAAATGTAGGGTGGTCGATAGTTTTACAAGGTAAGAAATACTCCTTCAATGATAACATTGATTATGAAGTTACAACAGAAAAATTAGAATTTCACCAATTTTCCCACAGCCAATTAACGGTGGTAGTGAGGTAGGAGCCATGTAGAGGAAACACAAAGATGGCGTTAGGATTGGTGAAGATGGCCAAGAGAGGTTGGTCGAGAAATCAAAGTGGAGGGAGATGGTTAGAGACTAATGGCATGGAAGCAATGAATTCTCGAAAAAAACTGTGTGTTTATAGTATGTTATTGCATTTTGTATTACCTTCAACTAGTTTGAAACTATGCTAGAATTGGTTCTTATGTATAATAGTGCTTTAACTTAATCTAGTTTGAAACAGTTCTAGTTTGCACCTGCGCCCATTTTGGCTAGATAAAACAAACTTATAACCCAATGGCTGCTGTGAGAAGCTACCCACAACCGCTCTATTACTTCAACTAGAAAAGAAAAAAACCTGAATTAAATGAATGCTCGTTATGAGCTGTTGCGCACAACCGCTTGATTGTTTGATGAAAACAACAGCTTGAAAACCAAAATCAACATCCACAAAAAATCTACATACAAAATCAACACTGATGCGTCTGAGGGAATTGAACATGTAGTGGCTTGAGCTCCTTGATTGTGACCTACAGTAAAACTATCCCTGGGGATTTCAGAGGTCAGTCATCCGATGCTTAAGTTAGTAAAGAGTATATGCATGGTTTCCAAGACAAAATGAATACAGAAAATGAACACGTACCTGGTATTTATACCGCGTAGTCTTAACAATAATTCACATTAATTATAACCCTTTTAATACCCTATAAATACTGCATTAAATGGTCCAACAATATTCCAATTGGGCCGATGTTAATAAACCTTATTATAATATTTGGGCCCGACCTCTATCAAAAGCCCCCCTAAAACCTAGATTCCTATTCAAGGCCCTAAAACATTCTGACAGTCATTCAAGAACTTTTTATTTGATAATGATTCAAGGATCTTGGCTTATCAGCGTTTGAGAACTTTTTCTTTGACAATGGTTCAAGGATCTTGGCTTATCAGCACTCGAGGTGAGATTCTTCACATACTATTTTAGGTCTTGAAAGGGGATCAAATTTTCTTTCTTTCAAATTTTGTGGGAATACCAATAGGTTCACATTTTTAGAAATTGCATATGTTGATGCGTCCAAAATATCGTGCTGTAAAAAAGACAAAAAGGCAGTCGCGTCATTTCAAAATTTCTAGTTTCCGAAGTAATCATTACTTTACCGGTGTTTCAGGTTTATTAACTACCCTCATTTCTTCAACTTCAAATTTTATTTATTTGCAGGTATTGTCACAAAGGAGGTTATATCTCAGGGCTATTTCTTCTTTTCCACTTTTATCAACGATTCCAACTCCATCATCTTTTCCTCTGAAACCAGTAAGTCCTTCGATTTTCCCTCTCTTACTCCCTCTTTTTCTTTAAGTTAATGCCCATCTCCGGTGAGTGTTCCACCAAGAGGGGGTTTACCAGCAAGGCTGGGATGGATGGAGAACAGATTAATTCACCGGAAAGAGTGAGTTTTGGTTCTGAACCCAGGTATTATTATGGGTCACAATATGAATCTGGTATGGAAGATGGTATTCTCGACCACATGGATCACAATCCAAAGGTCTTACCTATCACAAACATGCCTCTTTAAGGATATACTAAAGTTTAGCCACCAGGTATGGGTAAACCATACGTGAGGTGATCCTGTACTATATAACCCTCGAGGCCAGGGAAAAAGGGAATGTGCCTCCAGAGGGAGAAGAAGTACCTCGAGGAGAAGATGAGGTATCTCAAAAAGTGATAAAGGTATCTCCAAGGAAGAAGATATCTCGAGGGAAGAAGAAAGTGTATCGCAAAGAAAAAATTAAAGCTTCTGCCAATGTGCTCCCATCCTCAAAGGCAGAGAAAGCTATCTCAAGGATCATGGCTTCGATTCCTCTCGACCAAAGAATAGGTCTGGATGTGGATTTCCAGCTTTTTCAAAAGGGGATACCCCTGACAATCTCCACGAAGGGAGATCAACCATTACTCTGAGGCATCTCCGTACGGGGCTCTGCTTCCTCTTTCCACCTTTATTCTCTAAACTTCTAAAGGAATTTCAACTTAGCGCCACACAGGTTCACTCCAAAGTACTGGTGATTATAGTGGTGCTTCTAACTAGATGCCCAAATTTGGGATTGAGCTGAGGTATAAACTTTTTTTTATTGTACATCGTATCCTATAGTTATAAGTCAGTTGAAACTGTTAGCACATTTATTAGCTGAAAGGTGCACCATAAAGTCTTTACTGTTCCTTCTCATTCGGGTTTCCAGAGGAACTGAAGAAAAGGGATCTCCTTCGATTGTAGAAGATACCGGGTTCCCCAATGGAACTTGAATGTACGGATTGAGTCCTTAAAGGATGGGGAGTACTCTTGCCCTGACCGTCTCGAGGGCGATAGAAGACACCTTTTATCCACATCTCTCGATTACAGTCTTAACTCAAAACTCGATAAGAATGTTGGTGGTTTTGTCTGTTCCCCTGTGATTTATGAGAAGTACGTATATAAGAAGCTTTTGAAAGATAGCAAAAAAAGGAAAAGAGTCTTTGAAGACCCCTCCCCCCCTAGGAGCCCCATCTCGATACCCCTGATAGTGATTTTAGACCCTCGAAAGTCTCCAAAGGTGTTTAACAATTTTGTCTATTTCATTTTCTTTCTTTACTTTTTCTTTCCCCTTGTTAATCTTCTTATCATAACTTTTAGTGGGCCTAGGTTCAGCTCTGACTTCCAAGAAAAACATCCCTAAGGATAGCCTTGCCCCCTCAAAGCAGACATCCACCTCTCAGGTGGATGTTGGAAAGACTGTTCAAAACAAGAGGTACGATCGATAGTCATAATTCTACCTCGAGGAATCAGCGTCAAAGGGTAAAAGGCAATGGCGGCTGAACTGCCCATATCCCCCAACAGCCAAACCCCCAGGCACTCTCCTTGGACACTCTAGAAACTGCTCCAAGTGTTCTTACTATCAACGAGCAAGTCCTTAACTGATGACCGATGACCCTCAGGTTACATCATATATATACATACATTTTGTGAAGTTTGTGGTTGATATTTTAGTCCGTAATTTATCTAAACAGCTTATCGGGCCACTTAACCATTCTCCAGGTCCCTTAACATCTTGGCCAAGTAACCTAGGGCTTGGCTGCTCTTTTGCAAGTTGTGACTTCCGCCCATTGTCAGCTGCAAGAGCAGGTTAACCAAAAAGACTTTGAGATCCCTGAGCTAAAAATATTTCTCGAAGCTGAGAAGGAAAAGAATGGAATGCTTGAGGCTAAGAATCAGAGAGCCATCCTCGATAAAGAGGTCCTTGAGCAGAGGGTGAATGCAGCCGAGGATCCTAGTGCCCAAGTCTGTCTACTCAAAGCTTTTAAGGACCAACTGATGAAAAGTACTGAGTTGTTCAAGTTCTTCGTGGAGCTCCTCGAACTGGCCAAGCAAATCGGATGCACTGCCTTGGCCGAGGAAACATTAAAACCCAAACTAGTTTTCTCCTTATCCGAGGACAATGTCAAATTGTTGGACGACCTCATCAAACCTGAGCTCATGGATGCCCTAGATTCAAAATGGGATGAAGCGGTCAAGGATGGCAGGCTGGGTTTTTCCCTGCTCAACTACCTTAAGTCCAGTGGGTGTTTTCTCACGGCTGAAGGGGTTCAAGCACTCACATATAAAATAATAGCAGTCGGTCCCATTCAGCAGCCAACTTCGGTGAAGAAAGTTATGGGGGACCAGGTTTCATCCATCACCCAAGAGGATAACACTATGGTTGGAAATTAACTATATTTTTTCCTGTGTTTGGCCTCCTCATGTATTTTCCCTTCTTTTAATGAAAAAGGCGTTCTATTAGTTGATCATTTACTTTAAAAAAATATTTGCTCTTGTAGTGTAACTCATTGAAAAGGAAATTGGAAATCGCCTATACGACCCCATTGAAAACTCGAATAGAGCTAAATAAAGCCAGTGAGTATCTAATGAAGGCAATGTTGGACCTTGCAAAATGCAATAAAGAGAAGATCCCCTTACAAGATAAGAGTTGTTAGCTCAAGGAGGGGTTTAAATCATGGCGAATGAAGGAACACCCTGCCTTTAAGGATTGCGTGAGGAATTTCTTAGCCAAAAAGTACAACGGAGTACTTCCACTCGAGGCTGTGGAGGATTGCGGTCCCACTGAGCAAAACTATCATAAGATGGTATACCAAATAAATAGCCAATTTGGATCTTTAAAAAGATTCCTTGCTAATGCCAATAGGGTTCTTGTCCTCAAAGGTCATTTGATCGATAGCATCTGTGAAGCATACAAGTTTAGGTCACAATTGGAGGAGGTGGTATAATTTCATCAGGTAGCCTTAGGTGAAATTACTAGGCTGGAGGAAACCTTGCCAACATAGGACCCATCTTCTGGCGAAGACCCTTCATTAATGGATTCCCTCCTTGCTGAGAATGCTCGACTCCTAGGGGAAGTCGAGGCTTGGAAGATACAAATGAAAGAATTTGAGGAAAGAATTACTCTGCACGACATGAGCTTTTGGGCTCATTTCCTATCCCATGGTATCCCCACTCCACATTTGATAGATTCCAAACATTTTCCAAAATTTCTGTTTAAGACGTCCCGCTATTGGATTGTGGACCGTAATGTGTATGAAAATGGAACTGGCCGGAAAAAAATAGCTTCTGATGCTATCCTAGAGTGGCTAAAAGAATTTTGATCTAGCACCCACCCCCTTCGAGTGGTCGTAGATCCTCTCATCCAAAGAAATTAGTATCTAGGAGGACCAATAGAAATCATACATCTTCGAGTAATGCTACTAAAAAGTCTACAAAAAGGTGTCGTGAAGGTGAAGGATCCACCTCGAGAGGTCTGGATAACCGGCCTAAAACAAGGCAATGTAAAACAAAGATACCGTTAGACCCATCTGAGTACCCCAAAGAGGAACAGATGAAGGATTTTCAACGTGTTGTCGGCATTAAGATGGAAAAGGTTGAGCAATTAGAAGTAAGATTAGAAAAGTTGGCTCCTTCAGCCAAGTAGATAGATTTTCTTCATGCTATTGTTCGAGTTCTTTTACTTTGAGCATACTTTTGCTGTGTACCAATAATTTAATGTATCATGTACCTCGTATATATATATATGTATATATATATGTGTGTATATATATATATATATTTATATATATGCACACACACACATATATATATGTGTATGTATGTATATATATATATATGAAACTTTTAGGTCTGTCACCATAATATAATTGACACTGATTTGGTTGTAACTACTCAATCAGATTGTAAATTTCAACTTGTTTTCAATTTTTTTGCAAAGATTACCTTCACTAATTTCCCACATTAAGCGAATGAGATAAGACAACCCAAAGATATAATATATCAAACTACCTTTTTATCATGAAGCAGTGTTCGAAGGACTTAGTAGGCATGAATGGGGTTCGAGTTGCTTATCAACATTCTCCATTAGTCAAAACATTAAGTATATGAGTTTGAGGGTTTTCCATGACTGCCGTTTATCAGCATTTCACTCAGTTATCAGTAAGGATTGAAATTAATTTTGGAGTGCCGCTAATCAGTATATCACTCGATCTTCCTATGATTTAACGTGAACATGCGTTATAGTTAAAAGATATTGTAAAATGCATGAACACAAAAAATATTTACGCAGGTTCGATGTTTCCACCTACATCCTGCAAGAATAGTTTCACTAGATAAGTAATTAAGATTACAAAGGTACTATGAGAGTGCCTCTTATCAGCATTTCACTCGTTCATCAGCCTTAGCTAGTATTATCATCATAGTGCTGCTTATCACCTTTTCACTCAACTCCTCAGCCTTAGCTGGATTAATGTACAGAGTGCCGCTTATCACCATATCACTAGATCATCAACTGGAGCTGGGAATAAGTTATGGAGTGCCGCTTATCAGCATATCACTCGTGTCTTCAAAGCTGGTAATATTTCTTCAAATTAGTAATGTTCCATCTTCTAGGAACTTGAACTCCATCAATAGCTTTGAGGCATAGCTGCATCCTGGATGTGCTTTGACCACTCGGTAGGGTCCTTCCCAGTTGGTAGCCAATTTCCCTTCAGGTTCCCAGTGACTTTTCTCATTTTATTCTCATCACCAAATCTACTGGGCTAAATAAAACATTCGTAACCCTTCTATCATGATATTGTTTGACCCTCTCTTTAACCCTGGCTTCATATAAGGATGTCAACTCTCGACTTTCTTCCACCATATCAAGGTCCAGGCAGCGATTTTCTTGATTAGTTGTCTCATTTGATGCAGCCACCAACCTCGAACAGGGAACTCCTATCTCCACAGGAATTACTGCCTCTGAACCATACACTAGACTATAGGGTATTTCACCAGTGGGAGAAGACTCAGCTATTTGGTATACCCATAAAACATTTGGTATCTCACATATCCATTTTCCTTCTGCCCCCTTGAGCCTAGCTCGAATACCATTGACTATTGTCTGATTGGTTACTTCCACCTAACCATTAGCTTGAGGATGATAGACTGCAGTCACCTTTTGTTGAATCTTATTCTCTTCACACCACCTTTTGAACTGGTCTTGGGTGAATTGCATTCCATTATCAGTAATTATTGTCCTTGGAATCCCAAAGAGCATATAATATTCCTCCAATAGAATGCAATGACTGTCTTTCCCCTTATGTTCGTTAAAAAGGCTTGGCCCCAACCCACTTCATGAAATAATCAACAGCCACTATAAGGTACTTGAACTTACCTGGGGATTCAGGAAAATTTCCTACCATATCGATCCCCCACTTTTCGAATGTCCATGAACTATAAATATGTGTCATCACTTCTTGCGGAATGTGGAATATGGGGGCATATTTCTGGCACTGATGACAAGCCTGTATGTATTTGTTCGTGTTATCAAACATCATTGGCCAGTAGTACCCTGCTCTAATGAGCCTTCTTGCCACCAATCGGGCCCCCTGATGACTACCACATATTCCTTCATGAACCTACCGAATCAGATAGCTTTTTTCATAAGGGGTAACACACCGAAGTAATGATTGTAGATGACACCTTCTATATAATATTCCTTCCCACATCACGTATCTCGGTGCCTTCAGCCTTATCTTCCTAGCCTCGAGCTTGTTATCAGGAAAACTCCCTCTCGAAGGTACTTGACCATAGTAGAAATTCAAGTACCTACCTCATCGATCGCCATAAGCACTGGTTCCTCGAAGCTTCGTTTGTTTAAAGTATCTATGAGAAAATATCTTTGAGATTGAACACCCAGGTCTAAAGAAGCAATCTTACTAAGAGTATCTAGTTTGTGATTGTTTTCCCTTGGGACCTGTGTTAGAGTATGTGATCTGAAACTTTTCAAGAGGTTTTTCAAAACCTCTAGGTACCTCTATAGATTGCGCTCTCTGGATTCACATTCCCCATTCACCTGCTGAACCACTATTTGAGAATTAATGCAAATCTCCAGATCTCCTACCTTTAATTCTTTAGCTAACCGCAGTCTAGTTGTCAGAGCCTTATACTCATCTTCATTGTTTGTGGCCTTACACGCAAAGTGCAGCGCGTAGGGGTAGTCTTTACCATCAGGACTGGTAAGTAGTACCCAAACCCCACTACCACCAAAATGTGAGGAACCATTTACCTACAACATCCAAATATTCATCTTTTGATCCTCCTCCTCTCAAGTAGAATCTTCATACTCAATGGGTTCCAAGGTTTCCACTATAAAATCGGCTAACGCCTGACCCTGGTTCGTAACTCAAGGCTGATATCGGATATCATGCTCTCCTAACTCCACAACCCACTTCATCATTCTCCCAGAAGCCTCTGGTTTTAATAAAATCTGTCTGATTGGATGATTCGTTAGCACCACTATCGGACGCCCCTGAAGTAGGGACGTAATCTTTGAGCTACATGTACTAAAGCTAATATCAACCTCTCGAGAGCAGTGTACCTCGTCTCTGGCCCTTGTAAGGCCCGATTAACAAAATGAATAGGATGTTGCGCCTTCTCTCTTTCTTTTATCAAAATTGCACCGATTTCTAGGGGCAAGGTAGAAATGTATAAGTACAACGTCTCCCCCCTCTCGGGCTTCATGAGGGTGGGTAAAATCCTCAAATGCACCTTTAACGGCTTGAATACCTCTTCACAGTTCTCTGTCCACTCGAATTTCTTTGCCCTTCAAAGGGCATAAAAATGGGAGATGCATCTCTGCTCCTTTGGAGAAAAACCCGTTCAATGTTCCTATAAGCTTTTGTACCTCTTTCAATGTTTGCGGAGTTCTCATTCTTATCAGAGCCTCAACTTTCTCAAGATTTACATCAATACCCCCTCTCGGATACCATGAATCCAATAAATTTTCCAGCTCCTACAGCGATAACACATTTTGCCAGATTTAACTTCAAGTTTACCCCTTGAAGCCTCTCAAAGGTTTCCTCCAAATCTACCAAAAATTTCTCATAACTTCTGCTCTTTACAACCATATCATCTACATAAATTTTCCATATTCCTTCCAAAATGCCTTTTAAATAGTTTATCAACTAACCGCGGATAGGTTGCCCCAGCGGTCTTGAGCCCAAATGACACCTTCTTGTAGCAATAAGTACCCATATTAGTGATAAACGATGTTTTCTCCTTATCTTCCTCTACCGTAAGCATTTGTTGTTATCCTTTATGTTCATAAAAAAAGGCTATGACTTGATATCCAGCAATAGATTCCATTAACTTAAGGGTAGCTGTCCTTGGGACAACATCTATTCAGATCAGTGAAATATATACGCATCCGCTAAGTTCCATCATGCTTTGGGACCATAACTGGATTAGCTATCCACTTAGGGTAGAACACCTCTTCGATGACATCCGCCTTCAACAACTTCTCAACTTCTTCCTTGATGGCCTCAACCCTCTCAGGGGCAAACACCCTTCTTTAAAAGTTTCACTGGTTTTATTAAAGGATCAATATTCAACTTATGCACTGCTAGGTTCAAGGGCACTCGTGTAAGGTCAGAAGTATTCCAAAATGACATCACTATATCTCTCCTATAAGTTATTCAATTTTTCTTTGACGCTCTCAGGCATCAGTTTCCCAATAGCTACTGTTCCGGCATCTCAAATGTACGTTTGTACTATGTCAGCTGGGCCAATCTCTCCATGTACTGAAGTCACATTCCTCTGTCTCCTTGCCTCTCTCACCGCTGTAAGGCTGCAATTTCTAGCCACAGGCTGATCTCCTCAAATAGAATTTATCCCCATATGAGTTAGAAATTTCATCATAGGGTGATAAGGTGACTAGACTTCTCGAGCCTAGCATATCCATGACCTTCGGAGGATCACATTATAGGGGGAATGGGCGTTAGTGACTGCAAAATTACAATCCATCATTACCCCCTTATCGTCGTCGGATACTCGAACCGACAGGGCTATCTCCCCTGGAGGAAATATGGGGTTTCCTGTGAAGCCAGATAAAATCGATGTTGACTTCTTCAGATTACCGCGCCTTATATTGAACTGATCAAAATAATCCATGAACATTACTTCTACCCCACTTCCATCGTCAATAAACACCCTTTTACGAAAGGCATTCCAATCAGCGCCGGGACCACTATAGGATCAGCATGTGGTGTCTGATCTAAGACTGTGTTAGCTTCCGAGAATGTTAAAGTCTCATCGGGCTGAAACCTTTTATGGCATGGTTCTTCTGTTGAGACCTTTCGTGCACCCACTCTCATTATAGCATTCAAGGATCTTTCTCCCACGATCCTATTGGTGACGTTGATCACCCTTCGAATTGGCGCATTATCTCCATTCCTATTTTTCTAATTGCCACCTTGTTGTTTCGTTGGCCTTTCTTTTCTTTCATCGTATCCTCTATCTTGAACCATTGGATCACATTGTCTTTCTGTGTCTCCATTATTATAGTTGTTCCTCCTATATGGCTATCATTACCTTCGATCATTTCTGGGTCTTGGGGGGCCAGCCTGATTATTCCGGGGTCCTGGGCTAGGGAACTATCCTTGTCTCTCATAACTTTTAATTTTTATCCTTTACTGTACACAATCATTCGTTCCATGGCCATAACCCCTATGATGATCACAATACTGATTCGTTGCCCTTTTGGACATTTTGAAATTTGGTGTATTTTGCATAGTGGAGGCAGCTGAAACAATCCTCTATGTATGCTAAGGATCTGCACAAGGGTTCTTCCTCCAGGTGTTAGCAGCAGGGGAGCATACCTCTCAAAGGTAGGCCTAGCTGCTTCCTTTGGTCTCTTTCCTCGAGAGTTAATATTCTTTCCAGAGTTCTCTTCTAGGCTGTCTCTCTTTTTCTTAGTGGCCTCCTCTTCCCTCGAGTACTATTCCACTACCTCTTGAAGTGTTTGCAAGGTTTTAGGGGTATTCGTGCTCAATTTCTTGTACTGTTCCAAGTCTTGCATCCCCAAAAAATATTCCTAAATTACTTCGTTCTCCTTGGTCTCTATTAGTCCCAAACTCTCATCCACATATCGATGATAAAAGACCTCTGTGCTTTCTCCCAATTTCTACTTAGTTTGATAAAGCTCCAACAAAGTCTTTATGATTTTTTTTCTTTTTGCGCATAATGACTTAATAAAGCTTCACTGAAGTCTCCATAGGAGTGTAACAAACCCTTTGGTAGCTTGTTGAACAACTCTTGAGCCTTCCGTCAAATGTAACTCCCAACCAATTTAGCTTCTCTTTGAAATCCCTCGAGTTCATCAAACTTAAGAACGTTTGAATGAATTCTTGAGGATATGTCTCACTGTTGTAGGTAGGAAGTCCCTCCGGGGGTTTTACATCTATCGACCAACAAACCCTTGTTATCACTGAGCTGAAAGACAATCCCACTACCTGGACCATCGGCCCAATCAATCTATCTAACTCCCTATTAAGTGAATCACCTATATATGCTGCCAATTCTTGTTGCCTTCCAATCGGATTCAATCCTCGTTCATTCCCTCCAAACTGCATAGAGTATGTAGGTTGGGCACCCATATACCCAGAATTTGACGAAGGCTGCATGATCCCTAGATAGATTGGTAACTGCTCATAAGGATTATAAGGCCCTTGATTGGCCATATTTCTATATCCCTGGACTCCCAAAGAAGTTATCACCCCATATCCTGTCTCAACTCCTGGGAGTGTAAATGTTGAGGTTAACGGGGCTAGTGGAGGCATCAAATACACCACTCCCTACGGGTAATTTGGGAAAGAAGGTTGAGGTCGTGCTTGCAATGCCTCTCTGACATACGCTGGGTAAGGATAAGCTACAATGGGTTGAGACGTCAACCCCAGTGTCATTCGTATAGGTAGGGATGGCATCACATCATACGAGGCACTTACACCCCTCGAGGGAGGGGTAACTCGATATCCTGCGGCAGCTAAGGCATGCACTGCTTGCTCTAAATTCTTATTTAGCCTCATTATTCCCATATTCTGATTCTCTTACATAGCCCGCTCATAAGCATCCATATAAGAATCAGGAGAAATCTCCTTGAAGCTTCCATCTCTATCATCTCGCAAACTGGCTGGCCCACTCTGAGCAGGTATGATATTCCTGACTCCCTACTCCGTGTTAACTTCTAGGTATCTCAAGAACCCTGCAACATCCCTTCAAAGAGCTTCAACAACCCGGTGACCAGGCCCACTTAAAATCTGCACTCTTTTATGGTCAGTATTCAGGACGTGTACCATTCCCGACTCAACTACTGATACTTGAACCTCTTCAAATTTGATACCCTGTGTCTCCTGGGGATTGGCCATATTTGTTCTGCTATATTGTTCTTTGCTACCGACTCCAGTACCTTTCAATCTCAATCTCTCACTTCTTCAAGTAACGGTAGACATAAACCAAGAAACTTGACTCTAGCCTAGTCGCTCCCACGGACGATGCCAATTGATGTGTCTGAGGCATAGTAGGCCGGACCTCCTTGGTTGTGACCTGCAATAAAACTCTCCTTGGGGATTCTAGGGTTCAGTCCTCCAATGCTTAAGTTGGTAAAAAGTATATGCATAGTTTCCAAGATAGAATTAATACAGAAAATGAATACATACATGGTATTTATACGTATAGTCTTAACAATAATTCACATTAGTTATAACCCTTTTAATACCCTGTAAATGCAGCGTTAAATGGTTCAGCAATATTTTAATTGGGCTGATGTTAATAAAGCCCATTATAACATTTGGGACTGACCTCTATCAAACATCCATAGAAAATCAACTATCAACATGCAAAATCAACATCCAAAATCAACATCCACAGAAAATCAACATCCAAAATCTACATCCATAGAAAATTAACTAAAAAGCACAAATCAGCATACGTAGAAAATAACCATCCACAGGAACTAAATCAGTTAAACATAGGAATTCAATCCTTATGCGAGGTGTCCTCCCCAATATTGCTAGATGGCGGGTCAAATGTAGGTAGTGGACCCAATGCCTTCACGTCCTCGCCTCCCATGCCTGTCAAGTACTTCCCAACATGATCAGTCCATCGCATCAAGTGATCCATCTTCAATTCCAATGCGTTCATGCGCGAAGCATTGTCCTCGATAGAAAATTTACAACTTTAAGGCACTGATAACGTAACAATTCCCTTTTGCCTCTTCTCAAATACAGTAGGATTGATATGACACATTGAAGTCCTTCAAATATCTATATCATATTGCGGGTAACCTACATTGTAGCAAAACAAAGTAATCAAGGAAACAATGAATACAATTGCGCTGATTGAGAATTTCTTAGATAGATGTCATTATGGTACTCTCAACATCGATAATCAGATTCTTCTTGATTTTGTACAATAGAAGCAAACGCAAACGATGCACTTCATTATTGATAGTTACCTGCATTACGCGTGTGACAATAAAGTGACACCACCCATTCATTTCATTGGTCAAATGTTTTTTTTCAATACTAGACCATTTGGTTGGCCGATTCTTGATTAGGACACCACTGTTATGACATATTCTCTAACATTTGATACTCATCATGTCCATGAACACTATGTTCCCGTATCTTTTGTAGGGTTTTAAATCCAATGTTAGGCTAACAATGAACATGTTCCGTACTTCATTACCTAGGAATTACATTTGATCATATTGAATGGGTGTTTTCTGAAGATTGTTGCCTATGAGTGATAATTTGTGTTTGTTGGGAATTATCAAGGAAGAAAAACCAATACAATTGTGCTGATTGAGACTCTCTCGGATAGATGGCATTATGGTACTCATGACATCGATAATAAGATTCTTCTTGATTTTGAACAAGGGCAAGAAACACAAATGATGAACTTCATTATTAATGGTTACCATCATGAGGCGTGCAACAGTAAAGTGATACCACGTGTTCATTTCATTGGTCAAGTGCTTCATGTCAATGCTAGACCATTCGTTTGGCCGGTTCTTGATAATGGCACCACTGTCATGACATATTCCCCAACAACTAGTACTCATCAAGTCCCTGAACACTATGTTCACATATCTTTAGTAAGGTTTTAAATCTAGTGTTCGGCTAACAATGAACATTTCCTCCACTTCTTTGCCTAGGAATTACATTTGATCATATTGAATGGATACTTTCTGAAATTTTTTATTTATGAGTGATGGTTTGTGTTCGTTGGGAATTATAAAGGAAGAAAAACCAATACAGTTCCGTTGATTGAGACTCTCTCGGATAGATGCCATTATGGTACTCCAGACATCGATACTCAAATTCTTCTTGATTGTATACAATAGCATCAAATGCAAACAATGCACTTCATTATGGATTGTTATTGCCATTTGGCGTGCAATAATAAAGTGACACCACATGTTCATTTCATTGGTCACGTGCTTCTTGCAAATACTAGACCATTCGGTTGACAGATTCCTAATAACGTCACCACTTTCATGACATATTCCCCAACATTTGATGCTCATCATGTAAATGAACAATATGATCCCGTACATTTTGTAGGGTTTTAAACCCCATGTTTGGCTACCAATGAGCATGTTCCTCTACTTCTTTACCTACAAATTACACTTGATCATATTGAATGAGAGTTTCATGAAAATTTTTGTTTACGAGTGATGGTTTGTGTTTGTTGGGAATTATCAATGAAGAAAACCCAATACTTTTGCGCTGATTGAGACTTTCTCAGATAGATGCCACTATGGTACTTCCGACATCAATACTTAGATTCTTCTTGATTTTATACAATAACAGCAAACACAAAAGATGCACTTCATTATTGATGGTCACCGACATTAGGCGTGCGGCGGTAGAGTGAAAACACACATTTATTTTATTGGTCAAGGGCATCTTATCAATACCAGACCATTCGGTTGGTCGGTTTTTAATATGGCACCTCCATCAAAATATATTCCCCAACATTCGGTTGGTCGGTTCTTAATATGTTCACGTATCTTTTGTAAGGTTTTAAGCCCAATGTTTAGATACCAATGAACATGTCCCTCTACTTCGTTAACTAGGAATTACATTTGATCATATTGAATGGGTGTTTTCTGAAGATTGTTGTTTAAGAGTGATGGTTTGTGTTCGTTGGGAATTATCAAGGAAGAAAAACTAATACAGTTGCGCTGATTGAGACTTTCTCAGATATATGCCACTATGGTACTCCCAATGAACATGTTTCCGACATTTGATACTCATCATGGACACTATGTTCCAGTATCCTTTGTAGGGTTTTCAACCCAGTGTTTGGCTACCAATGAACATGTTCCTCAACTTCTTTACCTATGAATTACATTTGATCATATTGTTGTTTATGAGTGATGGTTGTGTTTGTTGGGAATTATCAAGGAAGAAAAACCATTATTGTTGCGCTGATTGAGATTTTCTTGGATAGATGCCATTATAGTGCTCCCGACATTAATACTTGGATTCTTCTCTATTTTGTACAATTGTAGCAAACACAAACAATGCACTTCTTTATTGAGGGTTATCGTCATTAGGAGATCAGAAATAAAGTGATACCACACGTTCATTTCATTGTTCAAGTGCTTCTAGTGGAGAAAGCTCTATTAAAGGCAGCGTTCGAAGGTGGTTCCATTGGAACCGCCTTTAATTAAGGTTCGAAAGCATTTCCAAGTTTCGAAATCCCTTTAAAGGTGGCTCTAAATTAATTAAATGTGGTTCCACCTTTAATGGAAATTGATTAAAGGCGGTTCGGCCTTTAGAACCGCCTTTAATTGAGGTCTGGAAGCAATTCTGAGTTCGGAAATGGCATTTCTGATTTCCGAGTTTGGAAATGATTTCCTAGGTTACCTTTTCATTTTAGAGGTGGTTCTAAAGGCAAAACCGCATTTAATAGGCTCAAACCCATATTACTTAGTCATTTTCTTGGCCTAAAACACATGTATTTTGCATGAGCTCACCTTTGAAACCCATATTACTTAGTCATTTTCTCCCCAATTTTCATTGAAACCCTATCGGCCTTTGAAACCCTATCATCTCTCCACCTTTGAAAACATATCGGCCGTCTAACTTCTCTCCCCACCCCACACCCCACCATCGGCACCTCCACCCCTCCGTTGCCTCACCCTCCCTCCGCCACTCAGCCTCCGCCTCACCCCACCCTCCTCCTACCTTCAGCCACCCTCGTCGCCTAAGATTTACTTCACATGCCACTCCTCCGCTTTCCTAGGGTTCTTGTTGCACCTCTGCTAGCCTCGCATCCAGGCTCCAGGCTCAGACGCTTGCCACGGCCCCACCACTCCGACGCTCTAGCCTCCGACACACAGCCTACGGCCTCTACTAATGACCTCCGACGCACACCCCACGACCTTGTTTCATAGCCTCTGCACTCAGTCTCCACTTTCCTGTGCACTTAACCTCCTCCGTCGATTGAATCGTTAGCCATGAAGTTAGAGACAGTGGAGATGACACCGATAGTCGCTCAACGCTGCTCGCTGGAGATTTCTTCTGTCGCATCGCTACTGAGGGCCTTGCTAGAGATGGTGTTTGTATTGCTTTTGTTTTGCATTGATTTATATTGATGTTTTTTTTATGCTCTAGATTGCTATTGTATAGCGTTTATATTACTGTTCTAGGTTGATTTTATGGGTTTTGTGAAATTGGTCTAGGTTTTCCTCAAATGTTTTTTGCATTTTTGGAAGGTAAGAAAGAGTTTCTGAGTTTGGAAACTGTATTTGGTCCTATTAAAGACGGTTATTTGAACCACCTTTGATCGACATCGATCAAAGGAAGAGTAATTAAAGGTAGTTTTAAAGGGTTTTCCCTTGTACGATAGAACCACCTTTAATAGCCCCTTTCTCCACTAGTGTAATTACTAGACCATTCAGTTTGCTGATTCCTGATAACGGCACCAGCATTATAACATATTCCCCAAAATTTGAGAGTTATCATGACCCTGACTATGTTCCCATAACTTTTTTGGGTTTTAAACCCCATGTTTGGCTATCAATGAACACTTTCCTATACTTATTTACCTAGGTATTACACTTGATCATATTGAATGAGATTTTTCTTACGATTGTTGTTTACGAGTGATGGTTTGTGTTCATTGGGAATTATGACCTACCTCTCCCCCGGGGGTCATTAAAATCGTAGCTTAGAGTTAACCCGGTTGGAGGCGGTGTGGTCAGAAGATAAGAAATTTATATTCTGCACCATGTTATTATTGTTACGCTACCTATAGGGTACTTAGCGGTAAGGCATAGGTTTGTCCACAGAGATGCTAGGTCTAATATATCAACTCAAAATAAAACCTCGTATGAGTCGTCAATCCATACGAGTGAAGGGAATAGCTAGTAAAGCTAACATGCAAATGGGGGGTGGTTTTTTAATCTAACAACTATAAAACATGAAAGTAAAAACACAAATACAATATTAAACTTAGCACTTAAGGAAATCATAGAGCAACTTGGTCAATCTAATGCTTGCATCCTTGATTCATTTACATAGAGATCTAGGTAAACCTAATAGAGTGTCCATAATACGTGGTGTGGCCGATGGCATACACTTCCATGTCCTTCATGGTGGGTGCTCTCGCAGCCATTCATCGACGCCACCACAGTAGTTAGGGGAGTACAACAAGGTCCGACCATTGTTGTAGGTTCGTACATCCCCTGTGCAATTACGTCTCGGACTTCCACCACGAATGCGCTACTTCTCTCGGGTCCTATCAATTAGGCCCAAGGATCGTAGGCACCTTATATATGATACTAGGGTTTCTTGTAACCCTAGCTTGCTACTATTTAGCTATCTCTACCCGGAACCTCTTGGACAACTTTACGAAGTCAACTAAGACTGGTGCGATGGTAAGTAGATCAGAGTGACCTCGAATCCCCCGTGCACACACCCACACAGACATGTTCTCCTCTACCCATTCTAACAACTAGGTTTCTCTTCCCAAGAGTGCATCGATATTTGCACCATACATGAATATAGCCCAAAGTGTGTGCTTATATGTGGTGTACTATTCATGTATTTAAACTCAAGAACAAATCACAATAATATCATAAACACAAAATTAGGGAGAACTAAAGAATCTCAACAAGCATATAGATAAGACCAAGTCACTACAATTTATCCCCAAGCTATAGAAACTAATCCCTTGACATGGAATTTAAATAAATATTTGAATTCCACATCATAGGATCAAAGCAAAGTAAAAAGAAGAAAAGATAAAGTTTCTACTAAGGAGAAAGTCTCTAAACTACTCTTCTAATCTAATGAATGGTATGTAGTATATGAAAACCTAGTAGAAAAAGGTTCTATATCTAGTAGTAGGAGATTGGGCCTAAAAACAGGCCCAAAATAGGGTAAACCCTAGCTCAGCCATCGCCTAGCGCAGGGCATCTTGGATGATGTGGCCCGTGGCTTGTTCTTGGCTCGGGGTTCGAGGACTGGCGTGAGCCAAGTCCATTCATTTGTGCGTCGCACCAGATCTGGGGCATGGTGTGGATCTTTAGGTCATGCGGGGAGCGAGGCTTCGCACGGGTTGCGTCTAACCCCTGGTGCGGGCTGCATCGTCTCCTGCGGGGCACCTTTAGGGTGCTGAAAGCTGAGATCCTGATCCATGCCCGTGGCCATTAGCGTGGGACAGGGTCAAGATAGGTGCCTTTCTTAGAAACTTTGGTGCGGGCCATGTGATTTCCCACACCCGCTAGCTAGTCTTGGCATATTGAGCTTGGAACGGCATGGGATGCCAATAACAGGACGTCTCGCCCATCCTTAGCCGCGTGGAGGGTTCTTCACTTTGTGATGGCAGCTCGTGGCCTCTGGCATAAGCTTCACCATAGCCTCGTGCTGGTCTTCTTGGCGAAGGGCATCTCTTTTGGAGTAGGCCATTGCTGCCAAACCATGCACGGCCCGTGCTAACCCGTTGGTGCCTTGGCCGGCTGAACTAGTTTCCTTTGCTACGGCAGAACCGTTAGTCTGATTTGAGAGTTCTAATAGTCGATTTTTTAGTACTCAAGAATACAAATCCAACGGAACCAGCCTTGAAGGATTGTTTTTCTTGGATCATTCTCGGACTTAAGCATAACTCATCGGACTATGATTCCCCACTTTTTCGTTCGCCGCTTTTAACTTTGTTTCCGCCTATCTTTGGCTTCAATCTCCTTCTACCACGCATTGATGATTGTGGCCTTCGTCTACTACCATTCTAATGTGAATGACCTTTGTCTCTACTACTGTCCTTGCGGACGGCCTTCAATATCTTCTACCGCTCTTAGAAACGGCTTTCACATAGAATGTAAACAAAAAGTACCCACAGGCGACCTACTAAAGATGATCACAAGAAAGATCAAGGAGCCCATGGATACAAGATGTCCATTAGTACCAATTAAGTATACAAAATGTGAGATTTAGACAAGAAAACCAAACTTGGCCATCTAAACCCCTTATCACGTAAACTCAACTAATACTACCATTCCACCAAATAAAACTAACTAAAAAGTATGCCAAATGCATCGGTCAATGCACGTGAAATGAAGAAGATCAGACTCCCCACACTTAAACCTTTACCCATCCTCGAGTAAATAGAAGACAAGATAAAAAATCAAGTGAAATATAACATGCAATGATAAGTTAACCGAGGCAATCAACTTATTCCAAGATTACCCTGTTCCCCCCAAGAAAGTTAGAATCTCACAACTCTCACACTCCCCGAAATAAGTAATTGAACCACCCAAAAATGAAGTGTGGAAAAAGGTAAGCCAAAAAGATAAGTGTAAAGCCAGCTTACTTTTCCCGAAATGATCCCAAAAGCAATCAAAGAGTCGTCTTAAAAAACAATCTACCGCGGAAGCATGCATTCAACCTAGTTTTTTGTTTTCTCTCACTTTGTCTCATTTTTCTAAGAGCCCTTTCAGGTTTTCATCCTAGTCATAACACATAAAGGGTACTCACTTCTTACCTTTTTCCAAATGGCCTTTCATTTTTGCCTAGGCTTAGGCTCTTAAGCCTAGCCGGGCCTAGCCTCTTACTTTTACCTAGGCCTTTTGACCTATTCGGGCTTTTCCTCATGTTAACCAAGTCGCTCTTTCGGGTTTTCAACTTGTCCAAGTTTTTGATTTTTTCATTTTTTCATTTTTTTTCAAGTTTTCCTATTTTTTTGGTTTATCATAAAATTGCCCCAAAAGTGGGCTTCATACTACAAAAGATAGGCAAAACATAAAAATACACCACCAAAAACTTCCCAAAACACTACAAAAGGTTCCTTCACACCAAAAACAACAAAGAGTTCAATGTTGGAAGTAAACAAAAACATGAAAAAGATAGTCATCAAGAAATCCAAAATAGTAGAACATAAATTGAAAGAGTACTAGCAAGGGGATACCATAATAGAAGATATTCCACCCCTCCACACACTTAGTTCTTGCGTTATTTATAATGCAAGTAACTAAGTGAAAGAGAGGTTGGAGTCATGTTAATGATCATTCCCTCCTGCGACGTCTGGCTCCTTGCCCCTGCCCATGCAGAGGATCTATATAACGCTGCCCTATGTCTGTACTCCTCAACCTGTCACTGATGTCCATGGTCCTATCGCGGAGTGCTCTTATTCCTTCCGTCAGATAATGCAGCTAATCATCCACTCTGTCAAATCTGTCAACTGTGTCCCAGTGATGGTCATCTAGTTGAGCTTTGGTCGTGACCAAATCATGTCTAACCCCAAAGATTGAATTCTCCAAGGATAGGGCTCACTCTGGCTGGTACTCTAGTGGTGGTTGGGCCCACATAGGATAATAAGCAGCAAACTCAAAACCTAGTGACCCGTGCTCACGAAAGGGGTTGTACTAAGGATACTGCTATGAGTGAGCTCCTTGGTGAGAATGCCCTGAAACACTATGTCTGTGAGGCTCGAAAGAAGGAGGGGATCTCTTACTACCATGCATACTATGCTCTGAGAAATCCTGAGAATGGGAGGAGATCTTGTATCTATAGGCACTCATGTAGAATGGAAGGACTTCTCGTGCATGTCGATCGGCCCCAGAAAAGGGGGTGGCACTCCTAATACATGCTGGGAAGGTGGCAGTGGCGCTATAGGGTGCCCCATAAGTGGTGGCAGAGCATGAGACGGACTTGGCTGCTCAATAGTTATCCCAATGGGAATCTGCTGCTCTGGCTGCTCAGGAACTTACTCATGTTGCTCGTAATCCTCCTCAAGATCCCCATGTCCTGGGTCATGCTCTCCCAAAACTGGCCCCAAACCTACGTCATGCTCAATGATAAGATCTTTCAGCCTGAAGGACTTGCCTAAATTGGTTCTCTCAGTCTGGGGAAGACTCGTGAATTTCTCCCCCTTGTACAGCTAAAAAACATAATCGTGCTCTCTCTTTATCAGCTTAGCCTCTCACATGACTGATAAGGTGAGTGTAAAGACTGCATTTGGGTTCTCCCTTATACTGTCACACTCTGGGAGGTCAAAGTGTCGAACCAGAAATGTAACCATTCCTCCAATCGAGATCTTGCCAGTGCGAGCAGCTGAGAAAGTCAGGTCCATACTCCCAGCAACAAATTCCTCTACCAAGTTGGGACAAGCCTTCCCTGTGCAAATAGACCATAGAAGAATCATACAATCCTCATCTGAGGAGGCGGTGACCTCCCCATGGTAGCTAACTATCATGCTCATTAGCCTAGCCACATGTCTGAGTGTCGGATGCACTATATCACTAATCTTGCTATTCTTACTCCTAATCTACCTGGTGATGGAACTCCAAAAGGTGGGAAGATTACATGTGTTTGGCTCCCTGAACCCTGATACCTTCTTCTGCTCCTTCCATTTGAAGACTTTTCCCAACTCCCCGTGGGTAAAAGTGCGGGGTTCATCTCCCAAATGGAAACCAATACACCGCCTTCCCTGTTCACCTCAAAACTTCTCGATACTAGCCAAGAACTCAAGTGTATACCTAGTGTAGGTGGGGGCGGATAAGGTAGTAAACTCCTTCATACCTATCCTTCCTAACAACCTCCACATAGGTTTGTAGAGTTTGAGGTCCTTAAGGGTCCTCTCGTCTACAAACTTTATCTCAAAAATGGGGCAATTTATGAGCCACCCCCACCTCTCCTTGTGGGCCCTAGTCAGAGTAGTCAAACACATATAGGGTTTCCTATTAGACTCACCCCTCTTTCTCGGCACACGAGGCATGCTCTTCACAGAGTATAGCAACCAACCACAGATAAAATATTGCAAAAGGAACTTCCCCCAATCACGCCTAACATCGAATAATGTCTCCCAAATAAATCTATCAACCACTAGTTGCCAAACTTCACAGACATGCAAGCACAATACCACAGTAGAAAAGCCAGTCTGATTTTCCCAAAATAAATTTAAGTTCGGCCAAATTACCTCGAGTGGTGAGTGTGGTGGAGTCTCCGCTCGAGGCTTATGCACCACTTCTCCTAAGGTAAGTCCAAGCAACTTCAATGCTCCCAAAAAGGATTTAAAGTTTTAGCCCTCTGAAGAAAATGCAGATTTTTGTTGAATCTTCCACTAATAAACTGCTCGATTTTATTTATTTTCTGGGGTAAAATTTTATTTGGTTGGATAGAGCTTGGAAAGATGAAGATTTTGGTATATGGTATGGAAATATTGGGTGAACAATGAGAGAGTTATTGTTGATTTGGTGAGAGAGGGTTGGCTAGAGGGTTCTAGGTGAGAGAGAAATGGATGTAGAAGGCTGGTATGGAAGAGGGTTATAGGTTTAGGGGATTAAATAGGAGTTAGGCTAGGCTAGAATTGGGTAAGGTGGGCGGCAGTACGGATCCCAGGGTGACTCCTGCGCTAGCATTTGGCATCTGTGTTAGGCGTATTAATTCGCGTCGCCCACACGCTAGTTCTGTGCCAGTCCATGCCAGCTCCGTGCTTTGTGGTGATGTGGAAGCCATGTCAGCTTTTCCCTAAACACCTTGGCACGAGGCTATGCCTCGTGCCAAACACTTGGGCACGAGGTATAGCCTCGTGCCAAGCGCTTTGGCGGGGACTATCAGCCCACCAATCTCTGATGACTTTTCTTTTGAATCTGCATCCAAAACATTAAAAACCCAAGTAGTACTGTTCCACACAAATGATAGATGACTAAAATTTCCAAAAAATAATTCCACCAAAAATCAAACTCTTCCCAAAAATCTTGAAAACAATTTAAAGAAACCTACTTAAAAAGAAAACGTATCTTTATTGTCTTCTTCACGACTTATTTTTCCCTTAACCATTCAAAACTAAAAAGTGTGGCTTGGTGGGTCACCGGAATCACCATCCTTGACACAACCAATGACCACATCACAATGGGTAGGTCGCCACATCATCCTAGGTTTACCTTTTACCTTTGGAGCGATGAACCAAGTAAACCCGTTCTTCTCAAGCTTGGATATATTATTGTTGAGTTGGGGGGTTGGAAGCGGCTTATGAGTTTTTAATTCCTTAGCCTGCTTCTTTCCTAACTTCACATTAGACATGAGATACGGTGGTTAAGTATCCTTGTTCAAATTAGAAAAGGCGTGCTTAACAAGAATAGTATCGCAAGATAGATCATTCACACAAGATAGAAAATACAAAGTCTCCATGTTGGGAAATATCTCTTTTTGGTAATTTTCAAATTTTCTTTTTCAAACATCATGCAAATAGAAAAAAACAGATAAAAGAAATACTTGCTACTCTACTAACGTTTTATGCCTAAATAGATACCTAGACTGATGGCATTCCTGGTAACGGTGCCAAAATTTTTACCTGCATCCCCCATCCCCTGCGGGGGTCATTAAAACCGTAGCTTAGAGTTAACCCAGTTGGAGGCAGTGTGGTCAGAAGATAAGAAATTTATGTTCTGCACCATGCTCCTACTTCTACGTTACCTATAGGGTAGTTAGTGGTAAGCCCTAGGTTTGTCCACATAGATGCTATATCTAATGTATCAACTCAAAACACAACCTCGTAGGGGTCATCAATATATACGAGTGAAAGGAATAGATAGTAAAGCTGACATGTAAATAGGGGGGTTGGTTTTTTAATCTAACAACCACAAAACATGAAAGTAAAAACACAAATACAATATTAAACTAAGCACTTTGGAAAATCATTGACCAACTTGGTCAATCTAATACTTCTATCCTCGATTCATTCACATAGAGATCTAGGAAAACCTAATAGAGTGTCCAAAAAATATAGTATGGCCGATGTCATACACTTCCCCTATCACAGCGGGTGCTCTCGCAACCCTTCATCGACGCCGCCATCGTAATTAGGGGAGTACAACAAGGTCTGACCATTGTTGCAGGTCTGTTCATCCCCCGAGTGATTACATCTTAGGCTTGCACCACAAATGTGCTACTCCCCCCAAGTCCTATCAATTAGGCACAAGGGTCGTAGGCACATTATCTATGATGCTAGGGTTTCTTGTAGCCCTAGCTTGCTACTATTTAGATATCTCTACGCGGAACCTCTCGAACAACTTTAGGAAGCCAGCTAAGACTGGTGCAACGGTAAGTAGATCAGAGTGACCTCGAATCCCCCGTGCACACACCCATGTGGACACTTTCTCCTTTACCCATTCTAACAGCCAGGTTTCTCTTCCCAATGGGGCATCAATATTTACACCATACATTAATATAGCTTTAAGTGTGTGCTTATATGTGGTGTACTATTCATGCATTTAAACTCAAGAGCAAATCACTATAATATCATGAACACAAAATTTGGAAGAACTAAAGAATCTCAACAAGCATATAGATTAGACGAAGTCACTACAATTTATCCCCAAACTATAGAAACTACTCCCTTGACATGGAATTCAAATAAAATTTTGAAATCCACATCTTAGGATCAAACCAAAATAAAAATAAGAAAAATATAATGTTTCTACTAAGGAGAGAGTCTCCAAACTACTCTTCTAATCTAATGCATGGTATGTAGTATATGTAAACCTAGTAGGCGAAGGTTCTATATATAGTAGTAGGAGAATGGGCCTAAAAATAGGCCCAAAATAAGGTAAACCCCAGTTCAGCCGCCGCCCAGCGCGGGGCGTATTGGATGATGCAGCCTGTGGCTTGTCCTTAGCGCGGGGCGCGAGGACTGGCACAGGTCGTGTCCCTTCATCTACACAGGGCGCCGGATCTGGGGCATAGTATGGGTTTGAGGCTTCACACGGGTGGCATCTTACCCCTGACATGGGCCGCATCATCTCCTGTGGGGCGGCGTCAGGATGGTGAAAACTGAGGTCCTGATTCATGCCTGTGGCCGTTGGCGTGGGCCGTAGTCAGGATGGGTGATTTGCTCAGAAACTTTGGTGTGGGGCGTGTGATTTCCCACCCCGCTGGCTAGTCTTGGCATATTGAGCTTAGAATGGCGCGGGACACCAAAAATGAGACGTCCCACCCATACATAGCTGTGTGGAGGGGTTTTCACGTTGTGCTGGTGGCCCTTGGCCTCTGGTGCGGGCTGCACTTGCCATATATAGTACAGAAATGGAGAAAAACACGTTAATTCTATACCTATATCAACTGAGTATTGTATAGAATAATTAGAGTAATTGTGGCATACCTAATTATTCATAATTTTTTTATGTGGTGATTTTGTATGTTGGGATGTGAGGCCAAATGAAAATATGGCAAGTGTTGTTTAAAATTAAATGAAATCCATCCTTATTTCTATCTATTTATTTGTAACTCGAATTTGACACTTGTCAAACTTTCATTTGGCCTTCATCTCCCCACAAAACCTCCACATAAAAAAATTTCTCCTAATTGGTGGCCATATCACTTTTTATACTCCCTCTGTCCCATAAAAATGACATGTTTACTTTTTCACAGTCTTTAATAATCATGTTTGACCATCAATAACTCTAGCTACATAAAACAATTTTGCATATAAGAAATAATATTTTATAAAATAGATGTTAAGATGAATCTTATAATATCTCACATGATATTTTTATTATAAATATATTAATTTATATTGAGGGTAAAAATTTACCAAGGTTGACTTGGAAAAAGTAAACATGTCATTTTTTGTGGGATGGAAAGAGTAAGTGAATTATATTTATATGGAAAAGTTAATTCCACCCCTATACCCTAATACACCTCCTCAATTTTTACAGGTACAATAACAAATATAATGGAATGATATTTACAAAACAACTCACTAGGAAGATATTTAATGAAAATATCAACACCCAATAACGTTGTAGGAATATGTCTAATAAGAATATCTTAATATGCAACAATCTCCCAAACAAAGTGGTAATTTTCATCAATATGCTTGCTACGATCACGATGAATTAGAATTGCAATAAGCTATGTGGTAGGTACATTATCACAATAGAGAGTAACATGGCTAAACAAGTCTCGTATTAGGTCAACTCTCCCTTCTCTCTCTAGAACATTTTACTCTACCCTCTCTCTAAAAGCAAATCCTAAGACAACATTGGAGGGGGTCGCCGCCGTCGGAAACAGCCTACTCCAGCAGCCCCCTCCATTCAAATCCCACCCTCCCATCAACCCTACCCAAGTATTCTTATCCCCATTTTTTCTCGTAGGATCTAAAAAGGTGAAGAAACATGTTCTTTCGTCGGGTTCTCAACGAAGTTTTCTGGTACACCGATCAGATTTGCCTTCTGTTGTCCCTATGGCAGCTTAGCAACAGGTGGTCTCAGTGGAGTTTCTTGCGTCAGACTGGTAAGCATCAGACCGATTCGATGATGGTCGGTTTTCACCGAAATGGTCTCTGCGTCAGAAAGGCTTGGCGACGGGTGGTTTCACCGGAGTTTTTCAGTGCGAGAATGGAGTTGGCAGTTTCCACAGTCAGATCCGCCATCCACCGGCCACCAAGTGGCGGAGACAGGTGGTTTTCCGCGGTAGCCAACAACTCCTACGGTGACGACATTCATCTGGCATCCCAATACCAATGCGAGAGACATCCGGCGACCTAGACCGGAAATCGAGAACTCCTGCGGTGGCGAGAGAATACGGGCGAGCCGTGAGCGGAGACGGGACGAGCATTCTTCATACTCAACTTCACGCCAGAGACCAACGATCAGATCTTCATTTTTTCCCGAGTCTACTCGAATCTGAGCTAGCCAACTCAGATCTAGTAATGGTCAACTCGGGTCAACTTGGGGTCCGGGTCGACTCAACTCGGAAATGAGCCAAGAATTGGTTGACTCAGCCCGAACGACCCATTGGGTCAGCCAACAACTGAGTTATACTCCAGAGGTAGCAAGGTCACGATGGGTAATTCTCCGTTTTTCATTTTTTTCAACTTTTTAATTCCTCTTTTTCAGGTAATTCTCTGTTTTTCATTTTTTTCAACTTTTTAATTTCTCCTTTTCAGGTGATTCTATGTTTTTCATTTTTTTTCAACTGTTTAATTTCTCTTTTTCAGGTGGGGGACTATTATTTTATTTCAGTAATTTACTTAGTTTTTTTTTCACTTTTTCAGATTTTAAAATGGGCCTTTTTTTAAATGATTTTTTGACTTGAAGTATCAGAATGAATTATCTTTGTCAATGGCTATATTTCTGGCAGCCTGAGTCGTTAAAATATGATTGACTTCAAATTTGATATCCAAAAAGATTGTGAGGAGAAATCCAAGTCAACGTTGTATTATGACGATATTGTTTTTTTTCTAATGATGTAAATCAAATCTGTAGACTTTGGTTCATAAGGAGGTTGAGGCCAATTTTATTGATAAATCAATTAAGTTGGTCCCCAGAAACTTTTGGGGTCAAGTTAGAGATAATTTTACGCATTGTAAGTGATTTATGTATACTAAGGAAAAATATTTTTGGCAATTTAAATGGCGGGTCATAGTCTCCTAAATCAGGGAAATGGTCTTTACCAGTTAAATGGAGATGGACTTGATATTTAGTTGGGAAGTTTAATTATTTTGTTTTGATTGCCTTAGATATTTGATCAAAGGTGTTAATGAGTCATCTTGTGTGCGTATCTTATGATACTTCACTGTGTTTGTTCTGATGGTAGCACTATGACGATACGGCCAAATTCACTTATCCTCCACATGCCCTTTTCATTGTCACACACGCTTTTGCTCATTATTGTAATATTGAATAGGGCCTATTTGTATATCTATCTTTATGTCATTGAGATTTTAGATTAAAATTGTAATATTTAGTTAACGTTTCATATCATATGTTGTAATGGCACATCGTGCAAATTTGAACTTAATATAAAAGGAATGAGAACCATCGTTCTCGAGACAATTTAATTTAAATAAATAAAAAAGTAACATGATAACATACGTATGTTTCATTAGAACAAGGTAATTCAACAGAACGTTTACAAAGTACCTAGCAGCTCCTTCCTCAAGTTCATAATCAACTCCCGTAAAGAATTCTCTCACAAAAGTTGATAATAAATCCCCGTGAAAAAGACACATGAAAGCATGAGCTCTATGCTTCCTAGCAATCTTGTGTGTGCGCTAAATCTGGCCTAACGATCTATCTCGGACCAAGCTGGTCTGGAATTCATTCACATCAACATTAAGAGCTCCATCAAATCGAAGGGACCTGAAATTTGACACAGAAACAGAGCATTAATCAAATGCCTAAAGACACAGATAGTACCAATCAGATGACTTAAATATCACACAACATGGGATTATCAAATGCCTCAAATCTCACACGCACACAAGAGTTCATGATTTTCTCTAAAGCATATTTTTGCCTGCCAAAATTCAAATGTACTCATGTACCCTTACCATGCATGAACTCACAAGAATAGCCAGACAATCTAATCTAGGATGTATATCTTTTTGGCAATATGGTTATCATAATATAGGATAAAAATATGCTTACGTTTGGGTCTCCTCCATCTTCACACTCAGCTTCTACATTGACAGAGCCTTTAATCTCTAAGAACACGGACATCCTCTCATCTACAATATCTATAGCACATCGAGCAATAACTAAGTTGATTTTTCTTTTAACTTGATGCTAAAAAATTTAACCGCCTGGGTTCATTATTCTTCGAGGAAAATGACGTCCATGCATCACAGTTTTGGTCAAAATGACGTATGCACAAAATATTTGAGTCACTAGGTCGATACCAAGGCAAAATCGCAGCATTATACACCCCAAAATAATCGTTGTGCTGGCCTTGCGTTCTCCACGTACAAACCAAAAGTTTTAGTGCAAAAATAGCTCAAGATCAGAACCCTTCAATTCGCGAGCTCGATAATCTTAAACACGGATGCATCTCCAAACTTTTTGGCAAACAACCACACGATCGTGTGACTTGATCACTCCAGCGGCCTTTCCATGGTCAAGAGCAACTTTCAGAACTGATTCGTAGGCTGCACCGGATGTAACCAATAGTGATTGTCTTGCCTCAAATGCACCGCTTCAGTTGATTTGTTTTCGTCCAGGGATGACAACGGACAATACCGGCATAGTTGGCCTATAGCTTGGCTATCAGTCTTGCAGCCCTTCCAGATGGAGTAAAACAGATGGGCTTTAACTTTAATAGCGGCACGAACCACAGTGGAAGCAGTAGATTCCAAATGGGTCATGGGTTCTCCAACATATTTGACAATCCTCTTGAAATACAGATCTTGGTAGAAAGCCTTCTTTGCCTCAGCGCATATTTTGTTCACAATTGAAATACATTCAATGAGGTAGTACTCCCAAAGTCTCAGCTCCAACAAGAATTGCATCAGTTCCATCTAAAACAGCACTCGCAACATCAGTTGCTTCAGAACGAGTAGGCCTCAGATTGTCTGCCATGCTATCCACCACACGAGTCGCAACTGCAGGTTTTCCAGCCATATTGCATTTTTGAAACAGGAAAAACTCTCTCTGGGGAAGATCTATGCCCAGGTTTCAACGGGAAAGAATGATGCCATCAGCCTCTTGAAGGATCTCATCAAAATGAGTTAAACCCTCAACATTTTCAATTTTTTAAAAGATCTGTGTCGAGGCCCTCAGTTCACCAAGCTTAGATAAGAATTCACGAGCCTCACGAACATCCTCTGCATGCCGTGTGTAAGAAAGCGAGATGAAATCAAATTTGTTCTTCACACCCCATGTGCTTATAACCTCTTTATATTTGAGAGTTCTTGATAGCACAAACTATTTGAGCTGGGACAATTACATTCTTTGTTGAAACCTGGAGTGTCTTCAATGTCAGAACATAAAAGAAAAGAAAGAAAAGCTCAATAAGCATTAGGTAAGGGGTTCAAGCACATACTTGAAATGATGCCAGGGTCGGAATCTCCAACTCGTGTTGTAGCAAGACAGCCACATGAACGCAGAAACCCTTGACGCCGCAGAAATCCTTTACGCCTACACACAAAAACATGTTTTTGCTGTTATTCACAACATCAATACCTACAGGAGGGATTCAGGAAACTCCAAACAACTCAAAGCACCGAGTAGAATAACATCCAGATATCATCTCCGGCTCTACAAAGAGAGAAGAGGAACAATAAGATCACAACACCCTCAACAAGTATCCCAATCATTAAATAAAGATGGGAGTGCTGCAAAAGAAGAATCTGAGCTTGAGTCGAAATTGAAGCCCGCCAACTCAAGAAAGTCGATATTGACAACCAACATCAAAATATGAATCCCAAAATCAATTTCGAAATACAGATTAATAAATGCAACTACTTTTGCACTAAATCGGATTGATATCAATAAAATACAGGTTAATCCCAAATTCGCCATGAAATACCAGAAACTTGCATTCAACCACAGCCATCCGGAACCAATCGAACGCCAAAATCCTCGCCGAAGCCCCAACCATATGATTCCTGCAGATGGCAAAATTATCCCCAACAACATTAACACAGAGAAACTCGAAACGAAAGGAAAAGAGATACTAATATTTTAGCCTAGCCCAACTACTCGGCTAAGATTAAACCTCTTACTCCGCATCCCAGAGCGGCAAACCAAAATAAAACTTAATCACACATGAACGGCGACGGCGATCCTCCCCTCTTCAAGCTTTGGCCAATCCAACTCTTGGTAATTTCATCTAACGCTTCTTTAATTAATTTTCAGAAATTTGATTATGAATGATCGGGTGAAGTTGTGATGCTGTTCTAGTGTTCTCTGTGATGATTCATTCACTCTCCACTTATGAATGATGATGTTCTTGTGATTGTTCTCTGTACATTTTTTATGCTTATTGTGTGATTTGTAGTTAATTTTCGTAGAATTATTTCATGTTTTCAAAGATTTCACACAGCCTTTCAGAAATGGAGACAGCACATGGTAGCTTAATGAGTTCTGGTTCTGGTATTTTTAAAATAGATTTTGTGAATCATTTTTGAGCTACATTTATATCGTAAGATCTTATTTGTGAACGACCAATTTATATCTTTTGGGTTCGCCACTGGATTGTAGAATCTTTATTCTGTAAAACAACTGAACTAAACTATATGTTAGTGTGGGTTAAATGAGTTGTATCTCATATGTGCAACAAGTATACATCTGTTGCTGCAGGGACAAAGAAACGAAAGAAAAACTTGAAAAAAAACAAGTGAATTGTTGCAGGAACAAAAGCCGAGTAAAGCAAAGGCAAAAAACGGTTTTTGGTGCAGATATGTTACTGCATTTTCTTATCCCAATTTATAACCAAAAACAACCTACAAAGATGAAGAACATGGCCACCTAGACTCCTATCTTCGTGCCACTATCCCTCTAACCCAATTAGCTATTTTTAATCAACTAACCATGACTTGATTTGAACATTTAAACTCTTACTAAAAATTAAAAACATGTTGTAGTAATGCTGCAACAAAAGAAGGGAAGAAGATTATCCAACAAATCACCCCCGTAAACTTCTTCTTCATTTCGAATTTGAATGATTCCAAGCTTCTGTAGCATGTCCACAAACTTGATCTTTGGCGATGCTTTTGTCAAGATATCTGCCAGTTGCTCGTTGGTGCCAACATGTTCTACATTCATTCTTCCTGTTTCGATACACTCTCGAATGTAGTGAAACTTGGTGTCAATGTGCTTGCTCCTACTATGGTGCACCGGATTCTGAGTAAGTGCAATTGCAGATTTGTTATCTATCAAAAGCTTGAAACCAGGTTCTTCACGCCCAACTAGTTCGCCAATAAGTCGACTGAGCCAAACCCCTTGACATGCTGCACTTGCTGCTGCAACATACTCCGCTTTGCACGAAGATAAAGCAACAATCCTTTGCTTTTGTGAAGTCCACGAAACCATGCTGTTTCCAAGGAAGAAGGCTATCCCAAAAGTGCTTTTCCGGTCATCTACGTCGCCGGCGAAGTCACTATCGTTGTAGCCAACTAGTTCAACATCACCTCCACTTGACTTGTAGCAACATCCATACCTTAGAGTACCTTGAATGTACCTAAGTATTTGTTTAGTTGCAGCCCAATGTTGAGCACTTGGAGCTTCCATGTATCGACTTGCGATGCCAACCGCATGAGCTAAGTCTGGCCGCGTATTCACCAAATAACGAAGGCTTCCAATAACACTCCGATACTTTGTTGCATCCACATAACCGCTGCCATCTTGCTTGCTCAGACGAAGTCGATTTTCCATTGGAGTATGACATGGATTACAACCATTCATACCTGCAAACTCCAGTATCTTGCCGCATAAGATCCTTGGCAAATTGTGATTTCACCATCACCTTGACGCACCTCAATTCCCAAGTAATAACTAAGAAGTCCGAGATCGCTCATCTTAAACACTTGCTGCATTTGAGTCTTAAACTCAATGATTTCTTCAACACTTGTCCCCGTAATAATTAAATCGTCAACGTAAACACCTACGAGCTAAAAAGTTTGGGCAGTACCTCTCTGATAAATGCCATGCTCGAGCCGGCTTTTCGTGAACCCAAGTGCAATGAGTGAGGCATATAGTTTTGAGTTCCACGCACGCGACGCTTGTCGAAGCCCGTACAAAGCCTTACGTAGCTTAAGCACCTTCCTTTCATTGGCGTTGTTGACAAAACCGGGTGGCTGCTTCACATAAACATCCTCCACAAGGTCGTCATTCAAGAAGGCCGACTTGACATCCATGTGATGCACCTGCCATGTGTTGTGTGCTGCTGGTGCAAGCAATAATCGCACTGTCTCCATTCTTGCGACTGGAGCAAACACCTCCTCGAAGTCCACCCCCTGTAGCTGCGCATATCCCTTGGCGACGAGTCTCGCCTTGTGCTTAACGATGTTGCCTGCAGAGTCCTTCTTCACTTTAAACACCCATTTGAGCCCGATAGCACGTTGGTTGGATGGAAGGGATGAAAACTCCCATGTCTTGTTGTCGATGATTGATTTCATCTCTTCCTTCATAGCGTTCTTCCAAGATACATCCAAGAGTGCTTCTTCGACACTCGTCGGCTCCTCTACGGCTAAGAAACAGTCACTTCCTTCTTCAACGTTATTGATCTCATTTGTGGCATTGTAAATATCCGCAATTCTCCGGTATCCCCGAGGTACTGAGTTGGAGCTTAAGTTTTCATCATGTGTGGGTGGCGTAGCCCAATGAATCTGCGTCGGCATTGCTGTTGGTGTTCTCGGATCAGCTTCTGGTATCATAGGTTCAGGAGTTGGTGCCCAAGGTGCTGATGAACTCATCGAACTGGTCTCTTTGTTGTAGACTACGGTGAACATGGTCGGCGTTGTTGTTCCCATGCCACTCGATGTCTCCCAGCTCCAGCTGCGATGTTCTTCGAAAACAACATCCCTTGTTACATATAGCCGCTTGTCTACCGGATCAAAAACCCGGCAAGCCTTTGCACCATCCTCGGAACCCATAAACACTCCCAGCGCCGAACGGTCTGCAAGCTTGTCTATGCCTGGTCCAACCTTCTTGACATGTGCAACACATCCGAAAGTTCTCAGATAGTGCACGCTCGATTTCTTCTTATGCCATGCCTCGTAAGGCATCATGCTATCCAAACTTCTTGTTGGTGCGCGGTTGAGGATGTATACTGCAGTTTTCACCGCCTCTCCCCAAAACATCCCTGGCACAAGCATCGATTTCATAAGACACCGAGCCATTTCACCCGCTGTTTGATTGCGCCTTTCCACCACGCCATTTTGCTGTGGCGAGTAAGGTGCCGTAGTGTTATGCTTAATGCCATTTTGCTCACAGAATTCCACAAACTCACTAGAGTTGAATTCACCGCCACAATCGGAACGAAATGCAATCAATTTGCATTCACATTCTGCTTCAGCCATTGCCTTGATTTTCTTGAATGGCTCATCTTTTGTGCTGAGCAACTCGATCCACATAAATCGACTACAGTCATCGACTATGAGTAGAAAGTACCTTTTACCTTCCGCGGTTGTAGGCATGATTGGGCCACACAAGTCGCTGTGCACCAACTCCAAAGGACGTTGTGCTCGAAATGTCGAGGCTTGTGGAAATGGCGTTCTATGCTACTTCCCAAGTGTACTGAATTTCTGTTTCACCTAAATTCCAAAACTCTATACCAAGTTGTTTAACCGTTTGGTGTTGAAACACCAAGTTCAGTTTAATGTTTAAAACACAAAACGAAATAACGCAGTGCACACACAACTTGGTTACGCAGTTCGGTGCGAATACACCTACGTCTGCGGGGCCTTGCCCAGATCAGAAACCATTCACTAGAAAGCAGTCTTTAGTACAAGAAGCTTAACTTAAATACTAATCCATTGCTAACCTATAGAGTGAATGTTGTGAGATCCCCTCACTGCCGATCCTACGCCGTTGAACCCCCACGATCAACACGTCTCTCTGGATCTCCTCCTCCCGAGGAATTAAGGCTTCCTTGTTTCTAATCTTTAAGAACTTGGTCGGTTGTTTTGACGAACCTCCAAACCACGACGAAGAGCTTCAATAACGTATCTCACGTAGAGATAAAAACTTGATTGCTTCGCTCAACTTTTTACGAACTTGGTCAGATTAAACAATCCTCCAAAACCTGAGACGAAGAGCTTCAATAACGTATCTCACGTAGAGATAAAACTTGGTCGCTTCGTCTCCAGACACCACAGGCAGATCGCTCCGAACTTCTCACGTAGAGAATAATCCTCGGTCGCTTAATTGATTGCGTTGTATCTTCTTGTATTTATATCCATCGCAATCCTGCCTTCAATCAAACTCTTTCCTTGTCTAACTCTACCATGAATAGACTTCTAAACTAAGGAAAGATCTAATCCTAATCTGGTTTGTAAATGGAAAATCCTTTATTAATAGGACTTGTACCATAAATAAACTATTTAATCAATTCCTAACTATTACAGGAATATTCGTTTACCAGAATTAGATAGCCACGAAATCACATACTTATCTTCACAATATTCTGATCTGATCGCATAATTATCCTCCATAATTAGCTCCATAATTCGCGGCTAAAACCTGCTGTCCAGAAAACTGCTGTCGCAGTGGTGTTTAAACACCAGATCCCAGTATTCACAATATGCCATAAAGAAGTCCAACTCCCAAGGACTTTACAATCTCCCCCTTGGCATATTTGTGAATTCATCAACACTGGATTTTGACCTACCAACTCCCCCTGAATTCAACTCCACTAAAACAACCAAGAATTCAGCAATAACACAGGTCATGCAGGTTTACTAATAAAATTCAGCAAGTAAAAACAATAAAACCATCCAGTTTTCTCCCCCTGGATTCATGAATGTGCCACCGAAAATAAATGCTGTCTGCTCCTCAGCAGTTGCATCACCATCACCATTATGTGCATCATCGTTATTAGCATCATCATCACCATCATGTGCCTCTGAACCATCCTAAGTAGCTTCAGCCAACAAGACTCCATGCTCAGTATCCAAAGCAGTCAACTCCCCCTGAAGCTTTGCCAAAATAGCCTGATGTCGTTCAATCAGTTCCTGGTATACTCCAACTCGAGCCTCAATACCTTTCAACCTCGACATACCAGCATCCGAGCAAACCTCTTCCGGATGAATCCAAGGTAAGTCCTTGATAATTCGACCACTCTACCATCGGTTTTAAGAATTGAACAGTAATCCACTCAACAGAGTCCCTTGTAGCTACTCCCCTTTTTGCAGTACCATAGTGATCACACACGGATGTAACAGAGCTTCTTTCCTGGTCTTGCGATCACAATCAATGATATCATTAAAAATCAATCTGCCCATGTTTACCTTTTGACGCGCTCCCAAAATGTATAGTAATGTAGCCATCTCTTTGGTGATACTCGCGTTGTTTACAGAGGGAATCCAATTATGCACGGCGACCACATACAAATAATACCTGGACGTGAGGTTAAACGCAGTTATCTGTTTTCGACCAGTCACAAGCCATGTGCTATCCACTCCACCAGTAAGCTCTACAGCCACTGCATCGAAACTCTCTGGCATTCTCAGACATCTGAGGTACAGATTTGTCTCCAGACTCAGGTGGTGTTTCAACACCAACCTCCTTCCTTTTCCTCTTGAATCCCTGGGCTGGACTTGTCTCCAGTGGTGTTTCAACACCATTACCCAGATCAGCTGGACTCTGCTCCTTCTCAGCATGGCCCTCATCTGGTGTTTGATCATCAGTATCAACCAAACCATCACCAACATACTCATCAACCTCCTTCTCAGAGTCTGACCTCAGAAACTCTGCCAAAAACTCACTCAGCTCAGAACCACCTTCTGGTTCGTTCATCACTGTTTCATCTATATTAGCTTCTCCTGCACAATCTGCTTCTTCCTCACTATCACTCATCTCTGGGTTTTGGGCGGCGACGGTTTTTGCCATCCCACTGAACTATCGTCCGTTCTCGGCCTTCTCCAGAATCTGCCACTTCTGTATCGGGGTCGAGTTCTTCGACTCGAGGATTCTCCGGCACCCGAACCTTGACGGTACTGCAAGCCACCTCATCATAATTTTCTGGCATCTGGTGTTGGAACACCGGTTTGTCATCCCTTGACGAGCTATGCTTCAGACACTTGTTCAACACCTTTGGCGAAAACTCAACAATCTCTCCACGCACATAAACCTTATGAAACCAGGGTGATTCTACATCTTCACATTCAGCTTTCAGATTCGAATAGAACTCCAGCACAAGTTGCTTGTTATCGTCACAGAAACAGGTAGCCGCCTTAAACACCTCGAGATGAGTGCAAATAACCCGTGAATCCACATTCCTTATATTTTACAGCATCAGCTGGCCTTTCCGCCAATATCTTCCTGTCACAGACAAACTTCCACTTTTCTTGACTTGCATCATCAAAGAATTAAGGGCTAATGGCTTCACTCGCTTCAGGTACAGGTTGTGCACTATACTCAATTGTCTCAGCTTGTCTTTGCTGTCTGGCAGCACGGAGCCTCTTCATCTTCTTCCCAATCGGTTCATCGCTGTGCTCACCTGCTTTCATATTCTTATCCCTGCATCGCTTCGAGTTTCGCACACCCTTGGAAGATGAGACCACACTGTCCCTGGCCTTCTTTGAATTTTGAGTAACATGGGTTCCCACATACTCTGGTGGTGTTTCAACACCCACTTCCTGCACTTTCTCTTTGATCCACGTGTCTTTCTGGTCTTGAGTGGTATTTCAACACCAACACCAGTACCCACTAAGTTGCCTTCACCACTGGCTATCTCAGTCAACTCTGCCAGGTTTTCAAGGTCATACCCCTCAGAATTTGATTCCTTATCAGCAAAATCCACATCCTGTGCTTGATTCACAGGTACCTGGTCATCAACATTTGATATCTGGTGTTTGAATACCAGAAACAATCACACCATCACACTCTGGATTTTCCACTTTCATCAACATTGGAGATCACATCTGGTGTTTGAATACCAGAAAGCTCTATCCTCATCTTCTCCATTTTCAGAGGCTGGTTCCATCAATACTGACACGGTCTCACCCATAACAGTTCCTGGTGTAGCAATACCAGTATTATCCACTTCATAGTTCTCATTGTCAGCACCTGCTTGCTGATCCATAACATCATCCTTGATTTCTCCTGTCTCAGACACATTCTCGACTATCACAGATGCACTCTCAGATTCCTTCAACATAGACACTGTTTCAATTTCAACAGCTCCCCCTGCATACACTGTCTCCTCATCACTGTCACTGATTTCCACGACCGGAAAGGGCAAATGTCTGAGATATTCTTGAAGCACAAACACTGATTTTCCATGCAAGCTCTTAAACTTCCTGAGATCAACATAATCTTGGTTCTGGACCTGGTCTTCGGTCGGCGACGATTGACTCCGTCCCACTTTGCCAACCTCTGCTCATGACCTCCACAGCACTCATTCAAGTCCACATCCGAATCAATTTCTTCAAATCACGAATTTTCTGGAACTCGCTCACTCGAGAAACCTCCAAACCGTTTCTTGAAGGTAAAGTTCACCATTGTCAATGGGTTTTGGTGTGGGCAATGCAAATTTGTGGGATTATGAAGATTTCAGGTCCAAGGTTAGCTCGTCTGATCTACTTCCCAATCAAGCTGTTTTTTTTTTCAGTACCACTAGCCCTCGGTGTTTAAACACCAAATCTCATATTTTTGAGATTTTCGATTTTTCTAATTTTTTTTCTTTTCCAACTATATTTAAAAGAAAAAAACAGAACAGAAAAAAAAACAGCATAATGGACAGATCTGGGTACCTTACATTCGACACACACCCAAGTGCTGTCTGAGACCTTCAAAAGTCACATCATTGAATCCATAGTCTCTCATCATCTGCTTCATCCATAATAGCTGCGCACAACAACTCCCTGCAGCTAGATATTCTGCCTCAGCCATAGACAAAGATATAGAATTCTGCTTTTTACTGTACCAGCCCACCAGATTTGATCCAGCAAAGAAACATCCACCAGTGGTATTCTTACAATCATCAGCATTCCCGGCCCAGTCAGAGTCACTGAGACCTACCATACTCATTAAGTCAACAAACTCATTCACCAATGCTGAAGAGGTGGATCCAAAGACAATATCATCAACGTAAATCTGTGCGATTAAAAGATGTGTCCCCTTATGCAGCACACACAGTGTACAATTCACTCCCCCTCGACGATATCCCTTCTGACTCAGAAAGGGTGTCAGTCGCTCATACCATGCATGTGATGCCTGCTTGAGTCCATAAAATGCTTTATTCAACTGATAGACATGATCAGGAAAATGTGAGTCTTCAACCCCCTTAGGCTGCTCCACGTAAACTTCCTCCTTTACTAGACCATTCAGAAATGCACTCTTGACATCCATCTGATGAAGAGTAAAGTCCAGAATGCATGATACTTCCAACATTAGCCTCATCGACTCCAACCTGGCCACGATTCCTCCTTTATCCCTTAACTGCATGTATTTGGTTAGACTTTGTTCAGATTCATATGCTACTGTTTCCGGAGTTTCAACACCGGTGGACTGTGCTGGTGTTTCAACACCAGTAGGATTCACTGTGTCGAGGATGTCACTTTCACCCATAGTATATACCTCTGAATCATCAACAATCACATTAATAGACTCCATGACTTCTTTTTTCGAGCTAAAGCAGGTGACATCTTGATCGAGCAAATAACAATTATCCATTGATCTAGATCCAGTGAATACTCCGGTTCCATGGTTTACTACGCATTTCTCCTTGTCGAAAAACACTGTCATTTCATTGTCACATATATGGCTAATGCTCAACAAGTTTGCTTTCAGACCTTCCACCAACAACACATCTTGGAACACCGGAAGCCCTTTGATGGCTAACTCACCTTTGCCGATTATTCTACTGCGTTTCCCATCACCAAATCTAACATATCCGCCAAATCCAGGTTTGAATTTTCGTAGAAATTTAGGGACTCCAGTCATATGCCTTGAACAGGCACTATCGAAATACCAGGAATTTCCTGTATTTGCCCCAAAACATACGAAACTTGAAAAACAAACATCTTGAGATTCTCGAACCCATACCTGGCTTACTGATCGATGGATGTGATTAGGATTTTGATTGACACGTGTGTTCAGAAATCCGGTTCTGTATCCTCCAGTATTAAACTGATGCCTTGCATTATATCCTGGCATGGTGTTGAAACACCGATCTGTGGTGTTGAAACCTCGATCTGCTGTGTTGACAGACATTGTCCTAAGCCGCTTAAAGCACCTATTTCTCACATGGCCTTGAACTCCACAGTATCCACATCGTCTGATCCTTTTGGTGGGATAATTCTTCTCGATTGTTCTTGGAGCTGGTACACCTTGATCTGCCTTGTTTTTCAACACATTCACTGTCCTTTCATAACCAATTCCGTGTTTGGTCATCTGTCCCATTCGTAGACAATCTTCGAGCTTAGCTTTCCCTGTATTGAGACGTCTAATGGCTTGTTCTGCTGTCTCTGCTCTTTGCACCGCTTCATTGAATCCCTTCTTAATCTTTTCAAGTTCTCCAATTGCCTCTTCCTTTTCAAGTTCATTCACTTTAACCTTCTCACATAGTCTCTTATTCTCAAGCTTGAGCTCTTTGTTTTCATCTGCCACTTTTAACCACATCTTGTACATCTCCATGCTTTCCTTGCGAATATCATCATCACTAATGCTTCTAGTCTCTTCATCTGAGCTACTATTGTCTACTTCATTCAGCACACCAAGACCTTCTGTACTAGAGTCTTCTAACTCCATCATCGACACACCGAAAGCGACATGATTTGTATACTCCTCTCCATCCTTAAAATCATCTCCTCCGTCATCATCACTCCAGGTTGTAGCATACGATTTTCCTTGCCTTTTAAGCGTATTGGCACACTCAGCTTGTATGTGTCCAAAACCTTCACATTCTCTGCACTGGATTTTCCTGTTCAGGTTTGGATTCGTTGATTTGAACTTTGGTGTTTCAACACCAATTTCTTGGCCAAATTTTGGAGTGAAGTTTGCGTTTGTATTTTTGCTTCCACTTGGCTTCTCTTGTGGCTTCCTGCCCACCTTCTTCATAAATCTGGAGAAGTTCCTGGTTATGTTTGCAATTTCAACGGACTCTTCATTATCTGAATGATCTTCCAACTTTTCAGAAGTTCTGCTCGAGAAAGCCAACTCTTTCTTTCCTGCTTTTGTTTGCAGCATCTCCATCTCATAAGATTCCAGTGATCCCATCAGTTCGTCAAGTGTCATTGTCCCTATCCTTCCATTCTCATTAATTGCAGTAACCTTCATGTTGAACCGTGGAGGTAAAGCTCTTAACACTTTCCTAACAAGCTTTTGGTCTTTGTACTTTTTGCCAAACTGAAATGCTTTGTTTGCAATATCTCGGACTCGTCCATTGAACTCAGAAATAGTTTCATCTTCACGCATCTTCAGTTCTTCAAATTTGGTCGTGTAATACTGCAGCTTTGATTCTCTTACAGAGCTTGTTCCCTCATGGTAAGTCTGTAACACATCCCACGCTTCCTTTGCAGTCTCACAGTTTGAAATCATTTTAAACTGGTCTTCGTCCACAGCCGTAAAGATGGCATTCAATGCTTTTGAGTTGGACACGTGCGCTTTATGCTCCTCGGTGGAATACCTAGAGAATGGTTTAGTGGCAGTGGAGCTTGATCCTTCAGTTGTGTCACTAGCAGGTGGAGTGTATTGATTTATGACATAGTTCCAAGCTTGATCATCTAGAGCTCCAATGAACACTTTCATACGTGCCTTCCAGTAAGCATAATTTCCTTGTTCCAGCAATGGTGGTCGCGTGACTGATGCCCCCTCCTTTGGTGCCATGGTGAAACCTGATCTCACTCTCCCTGTATAGGGGTCAGCAAGTGCCTTGCTCTGATACCAATTGAATTTCTGTTTCACCTAAATTCCAAAACTCTATACCAAGTTGTTTAACCGTTTGGTGTTGAAACACCAAGTTCAGTTTAATGTTTAAAACACAAAACGAAATAACGCAGTGCACACACAACTTGGTTACGCAGTTCGGTGCGAATACACCTACGTCTGCGGGGCCTTGCCCAGATCAGAAACCATTCACTAGAAAGCAGTCTTTAGTACAAGAAGCTTAACTTAAATACTAATCCATTGCTAACCTATAGAGTGAATGTTGTGAGATCCCCTCACTGCCGATCCTACGCCGTTGAACCCCCACGATCAACACGTCTCTCTGGATCTCCTCCTCCCGAGGAATTAAGGCTTCCTTGTTTCTAATCTTTAAGAACTTGGTCGGTTGTTTTGACGAACCTCCAAACCACGACGAAGAGCTTCAATAACGTATCTCACGTAGAGATAAAAACTTGATTGCTTCGCTCAACTTTTTACGAACTTGGTCAGATTAAACAATCCTCCAAAACCTGAGACGAAGAGCTTCAATAACGTATCTCACGTAGAGATAAAACTTGGTCGCTTCGTCTCCAGACACCACAGGCAGATCGCTCCGAACTTCTCACGTAGAGAATAATCCTCGGTCGCTTAATTGATTGCGTTGTATCTTCTTGTATTTATATCCATCGCAATCCTGCCTTCAATCAAACTCTTTCCTTGTCTAACTCTACCATGAATAGACTTCTAAACTAAGGAAAGATCTAATCCTAATCTGGTTTGTAAATGGAAAATCCTTTATTAATAGGACTTGTACCATAAATAAACTATTTAATCAATTCCTAACTATTACAGGAATATTCGTTTACCAGAATTAGATAGCCACGAAATCACATACTTATCTTCACAATATTCTGATCTGATCGCATAATTATCCTCCATAATTAGCTCCATAATTCGCGGCTAAAACCTGCTGTCCAGAAAACTGCTGTCGCAGTGGTGTTTAAACACCAGATCCCAGTATTCACAATATGCCATAAAGAAGTCCAACTCCCAAGGACTTTACATGTACAACCATCACAAAGTTCCTCCACATGCTCTATGTATGGAATGCCCCGTACCATCTCCTTCCGTGAAAGGTTGTGCAGACCACGAAAATGTAGATGCCCAAAACGAGCATGCCACAGCCAAGCAATGTCATTCTTTTGCATCAACAAACTCACCGGCATCGCAAGATTTAGGCTCAAAGTGTATAGCCAGTTGCGTGTGCGTGACACCGGTGCGAGTACCTTGCGTGTTCGATCGAGGATGCAAAGCACCCCACCTTCTATAACAATTTTGCATCCATTTTCATCGAGTTGCCCGAGTGAAATGATGTTGCTCCATAAGCTTGGAATGTAGTGTACATCCGAAAGAATGCGATGGTCGCCGTTGAGACACTAGAACACCACTGAGCCCTTTCCACAAATATTCACCACTGAACCATCTCCGAATCTTACCATCCCATGCACCGTTTCATTAAGTGTCCTAAAAACCTTCTTGTCTCCGGTCATATGGCTGCTGGCGCCAGTGTCGAGATACCATGCGCCATTACCTGCATCTACTGGTACCACCTTCTCTTCATTCAAGTATACTTCCTGAGCCGCATCATCCAGCAACCCAATCTGCACCATGAGCAAGGCTGGTTCATCATCAACCTTCGCCTCAGTCTGAGTGAGATTAGCCTGCTCTTGCTGGTCCAGTTCACGCTTTTTCTTGCGACACTCCTTAGCCCAATGTCCTGGAATACCACAGTAGTTACACTTTCCTTTCTTGTGTTCAGTTTTTCCACCATTGCTTGACTTCGCCTTATCCACGGATGAAGACTTTCCTTTTGCTGGAACCTTAGCTTGCTTTCTAATGTTGTCGGACGAGCCATGTCCGCGTTGTTGCTGTCGTGCTTGCCACTCCTCCTCCGTGAGAAGTAAACGACCTCCTCCAGGTGCAGGGTCATCAAGTTCACCACGCTTCTCCACGACTAGAAGTCGGCCTGTAAGCTCTTCAATGGACAAGGTCTTGAGATCCACGAGTGACTCAATTGCCAAGGCCATCTGCTTGTATTTTTGTGGCACACTCCGAAGGAATTTGAGCACTGCCTTGTGCTCGTCCACCTGATCGCCTAGCACTTCAAGATCATTCACAATTGCTGTGAGTCCGATCCCAAAAGACTCCACTCCCTCGCCATCCTTGAATGCGAGATTTTCAAACCCCGTCCGGCGAGTTTGTGCCTTTGCCTCTCGGACGCGTTCGACGCCAACTCGCATGACCTTGAGTGTATCCCATGCCTCCTTAGCAGTTGTCTTGATTCCAAGGGTGCAAACCAATTCCGAAGGGACTGCTCGAAGAAGTGCCGACATTACCCGTCGATCATCACGTGGATCACCCGGACCATCCTCGATCACTTCCCACAAGCCTTGTGCTTGAAGCTGCACCTTCATGAGTATCACCCAATCTGCATAGTTTGTCCGTGTTGAGAACAAGAAAGTGCGCGGCGCCATCGTTCTCCCTTATGACCCATTCTACTATGCGTATCTCACCTCCTTCACCCGTCTCATTGCCTCGACCAAGTTTTGGCCATTCCGATGATTGTGGTGTGAACGCTCCTCCCTTGTTTTTGTCACCAGCTGCTCCTGCTCCTCGTCCTGCCATTTTTGTCGAAGCGGATGGAACACCGAACGACTACAGAGTCTTGGATCAAACACCAACGCTCTGATACCACTTGTTGTTGCAGGGACAAAGAAACGAAAGAAAAACTTGAAAAAAAACAGGTGAATTGTTGCAGGAACAAAAGCTGAGTAAAGCAAAGGCAAAAAACGGTTTTTGGTGCAGATATGTTACTGCATTTTCTGATCCCAATTTATAACCAAAAACAACCTACAAAGATGAAGAACATAGCCACCTAAACTCCTATCTTCATGCCACTATCCCTCTAACCAAGCTAGCTATTTTCAAGCAACTAACCATGACTTGATTTGAACATTTAAACTCTTACTAAAACTAGAAAACATGTTGCAGTAATGCTGCAACAAAAGAAGGGAAGAAGATTATCCAACAACATCTAGTAACTAGGAGGTGATTATAGTTTGCTGTTTGGTTTGTTGCCCTGGATTATTGCCGGAAACATTGTACACTTCTATGAACCACCCTACTGCAATCTGCATATACGGCTCTTGCTGAAAAGAGGAAACCCGAGTATGCTTCAGCCTCTTTCTTTCCGTCCAATAGTTTCTCCTTCATTTGTATCACTCCCTAGGTGTCTACGGTATGGTGTGTTTATTTTTGTTTTCAGATATACTATAGTAATAATTTGTTCCCATCTTTAAAAATACAGTGGGTGTTTTGTAACTGTAGGTTTGTGGTAAAAATGTCTTCAGGTATTGAAACAAGGTCCACTGTAGTAAAGCCACCTGCACATCCCACCTATGGTCATCCAATTGCCCCTCTCTGAAGATGCTGGTGACAGAGGTACTTTGCATTGCCTGTTTATTTTGTTCCTTTTGATTTTCTTTGCTCATACACTGTTGTTACCCTTATATTGTAGTGCTAGTTACTATGGGTCGGTTTAAAGTTATCATTGGCAACTCATCTTATTTCGCGGTTTAGGGGACATGACTTGTAAGGCTACAATTCCAGCAGAGATGGAAGTTGAGGCTCATTTCCTAGCAAAGGAGGATGGTATGGTAGCTGGCATTGCTCTTGCTGAAATGGTATTCCATCAAGTAGACCCATCCCTGAAGGTATTCACACCTACGTGGTTTCATTTTCTGAGTTTTTCTTCTGGAACGATTGAGTTGCTCCTAGTTTCTATTTGTGTGATAGATTGAATGGTCCAAATATGATGGTGACAGAATTCAGAAAGGCATCCAATTTGGCAAAGTAAATGGCAATTGGATTTCAGAGGTGTTTTTGTGAATTAGACTGTCTAAGACGTAGAATTTATTTTTATTTTTGATTGAATTTTTGTAGGAAAGGCTCACAGCATTGTAGTTGCTGAAAGGGATGTGCTTAATTTTATGCAGAGAATGAGTGGAGTAGCTACCCTAACCAAGGTGCAAAATGATTTGGATTATTTCAGCTAAAGTAATGCATCTGATTATCCTATTTATGTTGCACTTAGCATGTAGTTTTTCTTGCCAATGGCAATCAGATAGTTGCATCTTGCTCTCATACATGCCTAGCCTACCTACCTACATGCTTGCATACATACATGTGTCTAACTGCAGTACATGCTCAGGCAAAAGCATGCTATGTGATGTGAAGATTTGGCTGCAAGGCTAGATCAATTTGACTAGGAAATACATACATGTGTCCAACTGCAGTACATGCTCAGGCAAAAGCTTGTTATGTGATTTGAAGATTTGGCTGCAAGGCTAGATCAATTTGACTAGGAAATCGGTTACAAATGATTTACAATGTAATTATTTTTATCTAATGCTTTAACTCACTATGAAGGATCATGTCCGGTCATGGCATTATTTTGCTTTTATGGAAATGTAGCACGTCTTGTTTATAAGCTATTTCCAAATTCTTTTACATTTTCCCCTTTTCCTTTTTGATCGGTAGTTTCATTTCTACATACCGTACTGGAGAATCTAGAAGTCTCCTACAATGAAATGTTTGAGGATTTTTTACATTTAAATGAAGATATATATTCTGTGAGGGCCGAGCTTCCTTGAGATATGATAGACTTTACAAATGACAAAACAGAAGAACAGTACTCCCATCTCTGTCACAGAATATCGTAACAGTGACTTTTTTTTTTCTGTTGAATCTGTTTTGGTTTTTTTAATTGTCATACTAAGTTTGATATCCGACATACAAAGTGCTGACTGTACTCATGCTGGAGCTTTTTTTTTTGCTATTATAATAATTAGTTAAATATGATCCCGGGAGCATAATGTTATGTTCATGATGTCATTTTGAATGCTATACATCTTCTAGGCCATGGCGGAGGCTGCAAGTCCTGCATGTATATTAGAGACAAGAAAGACGGCTCCAGGTTTACGTTTGGTGGATAAATGGGCAGTTTAGATTCAACTCTCTCTCTCTCTCTCTCTCTCTCTCTCTCTTTTCTAATCTTTTACTCTCTCTTCCACATGAAGAGTCATGTTTTTTCAAGGTACACCTTGTTGAGGATGTCAGGGTACAAGATTTTTGCCTCAGTTAATTCCAATTATGTGCATACTTTTTAATCCTGGCATAATCAGGAACCACAATGGTCATTATAATAAGTAAGGGTAGGAGAAGTGCAAAGTTGATTAAAATGACTCTTCATGTGGAACAAAAAATATTTGAGTAACCGGAACGGATGAAGTATTATCCATATATAGTCTTTGTTTGACCCTTACCTCCCCCCCCAACCCCATCCAGGTCTTGATAGGTGGAGGCAAGAATCACAGGTTGGGATTATTTGATATGGTGATGATAAAAGACAGCCATATATCTATTGCTGGTGGCGCCACTTATGCCCTTAATTCTGTTGACTTGTATTTGGAGAGTAACAAAGTTCAAATGGAAGTTGAGGTAGTGTTAGTGTTACAATATTTTTACCCTCGTTATTTAATTCCTTGATCCACTGAGATAAGCATATAATATGAAGCTCATTGTTTACTTCAGGCTTTGTGATATGACTGACGATTGTGTGAAAATTTCTTACTGGCTCTCTGTTTTGTACCCTTGATCTCTTTTGCATTTTATGAATGTTTTGGTCTAATGCATTTGGCGTGTCTTATCTTCTAACAGATAGAAACAAGAACACTAGAAGAAGTGGAGGAGGTGTTAGATTATGCTTCTAGTTCTAGATCACAGACTTTGTTGACTAGGATAACGTTGGACAACATGGTGGTCCCACTACCCGATGGAGATATCGACGTGTCAATGCTCATAGAAGCTGTGGGGCTGATTGGAGGCAGATTTGAGACTGAGGTATGTTTATTTCAGTCTGATATTATAGAGCTTGTGTACAATCTTTGCCACATTTTGATGTTGTTCCTTGTATTTTTAATGCAAATTCTGAGCATCCTTTTTTCTTAAGCTTTATGCTAGCAAATCTCTACTTAAGGAATAGCAGATGCAGTTTCAATTGTAGAGTTTTGCTTTCTATAGATGGGTAACATTTTGGGTCAATATGGCTAGGTTCTCTGACCAATTGTTGTGCTCTGCTTTTACATCATTTTAAAGCCATTTCTACTTTTATTCTGCTGTGTAACTTTTCTCTTTCGGTAAAAGTTGAAGCCTTTAACTAGAAGAGCTACATTTATCTGCTTTGCAGGCTTCTGGGAACGCCACTCTTGATACAGTTCACTAGATTGGTCAGACGGGTGTGACCTACATTTCCAGGTAATTTTCAGCTTAGTGAATTAACAATTACGTAGAGATTTGTGAACGACGAAAGTTTTGACAAAAGTCCGATATTTTACCACTGTTTATATCTGCAGTGGTGCTTTGACACTCTGCTAAATCACTGGACATTTCATTGAAGATCGACGCAGAACTTGCAGTAGAAGTGAGCCGGCTTACGAAACGAGGATGAGCATAGAGGCCTCAGGACCTTGCTGCTCTAAGGACTGAAATGAAAGAAGAGACGCATGAAATTTTAATTGCTGAGGATAACATTTTGTCGTGGATTTATGGGATTTATGCCTGCTTTTGAGCCTGTTTGCCAATAAGCCGTAGGCTTCATTTTTGTCTAAAGCTTAATCAAGCTTTCATCAACGGCCACCTCTACATCCTCGCCTTGCTTAGGCTGTTGTACTTGGTGATGCCTACGTCATTATATTTTGATACAATTGTCCCATAAAAACGACCGCCAGTTTGGAAGAAGATATTTGCTGTCTTGTGTCCCTTTTGCTGCGCTACGAATATGCGGGCAGGCCTAAGATTGAGTTGTACAGTTAACTGTGACATATATGGGGCAGAAAACAAAGCAGCCATTGTAGAATTTGAAATTATACTACTGTATCAACTTTGAGGATTTTTAGTCCCATGGAAAACTTTTCTTGTTGAATACTCTGATGATTAATTGCGTGTGGGGTGCATTTATATAAAATGTGAAAAAGTAAGTTAAAATTTTATTTGAAGCAACTCTTTGTACAAGATGTAAAAGGAAGAGGAGTGACTATTTCAATTCAAAGGTGTTGACTTGAAGGGTTGTAGAAAACGTCTAGCTTTTTCCTCGAAAATTATAATTCTAAAAACTCTTCTTTTAGGTGATTTTAGTTTTGGTCTGCTGTATCCTTATGTAAATTAGATGTAGGACAGTAGGAATAATTATATGGCAACAACAAATAAAAAGTCTCATAAAGATAGGATGGTATCATGTGAGGTCGTGTAAATTTTAGTTAGGGATATTCTCACAATTTTCTATATTCATGGACCTATTTTTTATAATTTTATAGGGACTTATCTCTATATATTTTACATGGACATATTGTTAATAATAACTTTTCACGGGTTTTTTTGTCCAATTTTTTTCCATCATTTTCCCGTCACCTGCAATATGGAAAAAAAAAAAAAGAAAATAAAAAATATTTTTTAAATGTTTAAAAATCAATTAAAAAATTGCAGCAACATCAGCATAAAATAGCAGAACATCAACGAAAAATCATAAAACATCAACTAAAAAGCTGCAGCAAAAAATATATATAAAAAAAATTAAACAAAACAGCAAAAAAAAATAAAAATCAACAAAAAATTGGAAAAAAAACGCCGACTACGACTAACAAAAAATCAACTGAAAATCATAAAAACCCTCAACAAAACTAAATTATCATTTTTTATAAAAAAAAAACTACAAACATCAACTATATCACCCAAAAGCTAAAAACATCAATTCTTATCATCTAAACTTACCCAGAAAATGGAAAAACATCAACATAATGAAAAAAAAAACACTACAAAACAGTAACCATATCACCCCAAAGGCTAAAAACATCAATTATTATTATCTAAACTTCACCCAGAAAATAAAAAGACAAAGTCTTAGGAAAGACCGTCTTTCCATAGGCATATGGAAAGACAGAGTTTAATTATAATTATAGAAAGGTAAAAGGTTTTAGTTGCAATATTAAAAATTTATCATGCAACATGTAGTGGTTATAAGTTTATGACCCGATTAATGCAACCCGAAAAGTTTATCTTAATTTCTTATAATTTACAATTTAAACATTGGTCTTTCCATAACTTATGGAAAGACCGTCTTTCAAGAGACAGACTCAAATAAAAAAAGGTCAACATAAGGAAAAACAGTACAAAAATCAATCATATCTTTAAAAAAAGCTACAAACATCAACCCCTATCGCCTAAATCTCATCTAGAAAACGAAAAACATCAACATGAGAGAAAAAAACTAAAAACATCAACAACAAAAATATGGTACCTCGAGAGTACAAATTATTCACTCTGGAAATCATAAAACATCAACGAATTATTTTTTAAAAAAAACTACAAATATCAACCTACATCATTCAAAAACTACATCAACTCCTAACACCTGAACATCATCCGAAAAATAAAAAACATCAACATAATAAAAAAGACACTACCGCAAGAGCTATACCTTCTAGAACCGGAGCAATAACTGCTATAAAGGAAGAAGATGCGTTATAGGACAGTGGTGGCGATGAAGGAATCATAACAGCACAGAAAGCTCTGAACTACTTCCGCTTGAGGTTGGTTACCTTTTCCCGATTCTTTTACTATTGATTATGCCTTTTTCCTTTCCATCAATTATACTTGAGCATCTAAATCTGGGCCACTCTCTGCAGGTTCACTCCGGTTGGCATCTACGTCAGGGTGAACGCTATTGTGCGCTAAAATTACTCTGGAAATTTAACCGTCGAAGATTTTTCATTAAAATTCTAAAAAGAATGGTTCATGATTGAAGCAGATAAAGAGAGTATGACCTGAGCGTACCAAGAAAATGAGGCGGGACCGAGCCCTACCGAATGCTCTGATTTTTTGTACTTTCTCCTTCCTCTCTTCAAGAGTTTATCTTGGGCGCCCTTCCTTTCTGTTGTTCCCAGCGCTTTCCCGGGCCGAGCCCTTTCCTTCTTTCTTTTCCCAAGGGCAGAAGGGGTAGGAGATTTCTCCTCTATCGCGGCATCCTTCCTTGGAAATGAGGCCGAACATAACATAAAGATTTCCTTTGCTTTGCTCGAAGCTCACTCATTATCTTCCTCCCAGTGGGGATAGATCCTTCCTTGTTGGTTGTGACCCAAGCAACTTTCAAGGTCTCGTCGCTTCAGTGAATCACTTGAGCCCTGATACATTTTTGGTGCCATGGAGCTAGACCAGTGAGCTATTACGCTTTCTTCAAAGGATGGCTGCTTCCAAGCCCACCTCCTGGTTGTCATGTAGGACCTGCGCTATGAGCAAGCAAACATCAACACCTATTACTAAAACCTCATCCGAAAAATGAAAAACATCAACATAAGAAAATAAAATAAAACTACGAGTATCAACCTATCTCACCCAAAAAAAACTATAAAAACATCAACTCATGTCAATTAAACTCACAAGAATCATAAAAAAAACATCAACATAAGCAAGAAAAAAAATAGAAACATCAATAAAAAGCTACAGGTACTTCAAGAATAAAAATTCTTCAAAAAAAAAGGACCTGATGGGATTTGAACCCTGGTTTCAACCTCAAAGCCTAAAGCAATAACCACTGCACCAAAGCCTCTTATTGAACATAAACTCAATTAAGTAATATTAAACCTCAGCATGTACATCAAGAACATAAATTCCTCAAAAAAAGAGGTCACAACAAGACTCGAAATCCAGACCTCTAACCTCAACAACATGAGTAACAACCACCAGACCAAACAATCTTTAATGACCTTAACCTTAGTCAAATAAATATTAAACATCAGCAAGTCTTTAAAAAAAAGCACAATATTAAACCTCACCTCTCAGAAATCGAAGCTCAAAGCCAGCGTTGTCGTTGCAGTCCGTCGTCGTAGTCATCTCCGGTCGCGCATGAGATGCACACGCATCGTCTTCTTCCTCCAGGCACGTGCATCTCACGCTCCTCTCTCTTCATTGCAAAAAAATGTCTCAACGCCCAAGTTCGTCGTCTTCTTCCTTCAGAGCTCATCCGTCTGAGCTCGTCATAGTGCTAGAAATTGCGAGTAGATGCCACTGATCGTCGGATCATCACCGCGCTCCAGATGGTCGGATCTTTGCTTCTCGTCGCTCACCGTCGTCGTTCGAATCTGAAAACCCTAGCCTCATCACCGTTCAAATCAGCCTTGTTGTTCTCTCATCACTGGATCGGCGCTATCGTCCTCGATCTAGTGTCGCTGTCATCTACATGGTGATGCCATCTTCATCGCAAATCAAGCATCGTCGTCGCAGCTCGAGCATTGCCGAAAAATTGAGGAGGAGCACTGGAAATAGAGCAGTGCCTGAAAAGATTGTCGGCGGATAGAGAAGACTGGTGGAGACAGAAAAAATTCAGTGGAAATACGGTAGTTTCCAGCGGTAACCATCAGTCGGAGGTGGTTTTCGGTGGGAAGAGCGATTTCTGATCTGGATTATAAAAAATTGAAAATGAAAATTCTAGATATTTTGTGATATATTTAGTATTTTGATAATTGTATGGTGGGCCCCTGAATTTATTAGCAAATTTTAGAAAAAAAACCCCACCCCAAATTTGAATTTATAATAATTGCATAATAAACCCCTGCTTAAAGTTTAGGCTGCTTAACACAAAACTTTGTGCATAAAGATACCAATGAAATAATTTAATGTTAACTATATTTTGGTTCACCTTACAAAATATTATAAAATTTTAATGGAATACATCAAGTTTATATAGTTGAATACGTCAAAATATCAAAACTTGTTATAAGATAAATAATTTTTGGTGTTTAAACATTTGTAGCATCTCTCTCTAACGCTTGCAACCCTCTTTGTATTTCCTAGACCCCAACGCTACCACCTTATTTGCTTGGGGAGGAGGTGGGGGGGCAGTCGCCGAACACCATCATCTTCGACGGCCTCTCTACCACAATCTCACCCTCCCCAACATCAATACACCCCTTCTCCAACCTTCCGGATATAGATTCATATGGCGGAAAGAAGGAATTCCATGACGGAGTTTAGGTCACCATTTTCCAGGAGGATCTCTCCAGTTATCGCAGGTTCCTTACGCTTATCAGCATTTCATGGCAGTTTCTTGGTCTTGTCAGCGGTCCAGGTGATGTCTGCGGTTTTCTGGTCACGTCGCACGGGTGTCGCCTGCTAGTTTCTAGGATAGGTCGACTGGTCGACGGGTGGTATTTTGGTGGACGAGTGGTTTCTGTTGGTCAGTTTGACAGAACATTTCCAGCGAGCTTACTGAAATTTAAAGTTTCCTGGACAGGTCGTAAAATGAGAGTATTCTCTTTTAATTTCATAGAAAATGTAGATTTCACCTTGTATTTTTATAGGGTAGAATCATCCAATTTTTAAAGATAACTAAGCAGGGGTATTTTGAACATTTCCAATTTTCTAAGCTTACCTTTATGCTGAAAGTGTCAATATAACCCTATAAAATTAGAAAGTGTCAAACTAACCCTAACTTTATGATGAATTGTGCCGACATAACCTTCCCGGGACACATTTCTGCGTTGACTCACCTATTTGACCGTTGGCTAGACCAAAAAATACAACTTTTCCCTCGGGCGTTTGAGCTCAATTTTTAAACCTATATTAACCCTCCTCTTGCTGTAAGTCACAACCACCCGCCACTCTCTCCCACCGCCAACCACCACCCTTTGCCCCAGTACCTATTCCAAAGCCACCGCCACCACCACTTCCACCACCACCACCTCCGCCACTAGCCACCGACCACCATCTCCTTCCGCAAGCCTCCACCACCAACACCTCTGCCAAACCTTCACCCCGCTGCCGGAGATCCTTCACCACAGCCACCCAAGAAACACTCAGCTAGTCAGACCAATCTAACCCAACATCTCCATCGCTCGTACTACCAGTGGCACCAAAATGAAGACAGATCAGCAAAACCCTAAATCCCCACACCACCATCCACCAACGATCTATAGTAGTGGTGCCCACAGTAGCCACAACTCTCCATCTCCGCTGTTGATATCCTTTTCTTACCACCCCCCGCTTCACACATACTGCTTGCTCTCAACTCGGGCTTCCGTGTCACCAAATTCCATAGCTAGGATCTTAAGATGACGGCAATGGGATGGAGTCGTGGCGTCCTCTGCCGACGACTGAAGTTGTGAAAGAATCCATGCTAAAAAGAGGGGGTAATTGTGAGTAGATGTGCTAATGAATTGGTAATGGTGGCAGAAGGGTAATGGTGGTGTCGACGGGAAGAAGAAGGATGTCAATGGGAAGAAGAAGGGTGGAATTGAGTGGGGGGTCAATTCATTTGTTTCTTTTTTTAGTAGGGGCAAAAATGCCATTTCATTAAAATCCAACAAATTCCAGCATTGACAATTGAAGTCAACGCATCTCAGGGTTATATTGGCACATAGTTCATAAATTTAAGGTTATTTTGGAATTTTCTGGTTTAACAGGGTTATATTGACACTTTCAGCCTAAAGTCAGGGTGGTTATTTTAGCACTTTACTTTCTCATAGTGGAGACTTTTTCATAAAACTTCTCTTTGCGGAGGGCATTAACGCGAAGGTGGTAGGTAATACCACTTCTTTTAATGACGCAACGATGTCGTTTTCACCCATTTTCCTTTGATGGCAGCTGCAAACTGAGGAGGTGCAAAAAAAAATTCATATGTTTGACAGAACATTTTCGGCGAGCTTACTGATTATTTAAAGTTTCCCGGACAGGTCGTAAAAGAAGGGTATTTCTATTTTAATTTCATAAAAAGTACATATTTGACCTTATATTTTTATAGGGTAAACTCATCCAATTTTATAAAGAAAATAAAGTAGGGGTATTTTGGTCATTTCTGAGATGGTCTACGTTGGACTTTCCATAGTCGACGTGTGCGGGTTTATTTTAGCACTTTCGGAAGAAACGTAAGGCTATTTTGACACTTTTGAAAACTTAAGGGTTATATTGGCGCTTTCAAAATAAATATAGTGTTATAACACACTTTACCCTAGTATGTTTTAACTTTCAAAACGGCATGTAAATTCCAAAGTCATGTTATTTACTCCCTCTGTTTTGTTGTGTTTGGCAAAATCACCATTTTTATTTTTAAAAATTTTTAAGATTTACACATTTCCTTTTATGGAAAAAGGTGAATCATTTTCAACCACTCATTAAACTTTTTACTCTCTTCACTCAATTCTCTCCACACATTTCAAATTACAAAAATAACAACACCTAAATCTATAATGCCAAACATAACAAAATGAAGGGAGTATTAAATTATATTGAATTTAAAATTAATAATAAAATTGGAATATATATATATATATATATATATATATATATATATATATATATATGTATATATATTGAATTAGAATTCAAGCTAACACAAAATATATTGTATGAACTTTTTATACTATATAAGATTGATTGAGAGAATACAAGAAAGAGAAAGTTTCATCTGACACTATTTCACCATAGTTTATGTTGAGACAAGGTGCTTCACTGTAAGTTAAAAAATTTGATCAAAATTCATGGGTCAAAACCGGGTCAATTTTGCATCATAAAACAAAACCTAGGTTAAAATCCCTTATATTTTGCTGCCCCTTTCTCTCTATTTCTTCTCTCTCGTGCAACCTTCACGCACGTCCATCCCTTAGATCTAGCGTGCCATCTACATCCCTCCCTTCTTCCCCGATGAACAAAATGACTTGGAAACTCTCTCAATCACGCCTTGGACTTGGGGACTAGAATCAAAGCAGTGGGCAACCTGATGGAGGTCGTGTACTACGGGTGGAAGGAGGCGGTAAGAATATAAATTTCAGTCAAAATCAGAATTAAAAACATACAATTAAAATTTCAAAAAATATGAAAAATATATATTTATTAGGTAACTGACTTACGAGGGTTGTGAAACGAGTAGCTTGTAAGATATTTAATGTAAAGTTGTAAATAATATCATTTAATATGTTGAGCATTCATGACAACTTTGCTCAGCTTGAGGTTGGAGGTTCAATTCCTACCACCTGTAATTTTGGTCAAACTCATTATTCAACCCCTCCCCCCACCACCCTCTCCCCCCTCCCCCACTCCCCACTTTTTTTGAGTCAAAGAGTTGGCCATTTATATTACCATATTAGTTGGTGGGGAAGTACCGCCTATTACATGCCGAGCCAGATTATAGGCATTCATTATAGTCGTCCTAGGGACTTTCATTTTATGTATTCTATTAAACACCATTGCTAACATTATGATACTCCTAAGTAGCCCTTTTAGACCTGGAGGGAAATTTGGGAACTTGTGGATGTGGTTGAGCATCATTTCGCAGTCTGTTCGTATACATATGTCCATAGCCTCTCTGTTTCTTGCATCCGCCATTGACTCATGAATAGCAATGAGTTCTGCTTGGACTGCAGATAACACTTGAATGTTTTGCAAACCTTGCTAGCTACTCTCTCATTCGCCTTGTGTGACCCACCATGCTACAGTCGCTTTACCACCTTGGGCTTTGAATGTTGCATCTGTGTCGATGTGTGTCCAATTGGGATAGACGAGATTTAGATGTATGTCCTGTGTGTGCCATATCAGCTGAATCTCTTCGACTTTGGCCCGTTTTGGTTCCACTGCTTGAGTGTGGTGCATCATTTGTTCCAGGTCAGCTTGCTCTGAGTTGGGGTCCGCCAGATTCCTTAGTCTTATTAGGTCTCAGTCATAATTATCTGCTTGAGTGGCCCTAATGATGACTTGGATGGTCTCCACGGTGATATGTTGTTGTTCTAACGTGGCTTCGATCCACGCACACTAGATTGCCCATGTGATGATGCATGTGAGGTTGATGCCCTCGTCCTCCCGTGCCCTTTTGAACCATTCTCTTATCCAGCTTTTGAGTTGGGTATGGGTTCCTTGATGGAAGTCAAACCCTAATCTTGATGTTCTCCAGACTCTCCTTGAGAACTCACACTCTAGTATCATGTGTGTTGGTGTCTTCAACTGGGAGTGACACATTTGGCAAAAAGGCGAAACCTCCATGTTCCTTTTCCTAAGCGCTGCCGCTTTTAGTGCTAGCCTCCACACTAGTAATTTGACTTTTTTGGGATTTTATAATTCCACATCTTCTTTCAAAACTGTTTGTCAGGTTTCAGATTTTCTGCTGAAGATGAGCTTGTTGGGGGTGTGTAGATCGGTAGCATTCCATGCCTCGTGGTATCCCCTTTTGACCGTGTACTTTCCAACCCAGTCCTTATTCCAGAATTGGTAGTTTTTCTGCCCAAGGGGGCAAGGGGAACATGGATTCCTGCGATGTCATTTGTTATTTATGGGCTGAAGAACAACCGTATTAGTGGCATTCTCCATTGCTTGTCACGATCAATCATATCACTTACCTTGAATTCCAGCTGGGGTAAGAGTTGTCTCTCATACCTTATTGGATTCTTATGGTTTGAGATCCACTCCTCATGAATGTTTATGTCGTGACCATTGACCACTTTCCATTTGAGCGCGCTTTTGATTCGGTCTCTCCCCTACAAAATTCCCTCCATCCCCACGTCGAGCCTTGTTTGAGTTTGACTTTCTATAAGTCTTCTTTGCTACTATACTTATTGAGGAATAGTTTGGATAAGAAAGATTGTTTGTCTGTGACAATCTTCCGTGCCAGTTTCCTGAGCAGTGCCTGGTTCATTTGTTCAGTAGATTGCATCCCTAATCTTCCCTACCATTTGGAGGGGCACATCGAGTTCTAGAACTTCCATTGTATCCTTCTTCTGTCTGTGTCCCCTGCCCAAATGAATCTGGTGAGATGGCTATCAATCTTCTTTGCGACAGTGGAGGGTATTCGGAAAGTGCTCAGGGTGTGTTGGGTTGTTGAGGCTAGGACGTGTTTGCTGAAGGTGGCCCTTCCTATGACCGATAGGTCCCCGGTCTTCCATATTGATGTTTGTGCCTTTACTCTTTGAATCAAACTGGTGAACATTCCAACTCTGGGGCTGGCAAAGTCCATGTCCTAACCTAAGAATATTTCCTTAAGTAAGATACCAAAAATTCTGAAGGCCTGGCTGAGGCGTTCCTTAGTTCTTGGCACTGTGTTAGGGCTAATAAGGAGTGCAGAATTTTGAAAGTTAATTCTTTGACCCGAGTAAGCCGCGAAAAGATTGAATGTCTGGGCCTGTTTTGTTGATCTTCTATCTGAAATGTTGAAAAAGATGATACAGTCATCGGCGAACATTAGGTGTGAAACTGGGTCGATCGTGCAACCTATTTTAACACCCCGGGCAGATGCTTTGGAACCCATCATACGCTATCATGGATGAGAATACTTCTTGACATAGTATGAATAAGAATGGTGAAAGAGGGCAGTGTTTCCTGAGGCCCTGTTTAGGTTGAAACAAACTTGAGATCAATCCGTTGAGCTTTACGGAGTATGAGACAGATGTGACATATTCCACAACCCTACCTATTCATTTCTGCGAGAATCCCATATATTGCATCATCCTTTCCAGGAATTCCCATGACACTCGATCGTACGCTTTGCTCATATCTATTTTCATTGCGACCATCGCCTGCTTTCTTGACTTCTTCTTATGGATGGATTCGATGAACTCGTGGGCTATGAGTGAATTATCAACTATGGATCTTCCCTGCACAAAAGCCGATTGATTGCTTGATATCATGAGCCCTATGACCTTTTTTATTCTGTTTGCTAGGATCTTCGCGATGATTTTATGTAACATTGCAGAGGCTTATTGGTTTGAGATCTACCACTTCCTTTGAACACCTATTCTTTGGGATGAGGACTAGGGTTGTGTGGTTCCATTATGTTGGCATGGAGGAGGTTAAAAAAACCTACGGACCGCCTCTATTACTTTGTCTCCCACTTCCGCCCAGTAGTGTGGTAGAAACCTGATGGTAGGTTGTCTGGTCCCCGTGCCTTCCATTTGCCCATCTGAAATATGGATGTTTTTATTTCTTACGGGCAACTGGGATCTCCAGTTCCTTCTGTTGGCTTTGGTCAATCGCCTTGGTTATAAGGCTAAGGATATCCTGCATAATTGGCTGACCAAAGGCATCTACCGGCATGACATATTCTACGACAAAAACTTAGCTTACATGATTAATGACCAGCTGTTACAGATCTTCTAGTTTTGATATCCATCCTCTTATTCCGTCCTTTAGCTAAGTTATGTGGTTCCTCCCCTTCCTTTTCTGAGCCCATTTATGGAATAATTTTGTATTTTTGTCTCCTTCTTTAAGCCACACGAACTTTTCTCTCTGCCTCCAATAATCATCCTGCATGATGAGGAGATCCTTTAACTCCTTTGTTTTATCGTGCATGCCGTTCGCATCCTTTTGTCTCTGTTTTGCGCCTAGCTGTTGTTTCATGTGCCTTATCCTGTACTCCAGTTTTCCCACATTTTCTTTACTCCAGTTGTGCAGTCTTGTCGCATTTTCTTCAACTTCATGTTGAAATCGGCTATGGTATTGCCTTCCATCGTGGTGGTATCTCCTTGCGATCGTCTTGTCGCGTGCTAGGCTGGTTTCCAAACACGTTTTACCAACTTGTTGGTGTGGTTGAATCTAACCCAAAAGGATTCAAATCTTCTTATTGGGTTGATGTTTCGCTCCCTGCTTCTGGGTTGTGTGTTGATGGTGAGGGCCCTGTGATCCGATCTCATTATTGCATGGTTTGTTAGGCAGTACCTTTGGAACATTGACATCCATTTGTTGTTGGCAAACACACGATCTAGACGTTCTAGTATGAGGTCATTGCCTCCTCTCTTCCATTGGACCAGGTGAACCACTGTCTCTTATTTCGGAGTTTGCTTAAGCTTGCCTTCTTCAGTAGGGTTTTGAGGTTGTTTGCATCTTGCGATGTAACTGGTCTTTTGCCTGATTTGTCTTCCCTGTCTAGAACCTGGTTGAAGTCCCCCGTGACGAGCATAGGAAGGTTGGTACTCTGTAAGATCATATGTAGACAGTCCTATGCTGGTTTCCTTTGGGGTCAGTCAAGGTGCCCATACAGAAGGATCAAAATCTATTCATCGCCCTGGGCAGTCGTGATTTTGCAGCATACAAAATTTTGGCAGCTTTTTACTACCGATACTATGATTTCTGATGACCAGGCTACACAGAGCCCTCCACTTGCTCCTACTGAATTTACTACTTCCCAGCTAGTGAAATAAGTTCTACCTAGCCATTTACTAATTCTACTAGAGTCACACTTAGTTTCTATTAAAAATACAATATTGGGATTATAATGGTTGATGTTATAGTTTAAGAATTTTACTGTCAGAGGATGCGTTAGGCCTCTGTAGTTCAAACTGAGTAGATTCATATACCTCTGGGTGGTTGTTCTGGACCGACCACCGAAATACCGCAGCTTTCTTCCTCTTCACCCTGCATCACTGTTTGCATAAGTGTCTCAAATGTTCTAGCTGTAATAATGACCAGTTCTCCTTGAACCAATCCTGTTTCTTGGTCGATCTCGGGAAAGGTTGACAGCGTCTGTTGCAGTTGCTCCTCTTCCTGTTCTCCGTGCATCTCTTCTTGTGTAACACGATTTCTCCTATCTCCTCCTGGAGTTATCTCTTCCTTTTGACACCCAATCCATGTACTACTAGCATGTACTCTGCCATCATCTAGTGGATAGCCTTCTTCTGTGTGTTGATTCAGGCCATATCAATGCTCCCCTGCTTGTCCACATTGTCTTCTATCAGTGTTGATCTTTGCTAGACTAACATTCCCCTGCTAGTTCCCACAATTTCTTGCCTACTATCCTCAGCTATCTTCAAGATCCTTATTCATTCCAAGTTCTTCTCAATAAGGAGTGTAGTTGCAATTATTGATTTTGTGGGAGTAAGTCTGATGTTTCCTCTCTGTCCTATGATTCTGGTGACTGTCCGACAACCACTTTGCCATTTGACTACAGTGCGGATTATTCTATTGTTTAGTGGATCAAAATCATGTTTTTTCCCCTAGCCTACTTCCATTTCACCATCTAGCCTAGTCTTCCCATTTAGCACATCCTTGGTCAAACTAGTAGGGCCCATGAACTCCTCTTGTTTCTTGTTCTCGCCAAAGGGATCTATAGAACAAAGAAAAAGTCTCGGGAAAAAAAATCATTTCATAAGTTTATGGACAGTTTATATGGACTTTTATCTTAAATATTGTAATTTTTTATAAAATAATAACATGTATTTGAATGTGAAAATATAAAAATATATAATTTAAAAAATATTTTTTAAATTCTAAATTTCATATGTAATTTAACAAATAAAGTATATAAATAGGCAAGCCGCCTATACCTAATCTCGAACAAAAACCCTCCTTCCCGACAGAATTGTCACCGGCACCGCCTTCACCAATTTGGTCCGATTGGACGCTGCCCGCGTATGGATCCTCTGGTGGCGGGGGCACTGGGGCGCGCATGGCTTTAGGGGCATGGTCTACCATCGCCGGCGGGTCCTTCCATTTTCACAGTTATCCGTCGCCGGCGAGCCGATTTTTGCCGGACGTGGTTGCGATCGGATAGGCTCGCCGTGGAGAGGGACGTCGTGGTTGGCCTCCATTCCGGGTGCCTGGCCCTTGGTCTGCGGCGGAAAATTTCCGGTGGCAGAGCCCTCAATCGACGGCACCTCGATGGTCGCCGACAGTGATTGCACATGGGTCGGGTCGACGCCGTGAGAGACAGTGGGTGTCGGTTCGCCGCCGTGAGAGACAGTCGCCGCCGGCATTGGTTGCACAGGACCCTTGGTCGCCCGCAGAACGAGATCGGAAGCAGAGACCTCGGTCGCCGCCGACAGTAGTTGCACTATGGTTGAGTCACCGTCGTTAGGGTCATCATCCTTGTGCTTCCTGGTCTCCACCAAAGAGTCTGATGTGTTGCCACTCTCCCCGGTTGCAGGCGGCGTTTTGGTGGTAGACTGTAGCAGCTTGTTGTCGGAAGTTTCCATCTCGGTGGTTGTACCCAAAAAAGGCCCAGCTTTTCTGATATTGGTTTCTTCTGTTTGGGTGTGGGTTAAACTAGGTTATTGGGCTAAGGTATTGGGATCCTGGGTTTGGGCCTCGCTTTAGGTTTTGGGTGATGGTGGGGGTAATAAAAGCTTGGTGAAGGTTTGCTATTGGGCTTGGGGAGTATGTCTTGTGTGGCTGGTTGTTGGCTGAGTGTTTGGGTTACTTGCAACCCATTTATCAATGCGGAATAAACGCTCATTATCCCATTGTTCACACGCTCCTATTGTCCCGGTGCACTACTATACAAATGTATTTTATATTTGCTATTTAATTTCTCATCTCACCATGAGATAAGATAATACGATAGAACACAAGTTTCTGTATTTAAAAAAAAATAAAATTGTAAATGCGTGTTGCTTTTAGTCCATAATAAGAAATGAATGCGCTGTGGAACATGGAATTTCTGATGCCACCCATGTATTTGTACCCCCACCATGCTTATCGTCCATCCTTTTTCTGGAAACCTTTTTGTGTAAGGAAGCACACCCACATTTTATGGTCATCCGTCCATTCATTAGGTTTGGACTAAGCAATATTTGACCTAATCACTTACTACTTCTCCACAGTTCTCTTTTTCCTGCCAACAAAATTCCACCAGAACCGTATCCATCTTATCGTAGAAAAGGATTGGTAGTGTGAGTACTGTGAAATGGCCGTTGAAGGGACAGAGAAAAAAAGGAAAATAGTTTATGGGACAAATTTAATTATTTTGACAGATGAAAAGATATGGAGAAAATAGAATATTTTGTAAATATTACCTGTATTTAGATTAGTATCATTTTTCTTATTTAATTAGGATTCTTGTAATAATATATAATGTATCACAAAGCATGAATACAAACACATATTATTACCTTTATTTTCTACATGGTATCAGAGTTTAAAATTTTAAATCTAAAACCCAAAATTTCCGTCCTAAATTTTCTGCAAACGCCGCCACCGATCCAAGCTGCATTTCCATTGTCATTAAAGAAAAACAAAAACCTCAGTTTTCATCGATCTGAAGCTACCTTTCCACTGTTCTCCAATCAAGTCCGCCAACGCTAGCTTTGCTTCAGTTACCACCGACGACGAGCCCCCGTTTCTGCCACCGACGAGCCTCAGTTCTTTTGCGCCGCTGACCAACTTCTTCACCAAGCTCGACCATATTCTCGTCACCTAGATCTTCCGGTGCTTGCTACAATTCCCTCCTTTTCCGGCGAGCTTGCTTGCTTTAGTTTCAGGCGTCAATCTGTGTGATACTCCGACCAGCGAGCTCGTGCTGCCTGCTACTCAAACCGGAGTCGTTTTCACGTTTGCTGAGGACGACAAGGGCGCGTGAGATTTACGTGTCTGCCTTCTAGAAGCATGTGCTTTAACGCGGGTTAGACAGGACACACCATTCCCTTCCGGAAGCATGTGTTTCTACACGCTATTGTAGAGTGCGAGCCCTTCCCTTTTGGTTGTTGTTCTGCCCATTTTGATTGAAACAATTACTTCGGAAATTTCTATTTATTTTTATCAAACAAAATAAATAATTTGTGTTATGGCTCTTTTCGCCAGCGCCGTTACCTCGCTGCCAGGATTTGCGACTGCGGCCTCCGGCTCCTCAGCCCGATCTTATTTTGGCTCTTCTCTATCTGACGACTAATGGAGTATGACCCTTAATTTATTTAGTCAGTTAAATTACTATTCTGACCATGGGTCAGGTAAGCCTATATTACCTTGGATTCTCGATTCGGGAACCTTATATCACATGACTGGTGATAAAGGTTCTTTGATTAACATTAATAATGCTACCTATTCTATTAACGTTTTACTGCCAGATGGATTTTTGTCATCTGCTGCACAATATGGTTCTTTGCATTTTGGAGATACCACTCTTACTCATGTGCTTTATATACCTACACTACAATGCAACTTATTATCATGCTCTAGATTGTTGTCTGACTTAAAATGTCTAGCTTTGCTTACTGAAGATTATTGCATTTTACAGAAACTCAGTACAAGTACCGTGATCGGTGTGGGTGAACAGCAAGGGGGGAGGGGGTTATTGGCTTTGTTTGCTGGATATGCGTCTACAGTCTCATATCCCTCAGTCAGTTCTGACAGTTGCTACATTTTTTGCATTTGATTTATGACATCAACTTCTTGTTCATCCATTTTCTACGGTGTTGTCTTCTGTTCCCACTTTTGATTTTAGCACAATTAATACTCTTATACCTTGCTTTGTGTGTCATAAAGCAAAACAGACTAGACATAATTTCTCTTTGAACTCTTCGAATGCTAGTTCTTTGTTTGAATTGATTCATTGTGATGTTTGAGGGCCTTATAGCACATCATCTTCTAATAGTGCATTTTATTTTTTAACTATAGTTAATGATTATTCCCGAGCTGTTTGGATTTATTTATTAGTGGCTAAACCATATGTAGCTTCTAGATTTATAGAATTTTGTGCTTTGATCAAGAATCAGTTTGGGCGCTCTATTCGTCGTGTTTGTGCTAATAATGGTACATAGTTCCTACCTTTGGGATCATGCTTTATTGAATCTGGCATTATTTTTTAGACTTCTATGGTTGATACGCCACAACAGAATGGCCGCGTATAACACAAGCATTGTCATTTGTTAAATGTGGCTCGTGATTTGTGTTTTCAAGCTAATTTGTCTATTGATTTTTGGGGAGAATGTGAAGTCACTGCTGCCTATCTGATTAACCGGGCACCAAAAAAGCAACTCAATGATCGCAGACCATTTGAATTACTCTACGGACGTTCTCCAAAGTACAAGCTTATGAAAGTTTTTGATTGCTTTTGCTATGCCTCCTACATTCCTAGATACTATGACAAGTTTGCTCTAAAAAGTCGACAATGCATTTTCTTGGGTATCCTGCTGGCAAGAAAGACTATCGCCTTTATGATTTGGAATCATGTACTTTCTTCAACAGTCGTGATGCTGATTTTTAAGAATATCAGTTTCCATTTATTGTGCCATTTGTATATGCTCAGCCCGCACAACCACAAACTGATACTTGGTATGTTGGCTACCCGATGACGATTCTGTCAGTGACAACCCGCGGTGCAGCCACCTCGCCGCCAGTCATCACCCCCCATGCGGCTTCACCTCAACCGTCGCTAGCTTTCGCCATTCCGCCAGCGTCGTCGACCCAGGCTTCGTCGTCCAACACCACAGCTCGGCCCGACTCAGCGCCTAGATCAACGAGGGATTTAACACCGCTGGTTCCACCGGTAATTCTTCCCGCGGCCACGGTGCCACCGACCATTGTCGTCCAACCGACTAACACCACAGCACCGATCCTCCTGCTTACTTGAGTGATTTTGTCTGCTTTGCTGTTAAACACCCCCATTCCCACTGCTACAGTCACTCTTGCGCCATCACTATCCTCAGGCGTTCTCTATCCTTTAACTGATTCTGTAAATTGCTATAATTTTTCTAGTATGCATTAAAGATTTTTGGGTGTAGTAACTTCTAGTGTAGATCCTACCACTTATTCAGAGGCGTCAAAACATGCTCTTTGGCATGATGTTATAGCTGATTAGATTAATGCTCTTGAGCGCAATGAAACATGGACTATGGCTTCCTTTTTCTCCGAATAAGACTGCAATTTGATGCAAATGGGTTTATCGTACCAAGTTTAAGGATGATGGTACTATTGAACGGAACAAAGCTCGTCTGGTGGTTCTGGGTAATTGTCGGATTGAAGGCACGACTTTACTGAAATATTTGCTCATGTTGCGAAGATGAGTTTGGCTCACCTATTCTTAACTGTTGTAGTCATTCGTGGTTGGGAACTTCATCAGATGGATGTTCATTATGATTTTCTACATGGTGATCTTCATGAAGAGGTGTTTATGCGCCCTCCTCCTGGCTATACAGCGCCCCCCGGCATGGTTTGTCAACTTCAGAAATCTCTTTACAGGTTGCGACAAGCTTCTCGCAACTGGTTTGCTAAGTTAGCTCAGGCTGTACGCGCATTTGGCTTTGTTCAGAGTAAGGCTGATTACTCTCTTTTTGTTTTGTCATGTGGTTTAGTTTCTTTGCATGTGCTGGTTTATGTGGACGATTTGGTGATTGCAGGTTGTTCTTCATCGCTTATCTCAGTATTCAAGAAATACTTGAGCTCTTATTTACACATGAAGCCTTTTAGTGCCCTTAAGTATTTCTTGGGTATAGAGATTGCTAGAAGATCAGAGGGGATGTTTCTTTCACAAAGGAAATATCCCTTTGATATTTAATTAGATATTGGTTTGTTGGCTGCAAAATCGATAGACTTTTCGATGGAGCAAAAACACGATCCCGCACACGTGGAAGGGCCCATGTACGACGATCCGAAGCAGTATTGCCGTCTAGTCGATCGTCTCATTTATCTTACCATTACACGTCCGGAGCTTAGTTGTTCGGTGCATACACTTGCTCAGTTCATAAAGTCACCTTGTATTCCTCACTGGCAAGCTGCAGTGCGGGTACTACACTACTTGAAGAGTCATCCCGGTCAAGGTTCATTTCTCTCTTTACGTAGTTATTTACAGTTAACTGCTTACTTTGATTCTGACTGGGCTTTACAACTTCAGAAATTCTGGATATTTTGTGATGATCGATGATTCTTCGATTTCATGGAAGACCAAGAAGCAACCTACAGTTTCTCATTCTTCTGCTGAACCGGAGTATCGTGCCATGACAGTCTTTGCTTAAAGATTTAGGCGTTGTTCATTCTGCCCCCATGCGACTATTTTGTGATAGTCAATCTGCTCTTCATATTACCGCTAACCATGTCTTTCATGAACGTACGAAGCATATAGAGGTTGACTATCATTTTGTTAGAGATTTGGTACAGTCTGATACTATTATTACTCACATATCCGCATTTCTGATCAGTCTGCGGGCTTATTCATGAAAGCTCTTGGACGTAATTAGTTTCAACTACTACTTGGCAAGTTGGACATTCTCGATCTATATGCTCCAACTCAAGGAGGAGTATTGAGTAAACAGATTATTTTGTAAATATTACTTGTATTTAGATTAGTATCATTTTTCTTATTTACTTAGTATTCTTGTAACACTATATAATGTACTCAGGGCATGAATACAAACATACATTATTACCCTTATTCCAAGCAACATATAATAGAAATTGTTTGATTTGGATGGTTCTTCAACCATGGGCGATTTTGTCATTTTGACTTTCCTAAACCTTGTGAAGTTGTCTAAAAATAACATACTAATATTATAATATGTTACTAATTTTATTTCTTTACCATATATAATCAATCATAATTTGTTAACATACTAATATTATAATTTGTTAACATACTAATATTATAATTTGTTACAGGTTTTAATTCTTTACTATATATAATCGATCATAACTTGTTAAAATATATAACTTCTAAGTATATATTTAAAACCATATATATATATCAATGAAGAAAATCCAAAAAACATATAATCTGAAATAACAAAATATTTGAATTTTTTAATACAATGATATAGTACTTTTGATAGAAATATGTATACATATTATTTATTTATTAATGTATGCCAAAGTCTTGTTTTAGACCGACTAATTGTTAAATGGGGACATTTATAATTAGTGAGACTAATAAAGTCATTTGACATTTACTTTTATTTATTGCAATGAGATACATATAATTATAATAACCTTTTAAAATGAATCTCACCATATTACTTTTTAAATAATTTGAATGAAATACTATAAACAAAATTAATTTTTATTCTATTTACTATTTAACGGTTTCTAAATAAATTAATTATTTCATTTCCTAACCCATATAATTTTCTTTAGATGACTAAACTTTAAAATTTTAAATAAAACTTAGTTTTAATATTTTAATAAATGATATTGCGAAACATGCGATGGTGCTCTACTAAGTTTCTACAAAAGGGGGTATGTTTGCAATCTGTAGAAACTTCTAAGAGCATAATTTTTTTTATAACAAATCAAATGATCAAATAATGAAATTACAAATTTTAAAAGTGGACCATTAAAACTAACAGGGCGAGTTGATAAAAGTACCTCAAACGTGTATTTAGAAAAATTAAATTAAGTAATATTGTAATTAGATATTCAAATTGTCTTTTTTTAATAAGTTCGTGTAAAATATCCTAATTTTTTAGGAGTTCGTTTTTGAAAGAAGATCTTTTCATAAATTATGGAAATATCAGGGATTCAACTGTAATTTTAACAAAAAAAATATGAACATTTACGGGTTAAAGCAATTAAAATCCGGGTCAAATTAGGGTTATAAACTATTTAGGTAAACTCGCACGCTTTCAATATTTTAGTTTTGGTTTCAAACATTACATATTTAAAATAAAACATATTTTTATCTACTATCATATTCTTGATTTTTCATCGATAAAATTCTTTAAAATAATGTTGTTCTTGAGTTTCATCGAGTTACCTTCCAGATTTAGACTTTGCTCAGTTGGATTTATTTTCAACACATTTCATTATCTATAAACTCAACTCAACATAATTAAATTTATTTCATTTTCAATAAATTTAATTCAGAATCAACAAAGCCAATTTAGCACCAACAAATTTAGTTCAACACCTATAAATTCTTCTCAACAATAATAAACTCAACTTGATACCAATAAACTCTATTGATCGAAACCAATAAGTCCAACACCAAAATTTTTGAAATTATTAAACAAATGTTCATATGGGTGGTTGGCAGTCATTATAAGTAGAAAATTAAATTATGTCATCATTTTAGGATTGAAATACACATATTAATCATCATTTCTTCTATTCACTTTCATCCATACAATCATTTTTCTTATTAACACCTTGCACTTCATAATTTCCTCCATTAGAGATCTAAATTTGTAAATCTATACAGTTGCATACTTTTGTCATGACATTCTTTGAAGTTTGATCAAACATATGTAAGTCCATAGCTCTGTGATCATTCAACTCATGTTCCAAAATAAGTATACCAAGCTTGTGCATTATAATGAAGTTATAAAGTTTTAAAGAAGAAATAATTATTAAATTACCATTTTGTCTTTGGTTGACATTTGCGACATAGATTTCATTGTTTATATTTCTTTTGTATAAATGAAAAACAAAAACATGAAATATTGCTAATGGAAAAGGTGGAATTCCTCCCTTGTTCCCTTTGACAATTAATATTGTACAGATATATGTGTCACTTAGAAAAATGTCAATATGTATGGCTGAAGTCGGGAACGTACCTAGGGTCAAGTTGCAAGTGGTTCTAAGGCACGAGTGCCCACCACTTTTGCATCAGTTTCTCTTTAGGTGAATCATGATGAAAGATCAGAGAGGTTTGTTGGCTTAAACTTCAAAAGATAACAACAAATGATGTTTTCTATCTTACAACATTGGGCCAAGCACAATTACTAACCGTAAAACCGCTTAAAAGAATATGAAAGTGATTCTCATGAGCTTTTGGCTTTCAATGCATGCAAATTTTGTGACTACTTATGCATAAATTATGTGTTGAATAGTTTGAAAAATTATTTGTATAATGTTAATACTTCAAAGAAGAGTGCTAAAGAATTGTAGGACTCTCTAACTCACAAGTACAAAACAAGGATGTGGGCGCTGCCAAGATATATATAGTGGGTCGTTTCCTTGATTTTAAAATGGTGGAATCTAAAAGTGTTAGTCAAGTGCAAGATTTTTAATTGATCATACACGAGATACATGTCGAGCGAATGTATATTAGTGAGTCATTTCAAGTTGCCTCGGTAATTAAAAAAATTGGCAACTGGTTGGAAAGATTTCAAGAGCTATCTCATGCACACGCGAAAGAAGGTGAGTCTTGAAGATCTAATTTTTCATCTTCACAGTGAAAATAATATAAGAAGTTATAAGAATAAATTTGATGCTAAAGCAAATTGTGTGGACAATAATGAATGTTCCAAGAAACAAAAGGCCAATATAATAAAAAGTTGGGAATATGTTTCAACTGTGACAAGACTAGTCACAAGTTGGTGGAAATTAGGCCGCCAAAGAAAAAGAAAAATGAGATCAACACAATGGACACAATTGATGACCTTATTTATTTAATATTTGAAATAAATTTGGTTGATATAAACCCCAAAGAATGGTGAATAGACAGTGGAGCAACCTGCCATTTTTGTTCAAATTGAAGTGCATTTTCCAATCTAGAAATGATCGAGCATTGGAAAAAAAGTATACATGGAAAACTCTGTCACCTTAGAGATCAAAGGGAAAGGAACAATATTTCTAAATATGACATCGAGAAAGGAGCATAAGTTAACATATGTGTTGCACGTATTTGATATAAGAAAAATTATTTTTTCTAGACACTTTTGGTTACCAATGATTTCAAAACTGTGCTTGAGTCCCGGAAAATTGTTGTCCAAAAAGGGAATGTATGTGGGAAGGGGATATTAAACCTATGGCATGATGAATATGAATATAATTGTCAATGGTCGAATTGATATTAATAAAGAAAAGTTTTCTGTTTATATGCTTGTGCCATCTTTTTTTTTAAAACATATGTTTGAGTCATCTAATTTATGGCATAATAGACTAGGCCATGTGAATTTTAATTCTATATGTAAATTAATTCATTTGGACTATATACCCATTTTTAATATTGATAATAAACACAAATGTAAAATTTGTGTTGAGGCAAAACAAAATAGAATCCCTTTAAATATGTAGGAAAAAATTTAACCCCTTGAATTAATTCACACCAATATATGTGATTTAAATTTTATTCCAACAAGAGATGGAAAAAAATACTTTGTGACATTCATCCATGATTGTACAAAATATTGTTGTGTATATTTTCTTAGAAGCAGTGATAAAGCTATAGAAAAACTTGTTCCGTTCAAAATGATAGGAAAATCAACTCAACTTAGCATTAAAGTTACATTGGTGAGAAGTGATTGTGGAGGTGAATATGTTGAACCGGGGTTCATTTTGTGCCCAACATTAGTGAAGTCACACCACCATACTCCCCTCAATCTAATAGCGTTGTTAAAAAGAAAAATAACACTCTAGTAGCAAAGATGAATGTGATGCTCATAAGCTCTGGGTTACCACAAAGTATGTGGGCAGAAGTCATCTTATCAGCTAAATTTCTTTTGAATAATCATCCGCAAAAGGAAGTTGATAAAACTCCATATGAGCAATTGAAAGGAAGAAATTCATCCTACACTACTTGAAAGTACAGGGATGCTTAACCAAAGTTATGGCTCTGACACCAAAGAAAATGAAGATAGGGCCTAAAACTATTAATTTTGTCTTCATTAGCTATGCACAAAATAGTAGTGCTTATAGATTTCTTGTGTAAAATTCAGAAAATCCTTATTTTCACAAGAACACTAGAATAGAGTCAAGAAATATTATGTTCTATGAACATGAATTTCCTCGCAAATATAAAGTAGATGAGTGAAGCTCGTCAAAAAGGATTTTTGATAGATTTGAGGAAGCACCTCGTGTTCAACATGAACATTTTGAAGATAATGAGGAGCCAGCAAAGCTTCAATGAAGCAAAAGAGCAAGGGTAGAAAAGTCAATTGGCCCCGACTTTCTCACATGTGTGCCTGAAGCTAAACCTCAAATTTACAAAAAGGTTGTATGTTCTAAAGACAACCCATTCTGAAAGAGTCCACAAAAGGTGAAATCGGTTCCAAATTGTGAATTACATGGGTGTTAATAAATCTTCCCATTGGAAGTAAGTCACTTGGTTTTAGTGGATTTTCAAACGAAGGATAAAAACTGATGGAATAGTTGAATAACACAAGGCAATACGTGTGATCAAAGATTATAAAAAACGTGAAGGTATTGCCTACTTTGATACCTTTTCTCCTGTAACGAGAATAACTTATCCAACTCTAATCAGTTAGGATATGGCACATCATTCTTCAACGGTGGACCATTCGAAAGAGACACATTACTACTTGGTTCATCTAATTCCCTAACATTATTATTATTAGAGTCAATTACTAAAATGACTCTAACTTTATGACGAAAGTGCCAAATGAATAGTTAATGTACAGTTTAAAATGAGACAGAGAGTACGTAAATCCAACACTAGGAAGAATGAAGAGAGGAAAAATGGCTGAGGGAGTGAAAAAAATGATGGTAAACTAAACTATGCAACTTGGGAAATACAAATCATGATGAAACATAACATAAAAAGACCGAGTAGAGTGCTCCAAAATAAAGCTCTACTAATTGTTTTACGGAAATGGAAAACTCGTGGTCAACATTTTCATATCCATATCCACAAAAATTCCAGTATTTATCGGATCAGTTAGAGTGCAAATAATTTCTTTTATCCACTTGAGTAAATTTCAGTAATAAATCTGACACTAATTTCTCAGCAATTCTGTTACCTTTTCTAGTTACTCCATAAGAATGATAGCGACTGCAGCTTTTAGAATTATTAAAATTCATTAAATGGATGTCAATTCTGCATTTATTAATGGATATAGTGAGGAAAAGATATACATGGAGCAACCAGAATGTTGAATAGCATGTGGACATTAAATGCATTTGGTGAAATTCTTATATCGACTTAAACAAACACCTAAACAATGGCACCAAAAAAATGAAAATGTTATGATTTCAAATGGAATAAAAAACAAAAAGTGTGATAAATCTGTATATGTCAAGAACGCAGAAATGGCTATGTTATATTTTGTTTATATTTTGATGAAATGCTAATTGTGGGAAGCAATGAACACATGGTTAAATTAGCAGAAGATATAGTATTAAAGTCCATATTTTCTATGAAAGATGTGAGAATTGTTGATGTAATTTTTGGAATCAAAATTAGAAGAACAATTAAATGACAGTTTTTAACTCAGTCCCACTATGTGGATAAAATCCTTAACAGGTTCAGACAAGATGATGTTGGCCTAGCTAGAGCTCCTATTGATATAAGCCAACATTTGTCAAAGAATAAGGGAGAAAGTATTTATCAAGATACATATGCAAGAGTGATAGAAAGTCACATGTACTTAATGACATGTACAAGACCAAATATTGCTTCATTGTAAGTAGACTATCTAGATATACAAGTAATCCAAGTATTGAACACTGGAATGTTATTGTGAGAGTACTAAGGTATCTACGACTTACTCATGATTATGATCTACATTATTCTAGATATCTATAAGTCATTGAAGGATACTCTAATGCAAGTTGGATATAAGATGTACAAGCCATAAAGGCCACAAGTGGTTACATGTTCACTTTGGGAGGTGTTGTTGTGACGTGAAAATTATCCAAACAAACGGTGATAACTAGATCCAAAGTGGAATATGTTTGTAGCATTTGATGCATGTGGTTAAGAGGGCGAGCATCTAAGGAATTTTTTAGAGTATATTCCAAATTGGTCGAAACAAGTGCTTGGAATGTACATACATTGTTATAACCAATCTACAATTGGTAGGGAAAATAATATAATGTATAATGGTAAGTCTCGACACATAAGTCGGAGATATAAATATGTTATACTTCTAAAAAATGAAGTAATAAGTTTTGACTTTGTTAGGTCTAAAGAAAATATTGCGGATCCGCTAACCAAAGTGTTACATAACGACCAAGTAGAGAAGACATCTAAAGAAATGAGAGTTAAACCTATGAAATTTAAGTTCAAGACAAAGGAAAACTCAACCATGTTGAATAGAGATCCCAAGATCTTGGTTCAAAGGGATAACCTAATTGTTAAGACTTGGTGAGGTCACTATGAATGCTACCCAGTCCTATTTCTATGATGCAAACAGTGACACCCTTATGAAAGTTTAAGAATTTGTGTTTTTAATGATTCCTTTGTGTTTTTAATGATTTCTATGATGCAAACCATGTTGAGCAAAGAAATGCAGGTTACTCTTAAGTAAGAATTTACCTATGTGAGAGAGAAGTGGGGTCGCTTCAAAGGAGGATTATCGTGCTAAATCCTTTAGAAACTCTGACTGATGTGGTGATCCAGTCAGGCAAACCCCCGCTGTTCATTCCGTGAATTTGTTCCCCAGCAAAACCAATCCTGGAAGAAAAGCTCTGACAATCAAGTCAGTATTCCTCTTTAAGAACTGGAATTTCTTAGGATATTTACGCTTACCTTGGATCCTCTTGGGCTTGTTCTATTTATAGGCTGACGTAGTTTTGGTTCCTTGCTTTTAGGAATTAAGATCGTGGGTCACACCATGATCACCACATTCTGTGTTCATGGATTTCATATTCGTTGTTCATTCCGTATTTCTCGGCCCACGTTCTCTGCCACGACTAAAAGTTCTACGCCTAGTTGATCCCCCCCCCCTTGGGCTGAAATGGCTTCGTCTTGTTAGGGATGAGATTAGGCTGGGCCTAGCGGTCACTAGCCTTTTAACCGTTGGGCTATATATACACCATAAGCCCCATCAGCCATGAAGTCAATGCTACACGAAGCTATGGCTATGTTTTGGAGCTTCGTTCGAACTTACTATTTTGCCTTAAACCTATACGTAATAATCAGTTCGTTTTTGCTACGATATGAACTGCTCTTGCGAACTGTTGTATGCTTCTTGGATGTGTATCTCTTCTCCACTGAATCACGCATTCTTTTGAATTTGAATTTCAAAATTTTGAATGATTGCGTATCGTGTGGGTATCTAGCTGTTGCGATCCTGCAGTCGAGAGCTTATGTATTCGTTGTTTACTATGCAATTCCCTTATCCGTCGTTACATTTTTTCCTTATAATTGCCTTGAATCTTGTGTTTTGAAAGTTGTCCCTATTCAGTGCACTACTACTGTTGCCTTCTCGAGTTCCCAAAAAGGTAAATTACTTTTTGCCAGGCCGTTATGATTACGCACTATTCCCCTTTTGTCTCTTAGCTTTTCATCTTCTTTAATTAAATCCTCTCATGGTTTCAGACTCTTTCGTCTTCTACAATCTTCTTTATTGCTCTGATCTTCTCTCATTTTTCCCATTAAACCAATAAGTTCTCTTGTGTTTCTCTTTGTTGACTCTGAACAGGGTTGTGTAGGTCTGAATTGGAGAGTTTAATTTCTGTAGTGTGGTTCGGCTCCCTTCTAATTGAGGTTATATTTTGTTTTCTTCTTCGATGCTCTATTTGTTTTATGGGTGATGGTCAGAATCAACAATTCTGGCCTTTAATGTTTTGACTTACACAACCTTTGTTTGGATTTTAGGGATCTTGAGCTCTTCAATGTTTGCCTCTAACAATATTGGAACTTCTGTGCCAAATATCCCTGAAAATGATGTTGATTCCGAGGTGAGTTCCAACCACCTCGCCGGTTCTTCAAATATTAGTAGCATCCTCTCCAATTCTTATGTTGAGGAGTTAAAAACAGCTTCCCTTTTTTACGTTCGTATGAATTAAAGGCTCATGAAGCCTCTGAGAGTGTTAGCACTTCTCTACCCGATTACATTTCTTGTTATTTAGATTACCTTAACTTCAGGCTTTCTTTCCACTTGCCCCAACCGTCTTGGACCTGCTTTCTCATTATAAAGTTTCTTTATGTCAGCCGCACCCTAAAGTTGTTTCTATTTTTGTTTTCTTCTATCATGTAGCAAAGTGGCTGGTGTTCCTTTTTTTCATTGACTTATTTTGCAACCTTTACCATCTTCAAAAAGTAAAGAACGCCTCCAATGAGTTCACCCTTTATCCCGTGATCCCAACAGTTGAGTTTGTTAGTGGGTTCCCAAATAATTGTAGGGTGTGGCATGAAAATATTTTCTACATAAAATTTGGTAATGATAGTAGCTAGCTATCCCAATTTGGAACTATGGCGTTCCAAAATCAAAAATTCCTAAGGCTAGGGTTTGTCTAAATGCCGAGTCTAAAGTTGTAGCATTTCTTAGCCAGCATTCCATCGTCCTTCGCCTTGCTAGTTCTTTAAGCAAAGGTGTTTTACTCGTCATTTATTTGGTTGTTTCTGCTTTGCCTAACTTTCTTTTATTTTTCGTTGTTTCCATCGTGCTTCTATGCCTTCATGTGTGCCTATCTCTCTTTGTGTGCTAAGTTAAAGATATGGATCTAACTCGATGCCCTACTGAGAGAAACTTCATTTCTGATGACGAGAATGAGGACTTGGAGACTCTGCAACTTAGCCTAATAACAATTTTGAAATTTTTATTCCTCAAGAGGTGGTTACTAAAGCTATCGTTCAGCCGATAGCTTCTAGGTTAATTACCAAAGAAACTAAGGGAGGTGGTAGTCGGACGTCCAATGAAACATCTCCTAGTAGGAGGCAAAAGGATCAAATAGATGGTTCTACCACGGCATTGGAGCCTATTAAGAAGAAGGTTTGTGTTGGCCATCCTCTTCCGAACCCTCCGCTGCAAAGCCACAATTTGATTGGAAGGAACTATTCCTGCTACGCATTCTTAATTGTCACTTTCTAAAACAAAGGATGTGGTATGTTTTCATTCCATTGAAGTTTTATCGTGATTTAAATGTTTTGTCCTATTTTGTAACTGCTCAACTTTTTGGCCTGTTTCAAAAACAAGGTTGGTGAGAGCCTTCAACTCATCAACGAACGGGTTGCTGTGTTTACGAAAGGAGATGGTGCGATGCTGGAGAAGCTGCAAGCGAAGCAAAGTGTGCTGCTCTGAGCACTTCTACTAAAGCCATTGAAGAGTGAGTGTGTGCTGCTGAAGAACGCATGCTGGCCGCTGAGGAGGAAACGAAGAAACTCTATTCACAATTGGAAGAAATACGAACCACTGGTCTCGCTTCATCTGCATATACTCAGGTTCTAGTTAATCAACTGGTGAAGAGAAAATCCATTTATGATTTATTTGAGGAGGTCACAACTAGTGCTCGCGAAGTTGGTATTGCGAGGCCTTGGTTGAATTGCAGAAGCTGAACCCTACCACAAAGGTTGAGAAGCTACCTAAGCTGGTCAAATCCGAGAATGTTCTGGAACATCAGAACAAAGCTCGAATGAAGGTTTCCTAAAGAGAAATTTTGATGGTGATCACCCTTTCGCACTGCTTTCCCATTTTGCTAGTCTTCCTAATCTACCTTCTGTGGCTGAGTTAAAGTGATGCGCAGTCAACTACTTTGAGGATCTTCCATTTAGCCCACCCTATTCAGAGCTTCGCATTCCTGAGCATACACATATTCTTAATGATGATGTGAACCCGGGAGGTGATCCAACTGGCGAAGGCTCCGTTCAGCAAATTGGCCAAGAGGGTTCTGTTGTTGTCCAGACTTCATCTGCTTCCCTTACTAAAGTTAGTAAACCTTAGTGCTATGGACTTTAAGGACCTGTTTTTGTAATTCATAACAATATTTTGAAGTATGTATGTACTGTGTTGTATTATCAAAGATGTTATCATTTTGTTCGCGTTTTACAATTTGATCGATCTCCTTATATTTATTTACTTAAAGGGCTTTGATATGATGGTTGATCAAAAGGTTTTGAAAAGTGTTGAATATCTGGGATGTATGTTCATTTTCCCTGTCATGACTGGTTTTTAGCTCCTCCCGTATGTTTCCCTATTAAACTGATTGAAGCTATTAAGTGTATATCCAAGGAATATTTCCAACTTATTTCGTCTGATCACTTATCCTGTGTGGAGTCTAATACTTTGCATATCGGGTGGGGAGCTCCTATGTCCTCATGAACTCTATCTTCTTCCACAGCATTCCCTTGCAATAAGCTTATTCCTGATGGTTATAATGTCGAATCGCTTGGTAAAGACATTGTTCGTGGTTTGGTTGATCTTGAATCTGCTGCTGTGTATATGTGTTCGCTCAACCTCCCTGCCCGTGTTCATGAATGGGCGTTATCTTTAGGCATTTGTCTAAAGTACATGATCTTGGGTATTAATAATCTTGAAGCAAAGTGGGAAAAGACTGTAAAAAACACCTAGGATGCCATGCGTGATTTACAAGGGATTTGCAATGAGCAAAATAGTTTTATTCACCGCCAACAGCTAACTATGGTGAAGATGCTTCGACAACAGGAGGAGGCTAAAAGTTATGCTGCGAGCAAGACTCGCAAAGCCCATTCGAAAACACTCATCCTTAATAAACAGTGTACTCGCCTTGATGACTTGTTCGATCGGTTGAAGAAAAAGCAGGATGAATGTGACCACTTTTCATCATCTGCTCTTGGATGGCAAAGCAAGTTTGACGAACAGTTTGCTATAAACACTTAGTTGCATAGTGAAAATAAGCTACTCCACACTGAGTGCAAGCGGCTTAATACGTCTGTGCACCAACTTGAGCAGGCTTGTGTTGAGTATAAAGATAGACTTTAGGCTCATCCTTCGTCATCTCGTAGGGCTACTAGTCGTGGAGATATTACTATAGACTTTGGTGGGCAAAGGATTAATTTGTCAGAGGTTGTCTAATCTCATATTCAGTGCCTAGAAGAGCAAATATAAAATTTGGCTGCCAAAAAAAAGAGATATGAAGAAACTGTTAATGTTATAAGTAAGCAACTGGATCGCGAAGAGTTCGGCCCTATAGATAACTTCAAGGCATACTATGCTAAATATCTTGGTCATATGGAGCGAAGGGGTCCAATACGCCATCCTGCTTATTTATACATGAAGTGGCAATACGACCATATAACCAGTGAGGAGCGTACGACTGGAAAAAATTGGCATAGGGCAGAGCATTCCCATCGTAAAGTAGAGCATGGTATTCGTTGTGGTGGTTCGTCCTCTTCTGGATCATCGCGAGCTTCTAGGCATAGATATATCTCTTGTTTTAAGCTATTTATCCTTTCACGTAATGTTTTGAATAATTTTTCTTGTGATGCTGTGAACTTGTGTCTTCGCTATCACTTAATGAAATGCCTTCCATCTGCTTTTACCAATTGGGTGAGTCGGTATGATCGAGTTTGAGAAGTTGCAAGATCTATTGCTCGCTTCTCGCGCATTATTGAGGTTTCATCCCCTTTTAAATATCTATATCTTGCATAGTTATTATAGAGAAACTGCAAGATGTATTACTTGCATTTTAAAGGCTTCGGGTTTTATGACATGCAAGATCCATTGCTTTCTTATGTTGCTTTTTATGTAAAAATATGCCCTTGTGCAAGATCTATAGCTTGCGATCGTATGGTTCACTGAGTTGCAAGATCTAAAGCTTGCAAGTATCGGTAATTGTGCAAGATCTATAGCTTATGAGTGTATGATTTGCGAAGTTGCAAGAGCTAAATCTTGCAAGCATCGGTAGTTGTGCAATATCCATAGCTTGTGAGCGTATGATTTGCAAAGTTGCAATATCTATAGGTTGCAAACATCAGTAGTTATGCAAGATCTATAGCTTGCAAGTGTATGTTTTGCTAAGTTGCAAGATCTATAGCTTGTTGTTCGCAACATTATGTCCGACTTTTGACACTTGGAAAAGTTTGAGTGCGTTGATCGCAATATGTTACGAATGTATTATCATCTAAAATTTTCAAGTAGAGAACTAAAAATGTAATCGTGGCCCCGAAAGGTGGTTTTTAATATTTATAAGGTACCACTGCGATAATGTCGCATTGGGAACAATGGAGCGAATGAAACTAATGATAATCTCACGGTTTCTGTACATGTAGATGCTTTCTATATTTTTCCTCAAATCTAGATATAAAACCTTCTCAAATTGATCACATGCCATGTGTTGGGAATACTCATGTCGTCCAACCTTTCTAGTTCATAGCTATTAGATTTGTGAGCCTTCGTAACCTTGTAAGGTCCTTCCTACTTTGGGCATAGTTTTCCCCATTCTTTTGTCAGGCTTGCCTCGTTCTTTCTTAACACAATATCACCAACTTGAAATCGTGTTTCCTTCACCTTCTGATTTTAAGCTCTAGCCATTCTTTCCTTACACTTAGTTTCTATGATCATTGCCAATTCTCTCTTTTCTTCCAGTTCGTCCAGATCCAACCTTATCATATCCGGATTATCCTTCTCCCTGTAAGCACATACTCAAAGACTTGAATTACCGCTTCTACTGGTATTATTGCTTTATTATCGTAGACTAGAATGTATGGTGTCTTCCTCATTGGTTCTCAAATAGTTGTTCTATATGACCATTGGGTTTTGGGTATTTCATCCACTCGTCCAGTTCACGTTCCTTCCGGTCGCTTTGGAATTCCTTGAAAGATGGTCCCATGAGGTGATGTATGATTTTCCTTGCTTCTTTAGGGTATTAGCACATTCAGCCTGGCCTTATCCTTCCGATTCTCTACATTGAATTCTTCCATACTCCTTTGCTTCACCACCTCGATTTCTAGAGAACTGTTGTTTTCCTTGTTCCAATCGTGTTCCACGAATATTACCAAGGTCTTTTGCTTGAGGTCTGTTTCCACCAAATCTTTGTGATTTCTTGTTTACCACTTTCTTCAGGATTCTTGAGAGAATTTTTAGTGATAGGATTAAGTTCTTCAATTCCATCATCGCTATCAGATTCATGGATGACCCTTGATGATGAGGTTTTGAAGGCCAACCCCTTTGAGACTTTCTTTGCAGGTTGTTGCATTGTCATCCCATACATCTTTAGTGATCACATTAGTTCATCTAAGGTCATGGTGGCTACATCTCTTGCTTGTTCTATCTCTACTACTTTCATAGCAATTCTTTTAGGAAGAGATCTCAAAGTCTTTTTCACCAATTTTGCTTCCTTGTAAACTTTCCCAAGTTGATATGCCATATTGGAGATGTCTCTAAGTTTCCCATTGAATGTAGCAATAGTGTCATCCTCCTCAATCTTCAGTTCCTCGAACTTTGTAGCCAACATCTGTAGTTTGAATTCACGTACATGACTTGTTCCTTCATGAATGGTCTGCAAGATATCCCAAGCTTTCTTTGATTGGTGGCATGTTCAGATGAGTTTAAAATAATTTTCACCCACCGTTGTGAATATAGCATTTAACGCCTTTGAATTTGACAATAGAGCATTCAGTTCACCTAGAGTCCATGTAGACTTGTCCTTGAGTTTCTGCATCTTCGTACTCTATTCTCCTTCTTTCTCCTTTGAACTAGTTCCAGCATCTTCTCCCTCAACATCCCCTTCATTCCCATCTCCATGAGGGGCGGGTTCTTCTTTCTCTGCACTAGTCGAGTCATTTTTTTGCATTGCTTCTTCCTCAAATTGGATTTACAAAGGGATCCTTTTCGGTGGGAGTTCTAGGTCAGAAATACGTACCTTCACCGATGCAACGAAAATGGGAAAGCTTCCTCCGCTTGTACCCTCAAGAAATAAAATTTGGTGAAGCTAGGGTACTTCCTCTTCCTCTTGTACTTGGCCAAGAGTTGTTTCTTCTTCAACCTTTTATAGGAAAAATAAGGGGATGTGATGGGGAGTTATGATGATTGATGAGGAGTTATGGTGGTTAAATGTTGTGGAAATTGAAGGGATGAAGAGATGGTGGGCTGTTTTGGAGAGAAATTTGTGGAGTTTGATAAGGAGTGGCGGTTATGGCCGCTGGAATCCTATTTTTTTATATGGCTACATTTTTTACTCCGGTAATATTGATATTACCGGTGCGTATATAGGAAATTTACTAGCACTGGTAAACATATCGGTGCTAAAAGTTAAGTACTAGTGTTAAATTAAGTGAAAAGCAGCTGCCCGCAGCTTCTTTTACTCTCTTTTTTTGACCCGAGAGTGTGGAAGAAATTTTTTGGCTAAGTATGATACACAGGTACAAATACCGATGCTAAAACTCAGATTACCGGCGTCCAAAAGTCATAACAGCAGCTGCCCGCAGTTGCTTTTAATAATTTTATTTTAAAAAATTGTTCCACATGAGAGCAACTCGTATAATTTTTGGCTAAGTAGTCAGCACCGGTACTAACACCGGTGCTAGTACAACTATTACCGGTGTAAACATATGCAGCGTCTAGAAAAAAATTAAAAATTTTCAACTGGCGCCAAAGAAAACATGAAAAATACACCGGTATCATTAAAAATACCGGTGCACATAAAATTGGCTTAGATAACAAATTTTTCTACTCTTTCATTTCACCCCCCCCCCCCACTTATTTTTTTAACAAGTCCAATAATTAAAATTGATGCATATTTTATTTAACTAAACATCGTGCTAATTTTTTCAACCTTATCTTGACTAACCATAGGCCTTGTAGGGTGAAAATATGAAGCATTGTTATACTTTACAAAATTACATTTTGACCCCAACATTTTTATTCACCCTGTCAACACTAATCCATGGCTCCGAATACGATTCTATGATGGAAAATACTTTAGAAGGACTATGTTAGGACCTCCTAGGTAATTACGACTCTCAAAATTATTGATATTCATTTCTTGCAATTTGTCCCCCGAACAAGAAATGCATTTACCACAGGTTAGGGAACTAATTAAATGACCAAACCTAATATTATAGGCTTAAATATAAGTGCAACAAAGAATGTGTCTGCGTGGTGAATTGACCGAAAGCGCTAGTACATGTTCTAGAGTAAACGGTAAAGGTTTACACCATAATTTCAATGTGAAAAATGATTATCTCCTGAACTCAGTATAGGGTCCGAGCCCATCAATTTTCTCAAATGTAAACCTTGAAAAATATGGATGTTTAGAGAACCATCCAGTTCAAGCGGATTTCAATTTCGGTGCACGAGTAAACTTTTTACTTTTTGCACTTTAGTCCCTCCAAGAATCTTGGAAGCATCAAAATTAGAAATTGGTGGCACATAAATGAAATTCAATACAATACGATTATGTTCATGCATTTCCAAGTGCAACGGGTACAGAGAAGGACCTTTAAAACATAGATTGAAGTTTTGCACTAGAATTCCCTAATTTGCACTATGTCCCCAAAATTTATATGGGGAACCTCTATAGCTCCTAATTGTACTTTTTTTTTAAAATTTCTATCTATTCATGTAATACAATGAAGCTTTCATATACACATTTCAATAATGGTTGTACCCTAACTATACGTTTCAGAAATAATTTATAGATTCAGGAGTAATTTCACTGGTAAAAATATACCCCGATGATTATAAACTCTTTAACTCGTCCCACCAAGCGTACCCTCTTTCTTTTAAGCTGGAATGAAGTAGATTAGAATAATATGCAAATTTTTGACAATCTAAATGCAACAAAGTACGGGGTTGGAACTACCACATGTTTACTACTTATAATGAGAAAATGGTTCGACATTAGCATTGTCTCCTATTCCATCCCCATAATGGGTACTTGTACTCACATCCATGTCCTCCACATCACATTTGCAGAAGGTAGGGAAATTTCCAACGGCGTTCACGGCATCAGGAAATTGATAGTTCATAATCTTTGCCATGTGGTCCAACCACGATCTATGATACTTTGATTCTTCAAGCAAGTTTTGTACTCCGACCTCCAAGGCAGCAACTCTGGTTTTGATGGTAGGGACAGGTATGTCAGATGGTTGTCCATAGAAAGAGTTTCCACAAATCTTACCCATTGGCTGACCATAAACGTCTTACTCCCGGTCTTCAACAAAGGGCCGAAATGATACTAAAACAATCGTATGGCAAGACACTTTTGCTACAAATGCTACAAATTTGACGACCAACATTCCACCGTGCGAAGACACTTTTGGCAAAGAAGAAGATGATGAATGGCGTATCATTTTTAAGTTGGATTTAGAAACCATTTCCTATACAAGACATTGATGCATTTTATCAAACACAATGCATGCAAATTAAGTTATTCATTATATCACATTCTCAATTAATGTAGTTGAGATCCTAATGTTAATTAAACTTATAGAGTAGGCATTGAAGTGATTTACCTAATATTAGCGGCACCGTCGTGTGATTCAAAGTGATATGCGTATGAAGGAGATGCTACATAGGAAGAGATGTTAAAATTGTTAAGTGAAAATGGGTGTTCTAGGATGAATGTAATGGCATCCCATTTTTTTAACCGGTATTTTGAGAATACTGGTGTAAAATTATCCTAATGCAGCTGCTTTAAGCTGTTTTTTATGACAAAAAAATCTAGCATTTTTTCACCCAAGAGCAAAAACGTAAAATTTTGGATAAGTACCCAGCAACGGTATTAATACTGATGCTTTTTTAGTTGATACCAGTGCAAAAAAAAACTTAAGCAGCAGCCTTAGGCTGCTTTTTAAAAAACCAACATTTTTTCACCCGAGAGCAAAAAGCTAAAATCTTAGCTAAGTATTCAGCACCGGTATTAGTACCAGTGCGTTTGTAGAGTGTACCAGTGCGTATGTAAAAAATAGAGTATATGCTCTGTTTTTATACACCGGTATTTAGTTACTAATACTGGTGTATACACAGAAACTAAAAAAAATTAATGACTTTACATTTTCATCATGCAATTCACATACATTCCAACAAAATTACGAATTATACCAAGAAATTCTAAAACAAAGAAGGATCCACTACATTTCACGGTAATTGACATCATAATTAGAAGAGTATTACACAAAATAATAAAACTCAAACCAACGGCGTGTCAATCACTTTCTACCGCTTCCGCTTCAACACATTGTTACCACCTACTATTTCACCGCTCTTATCAATGCACAACCCATCACCATGAGAACATCGTCCCACCACTACTCCCCCAACATCTTCCAAACCAGGAAATAATGATGGAAACTCTAGACTGTTAATTACGACTGGTTGATCAATTTCCTCTTCAAAATAAAACTTCTTCCCATGTAGCACCACATGAAACTTCTCATTTGAAGGGTCCTCAATATAAAAAACCTATCGTGCCTGGGCAGCTAAGATGAATTTGTCATCTTTGTATCCTACACGATTCAAGTTGACCTAAGTAAAGCCCATGGATTTTTTGACTACAACACTGGAACCATGTTCCACCCAACGACACTTGAACACAACAACTTTGAACTCTATATAATCCAATTTCCAAATTTCCTCAATTGCCCCATAGAAAGGCATCACAGCAACAACCGGATGTTTATCTCTCTTGTTTGCCTGCCACATGGATTCGGATTCAACATAAACACCACTGTCTTGCATCATGCTCTTCTCATCCTTCTCCAAAGTTGAGAAACTGAATCCATTGATGTCATAACCAAAGTACCGTCTTACTGTGTAGTTTGGTGTCCTTGCAAATGCCCGTAGCTTACTGGGTATCCCTTCGACATTGCAACGCTTGTAAAACCTGTTAACAAACCTTGAAGAATGCTCTGCCTGTATCGTATTCGAGGGCCAGTCTGGATGAATTTCTTAAACATACACTTCCGTCTCGCTACTATTACGTAAAACATACTGGTGAACTGTCATCAACTCAGCGTGCAAGGGTGTATGAAGCGTACTCTTATATCGTGGAGTCTCATTCCGCCTTCCGCAATGTGGTCCGCCTGGAACACCAACCGCTCTTTTTCCAAACAAGCTCGATAGCAGTACTCAATGATCTCCTCAGTGACGTACCTTTGAACAATCAAGGTATATGGCTGACTACGATTATGAACGTAACCCTTGAAAACAACCACGTGACGCTAAAATGGGTACATCCAAAGCATTCTGGCAGGTCCGCATGTACGTATCTCCCTAACGAAGTATACCACTAGGTGCACCATGATGTTAAAGAATGATGGGGGAAAATACTTCTCCAAAATGCATAAAACAACAACACCCTCCCGCTCTAATTCATCTAGTTGTTGCCTGCTTATATTTTTCCTGCATATCAAGTTGAAGAAGAAATAAAAGTTCATAATCGAAAATCTAACTTCCTCATCCAAACACCCTCGGATCGCAACAGGCAAAAGTTGTTGCATAAGGGCATGACAATCTTGCAATTTCAAAGCATTAGGACACAATTTGTCATTCACAAACCAACTAACATTAGAGGAGTAACCGGATGGAACCTCCATTCCTAGAATGCTCTCACACACGGATCTCCGCTTAGCAACTGACATGTTCTGAGGTGCGGGATGCAGGTACGTCCGCTTGCCTCTTACCTCAGGTGCCAAATCCAACCGAATACTAAAGTCCACTGAATTCTTCCTCGCATTTAAGCTATCCTTAGTCTTCCCGAAAATGTTTAGAAGCGTGCCAATCAGACTCTCGCAAACTTTCTCTTCGATATGCATGACATCCAAGCAATGGAGAACCTCTAAATTCTTCCAGTACGACAAATCAAAGAAAATGGACTTTTCTTCCACGGTCCGTCTTCAATCCCACCACCCTTTGATAACTTTTTACCAAGAACAATAGTCAATTTCTTCACCTTGTTATGAATGGCTACACCATTCAATGGTTTTTATGCCTTTCTCCTTTCCTTCCCACCAACGAATGCAACCGTGTTGTCCCGCAACTTGTGCTTCAAAGGAAGAAATTTACGGTGACCCAAATAAATAGTTTTACGCCTATTTTTCAACTGATGGTAATCTGTCTCATCCTCACAAACAGAGCAAGCCTTGTGACCATTGACAACATACTCGGAAATGTTACCATATACCGGGAAATCATTTATGGTACAAAAAAGTATTGCCTTCAAAGTAAACTCTTCACCACGAAAAACATCGAACATTAAGGCGCCAACCGACCATGGAACCTTCAAATCTTCCATCAAAGGGGCAAGATAAGTGTCTATGCCATTTTTAGGCTATTTGGGCCTTGAAATCATGATGAACATCAACACATATTTCCTCTTTATGCACAAGTACGTGGGGAGATTGTAAATGGTAAGCATATCTGTCCATGAACTGTGTTTCAAGGACATATTACCAAACGCGCTATCATCAGTACACAAAGCCATTCTCAAATTCCTAGGTTCATATGCAAACTTTGGATACATCTTATCAATTTTTTTCCACCAGTCTGCATCAGCCGGGTGTCGAATCATTTCATCGCCTTCACAACCTCCCCTATCAATTTACATGTCAAGTTCTTTACATCCTTATCATTCTTAAACAAGCTTGTCAGCCTCGGAATGATCGGAAGGTACCACATATATTGGGTGGACACCGGCCTCCTCACCGACACAACATGCTTTCCACCAACATCCACATTTCTCTTTTTCTTATAATGTGACACATTACATACATGATAAAAAATCATATCCTTCAGGTCACCCCTATATAAGACACAATCGTTCGAACAAGCATGTATCTTTTCATACTCCAATCCCATCGGACACAAAATTCTCTTAGCTTCATAAAGGTTATCCAGAATTCCATACCGGATGGAAGCTCCTCAATCAAAAACTTAAGCAATTTATTAATGCTAGTATCACTCCATGACCCAAGACATCTCAAATAAAACAACTTTATCAAACATGACATGACCGTGTCTTTCTTCTTGCAACTGGGATACAATGGTCTATCCTTCCCACCTAGAAAGTTAGCCAAAACCTCGCGCCCTAAATTCATTAACTACCTCCTCACACATGTCATCCAACTTAGCAAACACTCTCCCTCACTACTAACTTTAACCCCTGGTGGTGATTTTTTCCCATGAAATGTCCACACGTCATAAACTTCATCATGAACTGTCCACACGACATAATCTTTCGCAAACCCCCGGCTATACAAATGGAGTTTTAGCATGTCCTTGTTATCAGTATGATTTCGATTTCCATAGTCACGACAAGGACATAATATTCGCTTCTCACGACTAAAAGCATGGTCCAAAAACTCATCCACGAAGATAATATATTCATCACTCACCCTACTAATATTGGCATGCACGTGCTTACGCCTCTCGATGGCTCGATACAACTCTACATATCAATAAATGTTCAACAATCAAACTTCAACACATTTATGACAATAGAATTTAATAATAACATCCAAACCATACAAGATCATTAATGCAAAATAAACACCAATGTTCCAAATTACAATTACCACATTCATAAAATGTCATACAATATAAATATCAATAGCCATAACAATTATAACTACATTAACCTTGAGAACAAACCACAAATTAATATCAACAATTCTACCTCAATCACTATCAAATGATCAAACACACAAGATATATCTCTACCAACCTAAACAATCCATGAAATCATTAATATCTGTAAATAAGTTTTTTAAAATGGTACCTTCTAGTGTCTTCATTGTGGATCATTCAATACCTTCATCAACCCAAAAATACCATTAATGAACTCCTTCTCCCAAAAATCTAATTTTTAACCCGCCAAGAAAAGGTGGTATGTGAACATTTAATGCATGTTTTTACACCAGTATACGGATACTACCGATGCGCATGTAATTTTTACACCGGTATAACCTACAACCGGTGTAGAAATTATACCATTTCCCTTTTTTATTTTTATTTTTTAAACCAATAACATAATACACTGGTATAAAAATATTATATTTTGCTCCTAAAACATAAAAAGCACCACGTTTCTACACCGGTGAATTTGTACCGGTGCAACTGTAAACAACACCACCGATCATTTCCACCTCTTCAGATACAATCGGTGCAAAAATTTGTAACTTCTACACCGGTTGACATTAAACCGGTGAATATGTATTCTTAAGCACAAGTATGTTTGTCATCATTATAATACCGGTGCAATTGTGTATTTTGTACTCATATTTTTTTATCGGTACATATATACCTGTTTTTTAATAGTATTATGTGAATTATACAGGGTTATATAAGCACTTATCTCTTTATTTCCTCCTTTTGTTCATAATATGTCATACTCTCTTTTATAACCTATATATTCCAGTTGATAATTCAACAGTACTAAACATTAAGGAAAAGTTTCCACAACCTCTCTCCCCGGCCCTTTTATCGCATCACTGCTACCTTCTGCCCCCATTAGTTTTTTCTTTTTGCCGATAAAATTGTTCCATGGCTTCTTTGCTTCCGTACTATGCCAATGGTGTGGTGTTTAAGGCAATTACGCCTCTTCTTGCTATCACTTGTCCTTAAGAATTAGTTTAGAAAGGCTAGCACACTCAGATGTATCTTTTTAGGCATCTTCTCAACTTACAAAAATTATCATGGTTCCAAGTGGATATACAATTTCAACCGCCACAAAAAAAAATGTAATATGCAAATATAACCCTATAAGTTGGAGAAAGTGCAAATATAATCTTGAGTTATTTTTTAGTGCAAATATAACCCTAACTATTATACATATGTGCAAATATAACCCTAACTATTATACATATGTGCAAATATAACCCTAAAGCCATTATTTCTGGCATTGTGACCAGGGTTATATTTGCACTTTCAATTATCGCAGGATTATATCTGCACTTTCATCAATTATATAGGGTTATATATGCATTTTTCTCAAAAAAAAAAATCAAATATGTGAGTGAGAAGATTTATGAAATTTGGTTTTACCTAATTAATTCAAGTATCACTGCTGTGTTCCAACATAACATATCTAACCAAGTATGCAATAAAGTAAAATATAAAGACACGAGACTTGGTTACGCAGTTTGGTGAAATGCAGGGCCTGGCCTAGTTCGGAATGAATCCACCAATCAGAAAGATGCAGTACAAAGTACACCATACAATTATACTTATCTTATCTAACTATAACGTGAATCCTGCAAGCTCCACTTGCTACCGATCCACCTTGATCAGACTCTCTCTGACCTCGAAACTTGTCGACATTGGATCTCCTCCTCTCGAGAAATTAAGGTATACCGGTGTAAAAATTACATACGCACCGGTAGTATCTGTATACCTGAGTAAAAATGTGCATTAAATACTCACACACCACCTTTTCTTGGCAGGTTAAAAATTAGATTTTTGGGAGAAAGAGTTCATTAATGATGTTTTTGGGTTGATGAAGACATTGAATGATCCACAATGAAGACCCTAGAAGGTACCACTTTAAAAAACTTATTTACAGATATTAATGATTTCATGGATGTTTAGGTTGGTAGAGATATATCTTGTGTGTTTGATCATTTGATGGTGATTGAGGTAGAATTGTTGATATTAATTTGTGCTTTGTTCTCAAGGTTGATGCAATTATAACGTTATGGCTATTGATATTTATATTGTATGACATTTTATGAATGTGGTAATTGTGATTTGGAATATTGGTGTTTATTGTGCATTAATGATCTTGTATGGTTTGGATGTTATTATTAAATTCTATTGTCGTAAATGTGTTGAAGTTTGATTGTTTGACATTTATTGATATGTAGAGTTGTATCGAGCCAACGAGAGGCGTAAACACGTGTATGCCAACATTAGTAGGGTGAGCGATGAATATATTATCTTCGCGGATGAGTTTTTGGACCATGCTTTCAGTCGTGAGAAGTGAATATTATGTCCTTGTCATGACTATAGAAATCAAAATCATACTGATAACAAGGACAAGCTGAAACTCCATTTGTATAGCCGGGGGTTTGCGAAAGATTATGTCATGTGGATATTTCATGGGGAAAATCACCACAGGAGGTTAAAGTTAGTAGTGAGGGAGAGTGTTTTGGGTATGCTAAGTTAGATGGTATATGTGAGGAGGTAGTTAATAAATTTAGGGCCCGAGGTTTTGGCTAACTTTCTAGGTGAGAAGGATATACCATTGTATCCCGGTTGCAAGAAGAAAGACACGGTCATGTCATGTTTGATGGAGTTTTTTAATTTGAGAGGTCTTGGGTCATAGAGTGGTACTAGTATTAATAAATTGCTTAAGTTTTTAAATGAGGAGCTTCCATCTGGTAATGGATTTCCGGATAACCTTTATGAAGCTAAGAGAATTTTGTGTCAGATGGGATTGGAGTATGAAAATATACATGCTTGTCCGAACGATTGTGTCTTATATAGGGGTGACCTGAAGGATAAGATTGTTTGTCATGTATGTAATGTGTCGCGTTATAAGAAAAAGAGAAATTTTGCTGTTGGTGGAGAGCATGTTGTGTCGGTGAGGAGGCAGGTACCCGCCAAATGTATGTGGTACCTTCTGATCATTCCGAGGCTGAGAAGCTTGTTTAAGAATGATAAGGATGCAAAGAACTTGACATGGTAAATTGATAGGGGAGATTGTGAAGACGATGAAATGATTCGACACCCGGCTGATGCGGACCAGTGGAAGAAATTTGATAAGATGTATCCAAAATTTGCATCTGAACCTAGGAATTTGAGAATGACTCTTTGTACTGATGGTATGAGCTCGTTTGGTATATGTCCTCGAAACACAGTTCATGGACATATATGCTTGCCATTTACAATCTCCCCCCGTACTTGTGCGTAAAGAGGAAATGTGTGATGATGTTCATCATGATTTCAGGGCCCAAAAAGCTTGGAAATGGCATAGACACTTATCTTTCCCCTTTGATAGAAGATTTGAAGGTTCTATGGTCGGTTGGTGCCTTAATGTTCGATGTTTTTCCGTAGTGAAGAGTTTACTTTGAAGGCAATGCTTTTTTGTACCATAAATGATTTCTCGTTATCTGGTAACCTTTTCGGGTATGTTGTCAAGGGTCACAAGGCTTGCCCGGTTTATCAGGATGAGACAGATTACCATCAGTTGAAAAATGGGCATAAGACTACTTATTTGGGTCACCGTAAATTCTTCCTTTGAAGCACAAGTTGTGGGAAACACAGTTGCATTCGTTGGTGGGAAGGAGAAGAGAAAGGCATCAAAACCATTTAATGGTGTAGCCATTCATAACAAGGTGAAGAAATTGACTATTGTTTGTGGTAAGAAGCTATCAAAAGGTGGTGGGATTGTAGATGGACCATGGAAGAAAAAGTCTATTTTCTTCTATTTGCCGTACTGGAAGAATTTGGAGGTTCGCCATTGCTTGGATGTTAGGCATATTGAAAAGAATGTTTGTGAGAGTCTGATTGGTATGCTTTTAAACATTTTTGGGAAGACTAAAGATATCTTAAATGCGAGGAAGGATTTAGTGGACTTTGGTATTCGGTTGGATTTGGCACCTGAGGTAAGAGGCAAGCGAACGTACCTGCCTCCCGTTCCTCACAACATGTTAGTTGCTAAGCGGAGATCGGTGTGTGAGAGAATCTAAGGAATGAAGGTGACATCCGGTTACTCCTCTAATGATAAATTGCATCTTAATACTTTGAAAGCGCATGAGTGTCATGCCCTTATGCAACAACTTTTGCCTGTTGCGATCCGAGGGTGTTTGGATGAGGAGGTTAGATTTTTCGATTATGTGCTTGTATTTCTTCTTCAACTCGATATGCAGGAAAAATATAAGCGGGCAACAGCTAGATGAATTGGAGCGGGAGGGTGTTGTTGTTTTATGCATCTTGGAGATGTATTTTCCCCCGTCATTCTTTGACATCACGGTGCACCTAGTGGTATACTTTGTTAGGGAGATACGTATATGAGGACCTGTCAAAATGCATTGTATGTACCCATTTTAGCGTCATGTGGCTGTTTTCAAGGGTTATGTTCATAATCGTAGTCGGCCATATGCCTAGATTGTTCAAAGGTACGTCACTGAGGAGATCATTGAGTACTGCACATCGAACTTGTTTGGAAAAAGAGCGGTTGGTGTTCCAGGTAGACCACTCTGCAAAAGGCAGAATGGGACTCCACGGTCTAAGGTACACTTCATACACCCTTGCACGCTAAGTTGATGACAGTTCACATGTATGTTTTACGTAATAGTAGCGAGACTGCAGTGTATGTTCAAGAGCATGTTTCCATGTTGGAAGAGATTCATCCAGATTGGACCTCGAATAAGATACATGTAGAGCATTCTTCAAGGTTTGTTAACTGGTTTTACAAGCGTTGCAATGTCGAAAGGATGCCCAGTAAGCTATGGGTGTTTGCAAGGACAACAAACTACACTGTAAGATGGTACTTTGTTTATGACATCAATGGCTTCATTTTCTCAACTTTGGAGAAGGATGAGAAGAGCACGAAGCAAAATAGTGGTGTTTATGTTGAATCCGAATCCATGTGGCAGACAAACAAGAGAGATAAACATTCAATTGTTGCTGTGATACCTTTCTATGGGGCGATTGAGGAAATTTGGGAGTTAGATTATGTAGAGTTCAAAGTTCTTGTGTTCAAGTGTGGTTGGGTGGAACATGGTTCCGATGTTGTAGTCGAAAAGCCCATGGGCTTTACGTAGGTCGACTTGAATCGTGTAGGATACGAAGATGATAAATTCATCTTAGCTGCCCAGGCACGATAGGTTTTTTATATCAATGACCCTTCAAATGAGAAGTTTCATGTGGTGCTACATGGGAAGAAGTTTTACTTCGAAGAGAAAATTGATCAACCAGTCGTAATTGACAGTCAAGGGTTTCCATCTGTATTTCCTAGTTTGGAGGATGTTAGGGGAGTAGTGGTGGGGCGATGTTCTCATGGTGATGGGTTGTGCATTGATAAGAGCGGTGAAATAGTAGGTGGTAACAATGTGTTGAAGCGGAAACGGTAGAAAGTGATTGACACGCCGTTGGTTTGAGTTTTATTATTTTTTTGTAATACTCTTCCAATTATGATGTCAATTAGCGTGAAATGTAGTGGATCCTTCTTTGTTTTAGAATTGCTTGGTATAATCCGTAATTTTGTTGGAATGCATGTGAATTGCATGATGAAAATGTAAAGTAATTTAAAATATTTTTTTAAGTTTCTGTGTATACACCAGTATTAGTAAAAAAATACCGGTGTAAAAAAATGGAGCATATACTCTATTTTTTTACATACGCACTGGTACACTCTACAAACACACCGGTACTAATACTGGTGCTGAATACTTAGCCAAAATTTTAGCATTTTGCTCTCGGGTGAAAAAATGTTAGTTTTTTAAAAAAACAGCCTAAGGCAGCTGCGTAAGTTTTTTTTTGCACCGTTATCAACCACAAATGCACAGGTGCTAGATACTTAGCCAGAATTTTACGTTTTTGCTCTCAGGTGAAAAAATGCTGGTTTTTTTGTCATAAAAAGCAGCTTAATGCAACTGCGTTAGGATAATTTTACACCGATATTAACAAAATACCGGTTAAAAAAATGGGATGCCATTACATTCATTCTAGAACACCCATTTTCACTTACAATTTTACCATCTCTTCCTATCTAGCATCTCCTTCATAAGCATATCACTTCGAATCACACGACGGTGCCGCTAATATCAGGTAAATCTCTTCAATGCCTACTTTATAAGTTTAATTAACATTAGGATCTCAACTACATTCATTGAGAATGTGATATAATGAATAACTTGACTTGCATGCAATGTGTTTGATAAAATGCATCAATGTCTTATATAGGAAATGCCTTCTAAAGCCAACTTAAAAATGACATGTCATTCATCATCTCCTTCTTTTCCAAAAGTGTCTTCGCACAATGGAATGTTGGTCGTCGAATTTGTAGCACTTGAAGGTGGAACGTGATAAGATGGGGTCATACAATATTTTGCAGTATCATTTCGGCCCTTTGTTCAAGACCGGGAGTTAATGCCCGCCCACACAACATCTATGGTCAGCCAATGGGTAAGATTTGTGCGGACTCTTTCTACAGACAACCATCTAACATGCCTCTCCCTACCATTGAAACCAGAGTTGTTGCCTTGGAGTTCGGAGTACAGAACTTGCTTGAAGAATCAAAGTATCAGAGATCATGGTTGGACCACATGGAAAAGATTATGAACTATCAATTTCCTGATGTCGTGAACGCCGTTGGAAATTTCCCTACCTTCTTCAAATGCGATGTGGGGGAAATGGATGTGATTACAAGTACCCATGATGAGGATGGAATAGGCGACGATGCTGATGTCGAACCATTTTCTCATTACTATAATTAGTAAACATGTGGTAGTTGTACTAAATTTGTAATCCCGTACCAACCCCGTACTTTGTTGCGTTTAGATTGTCAAAATTTTGTATATTATTCTAATCTAATTCATTCCAGCTTAAGAGAAAAAGGGTACGCTTGGTTGGACGAGTTAAAGACTTTATAATCGTCGGGGTATATTTTTACCAATGAAATTACTCCCGAATCTACAAATTATTTCTGAAACGTATAGTTAGGGTACAACCATTTTTGAAATGCGTGTATGAAAGTTTCATTGTATTACATGAATAGATATAAGTTTCAAAAAAATGTACAATTAGGAGCTATGGAGTTTCCCATATAAATTTTGGGGTCATAGTGCAAATTTGGGAATTCTAGTGCAAAACTTTAATCTATGTTTTAGAGGTCCTTCTGTGTACCCGTTGCACTTGGAAATACATGAACATGATCGTATTGTATTGAATTTCATTTATGTGCCACCAATTTCTAATTTCGATGCTTCCAAGATTCTTGGAGGGACTAAAGTGCAAAAAGTAAAAAAGTTTACTCGTGCACCAAAATTGAAATCCGCTTGAACTGGATGGTACTCCAAAGATCCATATTGTATTTTCAAGCTTTACATTTGAGAAAATTGACGGGCTCGGACCCTATACTGAGTTCAGGAGATAATCATTTTTCACATTGAAATTACGATGTAAACCTTTACCATTTACTTTAGAATATGTACTAGTGCTCTCGGTTAATTCACCACCCGAACACATTTTTGTTGCACTTATGATTTAAGCCTAGAATATTAAATTTGGTCATTTAACTAGTTTCCTAACGTGTGGTAAATGCATTTCTCGTTCGGGGGACCAAATTGCAAGAAATGAATATCAACAATTTTGAGAGTCATAATTACCTAGGAGGTCCTAACACAGTCCTTCTAAAGTATTGTCCATCATAGAATCGTACTCAGAGCCATGGATTAGTGTCGACAGGGTGAATAAAAATGTTTGGGGTCAAATGGTAATTTTGAAAAGTATAACAATACTTCGTATTTTCACCCTACAGGGCCTATGGTTAGTCAAGAGAAGGTTGAAAAAACTAGAACGATGTTTAATTAAATAAAATATGCGTCAATTTTAATTATTGGACTTGTTAAAAAAATAAGTGGGGGGGGGGGGATGAAAGAGTAGAAAAATTTGTTATCTAGGCCAATTTTATGTGCACCGGTATTTTCTTTAATGATACCGGTGTATTTTTCATGTTTTTTTGGCGCCAGTTGAAAATTTTCAATTTTTTTCTGGACGCTGGATATGTTTACACCGGTAATAGTTGTACTAGCACAGGTATTAGTACTGGTGCTGACTACTTAGCCAAAAATTATACGAGTTTCTCTCAGGTGGAACAATTTTTTAAAATAAAATTATTAAAAGCAACTGCGGGCAGCTGCTCTTATGACTTTTGAACGCCGGTAATCCGAGTTTTAGCATTAGTATTTGTACCGGTGTATCATAATTAGCCAAAAAATTTCTTCCACACTCTCTAGTAAAAAAAGAGTAAAAGAAGCTGCAGGCAGCTGCTTTTCACTTTAATTTAACACCAGTACTTAACTTTTAGCACCGATATGTTTACCAGTGCTAGTAAATTTCCTATATATGCACCGGTAATATTAATATTACCGGTGTAAAAAAAATGCAGCCATATAAAAAAATAGGATTCCAGCGGCCATAACTGCCACTCCTCATCAAACTCCACAAATTTCTCTCCAAAACAACCCACCATCTCTTCATCAACATTTAACCACTATAACTCCTAATCAATCATCATAACTCCCCATCACATCCCCTTATTTTCCTATAAAAGGTTAAAGAAGAAATAACTCTTGGCCAAGTACAAGAGGAAGAGGAAGTACCCTAGCTTCACCAAATTTGATTTCTTGAGGGTACAAGCGGAGGAATATTTCCCATTTTTGTTGCATCAGTGAAGGTATGTATTTCTGACCAAGAACCCCCACCAAAAAGGATCCCTTTGCAAATCTAATTTGAGGAAGAAGCAATGCAAAACAAATGACTCGACTAGTGCAGAGAAAGAAGAACCCGCCCCTCATGGAGATGGGAATGAAGGGGATGTTAAGGGAGAAGATGCGGGTGAATTGGTTGCCAAACCACTGGTCGACAAGGCAAAGGGGAAGACCACCCTCAAATCAAGACCGGGGTTTGATAAGCGGACGACGACTTGTCAAGAGGCTACCAAAATAGGTGCTTCACTAAACCACAAACCTTTATTATTCAATGCCTATTATAGTTCGTTTCTACTTTCTTAAGTGAGCATTTCCGGTAAATTTTCCTCTACAGATTATCAACAGACGGGATCTGATAGATTGGCCCATAATGAAAAGATACATCTGGGAAGCCAATGCCGCTATCCTAGAAATGATAAAGAGAAAGGACTGCATGTTCTTCTCAGTCTTTCAACCTTCAGGAGCCACTACACCATCGGTGTTTGAATAGATGTTCTGGTCGGGAAGAGACTCGGGAAATGCATTAGATAACCTGGATCGATAATGCACAGATCGGTGTGTGGATGAGCTGAGTTTCAAACCTTACAACCTTAATTCATATTTTAAAATGATTATGATTTCATTTTGAGTATTACTAACGGCACATGCACCTCAGGGAGAAAATACGGGAAAATAATGCAGGCCGCATCCAATTCTGCCCTTGCAACTGTGGAAACTTGTCCAACTTTGAGCAGGAGTTCGACCAGCCTTTCAACCTTATCTGGGATACAATGAAGGCAACGAAGGCTGATTTTTACATTGTCCCATGCATTAGAATGTAAGTATTTTTTTTCTCGGATTTTACTTTTATATTTCAAACCGCTTCTATTTCTGCCATTAATTAACAACCATTTTTTGCCAACAATCATTGGTACCTTATCATTGTCCGTCCCAGAACGGAAGAGGTCTTCACGCTGGACACTTTGTCGGGGGGGGGGTATCAAACCAACCAACTTGTGTGAACTCATGGTCATTTCCAGGTATTACAATTATTCAAACAATACAACCAATTTTATGAATATACTCGAACAAGTAAAAAAATTTATTTATTTTGTTGACAGGCTTGCATGCTCATACCAAAGGGAAAAGAACAAGGTGGATCCAGAACCCAATTACATTTGAAAAATCAAGAGTATTATGGTCAGTCTTTCTGTCATTTCATCTACACTATTTATTATGTTAAAATTTGATAATGACATATTCCATTCAATGTGCACGACCGAACCCAGAATGGTTCGTGGCAATGCGGGCACTCCATAATGTTCTTCACGGAAGAATTTGTTAATCGGCCGGAGACAAACAATATCTTGGAGGTACACATTAGATCTTAAAATTAGTTATTCTAAGTTTCCACTAGACAAAACATTCTTCACTAACATTGTAAGTTTTAAATTGATGGATCTTCCCAGAGGGCCATGGACCTTACTATGTTTACGAAATTGAAGGCGTTGCAGAGAGATGGTGCAGGGCTTGGCTCGATGAGTACCAGCATCAGGCGAACACTTCGTCGCCACTTCTGGTCATACAAAACTTTGTTTTTTATTTTATTTCCATTCATGCTGAACATACTTTTTTCTTTACATCATTTCAATAAATTATTGTGTTTTTCGATCAATATTGTCACTGGTGAAGTTTATTACAATTTTCGAGGTTTTAATTTTATAATAGTTCTGATTAAAGTATCTCTAGCTGTCGTTGCCCCGGAAATGATCCGGGAGGGACCACCGGAAAATAAATTGGCCATTGAAATTTTCCCACATTATACATTGGTACACATTATTGCTACCGGTGTAAAAAACAAATCATATTTAAATATATATATTTTTTTAAACTAAAACCAATGACACCAGCATTTCAGGACATTGATTAAAACTGGTGTAATTATAAATACCGGTGCAAAAATTATGTTGGTTTTTAATTCAAGCAGTTGTAAATTTCTATTAAACGATGCATAAATGGTACATCGGTTTTGGCAAAGCTATTGGTGCAAATACTTTGTACCCACTACCGGTGCATATAACAATTTTCACTCTAGTATGAATTACAGGTGCAATTACTATATGCCCCCCACCCCCACCTTTTCAAATTTTCTACACCGATTGGACATACCAGTGCAAAGTATTTTTTTACACCGGTATGAATTATCGTGCTAAAAGGTTTCTTTTTTTACACCACTATACTTATGCACCGATATCCAAAATACCGGTGCTATTGCCCATGTCCTGCAGTAGTGTAAGTGTTAATATAATCTTTTGATAATTTAAAGTGTCAATAAAACCCTAGAAAGTAAGTAGAAGTGCTAACGTACCCATTTCAGCAAATTTAGGCTGGAATTGGGTGAAAAGTCAACTTTTATTCTTCTGGAAAAAGGCAAAAATGATAAATTTACTATTATACCCCTAGTAACCCTAATATTATTCGTCCTCTTCTCTTCTGCTTCTTCTTCTTCTCTATTCTTCTCTTCTTCTTCTTCTTCTTCGCCATTCTTGGTGGTGGAGGTGGGGTACGAACGGCGTGGGGCTGGGTGGTCTCATTTAGGGCTAAAAGTGAAGGGGTGGCAAATGGCGGGATTGGTGGTGGTGGAGCTGAGTGGCCTATTGCAGGGCCGGGTGGTGTCGATTAGGGCTAAAGGGGACGGGATTGCAAATGGTGGGGCTGGTGGCAGGGTTGGGTGGCGTCGATTAGGGCTAAAGGAGATGGGTGGCAAACAGCGCGGCTGGTGATGGTAGGGGCGGGTGGATGGCGCAGTGGAGCTGATAGGTTTGGGTGGCGGGGTTGGATGACGGCGGTGGTGGAGCAATAAGGTGGTGGTAAGGGTATAACTGTCCACGCTTTCTTTTTTTGGAGCCAAAGGGCATTTTGGTCATTCTAGATTGAGTCAATGGCCTGAAAGACTACTTCTACACTTGGTTGTCTACCATAGGGTTATATTGGCACTTTCATCAACTAGTTAGGATTATTTTTATGATTTCAATTATTTAAGCATTATATTGACATTTAATCAAGTATATAAGACTATATTACTATATTAAACAAAAATAAATGAGAGGGAACTGAAAGCTAGGATGGTAGCTTTAAGTCAATGTGAACTTGTGAAGGGAGTTTTCAACGGGATTTGAGTTGGACATTTGGTATGAAAAGTCAAAGTTGAAGAGCCATTTGTAAGTCTCTAATTGGACTAAAACTATGCCATATCTATGATATTAAAAGGGCTTTGGCATGGGCATTCCAAATCCTACACATCTCAACAGACATCTCTACATAGATATGACTCAATGCCGATGAATTTGGAGTACCAAACAGTACATTAAGAAAAGAGGAAAAAATCGGTTTCCTAAGGGCCGTTTAACAGTTGATCTCATTTGCCCCCTTAAACCCTTAACGTGGTTTTTTAAACTTTGGAGGACCATAACATACAATGAAAAAAATCATGTCTTTTCAAAAACATTTTTTTTCCTTCTAAACTTATATATTCAAGTGTAAACTTGATGTTTCTTTAAGAATTAACCTTATTTTTTCATGAATTTATTTTATTTAAGCAATAATCAAAATCAGAAGTCCCTAAGATATCTGAAATTTGGTTTTACCACTTTTTCTAGTACTTACTAGTGTGTTCCAACATGCTTAATTTAACCAAGTGTAAAATAACGTAAAACGTAAAAGACACACAACTTGGTTATGCAGTTCGGTGTAAATCACCTACATCTGCGGGGCCTGGCCCAGTTCAGAATGAATCCACTAATTAGAAAGATACAGTACAGAGTACAGTTTACAAAATACTTATCTTTACTAACTATGACGTGTGGATTCTGCTAGCTCTCCTAGCTACCGATCTGCCTTGATCAGACTCCCTCTGACCTCGAACTCATTCGACGCAAGATCTCCTCCTCCCGAGGAATTAAGGTATACGATTCTGAACTTAGTGCAGCAGGACAGTGTTGGAACACAGTATATTGGCTCTTGCAAGTTTCGTAAGATCTCAAAATCTGGGTGCAGATTTTGCTCTGTAAATTCGTTAGTTTTGCAGCCGTGTTTGTCCCATATTTATATCCACGAATCAGATCCGAATATCCATGATTATCTCCATAATATTCCTATTCCAAATCTGATTGTTGAAGCATATCCCAATCCCATAAATAAAGGGATTTACCTTATCTCAAACTCTCCCATATATTCGAATAAATCTTCTCCATATAAGTAGGGATTTTTCCATAAACCATATATGCTTCACACGCCCAATATATAGCCAAATATACAGATACCATAAATTCTAAAACACACCAATGTTTCGGCTTGAATCCGTTAAACCCTATGGCGTAAAACCTGCTCCAGTTCTGCTCCAGCACCATGTTCCAACATGGTCTGTAGTTCACAAATACTTAACACAAAATTGCCAATTAAATAATTCCTTGACTTTACAATCTCCCCCTTTGGCATTTTTGTGGACCCATAATATTTTGGACTGCAATCACATAATCAACTACATTCGACGAGCAGAATACCAGAAAAATTCAAATAATGAAAGCCGAAATCCAGAATGCCAGAAAATTATACAACCAAATTGAAAACCAAATATCCAGGATTATCCAATCCAAAATTACTCCCCCTGGGACCACACAGAGGCCAAAGTCACAAAATCAGAAAAAATGAAACATTGTCTTTAAAACTCCCCCCTGAGATAATCAATCTTCTAGACTTGATTTTTCTTCTTCCAATCGTGCTTGCTCTGCTTGTAAGGCTGCAATTTGGATACCCAAAGCTCCTAGTCTAGCATCAATAGCCATCAATCGAGTCTTCTTGTCTGCTGTTGCTGATGAGGAGGTTGACCCCGAAGCTGTCCAAGGAAGATCATGCACATGACGGAGTCCGAAGGTCTTCTTGTTAGGCCGCAAGAACTCCGTATCAATGATCACATCAGAGGCCTTCCCTTTCACCTTTGCACTTTTGGCTAACGCTGAGATCAGACATGGGTATATTACAGCATCATTCACCTTAGGAGCTGTGCCTTGTCGAACCAGATGTTGCTGAATTAGTAACCCTAGATTTATTTCCTGCTGTGTTCCAACACAGTAGAGCAGTTTGGCCATTTCCCTGGTCAATGCAGTAGTATTGCTAGATGGTAACCAGCAGTGAACCGCTATCTGATACAGCCCGAAGAATCTGGAGGTCAAGCATGATGCTTGCAAATATCCTACTGCCGGCCACTGCTTCTTGTATCCTCCAGAAATCACAGCCAAAATTTCATCATCAGTCATCTCCAAATCGTCCGGAAACACTCCCCCTATCTCCGGAGTTTTCAGCCCAAATAACATATTGATTCTAGTAGCAGACAGTTCTGCAATCTTTCCACGAACATATACTCTACCGAACCACTGAGAAGTAATATCTAGATTCTCAGGCATGAGCATATACCTCAAGAACCACCTGTCGATTGAATTGCCTTTGAATTGTGGCCGCCTTCATCATCCCCATTGCCTTTAGGAAAGTTGTGAACCCACTCTCCTGATAAGCCTTCAAGTCCAAGGGTCTCTCAGCAATAAACTTCTTCTCAGAGAAGAATTCTTCCATCTCAGCTCCCTTCTTGTCAAAATAAGCTGCTGAAAAAGCCTGAGTGACAGATGGGGGTGGCAGAGCCTTCCTTGGCTTGCTATCCTGTCTCTTCTTACTTCTTTTTGCTGCCTCAGTATTCAAGGCAGAGCTAGCCTTCCTTTTTCCTTTTGCCTTTTTGAAAAATTCATCCAGGACCTCGTCACTGGAGTATGTCAGGTCTGGGGCACCCTGTGTTGGAACACTGTCAGCTCTTCCTACCTGTTCTTCTTCTGACTCAACACCTTGATCCTGCAGATCTTCTTCAGCTTCTTCATTCTCCTGATTCCCTTCATCATCAGATTGATCAGGAACTCCATCATTCATTTCTTCTTGAACCTCTTCACCCTGTGTACCCCCCAGATCAGCATCAGATTCTTCCTCCATATACACAGATTCTTCTTCCTGTGTTGGAACACTGTCATCATCATCAGACAGTTCAATAATCACTGGTTCTCTCAATTTCTCGATCCTCTTTGAATTCTCCTCATCATAAAATCCAACCTGTAGCTTGTCTCCATACCTTACTGTCTTCATCCCAACAGCTTGTTCCTCATTAATTTCTCTTATCCACACATAACTATGAGCAGTCATACGACAGAAAACATGAAATTTGTCTTTCCCTTTCCCATTCAGCTGATCGTACATCCCTCTCAGAAACTTCACAGTCTTATACTCAATATCCCAGACATCAGTAAAGTGACCAGACACAATCTCCTTAATTTTGACATGCAACACTTCTAAATCCTTTCTTATACTCTTGATTTTGCTTAGATCCACAGAATATCTATTAGCTTGTAACCACTCAAAAATATCATCCACACTTCTACTTTCAAAACCCAAGAATTTCAATGGTCGAGGGTCAGGACCAGTTACCTTAGGTTTTTCCTGTTTCTTGCCTCCAGACGCATGCTCTTGAGCATCAGAATCTTCACTCTGTTTCTTGACAGAAGTCTCTTCCTCTTCCTTTTCCTCTTCAGCTTTATCAGGCTCTGCTTCAGCTATCTCCTCATCCTCTTCATGGTTAGCACTTACTTTGTTCTGATCTTGAGTTTGTGACTCACCCAATTCAACATATCTTCTCGGCTCATCAAACACTACCAATTCCGAATTCACTGAGCTCCGGTCTTCTTCCATAATTTCTGGCACTGAAGCTTCTTTTATCGGAGAATTTGGGTTTGACATTATTTGGAACAATGCCGAGATAGAGGAGAGTTTTGAGGCAAGAGTTTTGGGAAAAATCGGGCCAAGGGTAACAGAATGCGAAAGGGATTTTTAGAGTTTGAGACAACTTTCAACTCTTCATGAACTTACCTCTTTTCCCGCGAAGTCCCCTTTTTAGATTTCCCAAAAATTGCAATGATATCCCTTTTTCTTCTTGTCACATCACTTTGTCTTCCTTCATTAACTTCCAACACACCTTACTTAACTACTCCTATTTTGATAAGTCTTATACTTCCTTCAAATATATATTTTTTTAATTTTTGACGTAAATAACAGAAGGCAAAAATTATTTACACGAAAAACTAATCAAAGGTAAAAGTTACCTCAGATTTGACAAACACCTAAGTGTTGTCGAAGGCTCTCGAAAGTGGTAGCATCAAGTGGCTTTGTAAATATATCAGCAAGCTGCTCGTGTGTTGGAACATAGACCACTTCCACTTCTTTTCTTTCCACCAAATCTCGAATAAAATGATGCCTTATGTCAATATGTTTGGTTCTTGAGTGTTGAACTGGATTCTTTGAAATATCAATGGCACTTGTATTTTCACATAAAATCTTCAAAGGTTCTTGATGAATTCCATAATCATTCAGCATTTGTTTCATCCATAGCAGTTGTGCACAACAGCTCCCTGCTGCAAGATACTCTGCTTCCGCAGTAGATAGAGAGATTGAATTCTGTTTCTTGCTGTACCAAGACACCAAATTTGTTCCAATAAAGAAACATCCACCTGTAGTACTTTTTCGATCATCAGCATTAGCAGCCCAATCAGAATCACTGTACCCAATCAACTCTGAATCTTGATTCTTAGAATACCAGACACCATATTCTGAAGTTCCACTTACATATCGAATAACCCTTTTCACTGCAGTAAGATGAGATTCCTTAGGATCAGCTTGAAACCTCGCACATATTCCAACACTGAAACATATATCTGGTCTGCTTGCGGTTAAATACAATAAGCTTCCAATCATTCCTCGATATAACTTCTAATCGACTGAAACTCCTTTTTCATCTTTCACTATTTTATCAGAAACTCCCATAGGAGTTCGAACTGCACGAGCACTACTGAGTCCGAATTTCGTAATCAAGTTCAAGACATACTTACTTTGATTGATGAATAGACCATTCCATCCTTGTTTCACTTGTAATCCCAGAAAATAGGTCAATTCTCCAACCATGCTCATTTCAAATTCAGATTGCATTGTGGTGACAAACTCTTGTACCATAGATGGTGAAGTGGAGCCAAATACTATGTCATCAACATATATTTGAGCAATTGGAATCTCTGAGGACTTGTCAAGCACAAATAAAGTACGATCTACTCCCCCTCGACGATAACCTTTCTGAAGTAGAAAGGTAGTAAGTCGTTCATACCATGCTTGAGGTGCCTGCTTTAGTCCATATAAGGCCTTCTTGAGATGATATACATGATGTGGATAATGGGGATCTTCAAAACCTTTAGGTTGTTCCACATAAACTTCCTCGTTCACCACTCCATTTAAAAACGCACTCTTAACATCCATTTGATACAAAGTAAAGTTCAAAGAGCAGGCAGTAGCTAGTAGAATACGAATGGATTCTAACCTGGCAACAGGTGCAAAGGTTTCATCAAAGTCAACACCTTCCACTTGAGTATATCCTTGAGCAACAAGTATGGCTTTGTTTCTGGTGACTAAACCATCGGCATCGGACTTGTTCTTGAAGATCCATTTCGTACCAATGACATTAATGCCTTTGGGACGGGGAGTAAGATACCAAACATCATTCCTGGTAAACTGACCGAGTTCATCTTGCATTGCAGCAATCCAATATTCATCAAGTAAGGCTTCTTTATAGTTCTTGGGCTCAATCAGAGAAACGAAACAGTGTAGACCAGCCAGTCGTCGGTAATCAACTCAAGGCACTGATCGAGTACTTCTCATGATGGATCCAGATTGATCGAGTGCTGGAACATGTTCGTCAGTAGGAGGGGACTGTGTTGGAACATGGTCGTGTGTTGGAACATGGTCAGATTCAGTAGAGTTAGGGTTCTGATGATCACTTGTCTCAGTAGAATCGGCTGAAGACTTTGCTTTGTCTGAAGGTTGAGACTGTGTTGGAACATGAGTGTTGGCAGATTCTTCCTCTATAACTTCTGGAGGTTGTTCCTTTTCTGAATCATCCACAATAACATTTATGGATTCCATGAGAGTGTTGGTTCGATGATTGAAAACTCTGTAGGCACGGCTATTGATGGAATACCTGAGAAACATTCCTAGATCACTCCGATTATCGAATTTAGCCAACTGTTCTCTATCTCTGAGAATATAGCATGTACTTCTGAACACATGAAAATACGATACGTTTGGTTTCCTGCCCTTCCAGATCTCATAGGCTGTCTTGTCAGTGAATGGTCGAAGATACACTCGGTTGATCGTATAGCACGCTGTATTGATCGCCTCTGCCCACCATTTCTTATGAACATCCTTTTCTGCCAACATAACTCGAGCCATCTCCTGTAAAGTTCTGTTCTTTCTTTCAACAATGCCATTCTGTTGAGGAGTGATAGGAGCCGAAAACTCATGTTGGATTCCTAGCTCATTGCAGAAGGAACTGAATTGTTCATTTTCAAACTCTCTTCCGTGATCACTTCGAATTCGGATTATCTTTCCTACGGGACTTCCCTTTTCAGTTTGTAACTTTACTACAAGGCTTCGAAATACCTCAATCGTATCAGATTTTTCTTTCAAGAAGGCTACCCAAGTAAATCTGGAGAAGTCATCAACACACACAAAAATATATTTCTTTCCTCCTATGTTGGGCGTATTAACTGGCCCCATTAAATCCATATGTAGCAATTCCAGATTTCTAGAAGTAGTAATAAACTGAACTGAAGAATGAGGAGAACGAGTTTGTTTACCTTGCTGACATGGTCCGCACACAATTTCATCCTTGGTAGTCAAGATTGGCATTCCTCGTACAGCTCTCATATTAGCAATTTTCACAAGTGTTTTATAGTTGATGTGTCCAAGCTTCCTGTGCCAGAGAATTCCTTCATCCTGCTTGGAAAGCATGCATCGAACTTCTTGTTCCAACAAGTAAAAGTTGTCTGAAGATCGTATTCCAGAAAGAACCTTATTTTCACCATGCTTCACTACACATTTGTCCTTCTGAAATTCCACTATCAGGTTGTCGTCACACAGCTGACTTATGCTAAGCAAGTTTGCTTTTAGATCTTCAACAAATAGTACACTTGTGAGAACTGGAAACCCTTCAATCTTTAATTCGCCTTTGCCAATTACTCTACTTCTTTTTCCATCACCAAAAGTTACATATCCGCCATCATATGGAGTAATGTTTGTAAGGTATTTTGGAGTCCCGGTCATGTGGCGAGAACAACCACTGTCAAAGTACCAAGAATCACTAGAATATGCTGATAAAGAAGTGTGTGCAACCAGACACTTACTGGACCTTTTAATCACCCATACCTTCCTGATTTTTGCATGAATATAGACTGTGTTGGAACACAGTTGTCTTCCAGTCATTTGATCTCTAATCAGTTTTTTACACTGATGTTCAGCATGACCTTGGTATGTACAGTATCTGCAGATTAGAGGATTTCTTTGATATGGCTTTCCATACTTTCGTTTTACTTCTCGAATCCTGGCTTTGAGGGTAACTGGTTTTTCGAGAGTTCAGTCTTTATTTCTTCCTTGTATCCAATCCCGTGTCTATCACCAACGGTTCTTCCCATATCCAGAATGTCATCAAGCTTTGCTTTCCCGGAATTTAATTTAGAGATAGTTGCTTCAGACATCTCGGCTCTCTTGACTGCTGATATCAATTTTTGACTCAGTTCTTTATTTTGCTTTTCAAGTTCTGCAATAGTGGATCGTAGCTCCTTTCCACTTTCAATTAGCTTTCCTTTTTCTTCATTCAACTCTTTGTTTTTGTCAGCTACTTGAATCAACATATCATACATTTGTTCGTATGTGCTATAAATCTCTTCATCACTTACAGATAGATCATCTTCATCACTACGAGCATCGTTCAGATTCTTGTTAGAAGATACATCCTTACCTTTGTTCAGTGTGTTGGAACACTGACTTTCTGATGTATCATGTACCTTTGCTCCAAAAGCTACATAATTACTCGTAAGTTCTTCTTCAACCTTTTCATTATCTTCATCATCACTCCAAGAGGTGACATATGATCTTCCTTGTTTCTTGCGGGTGTTAGCACATTCAGCCTGAATATGACCAAATCCTTCACATTCTCTGCATTGAATTCGTCCAGCCTGTTTTGGTTCGTTGTTCTGATTCCTCCCGAACTGCATTCTTCCTTGTTCAAATCTCATTCCACGATGATCGTTCGAATCTAGTGGCTTTTGTCTGTTTCCACCAAACCTCTCCTGAGATTTCTTATTAACCACCTTCTTCAGCATCTTTGAGAAATTCTTTGTAATAAGTGCCAGTTTTTCAAACTCATCATCACTATCACACTCATTACTTTCCTTGACCGGAGAAAATTTGAACGCTAGATCCTTGGAGATTCTTTTTGTAGATTGCTGGAACGTCATCTCATAAGTTTGCAACGAACCCATCAGTTCATCTAGGCTCATGGTTGCTACGTCTCTTGCTTCCTCTATTGCTGCTACTTTCATTGCAAATCTTTTGGGAAGAGATCGGAATGTCTTTTTTACTAGCTTAGTTTCCTTGTAAACCTTTCCCAGTTGATAGGCCATGTTGGATATATCTCTGAGCTTTCCATTGAATGAAGCAATGGTGTCATCCTCCTCCATTTTTAGTTCTTCAAATTTGGTAGCCAGCATCTGCAGTTTGGATTCCCGCACCCGACTGGTTCCTTCATGAACAGTTTGTAAAATATCTCATGCTTTCTTTGCCTGGTGACATGTAGATATAAGCTTGAACTGATTTTCATCAACAGCAGTGAAGATTGCATTCAGGGCCTTCGAATTTTCCAGTGATTCTTTAAGATCATCTGGAGTCCACTTAGCTTTGTCTTTGAGTTTTTGACTCGACTCCCCTTCCACAGCCTTAGAACTTGTGTCAGCATCTTCTGTAGGATGATTCCATTCATTCTCAACATAGAACCATGCCAGTTCATCCAGTGAATTGATAAAGACCCTCATACGTGCCTTCCAATAATTGTAGTTGTTTCCTTCCAACAGTGGTGGTCGAGAGACTGAAGCTCCTTCTCTTGTCGTCATGGTAAAACCGGATCTCACTTTCCTTGAAACAACCAAGGGAACAATAAGTGACTCAGCTCTGATACCAATTGAAATTTGGTTTTACCACTTTTTCTAGTACTTACTAGTGTGTTCCAACATGTTTAATTTAACCAAGTGTAAAATAACGTAAAACGTTAAAACACACAACTTGGTTACGCAGTTCGGTGTAAATCACCTACATCTGCGGGGCCTGGCCCAGTTCAGAATGAATCCACTAATTAGAAAGATACAGTACAGAGTACAGTTTACAAAATACTTATCTTTACTAACTATGACATGTGGATTCTGGTAGCTCCCCTATCTACCGATCTGCCTTGATCAGACTCCCTCTGACCTCGAACTCATTCGACGCAAGATCTCCTCCTCACGAGGAATTAAGGTATACGATTCTGAACTTAGTGCAGCAGGACAGTGTTGGAACACAGTATATTGGCTCTTGCAAGTTTCGTAAGATCTCAAAATCTGGGTGCAGATTTTGCTCTGTAAATTCGTTAGTTTTGCAGCCGTGTTTGTCCCATATTTATATCCACGAATCAGATCCGAATATCCATGATTATCTCCATAATATTCCTATTCCAAATCTGATTGTTGAAGCATATCCCAATCCCATAAATAAAGGGATTTACCTTATCTCAAACTCTCCCATATATTCGAATAAATCTTGTCCATATAAGTAGGGATTTTTCCATAAACCATATATGCTTCACACGCCCAATATATAGCCAAATATACAGATACCATAAATTCTAAAGCACACCAATGTTTCGGCTTGAATCCGTTAAACCCTATGGCGTGAAACCTGCTCCAGTTCTGCTCCAGCACCATGTTCCAACATGGTCTGTAGTTCACAAATACTTAACACAAAATTGCCAATTAAATAATTCCTTGACTTTACAATATCCATTTCAACTTCATTTTTCCACCCTCTGATTAGCTTCTACACCCTCATTGTTATATAGTTTTCCACTCTCCAATTGATACACATCTATGTGATAAACTCATGATATTTACTTCTTCTTTTTCTTTCTTTTTTACAAATTTGTAAGCTCGCCTCATTTTATCTTAAATTAATTGCATCTAGCGTGATTATGTGATACATCTATAAAAAAAATCTCATTTCAAAATTTGCACAGCTCTATGTAATAATATAAAAAGTTTCAAAATACTTGTACAGTTGTACTACTCCAGATAGAATGAAAAAAGAAAGAAGGAACTAAAAATCAAAGCCAAAACTTTCTTGATTGCTTTTGGTGATGTTACGTTGTGATGGGAAAATGAGCTTATTGTGCACGTAATGCTGAATAAGAAACTCCATCATTTAGTGTTTAGATTCACACAAAATTAGGCAGGAATTGGAATTATATGTATGTACAGAGTTGATTGTCGAGAAGAAAAATACAAGAAAAAAAAAGTAAAAAGTACGAAAACCTGCAAAATGAAAAGAAATAAACTATCTTCAGGCACAACAATCCAACATTCCACACATCGACACATGCCCTGCTACAGAACTTGTCTACCTCACCTAACCGAAAGCCTAACTAATTACATAAATATAAAAGCCAAATTATAATACAAATCCTACTCAGCCCACATTTTCCTTTTTTGTGTGCGCGTTTGGACCCAACATGTTTATTATCTTAATGATAAATAAGAAAGGGCCTTTGATATGGTATTCACGAGTAGAGTTACTAGGTTGTTTTTTATTAAATTATACACAATTTGGTACAATTACATTATTTTTATTTAGTAAAATTTAAATTAATTTACATAGTCTTGTGTTAGACTTGCTAACCGTTTTAGATTGGATCATTTTGTAAGTAGTATGACTAATATGGTGATTTGATATTTATTTTTATTTATCGAAATGAGGTATCCATGATTTTTTTAAATGAATCTTAACATAGAAATAATTATAATCCGACCTTCTCAAAGTTATTAAAATGAGATTTTTATGATTGATCTCGAACTAACAGGAGACCTTCTCAATTTATATTAATTATTGTTTATCTTAACAGGAGACCTTCTCAATTTATCTTAACATATATTAATTATTGTTTTTTTATTTTTTGTTTCGATTATAATGCACATGTAAATAATTAAATATGTATAAACTAATTGAAATACAAAATTTGTTATCCGAGTATAAGAATGGTCTTGGGTTGTCTGAATTTTATTTATCTTTTTTTTTATACAAAATCAATTATCTGAATCATATATAGTATTCAGCTAAGGCAATGCTATGTATATGGTTTATAATAAATCATTTTGTGTGTGCGATTTTTGAACTGTGTGCGATTTTTACCATCACTGTGTGCGATTTCCAAATCCCAATCAGAGATTACATTTCATCACTTCCTCCCTTCTTCATCACTACTCTTCGTCCCTCTGTAACTCCAATCCGTGTAGCTTTTAGGTTTAACCGCCGGTAACGGCTTCTGTGCCGATAACGGCTATTTCGCCGTTGTCGACCATGGCGATTCCGAATCCGAAAATCCCTAATCCTAACCAAATTCCGCCACCACACCTCTCCTTCGCGGCTGCTGTACAGAACAAATCTCCTCCCTTAGCCAAAATGTTACCAAATAACCCAGAGCTAGTTCCTAAATCTCAACATCTTGGTGATGTTGCCTGTCTTTATTCTGACGAACAGATCGCAACCTTGTCTTCCCACTATGCTAATGCCTTGGTCGGCAAATTCACAAAGGGGAGATGCCCAATGGAGCAACTGGAGCACTTTTTCAAAACGATAGGTTTCACAGGTAAGTATCAACTTGGCTCCCTCGATTATAAGCATGTGCTCATTAGGTTTGAATTGCTAAATGATTATCAATGAGCATGGATGAAGGGAATCTGGAACTTCAATGGAATACTCCTTAAAATGCTTAAATGGACTTCTGATTTCTCAACCCACAAAGAATCACCTACAGTCCCCGTTTGGTGTATAATTAGAGAAGTTCCATTGTATTACTATAACTCGGCTGCAATTGAATCAATTGGTAATAACATAGGTAGCTTCATTAAAACGGATCTTGCTACTGATATGCTTACAAGACCTTCAGCTATTAAGTTATGCATAGAAATTGACCTTCAAAAACCTATCTGTAACTACATCAGGCTTGGTTCTGTAATAAATAATAGGAAATACCAAGTAGATTATGAGGATATACCTCTTTACTGTGATCATTGCTCCAAATTAGGGCACTCCAAATCCCAGTGTAGAGCCTTTCCCATAAATACTAATGTCAATATGCCTGAACTCACAAATCCTCAGTCACAACCTCAATGGCAAGCTACTGGAAAAAAAATTTGAAACTCCTCCACTGCTCTCCTCAGATGACCAAACTACCTTGGAAATTCCTGTGATTACTGAGCAACTTAACCCTGAACCCATAAATACAGCTCCCCTTAATTTGGAAACTAACTCAGACCTAGAGACTTCTGATGATATCCAAGTAGGGAGCTCTCTCTCTAGTCTGATTAGGAAGAATGAGGTATCCCCTTCTCTCATAAACAGAATGGGGAATAGATTCTCTGTATTGCAGGTGGACTTAGATGACAATGATATCCTACATCATCAAGCTAGCTCGAGCTCAACTCCATTACAGGGGCAGCCCCTTCATTCAGGTAAGGCAAAAGGTAAAAAGACAAATTACTTCAGTCAAATAAATAAAATGATGCTTAGATCATCAACTAAAAGTCACAAGTCCAGTGAACAATGATAGGTTCTCTCTCAATAAATTTCTTGGTTTGGAATATCAGGGGTATGGATACATCAATGCTTAGATTAATCAACTTAGTCAGGATTAAAAAGATTCAATTCTTATGCATCATTGAACCAATGCATGACAACTCTAAATTAAAATCCTATATGGATATACTTAAATTTACTAACCCTAGATAATGGAAAAATATGGCTGATGTGGTCTAATCCCTTTTTAGTAAACCTTCTCTCATCCCATGAACAGTTTCTGCATGTGCATATATCTCATAAATCTATAATTCTTCAAATGGATGTTGTTTTTATTTATGCTCTTAGGAATAGGGAGGGTAGGAAAACATTATGGAGGGACTTAGCAGCAATAAATCAAGGTGAAACTATTTTCATTGGAGATTTCAATACCATTACTTCCCTTACTGAATATAGAGGCCCTAGTTCACCCTCTCTAGGAAGTATCAGAGATTTTAATACTTGGATAAGCACTTCTGGAATTCAGGATATTACCACTGTCGGCAATCTATTCACTTGGTGTAACTCTAGACTCAGGAACCCCACTTCCAAAAGGTTAGATAGAGGATTAAGTACCATTTCATGGAACCAGAAATTCCCCTCTTCCTCTATCCAAATTTTGAATAGACAGACCTCAGACCATTCCCCTCTGTTATTAAATATTTCTAATATATCTACTCTTAATCCAAGACCATTCAGATTCCTTAATGTTTGGTTTAACCGTAATGATTTCTACACTCTAATTCAGAATAGTTGGGATAAACAAATGGTTGAAAAAGGTCTGATAGGATTCTACCTGAAATTGATTAGGTTAAAGAAGGAAATAAAACTTTGGAATAGGGAATGTTTTGGTCATATGGATACTAATTTAATCAATGCTGAAGAGTCTCTTCGTAAGCAGGAATTGATCTATGATTTAAATCCCTCTCAATCTGAATTCATTAATTTAAATCAGAAAAAAGCACTATTACTGAGAGCTCAGAAAGAGAAAGATAAGTTTTGGAAACAAAAGGCAAGACTGAAATGGCATAAATTAGGTGATAATAATACACAATTCTTTCATAAGGTTGTGCAAGAAAAAAATTGTAGACTACAGATCTCTAAAATCAAAGATAGAAATGGTCAGTGGTTAAACTCTCAACTTGATATTCAAAAAGAGGCCATATCATACTACTCGGACTTATAATCTGAACCTAATCAGGACCCTAATCAGACCTACTATGTGATTTTCTGAGTCAAATTCCCACTTTGATTACTGCTCAAGATAATATGGAATTAGCCAGATCTGCCTCTAAATCAGAGGTGGAAGCAGTAATAAAAGGTTTGAGTAGCAACAGTAGTCCTGGCCCTGATGGATTTACTAGTAAATTCTATTCTAAATGCTGGCACATTATAAAAAAAGATCTTGTTGAGGCAGTTAATGATTTCATTAGAGGCTCTCCCATTCCAAAAGGAATAGCTAGTACATGGATCACATTGATACCTAAAAAACCAATCCCTAGTTCATTTGATGATTTTAGGCCTTTTAGTCTTTCTAATACTATTAATAAAATCTGTTCCAAAGTATTAATGGAAAGACTAAGATCTTACATGGACAATTTGATCTCAGAAAATCAATCAGCTTTTATGAAAAATAGAGACATCTTTGATAATATCCTCTACCTTCAGGAATTAGTGAGATTTTTGGATAAAAAGGACAGAATACCTAATTGTATTATAAAACTGAACTTGCAAAAGGCCTTTGACAGAGTTAACTGGGACTTTTTAAAATGTGTTCTTAGGAAATTTGGTTTTGCCAGTCCTTTCCTTACTGCTGTAATGTCAAATCTATCACAAGCATATTTTTCAGTTCTAATAAATGGAAATCCAGTGGGTTTTTTCCAAGCCACTAGAGGAATTAAGCAAGGTGATCCACTCTCTCCTTTCCTCTTTAACATTTTTTCTGAAGCGTTTTCTAGAAGTTTATCATTCATTTTCAATAATGGTAAACTCTCATATTATCGAATGCCATCTTTAATTTCACCAATTTCTCATCTTATGTATGCCGATGATACCATTATCTTCATGCAAGCCTCCAAATCTAACTTAATCAAAATTAAGGCTTTCTTGGACATTTTTGAACTCACTTCGGGCCAAAAGTTTAACTTCCATAAATCTGATTTTTACATTAGTAGAAGAGCATCTAATATAAAGTTAATCCAGATGAGGTCGATCTTGAAAATGAAACAGGGATCCTTCCCTTTTCAATACCTCGGATGCCCTATTTTTAAGGGTCGAACTTTAAATAGATACTTTCAACCTCTAATAGAAAAACTAGATAACAAGCTGAAAAACTGGAAAAATAAATGGTTAAGCTCTGGGGGCAGATTAGTCTTAATTAAAAGCTGCTTGTACTCTCTTCCTCAGCATTTATGGGCTGTGACCAATCCCCCGAAGTATATTATCAGATCATTTGAGAAAAAGATGGCAAAATTTTTCTGGGGAGAAACTGACGGGAAAGGAAATAAAATATGGAAAAAATGGTCAGATCTTGCCAAACCAATACTCCAAGATGGCTTGGGGTTTCGATCTATCAAAGACATAGTTGATGCATGTTCCCTTAAACTTTGGTGGAAAAGCCAAATAGGCATAACTTTATGGTCTAAATTACTTTGGTCTTTGCCAGATTCCTATAGATCTTTAGTTACATGGAAACGAATTTTTTCTATCAATTCCATAGCTGAGGAAAATTCACTTGTTATTCATGGTAAAGGTACTTGTAATGCTTGGACCTCTAATTGGTGTCCTAAAGGCCCTCTGAGCAATAACATCCCAAGTAATATCCTGGACACTTTTCAGCTGTATTCAGTTTCTAATTTCATTAGGGATAAATCTGTGATTCTTTCTCAGATATCTCCTTATCTGGAAAATGATACTTTGGTTTTTTTTGCAGGAAGCGATGGTGGTGGAAGATAGGGAGGACAGAATCATATGGAAGCCTGACATTTTAGGAAATTTCTCATTCAAAACTGCATACCATACCATCACAACCTTCACAGGTAATTTCCCTATCTCAAAACATGTATGGAATGTACTGCTGCAAAAAAAGATTTCGATTTTTACATGGAAATTGCTTCATTCATTCCTTCCCTTCGATGATGTCCTGATAACTTGTGGCTTTAGTTTGGCTTCTAAATGCCCTGTGTGCTGCTTCTCAGATTTAATAGACCATTTTTTTATAACTTGTACACTGGCAAAATCAATATGGAGTAGAATGGCTACTCTGATAGACTTTAGCTTATCTGAAGATCAATCCCTCTCTCAAAGATTTTTTGCCTTTTGGAACTGTTCAGACTTAACTTCAAGCATCCAGTTGTTGTGTAAAATACTCCCCCCTATAATCTGTTGGAATCTTTGGAAGGCTCAGAACAGATACTTCTATGACCAGGTCCCCTTTTCTGCTGAGCTTATATGTAAAGAGACACTGGAGCTCATTACATTAGCATTATACTCCTGTCCCACAAAGATGAGTCCTACTTCTGCATTGCCTCAAACTTTGAGACACCTACACCCTTTTCTTAGGCCACCTCCAAAACCAATCTTCAGATCAGTCCGGTGGGAAAATCCTGTCATTAACTCAATAAAAATCAATACGGATGCATCATGGTTCTCTCATACAGCTGCAGTTGGGATTATAGTGAGGGATAGCTCTGGCATGCCGCTTTACATTACTTCAACCACTATAAAGGCTGTATCTCCTCTTCATGCTGAAATCTTAGCTATTCTTGCTGCCTGTCAATCTTTCCCTCATGCTGACATTCCCTCAATCATTGAATCAGACTCTAGTTTAGCCATTAACATGATTGAAAACCCATATTCTGCTCACTGGAACCTTTTCAATTTGGCCTATAGGGTGAAAGGTTTACTGTGTGGAGCTACTCTAAAGCATGTTTATAGAGAATGCAACTCTGTGGCCAATGCAATAGCGAAATATCATGCTACTCATAACCAGCCATTAAACATGTATAATCTGCCTGGTCATATTAGAGGTCTCATTACTTTAGATAGGAAGCAATTCCCTCATGTTCGAATCCACAAACATGGCCTCAACAGGATGTGATACTGCTGATGGTATTTATTTTTTATGCAGATCAATTGCTACGCATGGTATACTCGCACTGATACTGAGACCAGTGGAGCTGTTGTTCATCCCTTGATGGTCAATCTTGTGTTTCAACGCATATATACACATTACGGGTTTCCAACTATTCCATCTGTTGTTGCCATATTTTTGTGCAACTAAAACTTTCCATACTTACTTTGGTTGCTGCAATTATCATACTTATCATGAACAATCTGTCTTCGAAGTTGCCTGGCCAAAGGAGAAAATTAACACGAGGGGTGGAGATTCTCTCTTTTGGATCGCAACTTCACTACAGATCACGTCACTTTTGTATACCTGTTTATATACCCTTAATATAGATAGTGTTAGGACTTTTTGGAGGCAACCAAGTTGCCTCAATGGTTGTAGGAAACCAAATACTCTGGATGTACTAATGTTTTGATTGGTTACAAGGCTTGGGGATCCTATATACATATCCCTCACCTACGGGTATTTTCATTTTAAAAAAAGGCAATGCTGTGACTTTTATATTCCTTTTCGAACTAAATCTTGATTTATTTACTTTTTGGAAAATACACACACATGAACTCGCACATAGGGTACGTAGATGTTTGGAGTTGGAGGCTAACGGTGATGGGCTAATGTTTGGAGGTTCGTGGTTGTCGAGAATATTGTTGTTAATTATTGTACTTGCTATATAATTATTTATTGTATTCAATTCCTTGGAATTCATTTCAAAAACGACAAAGTGTTGTGCGAGACGACATCGTAGCGAATTGAATATGGAGTTTCTAATTAAAATTATCAATATATTCAATAAAAATGGTACATGGTTTGGTTGGTTAATTGGTTGATATGATATTTTGGTACAAAATGTCATCCTGGTCTCTAAGTAGATATGATCTAATGCTAATGAATTTAGAGTACCAAACAGTTCCTTAAGAAAAGAGGGGAAAAAATAGTTTCCTAAGAGCCGTTTAATAGTAAATCCCATTTGCCCTCTCTAACCTTTAACGTGGTTTTTTGAACTTTGGAGGAACATATTATTCGATACAATGTTGGTCCTAAATTTTTAGAGGCATGAAGTAAATTGAATTAGTAAATTAGGAAAAAATTAAGAATAAAATGGGGTGGTTTATTGAGAATTGTAAAAAAATAATAATTTATATGCACAGTATATATATTTTTTAAAAGGCCCATATATATATAGTTGATAAATTGAGGGTCTGACATGAATCTTTCATTTACCTCCCTATAGGACCGGCCTTGATTCGATGAAAAAATTCATGTCTTTTCAAAAACTTATATTTTCCTTCTAAACTTATAAGAAGTATTCAAGTGTATATTTGATGTTTCCTTAAGAATTGACCTCATTTTTTGTCGATCTATTATATTTAAGCAAAACCAAAATTAAAAGTTCGTAAAATATATTTGAATCTTTTCAGCCTCATTTTTCCACCCTCTAATTAGTTTCTACACCCTCGTTGTTATATTAGTTTTCCACCCTCTAATGGCGGAACCAGAAGGATATGTTGGGGGGCTAAAAAGAGGAATTTTTTTTTGGATGGCGGACGGACTACGGCAGATGGATCTGCATTTTGGCAGAAATGGAGGAAGACAGAGTCCTTGCCAATTCGTTTTGGCCGATGGATTCTTCTTAGGTTTTAAATTATAATTTGGGTCAATTGGGTTTCAGCCCAATTGACCTCAATTTTTTTGGCTTCACCTTAACAAAAGAACTTCGTTTCACTTAACCCAAAACGACGTCGTTTTGTTTAATTAGGAAACCAAAAAAAAAGAAAAAAGGTCATCTTCTCCAATAAGCGGCCAGTCGCCGTCCACCACTGCTAGCTTCAGGGGGCGGAATTCGGTGGCTCCCGGTGGTTCTAGGCCTAAATTCCGGGCCTCCAGATCCTAGGGGTGGCGCTAGCACCCCTCGCCCCCTGGTTCCATCACTGCTCCAACCGATACACATCTATGAGATAAACTCATGATATATATTTTATATTTTTATAAAGAATTGTGCAATTTTTGAAATGATAAGAAAATTGTATATACTTATTTCATAATCACGTTAGATGAAACTAATTTAAGATAAAATGAGGTAAGATTACAATTTTTTATAAATCACGTTATTTTTCAGACTATAATAAAGAGTGCGTCTCTTGAAAGACGGTCTTTCCATAAGTCATGGAAAGACCAAGGTTTAAAGTGTAAATTAGAAGAAATTAAGATAAAATTTTCGGGTTGCATGAACCGGGTTATAAATTTTATAACTACTACATGTTGCATACTAAATTTTTAATGTTGCAACTAAGACCTTTTACTTTTTATTATTCGAATTAAACCCCGTCTTTCCATAAGCCTATGGAAAGACCGTCTTTCCCAAGACTTTGCCTATAATAAACGAGGTAAGCTTTGATTAATAAATCACGTTATTTAGCAAAAAGAAATTTGTACTACTTCAGATAGAATGAAAAAGAAAAAAGGAACAAAAAAAATCAAAGCCAAAACTTTCTTGATCGCTTTTAGTGATGTTACTTTGTGATGGGAAAAAACGGGCTTATATATTGAGTACGTAATGCTGAATAAGAAACTCCATTATTTAGTGTTTAGATTTATAGTCGATTTTTTTTTAAAGATAATCTTTCTATAAGTCATGGAAAGACTAAAGTTTAAAGTAAAAATTAAGAAAAATGAAGATAAAATTTTTGGGTTACATTAATAGGGTCATAAACTTTATAACTACTACATGCTGTATAATAAAATTTTAATATTACAACTAAAACTTTTTACCTTTTTAATATTTTAATTAAATTCCGTCTTTTCATAAGCATATGAAAATACGGTATTTCTCAAAAATTTGCATGAGATTCACACAAAATTAGGCAGGAATTGGAATTATATGCATGTATAGAGTTGATTGATAAGAAAGAAAAATACATTTTGGGGCTCATTTGAGTTATTACCCTTTTTTTTTAAAAAAAAAGAAAAATACAAGAAAATAAAGTAAAAGTATGAAAACCTGCGAAATGAAAAGAAACACTCCCTCTTGTCCTCTTTATATGGCCTCATGAAAATAACACAATTTTTTTTAAAAAGAGAAAAAAGAGGTGGAGTTTGAATTAGGAGTGTAAAAAGTAAGATGTGTGTATGAAAATAACCTAGTATTTACCAAAAGGAGAAATGATCAAAATAAAAAAAACTATCCCAATAAAAAAAGAGGGACATAATTAGATGACTAGAGGAAGTAAAGTGTTCAGTTTAATATGAGACGAATGGAGTACATAAATGTAAAATCCAAATTATAATATAATTTTTAAAGCTATCAAATCCTACTCAGCCCATATTTTCCTTTTCTGTGTGCGGTGTGCCCGTGTTTGGAACGGACATGTTTATTATCTTAATAATAAATAAGAAGGTGCCTTTGATGGCAAATTATACGGTATTAACGAATAAAGTGAGGTTCTTTATAACTAAATTATATTTTAAAATGGCTCAATTAAATTACTTTAATTAATAAAATATAAATTAATTCACATATTTTTATTTTAGACGAACTAACCGTTAAATAGGGTTACTTTATAACTAATATAATAATTTAATATTTATTTTTATTTATTGTAATGAGCTATCTATAATTATAAAATCTTTTTAAAAATAAATCTCAATATATAAATATTATAATCAAACCTTACCGTATTCAGTTAAGGCAATGCCGTTACTTTTATATTCCTTTTCGAACTAAATCTTGAATTATTTACTTTTCGGAAAATACACACATAATTTTTTTTAATGAAAACACCCGAAGGTGAGGGATATGTATTAAGGTTCCCCAGGCCTTGAAATCAGAACAAAAACTTGTACATCCAAAGTTTTACTATCTTAACTATAAGGCAACGTAGTTGCCTGCAAAAGTCCTACAAACTATCTATATTGGTGGATGAGTGAACATCTATATAAGGTGACATAATCTGTATTGAAAGTTGCGATCCAAAGGAGAGAATCCCCACCCCTCGTGTTAATTCTCTCCTTTGGCCAGGAAACTTCAATGGAAGTAAGTCAGATATTAATGGTAGAGATACCAGAAACCAGAAGTACAATTGGAAGACAAGAGCAGCACTAGAATGGCAGCATTAAAAGTTATGGTGCAGGAGACTTCTTGTGCGGTGAAGGGCTGTAGAACCAGGTTGGCAGCCATACTGATATCACTCCAATCAAAACCGCAGGAGTGCACCCCGTGTAGCGCGAAGATCTGCATAATTATAAACAACCATCAGCAGTATCATGTCCTGTTGAGGCCATGTTTTGGAATTCGAACATAAGTACACTGCTGCATATCTAAGGAGATGAGGCCCCTGATCTGTGGCGGCAGATTATACAAATTAAGTGGCAGATTGTGAGAAGAATGGTGCTTCGCAATTGCATTAGCCACCGAGTTACATTCTCTATACACATGTTTTAGAACAGCACCTCCTAATAGACTATTAATCTTATAAAGCCAAGTTGAAAAGATTCCAATCAGCAGAGTATGGGTTCTGAATCATATTAATGGCAGAAATTGAGTCTGATTCGATGGTTAAGGATAAATTTCTATGTGGGAAAGATTGACAAGCAACAAGTATAGCTAAGAGTTCAGCATGGAGAGGAGACACAACCTTAATAGTGATTGACTTAATGAAAAGAGGCTTGCCAGTATTATCTCTTACTATAATCCCAGCAGCAGATGTATGAGAGAACCATGATGCATCTGTGTTTATTTTTATGGAATTGATTGCCGGTTTTTCCTATCAGACTGATCTAAAGATTGGCTTAGGAGGAGGTCTAAGAAGGGGAGATAGATGTCTAAGTGTTTGAGGGAATGCAGTAGTAGGATTCATCTTAGCAGGGCATGAGTATAGTGATAATTTGAGAAGCTCAAAAATCTCTTTACATATTAGCTCAGCAGAGAAGGGGATCTGGTCATATAAGTATCTAGTCCTAGTCTTCCAAAGACTCCAACAAATGAGAGAGGGTAGCATTTTACACATCAGTTGCAGGCTCTTAGTTAAGTCTGGACAGTACCAACAGGAGTAAAGTCTTTGAGGGAGAGATTGATAATGTGACAGTTTGAAATCTATCAGAGAAGTCATTCTGCTCCATATCAATTTTGCCAGTGTACAGGAAATGAAAAAGTGATCTATAGAATCAGAGTGGCTGCACACAGGGCATTTTGAAGCCAAACTATATCCACAAGTTATCAGAATATCATCAAAAGGAAGGAATGAATGAAGCAACTTCCAAGTAAAAATCGATACCTTTTTTTGCAGCATTACATTCCACACATTTTTGGAGATTGGGAAGTGACCTGTACAGTTTGTGATGGTGTAATATGCTGATTTAAATGAAAATGCACTTGAAGTATTTGGCTTCCATATGATCCTATCTTCTCTATCTTCCACAACCATCGCATCCTGCAAAAATGACAAAGTATCATTGTCCAGATAAGGTGAAATCAGTGAAAGAGTAACTGATTTTTCCCTAATGAAGTCAGATACTGAATACTGCATTAATGTCTCAATTATATTGGTTGGGATCTTATTGATCAGCGGTCCAGTAGGACACCAGTTAGCTGTCCAAGCATTACAATCTCCTCTACCATGGATAATAAGAGAATTTTCTTCAGCTATGGAATTGATAGAGCAAATTCTTTCCCAAGTGACAGAGGTTCTATATGAATCAGGCAAAGACCAAAGTAATTTAGACCATAGAGTTATTCCTAACTGGCTTTTCCACCACAGCTTAAGGGAACATGCATCAATTATGCCTTTGATAGATCTAAAGCCCAGGCCATTTAGAGATGTTGGTTTAGCTAGCTCTGACCATTTTTTCCATATTTTATTCGTTTTACCATCAGTTTCACCCCAAAAGAATTTGGCCAACTTTTTCTCAAGCAATCTGATTATGGATTTTGGGGGGTTAGTCACAGCCCATAAATGCTGTGGTATAGAATACAAGAACCTTTTAATCAAGACTAATTTTCCCCCTGAACTTAGCCACTTATTCTTCTAGTTTTTCAACTTATTGTCTACCTTTTCCATTAAAGGGTGAAAATATCGATTCAGAGTTCGACCCTTGAAGATTGGGCAGCCCAGGTATTGAAAAGGAAAAGATCCCTGTTTCATTTTCAGAATTGACCTCATCTGGTGTAATTTAATATTAGATGCTCTCTTGCTAATGTAAAAATCAGATTTGTGGAAATTGAACTTTTGGCCAGAAGTGAGTTCAAAAATATCTAGAAAAGCCTTGATTTTGATTAAATTAGGTTTCGAGGCTTGCATGAAAATAATGGTATCATCAGCATACATAAGATGTGAAATTGGTGAAATTGCAGATGGCATCTGAAAATATGATAGCCTTCCAGTATTAAAAATAAATATCCTACAGGAATTGGTGAGATTTTTAGATAAAAAGGCTAGGACTCCAAATTGCATTCTTAAACTGGACTTAAAAAAGGCATTTGACAGGGTTAACTGGAACTTCTTAAAATGTATACTTAGAAAGTTTGGCTTTGATGGTCCTTTTCTAAATGCTGTATTTTCAAATCTTTCCCAAGCTTTTTTTTTTCAGTCCTAATTAATGGAAATCCTGTGGGTTTCTTCCAAGCTACTAGAGGCATCAAGCAAGGTGATCCACTCTCCCCTTTCCTCTTTAACATTTTTTTCGGAAAATACACACATAAGACCATCCACAACAGTATCTCATTAACCTAATTTTTCTAAATAAGGAGCACTCCTTATTTAAGGAGAACCATTGTGGAGTTTTAAGAACAACACCTTAATAAGAAGTTGCTCTTTATTTAAGGAGTGTGTACATCTTTATTTGTGCAATACCAATCAACCAATGATTATCGATTGACACCTTGTTTTTGTATTTTCAATAAATTATAATTTAAAATTTATAAAAAAAGTGTTAAAAATTTTATTGCCATTATTGATAATTGATTATATCTATTTTGTTATCAAAATCTTTAATTTGGCACTTAAAAAATATTTCTTAAATTTAGTACAATTGTGGATCCTCTGAAGTGGATGTTTGGAGTTGGAGGTTAACGGGGGCGGGCTAATGTTTGGAGGTTCGTGGTTGTCAAGAATATTGCTGTTGCTTCTTGTTAATTATTGTACGTGCTATATATTTATTTAGTGTATTCAATTCCTTTGAATTCATTTTTAAAAACATATACAAATCAATCTACTAGTAGTTATTTTATGGATTTGCTATTGATTCACTTGCATTCCTTCTAGTGGCAAGCTTATCCACACTTGCAATTGTTTACATGTACAAACCCATATACAGTATGGAATGACGTGCTATTATATATTTTTTGTTTGATATCAAAAAATTTTATACTCCTTCTCTGTCTCATTCCATTCTATACATAATTTTTGTACCATCTCCAATAAACATATCTGACTATAAATATGTGTAGCTATAGACAATAACGGCACATAAAAAATTAATATTTAGAAACTACATGTTACGAAGAATATATCTGTATCTCATACGATAAATTTATTGTTCATATATCAATTCAAATATGTGATCAAAGTTCGACATCTTTGACCAAAAAAAGATTATGTGCAGAATAAGTTGGGATATAAAGAGTATGTGCTGCTCACCCCACACAATCAATTGTTCCATATACTCCCTCCGTTTTTCTATTTATAACCCCATAGGTTTAGCTGCTTAGATTTTAGTGAAGAAATTGAGTGGATGAAATTGAATGTAGAAAGTAAAAAATAGAATGAGTGGATGAAATTGAAGGAATTTTATCAAAAATGGAAAGGATGTCAAATAAAAGTATAGTAAGCGTATCATAAATAATAAAATAGATAGAGTATAAAATTTCCTGATTTGATCTCTCCTTTAAGATTGTCTCTTTGCTTTATACTAACGGTTATGTTTGGGTATTGCTATATCACGCCTTGTATTTTACTAGTTACGCCCTAATATGTATATATACATGTATTTATATTTTTAATTATTTAATTTTATTAACTCAAAATTTCTATATGAAAGTTGTTGGATAAAAACTTTCACCCACAATTTTGTTGGATAAAAACTTTCACCCACTCCTCCATTTCTACTTCCGCAGCTAGCTTCCATCACGGACCGCCGACCGCTGCCAACCACCACCGCCGACCGCCGCTGACCATCGCCACCAGCCGCTGACCACCGCCGGCCACCGCATATCGCCTGAATCTCGCCGGAAATGTAAGTTTTCCGATTTTTTTAAAAATCTGCACTTCGTATGGATTTTATGAATCTGGCTGGAAGTAATGTTGGAATGGGTTTGATTTTTCTGTTAGAATTTGTTAGAAATGTTAGAATTTATTTGAACTTGTTAGAATTGTTAGAATTGGGGTTTGTTAGAATTGTTAGAACTTGGTGTTGGGCTGGAGCAGGATGGAACGGTGGTGGCCGTTGGCAGGTTGGGCGTGGTGCGGAAGAGCGGCGCGCGGCGGAGCGATGCGCGTGTTGGGCTCTGGGCGCGTGGCGGAGCGACCGGCGGAGGGAAGGTGGCGTCGCAGAGGAGGATAAGGAGAGATAGAGGAGGAGGAGGAGAGGAGGAAGAGGAGGAAGAGAAGGAGAAGGAGAGGAGGAGGAGAGGGGAAGAGGTGGCTTCGGGCAGAGGAGCTGGGGCGGCATCCGATGGCGGAGGAGGCCGGCAGTGGAGGACGCCGGCGGCGGAGGACGCCGGCAGCGGTAGGTGGTTTAGGGTTTAGGTTGGAGTTGGAGGGATGAGGAAGATGAGGGGGTTGGGTGCAAATATTAAAAAATTTAAAGGTTTAATTGAATTGTATGAACTTTGGAATTAAAATGAAGAAATTGTTATTTGTTTGGTTTAAATATCAAAATGATAACTATTGTAGTAATTTGGAAAATATACATAACATAATAGAAATTAATATTAATTAAATTAATATTATGGAAATCAAATTTATGAATCTTATAAAAACAATTGTGTAGTAAATGATTATGATATGTTTTAATAATTATGTCATTGAATAATACTAATAATTTCACTTGTTAAACAATTAAATTATTGTATAATGATTTAGTAAATTATTTTATAATTTTTAAATAATAAAAATAAATAGTTCGTTGTATGGGATTTGAAAAGAATTAAATGTTTTGTTTAAAGTGTGATTTTTTACGTTATATTTACATTTTTTTATGCATTAGTGAATATGTAGTTGATTTGTAAAAATTTGCATGGGAAGTAAGTAATTGAAAAATGTACTTGTTGCGGAAGTTGATAATGTATTTTATCTGTAAGTAATTATTTTCCATAGGTTGTTTGAAATTATGCACTGTTTCGTCATATCACTTTACATTTTATTAAAATGTATGTTAATTTATTTTCTCTTACAATAAATCAATTGTTATGATAATAATTATATATGTTGTATTGTAGATGAGCACTGCTGGCCAACCCAATGAAGATGGTCGTTGTATACGACGGAGAGGTATTAGTGCCTCGGCCAGACAGGCGAGAGCCCGTGTGATCGAGGAGGAACAGTCGCCGGTACCTCCGCAAGAGCACGAGGTACCAGTTCAGCAGCCTTCTCCAAGGCGCGATGATGTATTCGATCCCATGCCAACATGGGATGGTCCGGAGCTGAACATTCTCACGTCCGGTAGAATGCATTCAATCCGTGACGATGGAAGTTGGCAATCGATGTATGAATTACCGGTTGGGGATCAAGAACAGGTATCCAGCCCACGTCATGGTTGTGGTTCAGAACCACCACTCGACGTCGATGGTAGGCAGGGACAGGATACATGCAATGTCCCCCCTTCTGGCCAACCTGCGACGAGTGTGCAAGTGGAGGTTGGAATCGAAAGGCATGCTGGTGGAGAAGCTAGGCATACGATTAGGAATAGAGCTGGTCAATTTGCGCAATCTTTCAGTGGATCGTGTAATGTCAATGAGATTGGCATTGGAAGGGCACCGAGGAACAAGAGAAAGCGACAAGCCGATGAAATGTGGCTTGTGCGGGGACCGATGGGTGGTGGCCCGCAAGATGACCTTGTGATACCAAGCTTTGGAGGTCACGTCGCAGTTGATATTTGGAATGGTATAGAGCGAGGTGTGCTGAAATGCCATGCTCGTTAAACGCTCTGCAAGCAGCTAGTCACTACACTCCCTGAACGGAACGATGTTGTGTAGGCCAGGATACGTGCGACCGAGTTATCGCACATTCCCACGATTATGTTCCAGTTCCTTGACATGGCATTGATATCTGCTTTTGTCGAGAGGTGGTAGCCGGACACGAACTCATTTCACATGCCTTTCGGGGAGATGACCATCCTGTTGCACGATGTAGAGATGATTCTTGGCATTCCTATTGTTGGTGGATCTGTTGCTAGTACCATTCCGGTGGAGGCTGTTCAGGAAGAAAGCGCTAAACTGTTTGGGAAAGACGTGGAGTCCTTCCTCGAGGAAGGCTGGAACAGGGGTAATATTGATGGCCAAGCATTGATGGCGAGGTGTGTAGCGGCGGGTCAGAGCGATAACTTCCAATTTAGGTGCTACATGTTGACTCTGTTTTCATCAACGCTTTTTGTTGATAAAACCGGGACTAAGGTAAGAGCCAACCTGCTCCCTCTAGTTGATTCGCAGTTGTCCTGAGGCTCGGCGACGTTGGCCAGTTTGTATCTACAGTTGGGAATTGCATCCCGAGCTAAGGCCCGCGGCCTATGTGGCTGTTGCACGCTGCTGCAAGCATGGATATACGAGTACTTTCCGATGTTTTGGCCGAGATTGAGTACATTGCCAGCTCTTCCGGGATGCGCCAACCGGTGGCACTCAGGGGATAAAATGGGAGGGATATTCAGAGGCTGGCTACCATCAGGCGTCAATTGGATGCTTTACAGGGTGACTAGATATGACAACCATGTTTTTAATTTTATTCTAATAATAGTAGGTATATTGGATTCCATATGAATGTAACATTTCTTCGAAACACGAGCAGGTGGATTGGTTGCCATATGGACCGGACGTGGTTAGGGTTGCGAGGGGGAGGACTCATTACCGCGGTGTGATTCGATACCTTGAAGAAATGGAGGTGTACATACCAGATCGTGTTGTGCGCCAGTTCGGTCTCGTACAGGGTATACCGCATAGTATTAGGATTATGCCAGAGCCTTGCTCCTGGCCCGCTGATCCTGCTGGCTATTCAGTGACCTACTCAGGGATGATGCAGTTGACATTGTGGGATATGGTACACGCCTGGCACGACGGTCAGCTAGCCGAGTTTCTGATTGCCACCAGTCCGTCAGAGTGTACCTTGGATTACGAGGAGTGGTTCACGAATCATTCGCATCCATTGATCACAAATCCTGTACATGATGCCACGAGTTGTAGACTAAATACGACACATCCTGACTCACGGGTAAGTTTTCTCTAACTGTTTGCTTTAATTAATTATATTAAATCTAATTGTTTCGTTATGATAATATGTGTTTCCTATGCATCAGTTGTTGAATGACATGATGAGCAACTTGGATCGGTTTGACTCTACTACCATTCATGGACTTGTCGACCCGTGTATGAAGGAGTTGTTGACTACTTGGATCAGTCATCGCGATGAGTATCGCAGATGCCACGGTTATGAACCCATTCCCTAGGTGATTGGATCACTTATGTATGAACACACTGTTTGCCTTTAATTTGTTCATTTCTGTAACCGGAACTCTTTGATAATATATTTTACGGTTGCGTGCATCCCGAACTATTTCATTGGGTACAATTATTAATTATGAGGTGTGTATACTTTGGTCCAAGCCACCATCCTCCTACGGAAGGGTAACTCCCAACCAACGACATCGGATTTCCTCAATGTGGTCCACAAATTAACCACAGGGGGCATGGGGCAGTTTTCCTTCACATGTATTCGGACGAAATGGCTTGCACTGCGAACGTATACAATGTGTAGCTCCCTCCTTGTTCCATCCTCGCCCGCGCCTGCCCTCAATGGAAGGACTGTACAGCAATAGTCTGCCGACCCATTCTCTAGAATGTAATATAAAAATACAACCGTGTTGTAGTAGGTGGCGACAGGAAACATGTCCGCAATGACCGCGAACCAATTTTCTTGTCCACATGGACCTTTGGTGTGGTGTATACGGGCTCTAGCTAATTCTACGTTGTCTTTCGAACCGTATATGGGAACATAGTCAGGCCAATGAGTCGATATCTCGTTAAATACTGCCCGGCGCGCCCCAGACCATTCACCTTCACCATCTACATGGAACGCATCAGCAACACATTTGAAGCCACAGTTTCCATCACTCTGAACATCGTTCCAGCCTTCGATGTAACGCCTGATAATGTGGGGGACACTTTCGAGGTACGGGAATGTCGCTGGAAGAGAAAACATTAAGATTAATTTCATTCTAATGAGGCGTTAACTAGGAAGAATGATGTTTGTACTTACCGTGTCGGCTACCTCTCCCTGATGTACCGCACCCCGGGGACCTTGAACTACGCCCGCTTACAGATGGCCTGTACCGCCTGTTCACGTGCTCGTGGTAGCTCGGTGATCGCCTGGTTGATCTTGACCGGGGGACATGCTCGCTTGGTCTCCCACGTGCACTAGTACAATTTTCCGGCTCTACAATGCCGCTGTCCTCTGGATGCAACTGCTCATCTATGTAGCTTGAAACCCGTCGGAGAACCGATGGGTCGCTGCAGGCCAGCTCCTCCAATTGACTGTTGAACACTGCTTGATCCTGTTCAACCCTCAAAATATTTTCCCTGTTCCGCAAGTGATCACCTAATGCCAGGGTCTTAAATAGTGGATGAATGTCGTCCAAGTACAATGGGATTCCTTGTTCAATTGCCCTCGACATGACGCATGCACATGGTATTCCGTGTGTCGAACGCAGTACACAACCATAATATGCATATACCTGTGCTCCAAGTGTATTAATCCTCCTGTACTCAACCGTCAATTTATCCAGACAATATTTTGACACGCCGTTGAACAAGTTGTTGAAAAGGACTCTACGGTACAATCTACCAATGCGTGTTATTGATTTCTCGTGGTTGTCCTTAATCATAGTAATTTGCCCGGCTATCTGCAGGTCGACACGCCTCCATATCGTATCCAGTGAACCAGTTGATGTTTGTAACCACCCTTTCAAAGACGAGTGTGCACTTTCGACCCTGCATGTAGTTGTGTTCCCAAAATGCAAAAATCTATTCGTCTATGCCCGAAAAAATTTCTCCTTATGGGGGTTGAGCCATGTGGTCTCAGTGTAACTAATAACAGCTTCGCTCTAAGACCAACCGGTCCTCAGATCCACCAATGCGGCTTCGTACGCAGAAACGGTAGATGCATTACAAACCCGAGACCAAGCACCGTTCTTAAAGGATGCCCCGTTCCTCTTACTCCCCGTTAGCACCGTAACACGTGCCTCCACATCCTTGTTAATATTCCAGGTGCAAAGCAAATGCTTCGATTCTGGAAACACAACTCGAAGTGGCCTAATCAATCCCATCTCACGATCGGTGACCACAACCTCAGGGAACGGTCCATCGACAAGCAAGCTTCTAAGTGCGTTTAGAACCCACTCATAGGTATTTGCCATTTCTTCAACGACAATTGCGTAGGCAATCAGGAAATTTATGTTGCAAGGAGACATACCAACCATCGCAATGAATGGCATGCCATAACGATTAGTCTTGTACGTTGAATCGATGGCCACAACCCACAGATACGTGCGAAATGCCACAACAGCATCGGGATGAGCCATGAATAAATGAGTCAAAGTACCATCAAGTGCTGAGCGGTGACTAGTGACATACCCATTCGAGGTGGCAAGATGCAAACAATTCTCGGCTATGTTGCGACCGCCTCGCCTTTCTCTTCCATAGGCCGATCTCTCATTGTACACCTGCCTAATGGTCTGATGCAGGTCTGGAAATGAATGACTAAGGCTGGCATTGATATGCCTAGGGGCTGTTTCAGAATTCGTCAAATCTCTAATCATTTGTTTCGCCTCCGCATGGAGCATGCTGCTATGTCTATGACCCTCAGCGTACAATGAAAATGGGTGGTTGTGCATCCCCCGGCGAGAATCCTTGCACAGTACTACATTCCATCCCTCCCCTGTGCTGCTCTTTTTCATGACAATCATGAATGGGCAGTCACAACTTCTAGTCGAAGTGTTACTTCGTCGGACAATATCTTAATCGCTCACATCGACAACCTTATGTTTTCGGCCCCGATTGCAAATGCAATATATCCTCAGGGGACCATTCTTATTTTTTTGTAGGACCCCATGACAAGTTGAAATCCGACATGACGAGCAGTCCGTTGCAGGTAGGAATAAGCTTCACTGTGACTTGGAAACACATTTGTGGTTGCAAATGCTGAGTATCTATTCCCCCCTGCAACAGCTCCACATGACTGATTGTCATCCTTAAACAACAATAAACATCACGTAATTAGTTTCACTCAAATATTCTACCGAAAACAATGATGTCGTACATTAACGTTTAACTAAAATAAATGTTTAAATAAAATTAAATAACACAAAATCAAAATTAAATTAGATGAAATCAATTTAAGCTTACAATATTAACGTTACCAAATTAACTTCTGAAAACAAAATTACATTGCTCCATTTAATAAACAAATAATAAAGTTAAAATTGAATTAGATAAAACAAAATTAGGGATATACAATTTACGTATATAAATTAACTCCTAAAACTAAAATTACATTCATCCATTTTAAATTAAGGTTTAAATAAAATAATATAAAATTAACATTACAAATTTAATGTTTAATAATTAACTTTTGAAAATAAAATTGCATTGCTCCATTTTTAATTAACGGTTAGAACATAGATTTAAATATAAACAAATAATAAAGTTAAAATTAAAATTAAATTAGATGAAACAAAATTAGGGATATACAATTTACGTATATAAATTAACTCCTAAAACTAAAATTACAATTATCCATTTTAAATTAAGGTTTAAATAAAATAATATAAAATTAATGTTACAAATTTAATGTTTAATAATTAACTTTTGAAAATAAAAATGCATTAAACCATTTCAGATTAACTTTCAATAATTACATTTACATAATATAAAATAAAATAAAGTAATTCCATATCTATAAATTAAAATAACAAATTAACGTAGTTCAATTAAGCAAAATTTAACTCTAAAAATCCATAAATTTGGAGTAAATAAATACAGTCAAAAGAGACATGAAATAATTTTATACCCTAATATACGGTAAATAAAAACAGTACATATATACATACAGAAAATACATACAGTAAACAAATTTATACACTACAACACAATAAATACATACAGTACATTAAAGTACTTAAATTTAAATAAAATCCTCCTGTACTCAAACACGGTAAGATGAATGACTTAGTAAATTGCAATAATTATTAGATTACAATTAATAAATTACAATACTAAGATGAACATAATTTTCTACTTAAAAAAAATAAATCATAAATTTAACTATTACTTAATGACAGAAGAATAATTAGAAACACTACCACCAAAGACATGGAATTTCCAACACCCTTGTTTGGAGTAAAAATTTGGAGATTTTTACCAACTGAGATTTACAGAACAATTTATAGAAAAAAATTCTACTTTTTCGGGTATAATGGAGTAAATGACATTAAATGTGGGTAGATGGTAGTTAGGCAAAGGCAAAGGAGCAAGCCCGGTTCGCCACTGGCCGAGGAGAACCGGAAGGCCGTTTGGAGCCACTGGCCGAGGAGAGCCGGAGCAAGCCTGGTTCGCCACTGGCCGAGGAGAACGGGAAGGCCGTTTGGAGCCACTAGCCGAGAAGAACCAGAAGGCGGTTTGGATGAGAGCCGGAGCAAGCCCGGTTCGCCACTGGCCTAGGAGAACCGGAAGGCCGTTTGGAGCCACTGGCCGAGGAGAACCGAAAGGCGGTTTGGAGGAGAACCGGAGCGAGCATGTTCCGCCACTGGCCGAGGAGAACGAGAGTGAGCCTGGTTCGGCGGAGAACGGTGGCCGGTTCGCCGAGGAGAGCGGAGTGGAGAGAACGAAGGCCAGTGAGCTGGAGGAGAGAACCGAGGTGGGAGAGCGGAAGTCGAAAGCTACTGCGGCATCGCCGAAGAGGGAAGAGGAACGGTGGAGAAGACGCGGTGCGCGCGTGGCGGAGAAGACGCGGTGCGCGCACGGCGGAGAAGATGAGGTCCGATGTGCGCGGTGGAGAAGATGAGGTCCGATGTGCGCGGCGGAGAAGACGACCGACCGGAAAGTGGGAGCGGCCGGAACTGCGGAGAAGACGAGGTGGTGCGGGAACGGAACGGCCTAAGATGCCGACGGAGAAGACGAGGACGAGCGCGCCGCCGTCGGAGAGGACGGCTCGCCACCGGAGCGAACGAACGATCGGAAAGGACGACCGCGCTGCTGCCGTTCGTTTTCTCCGGTTAATTCACCCGCCAGAACCGACGGTTGACTTCCGACAACTCCGGCCACTGACCGGCGTTGACCACCTCCGTCCGGCCACTGACCGTTGACCGGCACCACCACATTAATTACATTAATTGCACATTTAATTGTCACTAATTGTGAATTAATTACTAATGATAACAACCATAATTAACTTTGAAAATCAATGTCAATTATATTAATGTTAAAAAATGTGAGTATTTACATAGTTTAAAATATAGGGCGTAATCAAGTAAAATACAGGCCGTGATATAGCGATCCACTTATGTTTGTATATGGTACACTATGATACAGTTGGGGTACAATGCATATGGTACCCCAGTAAATAAACAACAAACAAGGGATAATTATTAATTATTTAAATGAAAATCAACTTCTTAATTTTTAGGTAGAGACAACTAATAAATATTCTACCTATTAATATTCATGGGGATACCATTTTTACGGTATCTCAGGGGGTACGTAATAATTTGCGTTAAAGGTGTATCAAAATTTGATATTTGAAAAATATATGATGCATAGAATCCAATAATATTTCACATGACGATATTGATGCTTATATACTAATTAAAATTTATCGTCAAACAAACACGGCTTGAGAAAGTTGACCAAAAGTGTGTGAAAAAGGATGGGACAGAGGAAGTAGTAGTGTAGAAAATAAGGGTAATGATCTGTGTTTATTCATGACCTCATGATACATTATATAGTAGTACAAAATACCTATACAAGCTAGGAAAATGAAATAGAATCCAATTACAATTACAAGTAATATTTATAATCCTTAACACTCTCCCTCAAGTTAGAGCATGGAGATCAGAAATGCCCAACTTGCTAAGTAATGAATGAAACTGGTTACGTCTGAGAGCTTTGGTAAACAAGTCTGCAGGTAGACCTGTAGTGTATATATGATGAGTAACTATAGTACCAGACTGCACAAGATCTCGGACAAAATGACAATAAACCTCGATATGCTTCGTACGTTCATAGAACACTGGATTTGCTGCAATATGAAGAGCAGATTGACTGTCACAAAACAAACGCATTGGAGCAGTATTCGCAACCCCTTATTGCAGAATCTCCTATATTCCATAAACAAATATCCACACAATATTCTATCAACGATTAAAGCATTTTAGGCTTCAGCTTTCTGTATGTTCCAACATGGAAAGTCATTATACACATGAAGTTTATTCCATCTCCAATTCTTATACACATAAAGTCATGTGTAAATATAATTCCTTCTTCACATAAATATTCGGATTACAATAAATCCCTTGGAGATAGGAATTAACAAATCTAATCCCTTGAAGTATGTAATTAAAATATCTCGTCCAGATTTCTTTCATAACCGAATAATCATAGATCAATTCTCATTCCGTAAATCTAATTCACTCCCATAAATACAGGAATTGATATATTCTCCAAATCAAACACATTTGGACGATATATACTTCTCGGATTTCATCTTCAACCATTCCTTATATCACCAAAATTCCATTTTTGAGGTTTCAACACAATAATTCCATATTAGCATAACTTTCCACAAATTGCCAACTAGATAAATCTAGACTTTAAAATCTCCCCCTTTGTCATTTTGTGGACCAATCACCTTTTGGCATTTTAACACAGAGCTTATGCAAATTGATAAAGGTTAGGCCCAAGAAGGCCATTGGGCCGCAGGTATGGCAGCCCGGTTAGGGGAATATATAATACTCTAACTTAATTACCACATTTGTGGGTAATTAAGGGTGATAATTAAGGAGTACATTATTTAGGACACGAAGTATAAATACAAGGTACACATTTACTTATCATTCATTCTGTCTTAATGATATTAAATGCTTGGACTAACTTAAGCATTAGAGTGCTGCCCCCTGGAACCCCAGGGATAGTTTAATTGCAGTTTAATTTGAGAAGAACCCCCAAGCCTACAAACCGGTCGGTGGTCGAAGACGCATCAAGTGGCACCGACTGTGAGGACCATTAAGCCGGATCAAGGATTTGGAGAGTTTATGTCCACGGTAGTTCGAAGGAGTGAAAGATTAAGGTCAATAGGTACGTGGGATAGATCTCCACCAAGGTTAACATTGGAGAATCCAGAAGGAGGAAATGATGCTGGCATCAAGGACAGTGACATAGCTAATACTTAAACGATGGGAGCAGAGTTGCGAGTATAACTTAGTACGGGCGTAGGCCACAATGGGGGACAAACCTCAGTGGCGATTGGTACAAACACCATTGGTACCAAAACACCATGATGGGCCGGGGCCCTCGAGGACCCTGAAAGTAATGGGAGATCAAAGACAGGGAAATACCAATCCCCTGCTCGAGAGGGTGGTCGATTCGAGGGATAGAAGGTTTAGGGAGTTTTCAGGAGACTCGTATATGGAAGCATATGGCCAACATGGACAAGGAAATCAAAATGTGAAGAGGGCAACCCCAAGTCAAGAGGTGGAACGAGCAGCTCGGGTCCTGGCTGTGGCCGGTTACCGAATCACCCCTCCCCCGAGGGAAGATAGAGTCATGATATAGGCAGTACTGCCCCCGCCTTTGGGAATAACTATAGGTTGGGCCTCTCAACCCCAACCCCCAATAGCCTATCTTTATCAGGGACATGTTGGAGAGCCACTACAGGCTAGGCCCCAGCCTTCCATTCCTGGTTATTTCCCAATGTCTTGTATATGCACTACCTCCACTAGCCCCATCTGCTCCTACCCTTAACCTGGTCAGTCCAGGAGCGACATATGAAACGATGACTTCTTCTGGCACGCAAGGACATGAGAGTATGAGAATTAGCCAGGGGATGTACAATCCCTATGTTCAACCGTTACCACCACCAGCATACCCGAACCTCGGGCGCACTGGATGAACCCAGGATACAGAGGAACCCATCCTCTCTATATGCCATAGTTGGGTGGCACGATAGGGGGCTGAACATGCCAGTAGGTCAGCATGAACCCCCACTTAGACACAAAAGAAAGGAATTTGATAGGTTGATCGGCCCCTTGGGCCAGGCAGCGGGGTCTCCTTTCTGCTCGGTGATCACATGGGTTCGATGGCCGATAGAAGTGAAACCCCCGGAAGGACTTACCACATACAGTGGTGAAACTGACCCTCAAGAGTTCATATAGACATTCCTGGGCTTGATGAGTTTGAGGGACTTTGATGAGAAATTGACATGCAAACTGGTAGGCAGCTAATTGTGAATAAAGGCACAGGCGGGGTTTAATAAGTTTCCAAGGGGCTCGCTCCAATCATATCGGGATTTTAACGGAGTGTTGTTGACAGTATGCCCAGAAGAAGAAGTTTACCATATTTTTTAGAACTCTACTAGATGAAGCAAAAGCCAGGGGAAAGCAAGGAAACCTTTTATCACCGATATGTGGATTAGAGTTTGGGGGTGATAGAAACGACAGAGAATGAGGTAATCCAGGGGTACCTATTTAGGATGCATGACCTAGAACTATACAAGAAGCTGAGTACCAATACTCCTAAGACACTACAAAAACTTCAGGAGGTTGTGGAGCAATATTCGAGAGTAGAGGAGGCAACTAGAAGGAAAAGAGATAGCCTTGTGGAGAAAGTAGGAAGAAATGTAAACCATAGAGGTAAGAGGCCGGTTGAACCCATAAGAACACCATTCGAGAGGTATAATCCGCTGCCCCTAACGCTCGGAGAAAGAACCACTGCACAAATTTTAAGCATACATAGATGTTTGTTTCGGACACCTCCACCCTTGTAGAGTTTGCAAAACTTGGTTGCAGCTCGGAGAGCAACGAATCGGTACTGTGATCATCACAAGGACTACGGTCATGACACAAATGATTGCATGTAGTTAAGGATGGAGATTGATAGGTGTGAGCAGGAAGGACAGTTTTGAGGACAAGGACATAGGAACCAGGTTGCCCCATCGAGGCCCCGGATGAATCAATGACATCCTTACAGAAGAAACAATCAAAACAATGGAGGTAGTGGAGATAGAAGGCCTCGAGAACAAGTGGTTCGAGATAGGGGGCATGAAGGAAGGTAGGATAGACCCCAGGAACAACAAGAGGGAAATCAGGGAAACCAAAATGGTGAAAATGCACCCATCTAAAGGGTAATTGATGTCATCAATGGTATGGTGGGAGAGAGATCCTTGAACGCTATTTTAAAGGCTGAAGGTCGAAGGGTCCCCGTGGAAGAGCCCAGTCATAAAAGGTTTCAGCCGGATGAGACTGTCACTGTCTTGGAAGCGGATGCTGTGCCGGACCAAATGCCCCATGCAGACCCTATGATAATCTTAGCCATTATTGGAACATCATTAATCAGAAGGGTGTTCGTTGATGATGGAAGCGGGGTAGGTGTAATGTTTGCTAAGTGTTTTGACCAGTTAGACATAGGGTGTGAGAATTTAAAAAAATCTGCTTCCCCTTTATCAGGATTCATGGGAAAATCAATGTTTCCCACAGGAGAAATAACATTGCCTGTTTGAGTGGTGGATGGCGACAAGGGAGTGACTATCAAGTGTAGTTTCGCTATCGTGGATGCACCTTCCCCTTATAATGTAATCTTAGGAAGGCCATGGATGTGCCAGGCTTGGGCGGTTTGGTCACCTTACCACCTGATGATGAAGTTCCCAACTAAATAAGGGGTGGCATCCATTCGAGGGGATTAAACCGTGGCACAAAAATGTAACCTAACGACAGTGTAAGAGGTGAGGAAATGGAGGGATGAAGCTGCAGTACACGTAGAAGCGGGACTAGCTGATGCAATACAAATGCCCATTTGGGATAAATGATCAGTAGCTGTTGGGAAACTAATTCCTGAATATGTGAAAAGAGGATTTAAAGACTTGTTAAGAAGGTATGAAGATGTGTTCTCATAGGATACATCTGACCTGAAGGGGGGTCCATTCGAGTCTCACATTGTATAGGATAAACACCAACCCTTCGATTAAGCCAGTGAAGCAGAGAGAAGAGTGTTCGCTCCTGAACGAGTTGAGGCAATTAAGGAGAAAGTGGAAAAATTATTGAAGGCAGATGTCATCAAGGAGGTATTCTATCTTGATTGGATTTCCAACCCAGTTATGGTTCCAAAGCATGATGGAGCATGGAGGATGTGTATAGATTTTACGGACCTAAATAAATGCTGCCCCAAAGATAGTTACCCGTTGCCACCAATCGATAAGTTGGTGGAAGCTATCACTGGATACCAAATTTTGGCATTCTTTGATGCACATAATGGGTATCTCTGAATTCTAAAGGCAAAGGAAGATAGGGAAAAGACATCATTCATCACAGATGTGGGAACGTACTGCTATAAGAAGATGCCCTTTGGGTTAAAGAATACTGGGGCTACTTATCAGAGGCTGTTCGATAGACTGTTCAAGGAACATATAGGGAAAAACATGGAGATATATGTGGGTGACACGGTGGTCAAAAGCAAGAGTTATGAAGATTTATTAAAAGACATGGAAGAAACATTCTGTAAGCTTCGGGAAGCTAATTTGAAGTTGAACCCATCTAAGTGTGTCATTGGTGTGGGAGCAAGGAAGTTTCTCGGATTCATGGTCTCAAACCGGGGGATTGATGTAAATCCTGAAAAGGTCGAAGCTCTGAGGACAATGAAAACCCCACAATCGATAAAGGATGTGTAGAAGCTTACATGATCTTTGGCAGCATTAAGCAGGTTCTTATAGAAGGAGATATAGAAGCACTTGCCTTTCTTTGATGTTCTTCAAAGGGCAAAGAAGTTCTAGTGGAATGGTAAGTATGAAGAGGCATTCGAGCAGTTGAAAGAGCATTTGAGGACATTGCCTACTTTGATGAAACTAGACAAGGATGAGGCATTGTACTTGTATATTTTCACGTCACCGCTAGCAATTAGTGTGGCTTTGGTTAAAGAAAAATAAAAGGTCCAGCACCCAATCTACTTCATTAGCTATGCCTTGCAGGGACCGGAGATGAGGTATACAGTTCTCAAAAAGCTTGATTTTAGCTCTCTTGCATGCAACCCAAAGTTTGAGACCCTACTTCCAGGAACATAAGATAGTGGTGCTCACAAACCACCCAATTTGGCAGATCATGCTAAAGCCAGACAGAAGAACAATGAAGTGGGCAGTAGAGTTGGGAGAGCATGATATCCAGTATCATCCTCGAGTTGCGATTAAGGGGCATGCACTGGCAGATTTTATAGTGGAAACTATAGAACCCCTTGAAGTGTGTTTGGTGCCCATACAGAATGAAGACATATGGCAAAGAAATATATGAAAGTTGTATGTGGATGGTTCGTCACATTCAGGAGGAAGTGGAGCGGGGGTCCTACTTACTATCCCTAAGGGAAGAGATTATCCTTATACATTGAACTTTGCATTTAAAGCAACTAACAATGAAGCTTAATATGAGGCATTGATCACTGGATTGTGCCTCACGTAGGAGATGCAAGTGGAGGAACTGGAGGTTTTCAGTGATTCTCAAATTATGGTTGAATAGGTGAATGGAGATTGCGAGGCCAGAGAGCCTAATCTGCAGAGATACCTCATGGAAGTAAAGAACTTGTTAAAAAATTTCAAATTTTATGCATTGACGGAGGTTCCGAGGGAAAGCAATCATAAAATGGATGCTCTAAGTAAGCTCGCTTCTTTGGATTTGGGAACCTAATCCCAGCAGCAACTCTTCATGGAAACTTTGAGCAAGCAAAGTTTTAAAGAGCCTGTAGTGATGGCGGTTGAAGTGGAAGACTCCTGGATGACATAGTTCGTGGCATATCTTCTAGAGGGAGTCCTACCAGAAAATGAAGTGGATGCCAGAAGGATAAGGTTGAAGGATCCAATGTATGTGTTGTAAGGGGAAGGGTTATATAGAAGAGGCCATTTGCAACCATTACTTCGATGCGTTGACTCTCACGAGGCGGATTACCTCGTAAGGGAGGCTCACGAAGGGGTATGTGGTAGCCATCAGGGAGCTAGGTCCGTGGTGAGCAGGCTCATTCGAGTAGGATTTTACAGGCCTGCAATGTTTAAGGATGCGAACCGGTATATTCAGGCTTGCCATCAGTGTCAGAGACATGCACCTATAAAACATGTTCCATAGGAAGAAATGAGAATCATCTATAGTTAGTGGCCATTTGAAAAATGGGGAATCGATTTGGTGGGCCCTTTTCCGGAAGTGCCAGGAATATTCGGATATCTAATAGTGGATGTTGATTATTTCACCAAGTGGGTCAAGACTGAGCCATTGACAAACATAAGGGGGGGGGGGGGGGAAATGGTCATCTCCTTTTGCTGGAAGAATATTGTGTGCCGTTTTGGAATCCCAAGAACAATTATTATGGACAATGGAACGCATTTCGCTCAAGATCCCTTCAATAAATGGTGCGAGGAGTATAATATCAAGCAGAAGGTGATATCTGTTTACCACCCCAAGCCAACGAGCAAGTGGAAGTGACCAAGAGAACAATAGTAAATGGAATACGAGCGCACCTTGTGGGGGCTGAATGTAATTGGATATGGGAATTACCAAATGTGTTGTTGGCATATCAGACAGCTGAGTCTTCCGCTACTGGAGAAATTCCTTATAGTCCGGTATATTATTCAAAAGCAGTAATTCCTGCGGAAATAGGAGTTCCTAGCCCAAGGATAATAGCTGCTGTAGATGGGAGGATTAATCAGCAAAACAGATGTCTAGATCTGGATATGATGGAGGAAAAAAAAGAGATAGCTTCTCTACACGAGGCAAAGGTCAAGGAACGGGTCAGAAGATATTATGACATAAGGGTAAAGAAGGTGTTCTTCAACCCGGGAGACTTGGTAATGAGGAAAAATGAGAAAAGCAGAAAGGAGCCCGAGGGGAAGTTTATTGTGAATTGGGAAGGACATTATAAATTGATCGAATCGCATCCAGGAGGAAGTTATGTTCTCAAACAGATGAAAGGGATTCGAGTACCAAGAAGGTTGAACATTATTAACTTGAGAAAATACTACCAACTATAATGTTCGAGTGGTTTTCTCTAAAGCGGTACTCTAGCTGGTATTCGAGCAAGTTGCTTTAAAGCGGTTCTCTGGATAATTTTTCTAGCTATGTCTGATGTTCGAGTGGTTTGCTCTAAAGTGGCACTCTAGTTGGTATACAAGCGAGTTTCTTTAAAGTGACACTCTAGATAATTTCCAGCTACTGCTGATGTTTGAGTGGTTTGCTCTAAAGTGGAACTCTAGATGGTATTTGAGCAGGTTGCTTTAAAGCGGTGCTCTAGATAATGAATCCATCTGCGGCTGATGTTCGAGTGGTTTTCTCCAAAGTGGCACTCTAGTTTGTATTCGAGCGGGTTGCTTTAAAGCGGTGCCCTGAATAATGTTTCTAGCTACGGCTGATGTTTGAGTGGTTGGCTTTAAAGTGGCACTCTAGATGATGTTCGAGTGGTTGGCTCTAAAGTGGCACTCTAGATGATGTTTGAGTGGTTGGTTCAAAAGCGGCACTCTATATAATGTTTGAGGGGTTGGCTCTAAAGCGTCACTCTAGTTGCTTCGAGTAGTTGGCTCTAAAGCGGCACTCTAAAGGCATATTGTACTCTTCAAATAACAAGCTATTAAGCAAAATTTAGAGGATGTAGGTGGAAACAGCGAACCAGGGTAAAATGCTTGTCCTTAAATTTCTTAATTTCTATTAACCAAACATGCCCCTGTTTGAGGGGTAACATATTATAGATAGAAAGAATATTAATTATTCATTTAAATTCCAAAAAATACTAAGGATACAATATTTATACTAACAATTATACAAGTTGATCCATCTACATATATTCATACACTAGGAGGAAATCCCGTTTGAAACAACTCTTCAGTGGAAATAGGCTTTCCTAGTTTCTTCACATTTGCCTCTATTTCCTCGAGTTCTTCAAGCTTTATACCAGCCGCCCTTTGAATATCATTCATTTGCTCCACTACAGGATATTCTGAGAAATTGGGGGGGGGGGGGGGAGTGACGGCGATGCTCTTACACCATTTCTTCGTGGAAGGTTCAAATGGGGCCTTCGAGGATGATTCGATGCTTTTGCGGTGTCTAGAGGAAGACCCATGGTTAATTTTGCTTAATGGGACAAGGTGCCATTCAGCATCTTTAATGGCAGACTTCTGTGACCGAGGGGCAAAGCAAAAACTCGAGGGGGCAAATCTCTTTACCTTCAGCTCCGCTAGCCAATCGAGAATGAGGTCAAAAGCCTTCTTCTGCCGTGGAGCCCCATTCTCATGAATGTTGACCTCTTCCATCCAGTACTGGGCAGCTTTTAGTAGAAACTTTGGAAGGTGATCATTGGTGATTAAGTAGGAGGACAAAATATCGTGAGAAAGCTTAGGGCACGAAGGCTTACTTCGTGTGTGGCAATTTTTTCTTCATACTCAGCGAAATGCTGCTCTATTTCTGTAGCTTGTACCTTCCAGGCCTCAATCTCCCCAAAGAGTTTTGCATTTTTTTGATAAAAGGGATTCCACCAAAGAGCTATCTTCAACCGGGGGGCTCTCTTGAGGGGCTTGAGGGGCCGAAAGGGGGTTCACTTGCCAAAGGGGGGTCCTCGTTTGCTGCCATTTTCCAAGCGTGTAAGTCCCCTTCCAGGCTAGCCACTCTGCGTTGAGCTAACAAATGTTGTTCAGCAATTAATTCCCTCTGGGCTACCAGTCTGCGATTTTCGCCCAAGCAGCAGATTAGGCGCCCTTCCACTACTGAAAACCTAATTGCAGCGGCAAGGCTGGACTTCAGAGAACCGAACTTCAAATAAATTTGCCGCATCATTTCTTCTAGTTCTTTATCAACGGGATCGTGACCCTTGACCACTTGTAAAGGATAGGTACCATTAAATTCCTTGCTAAGGAAATCCTCGACAAACCCCTTAAACATAGGATGATGTTTAGATTGCCACAACTTCATCTTGGCCTCGAGATTGTGGAGCTTGTCCTTTAAGGAGTCTTTCTCTTGGTTTCATTTAGAAAGGTCTCAAAGGGCAATCAGTAACTGTTTATTTGTTTCATTAAGTTCTTTTTGGGCACACGAAAGCTCCTCGCAAGTGCCTTCTAGCACTATTTTCAATGAATTATACTACGAAAAGAAAACAAAGGTAAAATCAATAAGTACCAGCAATAAGAAAAAAAAGAGTATTTTCATTGATTCTCAAAACAAAATTTTAAAAAATAAAAAGAGTTACAATTGAGAGGCCCTAAGTAAAAAAAATAGTTTAGAGAAGAGGAAAATTTTACAATCAGAGACCAACCCTAGAATCATCCTCCTTTGATGTGGAAGCAATCATTTCTTCAACCTGATTGACGAGAGAATCTTGCCCAGAAGAGGCGTCTGTAACCTCTGGAAAGGGGATTGCTCGAATTCCCTTGGCAGTAAAGAACTCCCCTTTGGCCTTGATGAAATCCAAAAGGGAAAAGTGAAGGCCATTATTTTTTATAGCCTCATCCCATTTTGCGTCCATGGTGGCTTCGAGCTCTAGATTAACCAGTTCGTCTACCTGTTTGGCCAAATCTTCAGAAAGAGAGGCCGACACTTATGGCTTTAAAAATTCCTTGGCTTATTTGCTGCAGCCGATCTCCTTGGCCACCCTTAGAAGATCCAGGAAAACTTTAGCAAGCTCAGGGCTATTCAATAGCTTATGTTTGAAGGCCTCGAGCAGTCGCACCTGCGTGGGCAGATCTTCTTCAGCTTAAAACTTCTCTTCTGCAGTTTGAATCTTCTTAGTGAGGGTATCCCTCTCTAGAAACCATTGATGCCTCTTGGCATCCACACCTTGCTTCTCACTATCCCAAATCTTTTACTTTTCTTCAAGAGCCCCTATGGCATCTTCAAGCGCCCTGTCCTTCTCCTCGAGCATTTTGTCTTTCCCATCGAGGACCTGCTGGTGACCCTTGAGAGATTCCCTTAGCCACAAAATCTTATCCTCGCCAGCGGAGCCAAGGGAATAGAGGGCCGCTATTCTCGTAGTGGCCTCGTGATATATTTTAGAAGCCTGATCAAACAATTCAGCTCAGATTGATGTTAACAAAAACAAAAAGAAAGAGAGAGAAAAGTGAATGGAAAAGAACCTCAGGATTAGAGCCAATCTTTGAAAGGTGATGCTTGAACCCGAATACGGGCACCGCATCATTCGAAGGGGGCAGTGATTGTTGTTGAACATCATCACCGCCACGTGTTCCTATAAGTGGCCTTAGTGAGGAGGAGCTGATAGTCTTGTTGTTCGCCCTTGTCTTCTGGCGAACATTCCGGGTGTGAGGTGATTGCTCAGAATCACCGGTTAAGATAAACCTCTCGAGGCCTACTGCAGGAGGGGAGGCCTGATTCAAAAGGGGAGACACTTGAGTTGGGGGAATGGAAGCCTGATTCGAGGAATCTATAATCCCCTCAGAGTGAGCCTGAACCTACTTCAAGGGCTTCTGCTTCTTTAAGCCCTTAGAAAAACCCACTGAAAATGGAAAAAAGAATGAACATAATAACACAACAAATAAGAGAAGTAGATTTTTATTAAGGCACCTTTGGAACGTCCTAAATGCCTAGGATCACTAACAATGACCTCGAGGGGAGTTATCTCTGGGGCCCTCACGTTCTCTTTGCCTTTTTCTTGTATCTTTCCGAAGTGTGTTATACGCATATTCTTCATAGATTATGGGCGTGAAAACAAAGCTAACAATCTAGGGGTTAGGTTGTTGAAGAGGCTGTAATCGAGGGAGCTGGAAAATAGTTTTTGTATGTCCCTCTCGAGGGCATCTGGGTAGATGTATTCCCCATGTTTGGGAGATTTTACTTGCATGGCCCAATTCCATGGAGGGACTCGATACCTTCTATCGAATGAGATACCTTTTTTCCAGCTTTTCCAATCACCCAAATTGCCAGGAACACCAAACACTTTACAATGTACTTCTCGGTGGGTAAACATGACGATCATATCGGTTGACCGCCCACTATAGGACACGAAGTATAGTGAGCAAAGCATCTTATAACTAGGTTTAACACCAAATTCATCACATCTGGTAAAGAACATCTTTATGATCACCAAAACGTTAGGGTGGACTTGCACAGGGCTCACCTGAAATTGCCTAAGGAGTTTGAAAAAAGGGGCGGAAAGGGAAAGGTGATCTCACAATGAAGGTGTCAGAGAGAGATAGACGATCTTCCTTCAGGAAGGTTATAGGGGGAGTCACCTTCTCGAAAGGGTTGAAAATTGGTGTTTGGAGCTACTCGTTGGCCAAGAGGGATCGAGTCCTAAATTTTGGAAATAACGGTTCCCGCTACTTGAACTAGGGGCTCCCTCGCTGAGTCCTTTTTCCTCAATCTTTGGCAAGTCTCTTTTTTCTTCTCTTGAAAGTGCTCAGCCAGAGAAGATTGTTGAGTTCGACTCGAGGGTGCTCCCCCCCCCCCTCGAGGACTGCCTTCTTCCTCAAAGGAAGTACTTCTTCCTCCTCCCTTATGGCTTCAAGCTCTGGATTTAGGGGAGGGTAAAAACCAATCTTTCCGCTCGTAGGGGACCTCATTATGTAGGGTTTTCCCATGCCCGATGGCCAATTTTCAACAACTTCTTGAGAAGGCATATCTGTTACGGGAGAGATTCGCTCTTCCCCAGGACTATTAGATATTCCCTCTCCAGCATCAAAGTTGCGCTGAAGTTCTTTGGAGGGGGAACATTCTGGGTTGCTAACGATTCTCTCTGGGATACTAACCCCTGACTTGTCTACCCTAATTTCATCGGAAATTTTCTCGAAGGCAGAACCCTCATCAAAGCGGGCCATGATGGGAAAGGGGGAAACGAGAATATTAGAGAGAGAATAGGGATGAAAGAACTTACTGATTCCTGGAAAAAGTGATGGAGGTTGGATCGCTCGTGAGAGAAATATAGAAAAAAAATCTTGAAAGAAGACGCCGACAAATGAGAAAAGTAAATAAGGAAGTGCGGATGAGGGGTAAATAAAAGGGCTGAAGTGATAGGTAATTATTTCGGCATTGGAAATATAAAATGTTATAGAAGGTGATGTGCCCATTTTATACGGTTATATTAGGACTTTTAGAATTCACTTTTGTACACTTTTGTGCTCTAAATGTGACATTTTGCCTTGAAATTCTCTAAGGATGGTTAAATGCGACTTTTACGCTTTTATTACTTTTCTAGAGAATTTTGTGTGAAAAGGTAATTTGTTTGAAGACTTTGAAGAATACATTTGAAGATTTTAAGACTTGTATTTGAGCTTTTGAAGATTTGAAGAATTGAAGAAGTGAAGAGAAGAGGAGGATATGAAAAAAAAAGAGAAAAGACATCAAGCTGTTGGAAATGGAGTCCATCGCGAGGCAGTTGTGACTCACGACGGACGAATAGCCAGACATTCTTCTTGCCTTTTGTACTATAAATACTCACCTTATCCTCTCCTCTTCAAAAACACGAATCCAACTTCTTCTTCCTGCATTTTTGTGGGTTCAAAACCTAGTTTTTCTTTCTTTTTTTTCTTAGTTTTTGTAGGTTAATCATGTCTTTTTATTTTGTAGCTTAGTTTTATCTTGGGAGCAATGGATTGAAGCTTCCATATCTATGTAGTAAGAACCATATCTATCTATTTAGTTCTTTTGCTACTATGCATTTATTGAGCTTTGAATGTGAATTGCGAATGTCATTGATGTTGTTGGAAGCTTGAGTATATGAATTGCTTGTATGATACACTTCTTAGGGTTGGGAGAAAGTAGCTAATTCTCCCCTCTTTTAATGTGGAATCCAAGAGCAAGAGTTTGAGCTTCTTAAATGATGTTGGTGTGTTGATAATTGATAGATGAATGTGATGATGTCGAACTCGTTGTCATGTTTGTTTAGGTAGCAAATGAGAGAAGTCTATGAATGTCAATCGTTCTTGACTAATCTTGTGTAAATGCATGAATTTGTTAAATGCTTAGACACGGTGTAGTGCTTATAAGTGTTCCCAATCTTGTTGGTTCTTCGTACTCAATGCCATCAATTGATGTATCACAAGCAATAAGGGTTATAGCTCAGTTGGTAGAGCGCCACGTTTACACGTGCTCCAATGTTTTTCAAGGGGAACCTATCATAAAATGAAATCAAAAGAATAGGAGTATTAATTAAGAAGGTGATGTCTTACCCCATAAATTTAAGGGAACAATAGCCTGACAAAGGGTTTGGTTCGATTGGAAACCCGTATAGGTGCCAAGTAATTTTAGTCGTGTTTCGGCTAAGGGAGTCATTGGTGAGGTTTGACAAGAGATGTCGAATTCACTCTTACAAACTACTATCTAAGAAGGATAGAAGTTTAGTCTTCACAACAAGTAGTCAAAGTAGTGAATAGATTGTTTCACTCGTTCTTGAAGCCTTTGTTATTTAGCATTCATATATTCTTAATGCTAGGTGTTACTTCAATTATGCCACATATTGTTTGAGAATAGGAAGTGTTTGCATTATTTAAGTGTTAGGAAGTTAGAAAAGTGACGAATTCCTTAGCTCTTTTGCATGAAAATCTAAGAACATGAACTTAGAACTTCTTGTGCATAATGTGTTGTGATTCTTGCCAGATTAGTATGTTAATGTGGTAGGTAACAAATGTGATAGGATGAATGAATGGTTCAATGATCTACATTAGGTTTGGAAGTGGATATCGATTGCCCCCAAGGCTTATATCTTTTGTAGTTTTATACTCCCTTTTCTTAGTTTTGTTTGATGATTTAGCATAGTTGCTTGACTTTGCTAGTTGTCTTGAATTTTAACTTTCATAACTCAAGACCACCAAACAACCAAACCCACCCCCCCATTTACATGCTTTTATATGTGTGTATATATATATATATATCTACTTCTAGCATAATAGCAACCTTTTGTGTCTAAACGCTTAAGAAAATCCCCTTTTTTTGTGGATGACCCCAACTTGCCGCTATCTACTTAGTTGTAGATAGTAAGTATTTAGGGCTTATAAATACTGACTTTGAGAGGTACGACGTCGGCCTCCAAAATTTTGGTGCCGCTGCGGGGGAAGAGGCATTTATTTTTAAGTGTTTAGGTGTATTTGGTTGCATATTAGCTAGTTGTTTTTATTTTCCACTCCTTGGTGGTTGTTTTATTCGGAGTAGGTATTGCTTGAGTTCTTGGTAAATTCTTATCGAGAATCCTTGCAATATGATTTCAGAATTTTGAAAATTTTAAAAAAATAAAATAATGGAGCGTCTCACCTTGAGGGAACTCATGATGAGAAGAGAGGCTCAACAAGCACAGTTTTGTAGGATGTGTTATTCCGACCATCCTACCGAGTCTTGCTATTTGTTGTGGAAAGAGTACTATGAAGGGGAAAGAACCCCTGGTTTCCAAAACCAAGGGTATTATGAAGAGTGCTACCAAGAGGTAGGAGATGTTGGTTTTCAAGGGCAAGAAGCTCAAGAATGGTATCCGTACCACAATTCTTACAATCTGGAATGGATTGGTAATCCGGATCTGTGGTATGAGAATGAGCTGGAAAACCAACAATACGAGCAAAATAGTTGGCCATCACCACCTTATACCATACCCCAAAACCAAGCCCAGCAAGGAAGTTCAAGTTTGACACGTGAGGAAGTCATGAATACAATAGCAAACTTGAACAACTTTACTAGTGAGGAGTCAGACACTCGGCTCTCCTCTAGTGTTAAGGCTATTGAGGGGTATGTGAGGAGTATATTAGAAGTGTTGGCCCAAATGGAAGATTGTGATCCCAAAAATACACCGTCCCAAATCGAACTTGAGGATTCGGTGAGTGATGTCACCATGGGAAATGATCTTATGTTCGAAGGGGATGAGCAGTTGGTTAATGAGGATGATAAAAAGGAGGAAGAGGTGATTGTGCTACATTCATTAGCATCGTCACCCCTACCTCTACCTATTGAACCAACTCCACCATTTTCAGAAGTTTTGAGGGTGATAAGAGAGGAACCAAAAGACTACCCCAAGCCTCCTAACCACCCAACTCCCTTTAAACCATCTCCACCTCAACAAGACTTTCCTCTTGAAAGTTTTCTACCCCCACCTCTCTACTTTTGTATACTAATGGTGAAGGGGTTCAAGCCTTCACCATATAGATAACATTAGGGTCTTGCCGAAGACCTTATATACAGAGCTTTGTCGTGCCAACGACATTAATAAACTAGGCCTTTTTTTTGTTTTTTATTGTTTAGTTTTTATTATTTTGTCTTGTTCTTTTTACAGTGTGTTTTTCTGTGATTTTGTAGCAAAGTGAAGTGCATTGCATTGGAGGAGATGAAGGAATGAGATCCATGAGAAAGGGAAGAAAGCTTGAAATGTTGGTAAGAAAATATTGAATTTTTTAAAGTGCTTGAAGGTCTTGTAATCGCAAGTTGCGATGCCCTCGCGACCGCGACGCGTGATGACCTCGCAACAATGCATCGTGAGTCGGGATGTGATAAGAAGTTTTGTGCTTAAATTCAACTCCCGACCTTCACTTTCCGTGAGTCGCGACCAACGGGTCCTTGAGATAGCATCCCCTCGAGACATTTAGTCGAGCTGAAACCAAAAAACCATCAGTCCTCGAGGTCGCAGGCCCTCGAATTAGGCTGAAACCTTCGAGACATCTTACTCTCCAGACCTCAGGTCCTCGAGACTGCAATCCTTCGACTCGAGTTGAATCCCTCGAGACCTCGGGTCCTTGAGAACACAAGACCCGCCCTTCGAAAAGCCATAATTCTTGAGACCAACATCCCTTGAGATCAGTCCTTTGAGACTAGTCAGCCCTCGAGACCTCAGGTCCTCGAGGCCGCAAGCCCTTGGCTCGAGCAGAACTTGAAAGTCGATCACCCTCTCGAGGCCAGTTCTCGAGACCAACCATCGAGACATTATCCCCTCAAGACCTCGAGGCAGCAACCCCTCGACTCGAGCAGAACTTGATAGTCCATCACCCTCTCAAGGTTCTTGAGACTAGCCCTCGAGACATCATTCCCTCGAGACCTCAAGGCCATAAAGTCCTTGGCTCGAGCCGAACCTGAAGGACCATTATCCCATGAGACCAGAATTCCTCGATTCGAGCTGAAACCCTCGATGCATCAGCCCCTCGAGACCTCCGGTTCTCGAGGCCACAAGGCCTCGATTCAAGAAGAATTCCTCGAGACCTTGGGTCCTTTAGATTGCAAGCCCTCAACTCATGCTGAAATCCTCGAGACCTCGGGTGCTCGAGGCCACAAGCCCTCAATTCGAGCTTAACCCAAAAAGTACATCATACTCTCAAGACCTCATGTCCTCGAGGCTACAAGCCCTCGACTCGTGGTGAAGCCCTCGAGATCTCGGCCTCTCGAGGCTGCCAACCCTTGACTCAAGCTGGAGCCCTCGAGACCTAGGGTCTTCGAGGCCGCAATCCCTCTAAATCCCTCGAGACCAGAAGCCCTTGAGATGTCATCTTTCATCCTCGAGCCCAGCCTGACCCGAGCCTTCCCTACCTATCTCGACTCGCGATGATGCATCGCGAGTCACGACCAGTTCCGTCGCGAGTCGTGATGAAAAATCCAACTTTTCAGCTGAGCTTAAACACTGCATAATCCTTCCTTCTTCTCAACCACATACTCCCAAGAACCACCACACATCCACTCATTTCTCCACCATCTCACATGTATTGACATATGAAAATTATTGCATCTTTGTAGTATCTTTTTTTATTGTAGTATGCCGACTACATCATTGAGTCTTTAATTTCTATATTCTATAATGAATCTTGGATATGTGTTGATATATGTTAGATATTTTTATTGGACAATCTTATAGTGGTGATTTCATGATGGATTGGTTGTTCTTTGATAATACCATGGTTATTAACTCTTGATGCTAAACCTAGTATTACAAATCCTTATGTACTTGTGAGTTTGATGTTGTTCTTTGTGGCATTAGTCTTGATCAAACGGCTCCAAGGAGACAACATTTTTCTCAAGGGATGAGTTCTTCTATGGCACTTTTGCTCCCCCTTCGGCCCCGAAACCAATTTCGGGACCAATTCTATACAAGTACATTGGATTGCGCCATATCATCGGCGACTATGTGGAGAAACGGGTGTTACTCTACCTCTTACCTTGAGTTTTATTATTCTTTCCTTCCATGTTTACATTGAGGGCAATGTAATGTTTTAAGTGCGGGGAGGGGTTAGAGGACTCACATGCATGCTAGCTTCATTTGGAATGTTTTTTGCTACTTTTGATTGGAAAAACATGAGAAAAAGAAAGAAAAATTGACAATTACAAATAGAAAGAAAAGAAAACCCGCTAAGTTGAAAACCCGAGAGGGCAACTTAGGCAACATTAGGGGCCCAGATATGTCGAAAACCTAAAAGGGCGACCTAGGCAAAAATGAGAGGCCAAAATGTGCAGAAAAAGGTGATATGTTAGCCAAAGAAACATGATGTGAGCTTTGAATGTGAATTGTTAATGTCATTGATGTTGTTGGAAGTTTGAGTATATGAATTGCTTGTATGATATACTTGTTAGGGTTGGGAGAGAGTAGCTAATTCTCCCCTCTTTTAATGTGAAATCCAAGAGCATGAGTTAGAGCTTCTTAAATGATGTATGTGTGTTGATAATTGCTAGATAAATGTGATGATGTTGAACTCGTTGGCATGTTTGTTTTAGGTAGCAAATGAGAGAAGTCTATGAATATTGTTCTTGACTAATCTTGTGTAAATGCATGGATTGGTTAAATGCTTAGACACAATGTAGTGTTTATAAGTGTGGCCAAGCTTGTTGGTTCTTTGTGCTCAATACCATCAATGGGATACTTTTAGTCGTGTTTCGGCTAAGGGAGTCATTGGTGAGGTTTGACAAGAGATGTCGAATTCACTCTTGCAAACTACTATCTAAGAAGGATAGAAGTTTAGTCTTCACAACAAGTAGTCGAAGTAGTGAATAGATTGTTTCACTCGTTCTTGAAGCCTTTGTTATTTAGCATTCATGTGTTCTTAATGCTAGGTGTTACTTCAATTATGCCACATGTTGTTTTAGAATAGGAAGTGTTTGCATGATTTAAGTGTCAGGAAGTTAGGAAAGTGACGAATTCCTTAGCTCCTTTGCACGAAAATCTAAGAACATGAACTTAGAACTTCTTGTGCATAATGTGTTGTGATTATTCCTAGATAAGTGTGTTAATGTAGTAGGTAACAAATGTTTTAGGATGAGTGAATGATTCAATGATCTACATTAGGTTTGGAAGTGGATATCGATTGCCCCCAAGGCTTATATCTTTTGTAGTTTTATACTCCTTTTTCTTAGTTTTGTTTGATGATTTAGCATAGTTGCTTGACTTTGCTAGTTGTCTTGTCTTTTAACTTTCATAACTTAGGACCACCAAACAACCAAACCCCCCATTTACATGCTTTTATGTGTGTGTGTGTGTGTGTGTGTGTGTATATATCAATTTCTAGCATAATAACAACCTTTTGTGTCTAAATGCTTAAGAAAATCCCCCTTCTTCATGGATGACCCCGACTTGCCGCTATCTACTTAGTTGTAGATAGTAAGCATTTATGTCTTATAAATATTAACTTTGAGAGGTACGGTGACAGCCTTCCGGAAAGACGTGATCTCCTCTTCCTTACTTGACGATGCAGTGTTTAGGGGGGAGTGACACGAGAAATTGCATAGCATAACACGTGCGTGCCTTTTCAAAAGCTTAAACGACGATGTTGATTAGAAAACCAGTTTCTCATCCTCGAAGGAAGGAACGCAACGTGCAAGATTCATTCGACCCTTCTAAGTTCTCGAATTGTCCCATGCATTCAAGACCTCGAAGACCTTCGTGACGTTCCAACTTTGTAAGGCTGAGAACCTACTTTTTCGGGGGCTCTTGATAGAGGTTATGCCTAAGAAGGCCATTGGATCGCAGGTATGGCAGCCCGATTAGGGGAATATTTAACACTTTAACTTAATTACCATATTTGTGGGTAATTAAAAATGATAATTAAGGAGTATGTTATTTAGGACACGGAGTATAAATACAAGGTACACATTTACTTATCATTCATTCTGTAATAGTCATATTAAATGCTTGGACTAACTTAAGCATCAGAGTGCTGACCCTTGGAACCCCAGGGATAGTTTGATTGCTTGTTAATTCTGGAAGAACCCCCAAGCCCACGAACTGGTCTGTGGTCAAAGACGTATCACAAATACGAACATCAATCTTTGAAAACGACTCTGGATATTGGAACATAGAAACATAACATCTCTCCCTAAATTCTATATTCCCTCAACATCCAAGAATAATGATCATGTTGGAATGTCAATCCAATGGAGCCAATAAAGTTATCCAAGAAATCCAAAACATCTCCCCATTGAGACCATAAACATGCCAAACGCAATATACATAGAAAACCAAAATATCCATAAAATGCAGCCCCCCCTGAAGCAATATCCAGCCTATGTTGGAACATAGCCATAGCAGAACCTTTAAACCTTTTTAGGAGTAGCTATCTGTGCCTCATCTAATCTGGCATTTTCTGCCTCCAAAGTTTCATCTAAATGGCTACTCTCAACTTCGCATTAATGGCCACAAACTTGACCTTATCATCAACATCAGAAGTTGTACCCTCAGTATTCCATGGTAGATCATGCACCTGTCTTAGATCAAATGTACTTTTATTGGTTGTTTCTCGAGTAAAAGCTGCAGTACTTCAAGAGAGAATCCAACATTTTACAACAACTTGGGATAGACAGAAATACCTGGTAGTCAAGCTAGATGTAGTAGCGTTCCCTTGAATGGCCACTGATACTGAAATCCACCCTCTTCATATAGTCAGCAATAGCGTTCCCTTGTAGATTGAGGCAGTAGTCTTGAGACCCAAATAGTCCAACCAGGTTGTAAATCCACACTCTTCATATACACCCTTATCAGTTGTTTTCTTAGCTAATATCATATCTCTCATGGTAGTTTGATCAGTAGTGCTTTCAATAATATGCTTAACTTGTGTAGGAACATCAATCACTAATGTTGGAACATAGAAGCTCTCAGCTCAACCCCCTTTCTCTATGTTGGAACATAAGATCCTTTCATTACTTCAGAATTAACACCTCAAGTTTGTATCCATGCTGGAACATTTCCTGCTCAGCTTCCTTCATTTCATTAGTTCTTTCTCTCGCTATCTCTATGTCTGGTGTTGGAACATAGGCTTATTCACCACCCAGATCATAATCTTCTCCAGCCACATTTACTAATATTTGAACATTAGAATCTTTAATCACACCAGGCTCATTTATTTCCATGTCCACATCTTCTCTACCTGTCTGAATACTCCATTTTTTTGTTCACTTTTTCTTCTTTCTAATTTTTTTTTGTTTTTCTAATTTTCTATACAAAATAAAATAAAAATCTACATCTAAATAAAAGCTTTAAAGAAATACCCCAAATCTGACAAAACACCTAAGTGTTGTCTGGGGAGCTTAACTACAGAAGTGTCCAACGACTTAGTGAAAATATCTGTAAATTTCTCAGATGTTGGATTATAGGCAGCCACCACTTTCTTTCCTTCAACAAGATCCTGAATAAAATGGTGCCTTATATCACTGTGCTTTGTTTGAGAGTGCTGGACTGGGTTGATAGAAATAGCAATAGTACTTGTGTTGTTACATAGAATCTTTAGAGGCCTTAATGAATTTCATAATCTTCCAGCATTTTTTTCATCCATAATAATTATGCACAACATCTTCCACCAATAAAGAAACATCCACATGTGGTTCTTTTATGATCATCTGCATTACCGCTCCAATCAGAATCACTATAACCAACCAGATGAAACTCTTGATTCTTAGAATACCAAATTGCATACTCAGAATTCCCACCAACATATAGAAATATCCTTTTTACTACAATCATGTGAGATTCCTTATGATTAGCTTGAAATCTTGTATATACTCCCACTATAATCATCTCAAATTTGGCATGCATCAAAGTCACACTATCTTGTACCAAGGATGGTGAAGTAGACCCAAAGATCATATCATCAACATATATTTGAACAATCAGTGTATTTGATGATTCTAGAAAAATAAGCAAGGTGCGATCTTTTCCCCCTCAACGATAACCTTTATGAATAGGAAAGGTAGTGAGTCGCTTATACCACGCCCTTGGTGCTTATTTTGATCCATACAAAACCTTATTGAGTCAAAGATACACTTTAGGGGAGCACTCTTGAAAAATTTTTGGTACATCGTAAAATTCATAGTGCAGGCCATAATAAGGAGAATGTGAATAGATTCTAACATGAAAATTTATGCGAATGTCTCATCAAAATTAACTCCTTCATCCTGAGTGTAGTCCTGAGAAATTAACCTTGATTTATTATTATTGAGTTCGAATTGCTCAAGTTCTTCTTGCATTTCCGCAATCCAATACTCATCAAGCAGAACCTCTTTGTAATTCTTAGGTTCAATGAGGGAGAGAAAACATTTTAGACCAGCAAGTTCCCTATAATTAACCCGAGGGATCGATAGAGTCCTTCTTCTACTTGATTCAGTCTGCACTTATGTTAGAACATGGGAGATTTCTAGGGAGGATGGTGTTCCAACATCGTTGAAGTTATAAGAGTCATTAGTTTCATCTGTAAGATCTACCTCATTTGATGTTCCAACATCATTACGTCAATGATCTGAGAAATCATCCAATGTTGTAACATGGTCACCCATAAGATCTTCCCCATCATATTCGACAGTCAAGCAGTTCATCTCTTTTTCCAACAAGTAACATTTATCTTATGACCGAAGGCCAGTAAGTACTTTGTTGTTGTCATGTTTCACTATGCACTCTTATGGAGTTCCACGGTCATATTATTATCACATAACTGACTGATACTGAGGAGATTAGCCTTTAGATCTTCCACCAACAAAACATTAGTGAATACGGGGAATCCTTCAATATGCAAGTCACCTTTTCCAAACACTCAAATCTTCTTTCCATCGCCAAACATAACAAAACCACCACCATCTGGCTCGATGTTTGTTAGAAATTCCTGAGTTCCATTCATGTGGCACGAGAAACCACTATCAAAGTACTACAAGTCTCTAGAATGTGCAATAAAGGAAGTATGAGCAACATGACAAGTACTAGTGCATTTAATGACCCATACCTTTTTTACCATCCTTGATCGCTGGACATTGTCTATGTTGGAACATGCAGACAGTTGACGTCCAGTCATGAACCTTTCAAGTAATTAAATATTCTTCAATGGATGAAAAGGGGAAAATTTATAACCAGGTATCCATGAGAAGTTTCAGGCCTTGTTCCTCAGTATAGCCTTGATGCATACAGTAGCTACAGATGATAGGTTTGCGTTGACGAGTCTGGATCACTTTTCTCTTTATTTCTCAAATCTCTGTCTTGAAATTAAATGTGCTACGCGGTGAGTTATCATACCCAATTCCTTGTCGATCTCCAAAAATTTTTTCCCATGGTCAGAATATCATCAAGTTTTTCCTTACTAGTGTTCAACTTGGTAATTGCTGCTTCGTCCATCTCAACTCTCTTAGTTGTTGAGCTTAGATTCAAATTTAAATCTTCAATCTTTATTCTGAGTTCACTAACTAGAGCTTGTAACCCCTTTTCCTTCTTAGCCAGATGATTTTTCCCTTCCTTCAATGATTTATTTGTGTCAACAACTTTAAGCCATATGACATACATTTTCTCATATGCAGTGTAGATATCTTCTTTACTCACAACTTGTTCTTCGTCATCACTGGAAGTATCATTGAAACCAATGTTGAAGCATACATCCTTCTTTTTCTTTGATATGTTGGAACATATATCATCATCAAATCCGCTGTGAACTTTTGCTCCAAATGTCATATAATTCCTTGTAAGTTCCTCTTCGCCATCTTATTCATCTTCACTCCATGAGGTGATGTATGATTTTACTTTCCTCTTTTGGGTATTAGCACATTCAACCTGGATGTGGCCGTATCCTTCACATTCTCTACATTAAATTCTTCCAAACTCCTTTGCTTCACCACCTTGATTTCTAGCGAACTGCTGATTTCCTTGTTCCAACAGTGTTCCACTAATATTCTCAAGGTCTTGTGCTCGAGGTCTATTTCTTGTGATTTCTTGTTTACCACCTTCTTCAGCATTCTTGAGAAATTCTTAGTGATAAGAGCGAGTTTTTCAAGATTAAATAGTTCTTACTAATACATTCCCTAATTTTCAAGACTCAAACTATTGATTTTACTTTACTAGACTTATCACATTGTCTCATTAACTTGGATTGAATCTTCTGTGAAATGATTGAACATATTCAAATTGCAAGTTCATTAAAATATTTTGTGTTTCCTTTGTCTTTAGCTTATAAATTGTGTCTTTTTCAACTTGGATATTCACCTCTGGGCTCCCCTAGCACCACGTGGCTCAAGAGTGACGTTCTTAAGATCTACATCAATGAATTTCAACTTTAAATTAATGGAATTCAGTTTCAAGAGGACGAAAATTTCCCTAATAGTGTCTAAGATATGAATTTTTCACATGTGATTGAGTTCATGTTGCTTAATTTCCTTTGAAGTAAATTATTGTTGAAACTTTTGAATGTATTATGCTACTGTGAACATGTTAAAAACATGTGGCAAATATTCAAAAAACCAACTATATGCTGCTGAAAATTTTCGTATATACTATGCATCTGTTAACTTACAATTTGCATTGTTTGCCTTAAAATATGCACATGATATAAAAACTGTGAATATGAATTATGAAACTCTTTCATGAGATCATGTATAAGTTAAGTTAAAATTTCACAATTTAAAATTTTCATATTAACTGTGCATTGATTACTTTACAACATGTACTGTTTAAACAAAAACACGCAATTGATAAAAAATGTCAATTTCTTATGAATAGCAAAACTTTGTCAGATGCTGTATAAGTTACCTTATAAATCGTTTATGTTTTGTTAAAACATACATATGTTATCCTACAACTAGTATTCTCTTATAGTATGCATAACAGAGATTACATAATTTTTTAGTTTTTCACATTTTCATATGTACTGCATTTAATACCTTACAATACATAAAAATTACATCAAAAGATGTGTTTGTTTTTTTTTAAAAGAGCATATTTCCATGTTTTAAATCAAAGAGAGGTCACAGATGGTCTTGCCGACGTGAAAGTAACACATGTAGAGCATTGCATACTTTGTATAAAAAAACATGCAAATTTGGTCAATTTCAAGCATAAGGGAGACTTTCAACATCTAAACAAAATGGAAGATAAGTGCCGTGATAGAAATCTTCCATTAGGGAAATTACAACTACAACATTATTCATATCTAAATTAACTAGCAGTCTCTAATACAATGAATCGATTATTAATCTTCGAAAAGGGATCAACTTCGAATCTTCGAGTTCAGTGTCATCTTTATATGAATCCTACTCGTGTCAGAACGTCTTGTAAAATCTAATGTTCAATATTGTCTGATTCTTTACAAGTTATAACCACTTCACGTTTAGGTCCAACTCCTGCAAAAAGTCATATACGTTGGATATTAAAAGTTGCAGCATATAAGCAAACATGTACAATTATAAATTCAAAACAAACAATAATCAACAATGGGAAAAAAAGTCTAACACAATAAAACTAACAAGTACATATTTGATACTAACAGATGAAAAAATCAGTAAACAAATGCATTTTCTAATTCAAAACAAACAACCAACGGCAAATTTATATAAAATAAAGGGATACGTGCTAATATAACCCTATCTACTTGAATAAGTGCCAAATTTTTAGTGCAAAAATAACCCTAATTAGTTAATGAAAGTGCCAATATAACCCTCACACCCTATTTTCGGCATTGACTTTGATTTTTCAGCGTTAACTCTATGTAAATTAACCAAAATACCCTCTGGACAAAATATGAAATTAGGTGGACAATTTTATCCTCATAGTTCACCGGACCACTGTCGGAATGGGTAGGGTTATATCAGCACATTATGAAACTGATAGAGTTAGATCGGCACATTCCTAAAACTTGTAGGTTTATATCAGCACATTCCTAAAACTTATAGGGTTATATTAGCACATATTAGAAAAGTTAAGTGTCTGGTACTCGACTGGCCTTAATGGGTGACCACATCATCATATACACCATTATCACATCATAACAATATCTAATACACCAGAAAATTTGACATCATGACACCATTATTCAAATTAAACACCATTATCACATATTATAGCTTCATTTCAAAACTTGTCAACATTAAAAACCCTGAGTCGAAGAACACGGTAAAATAACAACCACACACAACACCAAACATCATCCAATAATCCATCTGGACTAAACACAACAAAATATCATTAAAACATCTATATTCTATAGTGTGTGCTGATATAACCCTACACTTTTTACGAATGTACTGATATAGCCCTATAAGTTTTACGGATGTGCTGATATAACCCTATAAGTTTTAGGAATGTGATGATTTAACCCTACCAATTTCAAAATGTGATGACATAACCTTACCTATTTCGGTGGCGGTGCAACAGCGGTTCAACGGCGGTCCGGTGGCAGTCCGGCTATATTGAAGTATATATGACTCTAAGGGAAATCATGTCGTTTCTCTTTTTTTTAGTATTTTAATTTCTTTTCAGAAGGGAAAAAATATAATATATAAAATTCTGGCTAAAAGTTTTTGGAGAGGGTTGTATTGGCACTTATACCAACTATCTATGGTTATATTGGCACTTTCGAACACTGGAAGGTTATATTGGCACTTATGTCAACTAGGTAGGGTTATAGAAGCACTTTATACACAACACAACTAACAAGTACATACTGGATACTAACAGATGCAACATATAAGTAAACATGTGTTGTTTCTAATTCAAAAAGGACAATCAACAACAAATGAAATAAAAAGACATACATAGTACAACTAACAAGTACACATTGAATACTTAACATATGCAACATATAAGTAAACATATGCACCTAATAATTCAAAACTTACAATAAGCAAACGAATGAAAAAAGAAGTCATTCACGGTACAACTAACAGGTACACATCGATTAATAACAGCTGCAACATATAAGCAAACTAATACACTTCGTAACTAAAAATGAACAATCATTATAAAAAAAAGGGAAAAAAGGTTATTCACATAGCAACTAACATGTACACATTGGATAATAACAGCTGCAAGACATAAGTAAACAAATGCATCTCATAATTCAAGACAAACAATCAACAAGTTTGTTATAACAACGAGAGGACAATTCAAAATCAGATTACAAAAAAGCACACAAATCAACTCAAAACACAGAAAAATGATGTCTAACACTCAAAAAAACATACAAAATATGAACAACGGAACAAAGATTGAGCAGTAATACAATCAGAAACAAATTCTAAACCTACAACATACGCGCAGTAGGCTAACAAGAAGCTAAACATGAATAAACCCATTGATGTACAAATAAATGAGCAAAAGGTCATATGCAACTAGTTCAAGTCTAATGTGCATTTAATCTACACGAAAACATAAACCAATTTAGTCACATACCTTGTTGGCTCTAGATGCATCATCAATCACAAAATTCTCACTTAGGCAAACCCACATAGCATCCAGATCATCGGCATTCAGCAAAAGATCACATTATTTCTGTAAATAATAAAAATAGAATCAACATCTAAAATAAGGATCCCTGATTTTTGTCCTTCAAAACATCTAAAAACCAGCAATTAGGGCAACATAATTAACCGTGAAAATCACCACATCAGGCAAATGATGCAACAATCGATGAAGAAACTAACATGAAACGACGCCGAAGAATCTGAGAAACAATCAGGCAGAGAATAGCGGAAAAGAGATGAGGCAACACAAAGAACAATTAGAAAATGTGGATAAATGATCGGTGATGGAGAAACGGAGAAGAGGTGGAGAAGAGACAAAGAAAGCAAAGAGAAGAGACAAGAAAGGAACTGCCGAGAGAAATCATGAGAGAAAATTTACTGGAGAGAGAAAGAGGAGAAAATGTAGAAAAGGGGGGAATTAGGTCTTTAACTATTAATTACAAAAAAAAATCATTTTAAAAATAGTCCCTGGCATGTCCATAAGCTTATGGACAGATCACCTTTCCTAAGACTTGCCCTTCAAGAATATTGTTGTTGATCATTATTAATGTACGATAACTTTAGTATATAAGTAATACTATAATTGTATTTGAGTAGGTCTCTTGACAGGCTGTAGGCTAGGGACCAATTTGCAAATAACACAAATTAATCAAACCCTTCCTTCACCAAACGCTAAAGCGTAAAATTAAATCTATTTTATGGACAGTAGTATCCAGACCCACCTCAAAAATTCCCTTCGACACCGGTGACACTGAATCCATTCCTTGTCCTCTGCCCGGCGACACTGCCTCCATCTCCGGTGACCCCAGGCCACTGCTCCCTACCCTCATTCGAGCATTCTCTTCCAGCTATGCAAGGGCATCGCGCATTGCCACAACCATGGTGTTCTTCACCGCGATCTCAAGCCCCAGAATCTTCTTGTTGACCAGAACAAGGGTATCTTGAAGATTGTTGATCTTGGACTTGGCGGGGCTTTCACTATCCCTCTCAAGAGCTATACCCATGAGGCTGGTTTCTTTACTCTAATTACTGCTTATTAGCCATTACATTTGTTTTCATTTTCTCACTTTCATTCATCATAAACTAATTTTGTTCAAGTCTATTTGGACCAGATCGTCACACTTTTGTACAGAGCTCCAGAGGTTCTCTTGGGATCTACCCATTAATCTACAACTATTGATATATAGTCTGTCAGATGCATTTTTGTTAGGATTCCCTTTCTTTGTTTCCGTTACATAATTTGTAGCTCAATCTTGTTTCATTACCCTGGTGATTGGTTTTTCTCTTGGCGGCTGAGATGGCTAAATGGCATGCTCTATTTCCAGGAGATTCTGAGTTTCAGCAAGTGCTCAATATATTTAGGTATATATCTATGATCTTTCAGCTTTAGTATAAGTTACAAACCTTGTTTTTCTAGATTCTTTTATTATAACTCTTAATTTTTGAATACACTGTCCTCTTTAATGCCCTGTTGAAAATACACTAGACTATATCAAAGGCTCTACATGCTTGACATCTTAGTATTTGAAGAGCTAGAACGAACTTAAATGTGGTTCTGAAATAAATATTGCAGCAAGAATCATTTAGGACTGCTCTTTAATTTTTGTGGTAGTCTCGAACTAGCTCATGGTCAGCATTCATTAACTAACTTAAGAATGGTTTATTTCTTATGAAGGCTGCTGGGAACACAGGGTGGCAATTAGTGGCCTGGAGTCTCATCGCTGAGAGAATGACACGTATATCCTCAATAGGAGGCACAAGACTTGGCACGAATTGTTCCTTCACTGGAACCATATGGCGTAGACCTTTTGTCTGTGAGTTATTGGGCTACGTTTATCTCCCCACTTTCATTTTCTTGTTTGTCACTAGTTATATCATATTCACTATTTTTGGTTCTTTTCCTTTGTGCTTTTAAATCTATGTGCTGGGTTTTGTTGCGATTCCTTATTGATGATGGCATTTTGTGGGGTTGTTTTGCAAAAGAAGCTCAAGTATAATCCAACTGAGAGAATATCAACGAAAGCAGGTCTGGATCATCCCTATTTTGACCGTTTAGATAAATCTCAATACTGAATTTTGTTAGGTTGTCATCATCTTGGTGAGATGATGAATCGCATATGTTTTTGTTAAAAGATGAATATGTTAGTCTACAACTAATATTTGTTATAGTTTACACAGACAAAGAAGACTACAATTTGACAATTTAACATTGTCATATTAACTCTGCATTAATTACTTTACAACATGTATTGTTTAAATAAAAACACGAATATGATTCCATAAAAAGTTCAGTGTCATCTTCATATGAATCCTCCTTGTGTCGGAACATCTTGTGGAGTCCAACGTTCAATGTTATCTGATTCCATAAAAGTTAAAACCAAAAAGGTTTAGATCCAACTCCTACAAAAAGTCATACACATTGGATATTTACATGTGCAACATATAAGCAATAAGTAAAATTTATAATTCAAAACGAACAATAATCAACAATGAAAGTAAAAGTCAAACACAATAAAACTAACAAGTACCTACTGGATTCTAACAAATGCAATATATTAGTAAGCAGATGCAGTTCTTAATTCAAAATGAACAAACAACAACAAATTTTAAAAAAATAGTCATACACAACACAATTAACAAGTACATACATGATACTAACAGATGCAACATATAAGTAAACAAATGCAACTCGTTATTCAAAAAGTTCAACTAACAACAAATGAATACAAAAGGTCATAGACAGTACAACTAACAAGTACACATTAAATACTAACAGATGCAACATATAAGTAAATAGATGCAGTTCGTAATTTAAAATGAATGATCTGCAAAAAAGAGAATAAAAAAGTCATTCACAAAAGGTCTATAGACAGTACAACTAACAAGTACACATAGAATACCAGCATATGCAACATATAAGTAAACAGATGCAATTCGTAATTCAAAACGAACGATCAGCAAAAAAAAGAAGAAAAAAGGACATTCAAAGTAAAACTAACAAATACACGTTGGATAATAATAGCTGCAACATATAAATAAAGGAATGCACCTCGTAATTTTATAAAGTGTACACTTCATAGCCATCAATCAAGAAAAATCAGGACCAGATACTACAATGAATGCATCCATACATCAAAGCACGGAATGTAGCATCTATGATTATGATTGAAGAGGAATAACATCTTTCATCAAACAATAATAGGTCTCAACTCTAAATGAGTCAAATGAGCCAAATTGAGTCACAAACATGGCATACAACATGTTTCAAACACAAGAGTGTTAGCTTCTGCTTATGTAAGAGCATATCTTCTACTTTATCTATCTTCACATCCATTGAATATCTATGCAAAGTCAATGTGGCATGCTTATACAACCAGCCACATTCACAAGCTTCAAAGTCACTGTGGCAAAAGGAAAAATCACATCATGTTAAACAACCTATTATTCAACCAATTCATTGACATGAGCAATGTTAATTCGATGAATTGAGGGAATTAGCATTTCGGCATTTAGGTAAAAGCACTAATAACATGCAACTTAACAACAAGCATGTATAAATGTACACTATATTAACACATTTTATCTCAACCTGAAAAGGTCCCATTCAGAGATTGATCCATCAATACTCGAAGAAAACAAATGACCCGCACTCGAATGTGCTAGTGGTCAGCGAGAGGAATCAGCTGTGCTAAGCAGTGACAAGCGCAAATTTGGTCACTAGAGTTTTCCTTCGCCGAGGTGACGCATAGTGGACCTGGAGCTGCGGGCAAGTTGCTGCTGCGGTGATGTTGGAGATTTTGACGGCAATATGGATGCAAAAAATTACTGCGCGGAGCTGTCGCTGGCTCTAAGCTCGGTCGGAATTCTTCTTGCCCGGACGAGTGATGCGGCGGAGGTGGATGATGGTGAAGTTTCTCGAGCTCCAGTGGCGTGGTGCATCTTCTTCTAGATTTGGTTGAGATGAACGACAGTGGTGACGCACAGCTGTTGCGGCGAGACGAGCTCTGGTTCGCCGGCGAGAACCAAGAACTGATGCGCTACCTTACGTAGAGTCAACGATGATGCATATGAGGAGTGGTGTGTAGGGTTTTCGCCGGTGCTGAACTCGGTCGTGGTCTCCTTGCCGGAACAAGCGGCTTGGATTAGGACGACATTTGATGGAAAACAAACACTGCCTGGAAAACTAAATTGATGGATCTGAAATATTAGGCTTGGCCCATGAGAAAATTTTTATTAATTGCAAGTAGGTCCCTAGCATGTCATAAGCTTATGGACAAGTCGCATTTCCTGAAACTTTCCCATTATATTTAATTCTTTGGATTTCATAAAATTATACTACTACTAAAAAATAATTAAGTTGAGGTTTGGATTATTCGGTTTAATTCGGTTTGGTGGTAAGCTTATCCAACCCAATTGTTTAAAATTACGAACCTCATAAGGTAATAATAGTGGATTAGATAAAAGGAGGTTAATTAGGTATTTTCCATACCATTTGATTTGACCAGAACTAGGGGCGGCTGTGAATGGGATTGAATGAGACTTTAATTGATATCTTCATTGCTTATGGTCACTACCCCTTTATGATGGAAGTTCAGTTCCTTATTCAATCAACTGAAACTGTTAATAAATTTAAAAGGCCACTTCTTGCCACTATAAAAGTAGAAATCATACTTCCTCCGTTTCACGATACTCCGTTCATCTATTTGTGACACACATTCTATTTTAGAATGATCATTTTATTTTGACATTTTTCAATAAAGAAATAGTTTAAGTTAATTATAATTACTCATTTAACTTTTTCTTCTTTTCATTCAATGTGATCCATACAATTAGTATTTTCTAAAAACTTGTACAAAAAGTAGAAGTGCCATACTATGTTGAATGAGGGAGTTTATGTTTGGCACTATGGACATATGTGTTATTATTTCACAAGTTAAAATTTGGGAAGGAAATTGAATGTAGAGAACAAAAAGTTTAATGATGTACTCATTATCATAATAGAAAAATGAGCAAAGTGCGTTTTAACACTATATTTTGAGCGAAAGTGCAAAAATGACCTTGTAAAATCTGAAAGTGCAAAATTAACCCTGAAAATATTTTTTTAAAAATTAAAAATCTCACATATGTGAGCGGGTGTTTATTAGGCTCCTCAAGTCTTGAAAAAGAGATAGTTTATAAGTACAACTTTGAGACGTGGAAGCAAAGTTTATGTGCAAAAAGCTAATCGTTGAAAAGTTATACACCATTAGTTGTAATCCATATCCTTTGTCTCCAATCCCCTTGTCGAGAAAGAATATGACCCTATACCCGTTTTGAGATTTTCTACGGTGACCCGCCTCGACCTGGGGTCGTTAATACAGTCGCAGCAAGGAGAATCAATTAACCCGAGCTGAGGCTTCCTCCTATGGGATGGTCAAAGATAAGATTCATAGTTTTGCACCCGTTTCTCGCTGCTAATGCTACCAAATAGAAGTAAGCGGCAAACCCTGGGTTTGTCCATAGAGATGCTAGGGTTCAAGTAAAAGTCAAAACACAGCCTCATGCGGGTCATCAATCCACACGAGTGAAAGGAACAACTAGTAATGTAAACATGCAAGTTGGGGGAGGGGGTTTGGTATTTTCAACTAACAACTAGTAAGCATGAAATCAACAAACAAGTAAACTATTTATACTAGGTACTAGGAACTAATTTAGCAACATGATAGTTCAAATGCTTCCATCCTCGATTCATTCACATATAGACATACAAAAGACCTATCAGTGTGTTCATAACACGTGGTGTGGTCGATGGCATACACTTCCCCATCCCTGTCACGGTGGGTACGCTGGCAACTCTCCATCGACACCGTCATTGTAATTAGGGGAGCACAACAAGGTCCGACCGTTGTGGTGGTTCTGTTTCTCCCCCGTGCTATTACATCCCGGGATTCCACCACGAATGCACTAATTCCCACGCAAGACCTTAGGTTCATAAGCACTTTATCTATGATAGTAGGGTTTCAACACAAATCCTAGCTTGCTACTACCAACTATCTCTACCCATAACCTCTCGGGAAACTTTATGAAGCCAGCTAAGACTGGTTCGACAGAAAATAGGTCAGAGCATTCTCGAATCCCCAGTGCACACACCCTCGCGGACGTGTTCTCCCCTACCCATTCAAGCATCCAGATTTCTCTTCCCAAAGGGGTATCAATAAGTGCACCACATAGCCCAAAGTGTGTGCTTATATGTGGTGTAGTGTTCATGTATTTAGAAAAATTCAAGAACAATCACAATAATATCATAAACACAAAGATATGATGAATCTACTTGAATTTTATAAAGCAAAAGAAACTACGCAAGTGCCAAATATGTCCCAAGCTAAACTAACTACTCTAAAAAGTATAGATCCATGGAAAATATGGAATTAGATGCCATGGATCTAAGAAGAAAAGAAAAGATAAGTGAAAGAGAAGAAGAGGGAAGGATAAGAAGAACTCTCCCTTCCTTCTCTCTAAACTAGAAAGAGAAACTAATCTACATTATTCTAGCTACTATTATACTTAGGGTTTAGTATAATACTAAGACTTCTATCTATAGTAGTAGGAGATTGGGCCTAACGATAGGCCCAAAATAGGCCAAACATAGAAAAACCCTAGTCACCCTTTCCCTATAGCTGCTAAACCTTTCTTAAATAAACTGCTCAAAACCGTTAACCTTCTGGAGCCTAATTATAGTGTGTTGGATAGAGCTCAGAAAAAAGAAGATTTTGATATATGGCAGAGGAAAGTTGGATGCAAATTGAGAGAGTTATGGTCAAAACGGTCAGCCGCCAAGGTGTCACAGACCGGCACGGATGCCCCAATCCGTGAACATTCAAGCACGGGGCGCCATATCTGGCGCGGTCCATGAACATTCATAGTCGTAGCATGCCACAGTCCATGAAGCAGGTCTCCTGCCACGGTCTGTGAAGGTTTTCACGGAATGCGAGCAGCACCAAGGTTTTTGCTCAGGAGTTTTCACAGACCGCGAGCAGCGCCACAGTTTCCACTCAGAATTTTTCATGGACTGGCCTCCTCTTCACGGACTGCGAGCAAAAAGGGTTTTTGCTCAGAATTCTCATCACGGTCCGTGGAGGTTTTCACGGGCCGACTTCCATACTTAGCCAAATTTCTCATCCATGCTTCATGGCTGAGCTTCATTGTCACGGGCCAGTATTGTTTCTTCGTATAGGGAAGACCGTGGGCATCTTCATGGGCCACTGATGCTTCGTGTAGTGTGGGCTATAGTGGGCTGCTGGTCCTTCGTCGGCTGAACTTTGCTTGCTTGCCCCAGGTGAACCGTTAGTATGAATTGGGAGTTCTAGTAGTCAATTTTGTAGTACTCAATAAGAAAAATCCAATGGAATCATCCTTGAAGGCTAATTCTTCATGGATCATTCTCGGACTAAGGAAACACTCCTCAGACCATGATTCACCGTTTCAACCTTTTGGCGTCTTGATCTTCGAAGTTGCCTATCCTTGGCTTCAATCTCTTTCTACCACACACTGATGCGTTTGGCCTTCATCTACTACCATTCAATGTGAATGGCCTTCAAGTCTTCTACTATAAAAATAAAACGGCCTTCACAAGAATGTATTGTAACAAATAGCATTCACATGCGACCTACTAAAGGTACTTATATTGAAGAACAAGGAAACCGTGAACACGATATGTCAATAATCACTAATTAAGTGTACAAAAAATGGGATTTAGAATATAAAACCGAACATGGTTGTCTAAACCCCTTGTCATGTAAACTCAACTAATGTTGCCAAACCGCCAACCAAAAGTAACTAAAAACTATGCTAAATGCATTGGTTAAAGCATGTGAAATGGTACAGATCATATGGCCTTTCACTTTTTTACCTCCACACACTTGTGTTAGCAAAAAGAGGTGACCTCCCATATAAATCCCCCGCAAATATCTTTCCTTGAAAAGATCCACTGTTGGAGAGCACTATGATTGGGAACTGAAAAGATGAGCATTAAATCCATCTCCTGTTAGGACTTGTATCCTAGACCACATGTTCACAACTGCTGCTGATGTTGTTCCATCATCCATCTTCCAGCCATTACCCACTTCCATCCACATTCCCTCTAGCTTTCTTCCATACCTAAAAACCATAGAAGAGTAGTGCAGTAACTCATTCTTGGGGAGAGAACTCCAAGCATAGAAACTTTAAAGAAAACATAATGTGTGACAAGATACAATATAAGAGAGATAAAAATTATTTCCCAAGGTAAGGATATGAGATTGAGTCAAGGTATATCATTCCCTTAATATTATTTGGAAAACTTGAATGATCAATGAAAGAGGATACCTACTGAGAGCTGGCAGATATTGCAAGAGCATCCACAACACTTTTTCTTCTCTATAAATGTGAGAGATAGTCCATACCACATTTCTAAGCAAATTCTAAATCTGACAAATCTCAGTGAAGCTTTGCCATGGAATTTTAAATACTTTTCTAACTATCTGAACTAAAAGTTCAGAGTCACATTCTATTTGAATGTTTCTTATTCCAAAAACCTGAGTTTCCTTAATCCCATAAAAGAGGGCTTTAACCTCAACTTGAAAGTTGTTAGAAGCTGAAAGCCTCTTGGCAGCAGTAAGAATCAGTCTTCCTTTACAATCCCTGATAATGAAACATGCACATGCATTGCCATTCTTTGGAAATAAGCCACCAGTATTTAATTTGAAATGGACTGGAGAAGTCCAATTAATTATTTTTCTTTCAGACTTGGTCTTTGTCTTGCAAAGAAATAACTTAGGAGAAGTTGATGTGAGTTGCCAGTAACATTATAACTTGAAAACCATCAAAATAGCATTTAATTGCCACAGAATTTTCCTGAAAATAATATCTTCATTTGGTATAGTTTGATCAAAGAAATAGCTATTTCTTGAACACCAAATAAACCAAATGCAAAGGCATGGTAAGATCTTAATGGGAGCACTGAATTCAGGTATAACCAGGTCCATATTCCCACAGTTAAATAATCTATCCCACAAATATTCAAAGGATAAAGAGTGGATTCCAAAAATCTGGTCAATCCTATTCCATATTCTTTTTATGAAAGGGAAACTATTGAAGGAATGATGTATACTCTCTGATTCATGTTTGCAAAAAGAAAAAATTGATGGTAGATTAAATGTGAAATTTTCAAGTACATCAGGCAAAGGTACAAGTCTGTTAAGCAATCTCCAATTCATAATATTGATTTTCCTAGGTAGAAACTTATACCCGAGATGAGTAAAAGACTTAATTTTTTGCTTTTTTTTGGTTTAATAGCTTGATAAGTTGACTTCAATGTGAAAGAACTATTAGGATTTGGTTTCCATATCAACCTATCATCATACTTGGGGAAGAGTTTGTATTCACCATTCAGAGCTTATATGATGTCAGTTGAGAAATGATTTTGAAAAGAAGTCAGAAAAAAAGCTGGCTAGGCTAAGAACTCAGGTACTATAAAGGTCAGGATGTGGTAGAGCTTCTAGATTCCACTTATGCAGTAGCAAGCCTAAACCAATCCAATTTGAATCCCAAAAAGACATTGAACCCATTCCTATCTGAACTTTGGTGTGTTTCAAAGCTAAATTATGAACCTCTTTGATTCTTTTCCAAGTTCTGGTTATTTGATGATTTATGGGAATTGACCACATGAATTTATCCCATAAAGAGGTACCTTGTTGAAGCTTCCACCAAAGTTTTAGTGAGAAACTTTGTATCATGAAGTTTACATTTGTTAAACCAATTCCATTTTCATTTAATGGGTAACATGATCTCTCAAAAGATCTCCATGTTCTTCTTGGCTGATTAGATGGTGATTTTGGATTCCAAAAAAATGTGGCCATTGTCTTATGCATGTTGTTGATAATTTTTTTTGTTGCCTTTAGCACTATTATGATGTACAAAGGGATGGAGGACAATACATGTTTAATCAGGATCATCCTCCCAGCCTAGGATAAAAGTTTATTCTGTCATTGGAAGACTTTGAATTCACAGAGTTTAAGAGATTATGGTTATGAGAGTTTTTGTTTCTTCCAATGAACATTGGTGAACCCAAATATTTAAAGGTGAATTTCCCTTTAATCATTTGGGTTTCAGTTTTGATTTGGGTAATGATTCTTGGAGAAGCTTTTTTGGATATTAGGAAATAAGATTTCTCATAATTAATCTTTTGACCAGATGCATTTTCATACATTTTGAGAAACCCCATGAGTTATTTAAGCCATGCCTTTGTGTATTTTAAGAAAATTTTCGTGTCATCAGCAAAAGAGAGATGTGTAATGTTCAATATATGGTTTGGTAATTTGTAATAGGGTATATCTGGATACTGAATAAAGAAGTTGAGTTCTAGAAAAAAGATTCTACCATAAGAATGAAAAGAAAAGGAGATAAAGGATCTCCTTGCTTTAGGCCCCTTGAAGCTGGGAAGAAACCAAAAGAATTCCCATTTACAATGACAGAGAAGTATGCGGATTTAATGTTATTGATTATCAGTGTTACAAAATGAGTATCGAATCCCATTTTGAGGAGGGGGTTAGATTAAAAAAAACCATGTAACCCTGTCAAAGGCTTTCGTCATGCCCAACTTGATTATCATATTATAACTCCTAGTTTTGGAATTAATGTAACTTGCCAATTCTTGCATTAACATAATATTTTCATAGTGTTCTCTACTAGTAGTGAAAGCAGATTGTTCATGAGTTAGTATGTGATTCATTAGTGGTTTGAATATGTCAGCTATTAATTTAGTAAAGATTTTGTTTGAAATTTTGCAAAGACTAATTGGTCTGTGATCTTTGAAAGAGGAACATACATTTTTTTTGGGCAATAAAACAATCTGTGTAGCTGTTATGGCCTTAGGAAGATCTGAATGATTGAAAAATTCTGAACATCTTGCAATACGTCATATTTAATGATGTTCCAGCATTTCTAGTAGAAAAGCCTTGGAAAACCATCAGGTACCGGGCCTGAGTCACTGTTCATGTTCATAATAGTGTCAGTCAACTCTTCCACAGTTACTGACCTTGTTAGGTTTTGTTCATGGTATCACTGATTTATACAGGTATGTTATCTAGTAAACATTATGTATTGATACTTGTTGGATCATGTTCTTCTTGTGTCAAAAGATTAGAGAAATATGTAACTGCTTCATTACCTATAAGTTTTTTTTTCAAAAATCTAGTCACCTTGACTGTCTTTTATCCTTGTTATTCTCTGTTTCTTATGTTTATTTTTTACTGATTGGTGAAATTTTTTTTGTGTTGGAATCACCTTTATTTAACCATTTGATTCTCGATTTTTGCTTCCAGTAGGATTTCTGATTGGCAAGGGATTTAGTTAAATTAGCTTTTGCTTTGTTAAAGTCAATAAGATTTGTTGGATTATCTGATTGTTGAAGATCCTCTTCACCTTTAAGCAAGAAGTTTTCACATTTTTGAACTTCGGTGAAGATATTGCCAAAAGTGTTGGCATTCCATCGTTTTAGGGAGTGTTTTAAAATATTTAGTTTGAAAACAAGTTTTTTCATTCCCTGAAGTTTGGTCTGTCTAGTCCAAGCTTGTTCAATTAAGTTCATGAAAGAAGGGTGATTTATCCAGCAATTTATGAACTTAAAAGGCTTAGGTTCAGTGTGGCATTGGTTATCTGATATATGTAAGATTAATGGGCTATGGTCTGAAGTGTCCCTTGCTAAAGTTTGTACATGTGAAGACTGGAAATCTTGCCACCAATTTTGGTTAGATAGCCATCTGTCCAGCCTTTTCCATACCCTCCCTTTTGGTCTTATCCCAGTCCATGTGAAAAGAGAACCAGAGGTAGGAATAACTGAAAAATTATTACAACTTATAAATTTGTTAAAAGCTGAGATATCTTTGTTATTGGGTATAGAAGGGCCAATCTATTCATCTGGACTAGATATAACATTGAAATTTCCAATAAGGCACATAGAGGTGTTTTTAAGAGTTCCAAGTGATTGCCACATTTTCCTTCTTTCCTTGTTTGTGTGTTTTGCATAAATGAATCCTATTTGGCATACTTTCTGAAGATTAGAATGCTTGAAAGAAGAAAGTATAAATTGTTCCTCCACTGATTTTATTTGGAGATTGATATCACCAAACCAAAATAACCATATCTTACATTTATCATCAGAAAAACTATGTTGGAATCCAATGCATTTGGCTACTGATGTTATGTCTACACTATTGAGCATAGACTCAATAATTACAAAGATTTCAGTTTTGAATCTTTTATTAATGTCTTTGATTCTTGTTTGGGTGGGTTTTTTTCCCACACCCCTAGCATTCCATACACAGATTTTGATTTCACTCATTGAAGATAGTTTAAGTTATTCAATGAGGAACAGGCTGCAACTGTTTTGGGTGTGGATGTGTAATCCTTTTTATTGTACTTCCTTGTTTTTTTACTTAGGATCAGCAGTGTTTTTAGATTCTTGATTATCCTGTTGAGTCAATAGAATATTAAATTTGTTGTTAGACTCAATTAGGCTTTGTGTGATTGCCTTAAAATTCGCAGAATCATCTTTGGGAGATGAGGGATGTAGAGTGTTGGGAATTTAGGCATTAAGCAACTCGATTCTTTTGGATGAATTTTTCCTGAGGACATTAGAGGAAGGTTTCGAGCATTTATTTCTATAAAATCCTCATGAGCGATTTTTTTTGTTAAAGGTCAGATTGGTTGGTTCAGTGTTTTGGAGGGGGCTAGATGCTTCTGAATGTTGAGCCAAAATATGGCACTCATAAGTCTTATTCTCATAAATCAATGGAGCACTGTCTGAAACTAATTTAGCAGATGGAGAACCGTGTAGTGCAACCTTACTGGTTTGTGCTATTTTAGATGAATGACTACTAAGGGTAGAAGAATTAACAACAGATGCATTGCCTCTTTCCTTAACACGCAGATCATTCAGAACAACTGGGAGATCAGTAGAGCATGCATAAATATTTAATTTTTCACCATTAGCAGTAGGTGAATTAATTACAGATGCATTTACTTTTTCCTTATTACTCAGATCATTCAGAATAACCGGGGTAGTAAAATATGCTTGAAAATTTAAGCTTTCACGATTACCATTCATATCAGAATATCCAGCACACATATTCACCATATTTGATTGATCAAGCACATCTATAATTGCATTGGAAATAATTTCAACAGCCTTATGTGCTATTTCTTTCACATTGAAGGTTAGGGAAGAAGAAAGAACCCGCCCATCTTTGATAGAGGGGGAGATAGACTTGCTTCCAGTATCATACTGGATGTGTTCTGAGCAGTTGCATCATTTATAGAAATTGGCTCTTTACCCTTTGATTGCTCTGAAGCTTTGGATTAAGCATCATCGTTTAGTACCCGAGAAACATGATGAGTTCCAGTTCTACTGATAGGGATATAAACCTTGTCAATCATTAAAACATCAGAGCTAGAGGCCTTACCCCCATTTCCTGTGGTCCTTCTCTGTTCAACACTGGAGGCAAGGCTTTTACCTGAATCATTAGAATCTTTTGGCCTCCAAGCATTGAGTGAAGATCTAGAGAGATCATATTTGCAGACTGTTGCAACATGACCAAGCTTGGAACATTTGAAGTTGTACATTGGAAACCCATCATAATCAACATACTTCCAAAAACCAGTACCTCTATATTCTATCCATACCCTTTCTCTTAGTGGTTTTGAGACATCAATATCCACACAAACCTTAGCTACATGTGGGCGCGTCCTGTTTAGTGTATCCTTGTCTACCTTGATAGGGGAACCGATTAAACTGCTTATGGACAGCATTGCCCATTGATAAAAAAACCGCTGTAGTAAACCATATAAGGCTATCCACACTAGAATGATTGGAGAGTCAGCATTGGGATTGAAATGTGGAGTCCACTTCGTCATACGGATTGAGTAAGAGCCAAAATTCCATATCTTGTGTAGGCAACATCGGTTGTAGTAATCTGGAAGATTGAAGTGGATTAGCACTTGCTTATTGTCCAACAAATTTAAATCGGCATGCCCATTCAAGCTGGCTGTATGAAAATCCTTCCTGAGTTTTTCCAACTGTGGCCTACTCCTTGAGAATTTTCCGATGAGCGTCCAAAAGAGAGGAGCTTCGAGGGTATCACATTCGACATCAGAGAAATTCAAACCTAGTTCTCCTAAGTGGTCACTTTTTGGTTTTGGATCGAATGGAGCTCCGTTAGGTTTCAGTGCATCTGTAAGGGTACGACTGAGCATTTGGGCGTAGGAAAATGGTGGCATCTTATCTTACTCCTCCACGGTGGCAGTGCCAGAGAAACTTCAGTGGTGGAAACCTAGTAAAAAAGGAAAGTCGATCCAATTCTTAAGGAAGCATAATTTTCCTAAGAGTTCTCGTTTACCCTGAAAATTGTTGACCAAAATTTCAACATCCAATTTGGCTGGAAATTGGTAAAAAAAAATTGGTTATACCCCTGATTAAAAAAATTGAAAAACAAAAAATAGGAAAAGACCAAAATAGCCCCCCCCTCTTCTTCCCTTTCTTCTTCCCATTTTCTTCATATTGTTCTTCTGCCTTTGATGTTTCTCCTTTCTTCTTCCCATTTTTCTCATTCTTCTACTGCTGTTTGGGGAAGCGGATGAAAGAATAGAACAGGGGACAAGCTTCCGCTTCCCTATTTCATTTTTTCTCGTTTCCTTTAATTCTACCCTTGAAAACCCAAAATCAAGCTCCGACGGACGAGCGGCGTACGATCAGTGTTAGTGGAGAGATGAGCGGTAGTGGTGAGGGGATCTCCATATCGGCGTGGTGGAGGGGTTAGATACAATTACTCGCGGCTGATGAGTGGTGGTGTGGAGGGGGCTCTTCTTTCAATGGTGGTGGGGCTCAGCGTCTAGGTTTCCAGTGGGAAGTTGGTTTTGTGGGGATAGGGTTACGAAGGTGGTGAGGTTGTGTCGAGGGCGGGGCTAGGGTTGTACGGAAGAGCGTAGCGGCGTGGCTATGGTTGAGGTCGGGGCTTGGGTTGAGTGGTGGTGGGTGGAGGAGGAGGTGTTGTGGTTGTGCTTGAGGTTGGAGAGGTTTTGCTGGAGATAGACGGAGCGTTGATGGCGCATTGGCGGAGTGGTGAGAGAGGTGGTGGTTGTTGGTTGTAGGGGAGATGCGGATTTAGGGCTGAGCAGCAGATCATGAGCGGAGCGGCGGCAAGTCTTGGAATAGGAGAATCTGAATAAGTCTTGGCAAGTCTTTAGGTTTTGGCAAGTCTTGGCAAGTCTTTAGGTTTTTCTATTTTAAACTTAGGGGTATTTTTATCTTTTTTTATTATTAGTCGGTTAACGCCAGAAATCTGCCAAATGGGTAAAACTGCACATTTGACTTAAATATATGGTTACTTCTGCACTTTCAGAATTTACAAGGTCATTCCTGTACTTTCTCAGTTTAAGAGGGTCATTTTTGCACTTTTCCCTAGAAAAATATACTCTCTCTGTCCCGCGAGTATTGGTTTGCTTACTTTTTCATGGTCATCAATGATCATGTTTACCGTCAATATCTCTAGCTATATAAGATAATTCCACATAAAAAATTAATATTAGAAAATAGATGCTAAGATGAATGTAACAATATCTCAAATGATATTTTTATTATAAATAGATTAATCTATATCTAGGGTCAAAGCTTATCAAGTTTGACTTGAAAAATTAAATATGTCAAACTCGTCGGATGGAAGGAGTACAAAATTAAAAAGTGTGTCCAATTTAATTTTAAAAAACATAAGGAGTATCACACCCACAAATGTAATTAACTATCAATACTTAATCGCTTTGAGTATTCTAAGGGTGTGTTTGGGAGGGTTTACAAGTGCTTTGATGAATCACATTGTCAATAATATATGCGGTAGACATATTATCACAATAGAGAGTAACGCGATGGCGAAGAAAATATCGCAAATCAGCTTGAAACTGACACAACCGAGTTGTTTCAGCGGCAGCGTATGTAATAGCTCGTTATTCAGCTTCAATTGAGGATTTGGAAATAGTAGGTATCTTTTTAGAGCACCAAGAAATCAAATTCTTCCCAATAAAAACAGAATAACAAGTGGTAGAGCGACGATTGTCAGGACAATCAGCCCAGTCTGTATTAAAATATCATCACTATCGCATGGGAGCTCGTCGAGAGGAGAAAAAGTCCAAACTCCAAAGTACCATGCAAATACCAAAAATTTCTTTAGAATATGAAGGTGAATAGTACGAGAAGCATGTATGAATTGAGAAACTATATTGACATCATAAGCAATATCTGAATGAGTTATAGTAAAATATTGAAAAGCACCAACCATACTAGGATACCATCCCGTCAATAGAGGACAAGGTAACTCTAGAAACATTTGGTGTGCGTAGAGATTTAATAGTGTGCTGATGAAATTTCTTTAGTAAATTAGACATATATTTCTATTGGGACAAAAATAGGACCTTAGTAGTACACAACACCTGAATACCTTAAAAATAATGGAGATCCCCCAAATCCTTCATATCAAACTAAGATATGAGAATATAAATAAATTTCTAAACTAGAGCAGAACCACTACCTATGAGAAAAATATAATCCACATAAAGAAGTAAAATAAGCATATGAACCTGGTATTTTGAAAAAAAAACATCGAGGTATCACAAGTATTACACTTATAACCAATGGATAATCAAAAATCTACCGAAACGAGAAAATCGTGGAGCCTATTTTAACCCACATATGGACTTACGTAAATGACAGATGTGATTTGGCTTTAAGGGATGTTTAAAACCCTCGGGTTAGTGCATATAAATTCCTCATTTAAAATAAATGCAAGAAGACATTTTTAGCATCTAATTGACGAACTATCCATTTAAAAGAGACAACAATATTGAAAACTAAATGCATGGTAGTAGGCTTTACAACAATCTAGAAGTTTCAAAATAATCAATACCTACCTGTTGGTGATTGCCAAAAATAACAAGTCTGGCCTTGAACTGCTCCACAGACCCATCTGACTTGTATTTGATTCTATATACCCATTTACAGCCAAGTACATAACAATTGTAGTCAAGATGTACCAACTCCAAAGTATCATTTCTAATTTAAGTCATATACTCATCAAGCATATTCTGATGCCAAAGAGGATTTTTAGATGTCTGTTTAAAATTAGAGGGTTCTAATTCTAAAACATATGTTTTTAAATTCATTAGACGGCGAGCCTTAGAAATACCATCTTTAAGGCAAGTAACTATGACGAGCATTCGTGACATATAGTACAGGAGACAGGGACATTAAACCATGTGAAATATACGACACATAACTATGAGCTGACTTGGGAGAGATGGTAGGTGGAAATGAGACAGGCATTGGATTTAAGGAAACCTGCGGTGGCAAAAGAGATGTCAGAGATAGGGACTGAAGACGAAACTTAATAGTAGCAAGAGAAGCCCCGCCCTCTGAGGCCAACACTAAGGACAAAACATTGAGCAAGCTAGGTAGAGACAGTGAGAAGGGTGATGGATGTAGTGGAGCCACGACTGAGACCGGTATAGACGCAGCGGCTAGACTTGGGGTTCAGATGTCTCAGAAACCAGATTCAACGATACCATAATTGAGGAGCACTATACATAGTATAGTTTATTTATATATATATACATATATATATATATATATATTTCACACACTCATTTGTTGTTTATAAACAGTTTTGATTCAATATTTCTTATTCATGAAAATAAAACTTAATTCAAGTGAAATACTATTAAGTAAGAGTTCGTCTCTTGTGAGACCATCTCATGGAGAGACTAGGGACACTGGAGGGAAATAGGGAAATGGAAAATCAAATTTGGGGGAGAATCTACAATTAAAATGGGCTCGGGGTCTTTATTGGAAGCCACGAAAACATCAGGGGCCAAACACAATTTTTTGTCAAAAAAACCCTTCTCAGCCTGAAGGCGTGGTTCTAAACTCCCTCCCAAAACACGCTTCAACAAACCTCTTCAACCACAGACGATAAAACATCACTTTTTCACCAAAACATATTTCACAAACACCAAAATCCTCCAACCGTTGTCCACCATCAACAACAATCCACGGTGAATTTGAAGAAAATGCGGATCAACATCAACAAAGCATCAATCAGTACAACTACAATTAAGTATGAATTTAACATCAATCATCCCAAATATGTGAATCAAATCTTTTGAAAATTGCATATTCAAAGCTTGAATCATGACTGGAGAAGGTGATTTCCATATCGATAATCAATTAGCAATCATACAGATAAAGCAACAACAGAGTCAAACACAACAAAATTGAATCAAATATCAATGATGAACATATCATACTTATTTCACAAGGTAGGTTGTTGGTCTTTTGTAATTGATTCTAAGCTTTAAATTTTCTGATTTGAAGACCAGCAAATTGTGTTTGAAAAGCCTGATTTGTACGAATGATTTTCCATACATGTTGATTTGTCTTTGAATAGAGCAACATCATATCAATTTGCTGAAGGTTTCATTCAAAATGCCTAAGCTTTCACATTTCGGAATTAAACAATGTAGTTGAGCCTCTTGCACATTATGAAAATAAATGTTTGCAGCTGAAGATCTAATTTATAGTAGATGATATTCATGGAAATTAGAATGATGGTTTAACTATATAGCATGATGGTAAATATTGACTGAGCATGGTCAAGATTACAATTTGCAGCACACATGATGTGATCTTACTTCATGTTTGATGTTATAAATATATGACAAGATGTTTTAACCATACAATATTATGCTAGAAATTTACTGAGCATGTTCAAGATTATATACTGCAACATCATTATGTAATGTTGCAAAAGAATAGTTGATCAACCTATACATTACACAAAATATCTGTTTATAAATTGAAATTGAAAAAAAATAGAATATGATGTTTCTATATTGTTGGATGTTACAAATTTATGGCATGATGTCTCGATAAAAACATAAGTCATTGAATTCCTGAGTAATAGCATGCTCAGATTTCATTGTGTTTTTTTGTTGTTTCAGATATAGGTTTACCAAACTTGTTGGAGATATATTCAAACTAAATCCCTTCAAAGAGTATCGGTGAGTACATGTAAAGAGTTTGAAATATTATACCGCACACATGCAACTTCTTTTGGATTTTTTTACGGAAGTCGACACAGAGATCATCAACAAAATTAATTAGAATCATCAACAAACACAAAGATAATTGGTTGAGAAATGTAAGATTAATCAACAAAGACAGCTTCTGAAGTCCTCAATCTGCCAAAAACAAACACCAAAGGAATAAATGTAATAGTGAATGGTATGTTTGAAAGGAAAAAACCAGTGAGAAAGGAATTTGGTTCTAAGACACCAAATGCTTAGTTGATCTAAAACCAGCTTGTTGGGAATTGATCAATATCTATTGTCATACTTTGATGTAATAGTGTTACGTTGTGATGATTCAATTCTTTTGTTTGCTATTTTACAAAAGTAATGATGAGGTTGCTGATTTAAACAGGATATTCAAATGCTCCACTGCACTTATACATTCCTTTGTTGTTGCAGTTGAATTAACTTCTTCAACAGTACACTTCAATCCGCTGATTTTATTATTGTTTACATTATAATTTACGAATTTATGATGATTTGGATCACTTTATGTATATCATGGATGAACAAGTAATTTTTTTAAAAAAATTATGCAAGACATAAAACATCAAACACGAATAAATCAAAATCAAATGAATTCAAAGAACCCTCACCGGGACAACAAAAAAACATGTAGAGTTGGCATATAAAAGTGACAACCTGTAATTTTAATTTTTACATCAGCTTGTGAAAATGTTAATCGTCGTGACTATCAAACCATTACACATCATTCATCAAAAAAGGGTTCAAATGGTCTAAATATCCCTAAAATAAAAACTGAAAGATCAAAATCAAGATAAAACATGAATAATAGTCAAGCGCCTTAACACTAGCAATCAACCATTATAACTGAAGAATCAATGTCAAAAAATACATCCTAAACAATCAAATTCTATTTTTTCCCGACTTGTTTCCCTTCGTTACTATTTTTTTCACAGACTTGCCTTCTCCTACTAGTTTTGAAAGGGAATACTCTTATACTCCATCAACGTAAAGATCAAAGGTTGACTACGGCCCCCTGTTCAAGGGAACACCTTATGGAGTATCATTCCTCATAGAATTTATTATTATCTCATCAATGGCATCGTAGAGCTCTGGTTTGGAAAGTATTCTTGTGAAATAAATATAAAAAATCACATAAAGTAGTTTAAATAACAATATATGTGATTAAAACATCACATTAGCATACATAATAACATCACTGACAACTACATTGAAGGACATCACAAACAGTATTTAAAACATCAATCTCAAAATTTAAAAACATCAACAACACACACTAAAATATCAAAACAACAAAACTCAACATTAGTTGCATACTTAACATGAAAACACCACAAGCATCGAACACTGAAATTAAAGCATCACACCAATACATATAGTAATACTTAAATGTTAAACATGAAAGATAAAAAAAAATGAAACCAGAAACATTAATAACAGTATCTAAAGCATCATGGCTGAAAAAGAAGAAAACTTATAGATCCTCTTTCCTTCTTTATTGCAGCAATCACAACTGAAAAAGAAGAAAACTTATAGATCCTATTTCCTTCTTTATTGCAGCATAAATGGGCAAGTCTTCTTAGACATCTAAGAAACAGCAACAACAAAAAAATTAGCACAAATCGTAACAAAATCCTAAGATATCACACATAATCAAAACAAGAAAACTCAACATCAATTGAATACTTACGCATGAAAATATCACAACACCAAAAACTGAAATTAAAATATCACACCAACACAGATAACAATACGTAAAACCTAAACATCATGCAGAAAATTAGAAATATCAACAACGGTATCTAAAACATAATAGCTAAAAAATAATAAAACTTACAGATCCTCTTTCCTTCTTGATTGCAGCAGCAGTGAGGCGAGTATTCTTAGACATCTAAGAAACATCAACAAGAACATAAAAATTAGCACAAATCCGTAAGAACAATTCACCAAATAAAAAAATAGAGAAATCCCCAAATGTTAACATAGTGGACAACATAAACCCTAAAACATCAAATTGAACACACAATAAACCACAATTCAACTGCATAATGAACAAATACCACAAAATAAGCATAATAATACTCAGTATAACCTACACACACCCTTGAAAATTACATGAACCAAACAAATTAAACAAAAATCGAAAAACAACAAAACATGCATAAAAAACCAAAGTGAAGACATTACCTTCGAAAAAAAATACAAAATGAAGGTTGTATTTTGTTAGATTGTCGGAATCCAAAACTAAAAACAGAAAATTCACCAAAAAATCCAAAGATCTCTGCGAACCACTGCGTGCAAGAAACGAGGAAGAAAAATGGAGAGAATGTGCGGTTAATTGGATGGAAATGAGCATGTGTGCGGTTGAGATTTGGAGCTCAAAGAAAATGGCGAGAGAAGTTGCAGAAGACGATGGAATTTTGGGAGGGAAAAGTGAGAAAAGAAGGTGAAAATTTTATTATTTATATTTGAACTTAAATGTATATTTATAAAATTACACTCTCAGCCCTCAAACTTTTAAACTATAATTTGTAACCTCACGCTGAATTTTTTACAATTTAATTCCTATTCTTGGTGCGAGACTATCTCGCACAAGATTTTGTCATAAAGTAATGGCTACAATTTAAACAAGTTTGAATAAAAAAAATACAAGTAGACTAGAAAAACAAACAAGTCAAAATCAAATGAAATATAAACGAACCAAAAAGTCATACCAGGTTTAGGCCAAGCCAATTGACTCGTTTTCTATTGGCTTGGGGCGCCAATATATATATACCCCCACCCTTGGGTGTTTATTAAAAAAAAAAAAAAAAAAAAGCCAATTGACTCGTTTCACTTTCATTCTTTTATTTAAAGTTGATTCATATATTACGTAGGAGCTTTAATGTTATTTTGAATGTGAAAGATTTATTATTTTAAACTCAATTTAAATATTTATTTAGTCAAAATTTTGTAGATTTGAACATAATTAAATTGGTATATAAATATAAATATTATTATGTGATTCTTTATTATATTCATTATAACATATATCTTCATAATATCAATTTTTTACAAGTTTTGATTATTTTTAATTAAAGATAGTAAGAATCAATCTTTTTAAGTTAAGTGTTGAAAGTCAAAGTGTATAGTTTAAAATGTTTACTTTAAAACTAACTTATTCATATCCCGAAAATTTGATAAATAAAGTTTTTGTGGAGATTTTTATATTTGTAATCGATGGGTCATTAAAAACATTATTATGTATTGAATGAAATATTTTTTTAAAAAAATAGCGAGAACTACTACCATAAAATTAAATGTCGAACAAAGACTTGACAAATATTTCTTTCATTCCATAATTGACAACTTTATATTGACCCTAAGCTATGTATTCCCTCAGTTTCTTTAATAGAGGCACATCACTATTAGTATCAGGATTTAGGAGATGCTAAATGAATGAATGAAATTAAATTGAAAGAAGAAAAAGTAAAATGAATGGATGTAATAACCTTAAACTTTCAATAAATAGAAAGTGTCAATATAAAAGAAATATCTCAAATTAGAAAGTGTAAGAGGTTTTTTAAAGCAAGTGGTTTTTTAAAGCAAGTGGTTTTTTTGTAAACAGGTATTATACATAATATCAAGCCTATCTTACTTATGTCTGATTAAGTTTTATGTTTTTGTGTTAACAGATTTTAGAAGTAATTAAATACATCAGCTCAAATTTGTCAACATGAATAAAAAGCAAATAGAAGATAACAAATTTCAAGTTCAACACCTAATTAAACTTACAAATTAGACACGCCGCTATTGAGGCATGACATTGTTGACACACTTTGTTTTTTAATTAATCATTCCAAGATGCTGAAAAAATATTCAATGATGATTATAATGAGTGAAATTGACATTCAATCTAACTATCCTCTACGAATAACTAACATATTGTAAGAATATCTAAATTACATGCCAACCAAACTTATTGTCTTACCTAATTACATATCAGAGATCCAATAAAAAATCGTAACATCGCCCCACGGATATTACCTTGCTTCCCGCAAAAATCATGATCAATTAGCAGAGATGAGCGTAGCACACATCAATATCACTTAGCCAAACAAGGATCTTTTACAAGTGTAACACCACTTGATCCAACCACGATCTATGTTATCTAAACTGTAAACACCTTGAAAATCACAGATCTAACGAATCCAAATTAATGGAAATCCAAAATAAAACCACAAACAAAAGATTATGAACATACAGTGTGAACAAACAGATCGAGAATAATACACCAACGTGAACAACTAAATCGAGCCATCATCATGAACATATCGATCTAATCGATTAAGTTGAAAAATAAAACTAATTTGTAGAGATAAATCTCGCACTTATTAAATGTCAAAAATATAAATTAAAATAAATTTTTATTTCTCATCCCTCTAATAAAAAGATAGGGAAAAAAGATTGAAGTGGAAGGGTGGGGCAAGGAGGAGAGGGACTTCTGCACTTCCAGTGGCGTTTGTTGTTCACCATGGTTTGTTATACAAACCTAGTGATTAAACAAATCGAATTGAATATAGTTCACCTTGTTGACACACCGAAGATCAATTCCAACGTATTCTCTAAAAAAAAATTAAATGGAAATTCAAAACTTATATTCTCTATATTTTTTTAGTCCAATTTCAACAAACTCTTTATTTTACAAATTTTGACATTTATTACACAATAATAATTTCTTTTTAAATTTAAATCAACCCTTAGTTTAAATTACTCTTTGAAGATATATGCTTAAAGAAAAAAAATGGCTAATTTTATTGCTTCGATTTTAAAGATAATTAAATAGCTATTAGCTGTTTATTAATAATAATAAATTTAAAAAATGACTGCTAAATTCATAAAACTCGTTAAATTAGGTTAATGCAAAGTTTTTAGTACGTTATAGCAAAAAAATATAAAATAAATAAGTTAGATTTTAAAATATATCCCTTTTGATATTTCACTAGGATAGAATGTAAAACACACAAATTATTGTGGATGTGTATATTCATATATATAGTGAATACAAATGGTATACAAAGGCTAAACAAATATGGAAAATGGTATATACAAAATCAATCACCAGGGGTATTCCTTTCTTATCCAGATTCTAAATTATTTATATCTCTATTACACCCTACCCCCCCCCCCCCCACCACCACCCTTTAAGTGAAGCGTATGACTGGTTGCAACACAAAGCTTGGAACGTATGAACTCAAACTGAGGACGGGGTAACCCCTTTGTAAAGATGTCAGCAAGCTGTAAGTCTATAGGAACATTAGCGACTTTGAGCTCGCCAGAAAACACCATTTCACGCACAAAATGATAGGTAATATCAATGTGCTTGGCTCCCTTGTGTGAAACTGGTCAGAAAGAGAGCACTTACTATCACACAGCAAAACAGGAGGAGCACGAGTCGATGCACGTAAATTCCAAAGAAGATTCATCAACCAAGCCAACTTTGAAGCAGTATTTGCCATAGCATGGTATTCAGATTCTGAACTAGAACGAGAAACTATAGGTTGCTTCTTAGCACTCCAAGACATCAGGTTACCACTAAGGAAAATGATATAATCATATGTAGACCTACGAGTCTCAGTGCAACAAGCCTAATCAACATCAAAATAACCCATAACTGGTAAAATGGGTGCATTTGCATGAAACTGAAGACCATGGTGGAGAGTACCACGAACAAAGCACAAAATTTGAGTGAAAGCTTGGAAATGGTAATCAGTTGGAGAATGCGTGTGCTGATTGCCATGTTCACAGCATAAGACAAATCAGGACGTGTAATCGACAAATAGTGGGAGTGCACCAACTAGAGATTGATAAAGAGTGGGATTTCTAAACAGCATACTGGAAGAGCTAGAAAGCTGCAAAAAAAGCAACAAAAGGAATGGCAACAAGCAAATAATCTTGCATTTTAGCATGAAGCAAAATGTCCTTGGCATATCTGTCTTGACCAAGGAACAAGTCGTCAGATGTACGAACAACATCCAAACCTAAAAAATACTGCAGAGTGCCAAGATCGGTAATCTAGAATTCCTATTTAACCCAATCAATAAACTTCTGAATGAGATGACCATTATTCCCAGTAAGAATAATGTCATCAACATAAACTAACAAGTAGAGTAAAGAAGCACCTTGAGAAAAGACAAACAGAGATGTATCGGAGGAACTGCATACAAAACCCAGGCCAATAAAAAATGAGCTAAAACGTTGAAACCAAGCTCGAGGAGCTTGCTTCAAACCATAAATGGCCTTGTGTAGACGACAAATAAATCTGGACGCATCAGTTCTTCGTATCCAACAGGCTGCTCCATATAAATCGGTGAATCAAGAGCACCATTTAAAAATGCATTCTTAATATCCAGCTGTCGTAAGGGCCAATTACGAGTGGCAGCCAGAGATAAAATAGTACGACAATGGATACCTTCACCAAGGGAGTAAATGTATGATCATGATCAAAACCAGGTTGTTACGAAAATTCCTGAGTAACTAACCTTTCTTTATGACTTTCAAGAGAGCCACCAGTTTTATACTTCAAATGAAAATTCCATTTTGAACCAACAACATTGGCATGGAATAGAATAGGAACAAAATCACACGTCTACCGAGTGCAAAGAGAATCCATCTATGAGTCTATAACAGCAACCCATTCAGGATCCTTGACAGTCAAGCGATGTGAACGAGGCTTGGTTTTAGCATATAAAGCACTCAGCTAACTAGTAGTATCATATTCTGAAAAATCTTTATACCAAAGAGAGATAGTGCGCAATCGAGTAGCCATCAAATGACAAGAAGAAGGACCCAATGCCTGAGATGGTGCGGATCCTGGGATAGGCACAGAATCTGAGGCGAGCATGGAACTTGAGGTCGGTGCCGGTGGAGATCGAGCAGAGGAAGCTAGCATCGAAGATTGCACAGGCTGAGTAGGAGGCAGATTTTCCACAGAGGCCACTAGACCCAGGGATGGTGACGCATAAGCCACACTCGCTGCTATTGGACTGGATGCGTTAGATGCTGCGGCTGGGCTAGCGGTGTGTGTTGCATGTTTTTGTGCAGAAGACATATACAATTATCAGTCATGAGCTCTCGGTACAGATTGTAAATCAACATCTTCCAAAATAATGGGCAATTCGGCTATAGAGGATGACTCAAACACCTTGGATGGCACAGACGAGGGCTCCAAAATGCAGAAACATCAAGTGAAGGTGGATCAGTGAAAGTACCGATACAAGTTGCTAGAAAAAACATCTCATCACATCGAGTATGACGAGTGATGTACTCCTTCTTTGTAAAAGGATCTAAACATCGATAACCCTTGTACAATGAACTGTAACCCAAAATATACAAGACATACTCCGAGGTGCTAATTTATGCACATCATAGGGCCCCAAATACGGAAAAACTCAACAACGAAATGCATGAAAATTGGAGTAGTCAGAGGTAGTACCAAAAATAGCAGAGAATAGAGACTGGCCAGATAAAATTGGCATTGGGAGCATGCTGATGATGTAGAATGTTGTAGAAAAAGCATCATACTAAAATGAATGATGAAGGCCATAATAAAATAACATCGACAATCCTGTCTCAATGATGTGATGATGCTTCCACTTTACACGGTCATATTGCTTTAGAGTGTAAGGACAAGAAAGCAGATGATGCCCTTAGAAGCAAAATGTTACCACATGCGATGATTTAGAAACTCGGTTATTCCATCACTCTGAAATACTTTAATGGTGGTAGAAAACTGGTTCTCAACAAGTGCCTCAAAATGCATATAAGCTTATACAAAATCAGACTTTCGTTGTAGAGGATATAACCAGGTGAACTGAGAAAAATCAACAAAAAATGATATGATAAGAATACCCAGCACGATAGACAAAAGGTGGGGTCCCCAAAGATCACAATGAACTAAATCAAGTATGAATGATGCGCATTTTAAATTATCAGTAAAAGAGAGACGCTTGCCTTTAGCCATCTCACAAGAAGAATACAAATGCGGCTTTGGAAGCAAGTTAGTGATAGACAAACATCTAGACTTTCTCAAAGAAAAAATGATGTTGTGAGGAACATGACCTAGTCTACTATGCCAAAGTTCAAAAGATGTTTTAGACACACTCGATCCAACAAAAGAAGATAAAGCAGCACAACCTTAATCCAAAATATATAAGCCCCCATCACAATGGCCTTTGCCAATAACATCACTAGTAAACTTGTTTATAATAGTGAAAGAAGAATCATCAAAGCAAATAACATCATTCATATCCCGAGTCAACTTGCTAATAGACAACATTTTTTTAGTAATTTGTGGAACAACCAAAACATTAGAAAATGATAAGGAATCAGAGACCCAAGAGTGACCAACATACGTAATGGGAAGGGCAAAACCATTACCAAAAATAGCACGGTTGTTACCAGAATAGGGAGTTATGCGATCAAGGACGGATGGGGAAGATGTCATTTGGTTGATCGTGCCAGAATTAGTTATCCAGCGAGCATGCAGAGGATCATGTGGTAGTGAGGCAGGAGATGAGGCTCGGGAGAACAAATGAGAACAAATCGAGGTAACATGACCAAATTTCTTACACCACTAACACTACATTCACTGTGCAATTTAGAGGAAAAAGAAGCAACATGGCTCAGAATAACACACCATTGACACCGTGGCTGATCAGAAAGAGCCATAGCACAAAAGAAAAAAACGTTGAAAATAATATTAACAAAGAATAATTTTGTTGAACGAGAAGCAGCACACAAGCAGAGCTGGTTGACTGTGGACACGTGAAAGTACATGCGTCAGAGAAGGGAAGAGCGTGTGCGGGTCACTCGAGTGTGGAAGCACGCGCTGAAAGAGATGAGGACAAGACTCACGCGTAGGGGTGACAAATAGGCAGACGAGTCAAATACGGGTCGGGTAATATGGGTAGTAAAAAATAATGGGTATGACCCATTTTGACCCATTTTATAATGGGGTAAAGATAGGTCGGGTTGAAAATGGGTTGGGCTAAAACCCATCAACCCGGTGTTAAAATTACTCAAATTACGGATCAAAAATGGGTAAACCTACGAGTTTCAACCCATATGGGTCAAAATATAAACCCATATTAACATATAAATTTGAGATTTTTCACAAATTATTAAAAAATCTGTTTTAAGCTATACTTCAAATAAAAAACCTACGGGTATATTAATTCATCATTGTATTATACAGTATGTATGAGTTTTTATCATTGTACCTATCTCAATACAGTGATGTAGTAGTTCTGCAATTTTACACACACTTGCATGAGTATTACTGTAAGCTAATACAGTAATGTAGTAGTTCTGCAAATTTACACACACTTGCATGTGTATTCTTGTAAGCTAATTTCCATAATTTAGCATGCACAGACATGTCTCCAAAATAATTGTCTTTGGCATATCTCAATAGCATTAAGGTTGACTCAATTTTCCTTAAAAAATTGAGAAGAATACAGAAAAAATGGGTTACGGAATATGATGCAGCTTCGGTACATCTGGATTGTCCATCTCCTTATAATTGTTTATCTTAACACTTGAATTTCTAATTTCCACGAGTATGACTGCTTCGTGACCATACACCAAAGTGTATGGCATTTTCCCTATTAGCTGTCCAGCGTGTTCGGTAGCTCACCCACCCATCCTGTTCGATTTCCTTCCAATCGCTTATGTATCCCCTGAACTATGGTCATGTTTGTCACTTCCACTTGGCCATTAGCTTGAGGATGTGCCACAAAGGTAAACTTCTGAGTAATCTCGAGCCTCTAACACCAGTCAGTAAATGCCATACTTGTAAATTTTGTGCCGTTATCCGTGATAATAGTCTCCGACACCCAAAGCGGCAGACAATGTTTTGCCATACAAATTTCTAGTGGCTTCGGCTGTAACACGTCCTAATGGTTTAGCTTCAACCAACTTTTTGAAGTAATCAACCACTACCATGAGGAACTTAGCATTGTTTTCTCCTCTTGGGAATGGTCTCACTAAGTCTATCCCCCACTAGACGAATGGCCAGGCTCCGTAGATTCCTGTCAAAGTTGATTGCGGCGTATGCAACAACGAAGCATTGATTTGGCAGCTCCTACATTTGAGAATGAAGTTGTGTGCATCATTGAACATAGCCGGCCAATAGTACCCTGCTTTTATTATCTTTCTAGCTATCGTTCTGGCTCCTTGGTGCGTTCCGCATAAGCCTTCATGAACCTCTTTTAAGATCTTAGTCGCCTTTGTTTTCCTTACACTTTTATCCATGGGGACAAGGAAAAAATTTTGTACAACGTTCCATTTTCGTAAGCGTAATTAAAGGAACACAATTTCAACTTTCTAGCTTCCACCTTATCTTCTTGCAACGTCCCTTTTGCAAAGAAATCCATTAGTGGGTTCATCCAGCTTGCCTCATCTTCTTGTATTGTCAGCACCACCGTTGATGTGGTGCTTCTAACTGGGACAACCTCCATGATGGCATCCCCCTGTTTAGCGAAGGAATCAAACCCTGCAGTCGCCAGCTTGCTTAATGCATCCGCCTGTGTGTTTTCGCATCGCGGGACGTATTTTATGTCAAAATATTCAAGATGGGCTATGAGTTGTCTCACCTTCACCAGATATTTCATCAACTGGTCTTCTCATACCTCATAGTCACCTCGGACTTGCTGGACTACAATTAGTGAATCACTGGATACTCAAACACTTCCTACTTTCATTCTGATCACGAGGTCCAATCCACAAATTAGAGCTTCGTATTCTGCTTCATTGTTGGTCAGCAAGAAATTGAATTGTAATGAGTGTCTGTGCTCGTTCCCATTTGGGTCCACTAAAAGCAGCCTTGCTCTGCATCATTCCTTGCTTGATGTGCCATCAATGAACAACGTCCAAGCCACTTGATTTTCCAGGTATATTCTTAGCCATTGTTGCCATAGTACCTTGGTTTGTGGAGACAGATTTTGTGTCCTACTTGCGTCCCCAAACTGACTTGTTGCTTCCTTTCTGTACTGGCCCAAGTTTCCATTCCTCATATTCTCTTCGATGGTCTCCTTAGGTCCCTTCAGTACTCTATGTCATGGTCATGATCTCTGTGAAAGGCACAATAAAACTCTCAGGATCTTTTTCTGGCGGTGCTATCATCGTTGTTGGTTCTCGGAATAGATCTTTATTCGCTAGCCATATTTCTTTCCAAGTCTTCATCAAGGGTTTATATTGAAATGGTGAACCATGTGAGCCTTGTTCTCCTCTTCTAAAAGTAGTGTTTACTTTTCCTTTTTTAGGCCATGATGTTTGTGAATAATCCATTGTTTTCTTTGCACCCTGCTCCTTCTCTATCTTTCAATTATTTTCTTCCTCTCTTCGTACATGCCATTTGATTATTTTTTGTAATTCCCTTGGATTTTTTGGCATATCCTTTGTCAACTCTTTGTAAAACTCTTCGGATCTCATGCCCCCCGTAAAAGCACCTAATTATGATTGAAACGACAAATCTCAAACTTGCAGGCTCTCCGTGACAAACCGGCTATGGTACTCTGCGAGACTTTCATCCCTTTGTTGTGCTATATTGTAGATATCTACTATCATTCTAGTGAACTTCTTCTTTTAGTAGAAATGTCCCAAAATAAACCTGACAACTGTGCCCAAGAATTGATACTTCCGTGTGAAAGGTCTTCATACCACGTAATTGCAGTGCCTGATAGAAAGATGGGAAATGCTTTGTAAACTAGTTCTATGTACACATCCCGGAATCTCATACTGTTTCTATATGAATGTAAGAACTCTTTTGGGTCTTGGGTTTCATCATAAACTTTAACGTGTAGAGGAACTTTGAAATCTTTAGCCATTCGGAAGTCTCGTAAATGTGGTGCGAGATACAACTTATCCATGCCATCTTCCGCGAGAATGTCACGCAGCTCTTCCTCATAGCAGAGACATTCACGTTCTTTATTTTCCCTTTTCTCTGGCCTCGGGGGTTTTTGCCTCAGAGTCTTCAAGAATTGATCGTACAGATCCTCGTTGTTCACCTCTAAGAATGTTACGAACGCTCACTTTTCCTTATCACTATTTGGAGATTCTGCCTCCTCTTCCTATTCCTCTATTTCTTCTTTACTAAATAATTTCTCTCTAATAGGTGTGTAATGCTATTGGTGGTGTGTTCCTTCATCTTGTCCCAACACTTGTTCTTGTGGCTGATGGTTGTGGATTTTTGTGCTTCTAGTGAACTTCATTGCTTACCTGAGAAGCCTAATAATGAAAGGAAAAAAAATTTGTTCCCCACGAACGGTGCCAATGATGTGGTAGCATGTCTAGGTAGCCTCTTCTCGGTTCACTTGCTTTGATTCCTTTACCTGCAAATGCGGTCCCGAAGTGATTCCGGGGGAGCGACTCCGATGATCAAGTCAGCCCTCTCTTCAAGAAATGGAATTATTCTCTATTATACCACTTACCTTAGCTCCTACAGAGCTTGTTGTATTTATAGGATCATTCCCTTTGTCATTCCATGTTCTAAGACTTTGAGATCATGGTCACGCCACTTCTCCCACGTTCCTCAGTCGTGGCCTTTGCGTTCGTTGTGTGTCCCATTTTTCCCAGCCCACGTTCTCTGCCGCGACTTATGATTCCTGTGTTTGTTGCACTTGTCTGTTCATTGTGTTGGACAGAATTTTGGTAGGATAATGCTGGGATGGGCTTAGCGACTCTCAACCCTTTGATTTCTAGGTCACACCTACACCAAACCTGGAGAATGATGTTTAAGGTGGGGTGGGGTTATTGAATTTGGGCTTCAATAACCCTGTTGGATTATTGTGGTTCTTGCTGGTGATGCGAGCAATCCCAGATTCGAGCAGACGATCTTGATTCGACGGAGCTTGCAGATGGGTATTGTTTGGGTGGTCCAACGGTGGTTGAGAGGTGGGGTTGAGGTGGTCGAGTGTGAATTGTCTCACTGAAGGTGCTTGGTGGTGGATTAGGCGGTTGGGTTTCGCTGGAGGGTGTTATCAGCGAGAACCAAGTCTCACTACTCTCTCTTCCACCGACAAGAGGTGGTCGTGGTCCAGAACCTCCCTCCTCTATTTATTTACCTGCCACCTCCAAACATTTCTGGCTCGCCATCCAACCATCTTCATAGATGTGCCTATGCATCGATGATGGAGCAGATCTTAGCGATGGAGGGGAGAAATTGGTTCTTACCGGCGGGAATGTGTTGAAGGAAGGGGAGAGATTTTGGTCAGATTTTTTGAATTTGGAAAAATGCTTTTAAGCAGCTGCTAAAAAAGGGAGGAGATGGACCAAATGCAGGTTAAAAGCAAATGGTTAAAATTATTTGAGAAGAAGTTCAGCTTCTCCCTAACCTTTTTCTCACGACGACGGAGCTGGTGGTGCATTAGCAGAGCTGGAGGTGTAGCGGCGGCGGAGCTGGTGGCAGCAAGTTTGAAGATGAAGAATAAGAGCTTTAAGGGGTATTTTTATCATTCTATTTTTTGTATTAACAATAAGGGTATTTTTGTCTTTTCATAAATGATCAAAGTCTGAATTTGCTCACTCAATGCCGAAATAGTGTAATTTGGGTCCAGTTACATGATTTTACCAAAACATAGGGTTAGTTTTGCACTTTCAGATTTTACAAGATCATTTCTACACTTTCTACCAAAACATAGGGCTAAAAATGCACTTTACACAAACTTGTATCTAAATAATAACACATCACAATAAATAGTTTAAATCAAACAAAATTTCAAAGATATCAAATAAATATAATTAAACATCAAATAATAATATTAAAATATACATATTTTTAAGTTAGTTAAACATTAAATGAAAATAGTAAAATAGAAAATAAAACAATATACTTATAAAATAAAAATAGGTAAACATCAAATAAAAATACACATCAAATTAGAATGGTTAAATATAACATAAAAACACTAACATCAAATATGATATTAGTAGATGTATATTTCAAATACACGTCAAATTAAAATAGTTAAATATCAAATAAATTACTAAAATGGCATTAAATAAAAATAGTTGAAAATAAAATAAAAACGCTAAAAAATAAATCAATTTTTAATATGTAAACACCAAATAAAAATACACATGCATTTAAAAAACAAAAAGTATGCACCAAAATATAACACTAATATAAAAAAATAAAGCATAGTATTAAAATTTGGAAAACTATTTCACACCATTAAATAAAAATCTAAGAGAAAGTCTCAGGAAAGGCGGTCTGTCCATAAGCTTATGGATAGTCCACTGTGCTTTTTACCTTAAATGTTGTAAATTTTTTAATAAAATTTAAATATTGTACTTTAATAGTTAAAAAAAGTAATAATGTGTATTTGAATTGTGAAAATATAAAAATATACAATGTAAAACAAAATTTAATTTAAAGGGAGAAACCAGGGTGCTTATTTTATTGTGGTATATGGTTATAATACCATAGATAGGAGAAAACCTTTATGGGATTATTTAAAAGGTTTGGATCCAGGAATGATGAACCATGGTTGATAATGGGTGATTTTAATACTCCATTGGAAATTAATGATAGAAAAGGTGGTAAAGAAGTGGAAGAAAATGAAGTGGGGGATTTTCAGGAAACAATGGATCATTGTCCATTGGTGGTAATTAAAACAGTGGGGCAGAACTTCACTTGGAGCAACAATAGGAATGAAGCAAAAATGATATTCACTAAAAAAGACAGAGGGGTGGTGAACCAGGCCTGGATTAAGGATTTGAATAGAGCATATTGTGAAGTAAAAACTGAACTAGTTTCAGATCATTTTCCACTCATTCTGAACTGGCAAGATAAAGAGAAAAAAGGGGCATAGAGGATTCAAGTACTTCAACATGTGGGAGCTTTCACCCAATTTCAATGAAACTGTTAGAAGAGTTTGGGAGTTTATACATGTGGAAACACTGCAAGACTTGGAGAACATGTTGAAATTCTTGAAGAAGCCTTTACAAAAGTTGAATAAAAGGGAATTTTCAGGGATTGAGCAAAGGGTGAAAACAGCAAAGGAGAAATGGATTGTAGCACGGGAGAAAATGGATGGAAATCCTGGAGATTTGGTTTTGCAAAAAAATGAAACTGAAGCAAGAAAAGAGGTGGAAAAACTTGAAGAAACTGAGTATTGGTTCCTGCAACAAAGGGTCAAAATTCAATGGCTGAAAGAAGGGGATAGACCAACAAAGATGTTTTATGCTGCAATGAAGAATAGGTAGTATGGAAATAGCTTGGTAACTATGCAGGTTGATGGGGGAAATAGCCTCTGATCAGGAAAAAAATATAAAGCCATATGGTAGACTATTTCAGAAAGGACTTGAGGATCAAAGGAAAAACAAAAAACTGGATGACAGTTTGGTTGATTTGGGTGGACTACTGACTGTAAAACAACAAGTCGATCCAGTGAAAAAAGTGACAGGATAGGAGGTTAAAATGATATTAAAGAGTATCAATGCAAACAAAAGCCCAGGGATCGATGGTTTCACAAGCAAGTTCTTCACAAAAACTTGGGAGATCACAAGAGGAAGTTTGAAAAAGGCAGTATAAAGTTTCTTTTCTGGGGAGTAAATACAAGATGAACTGAACAAAGCAGTACTCACTCTTCTTCCTAAGGTGACAAATCCACAAGTAGCCTCTGAATACAAACCAGTCTCTTGTTGTTCAGTTGTTTACAAAATATTTACTAAAATTATTTTTAATAGACTGTGTGATAAGCTGCCTGGTCTGATAAGCCCTAATCAGAGTGCCTTTGTTAAGGGTAGGCATGTGGCACATAATATCTGTCTTACTCAAGAGTTTTTACACAAATATAATGCTAAAACTATGAAGCCTAGTTGTGTGGTGAAGGTTGAAATTAGTAAGGTCTCTCAGTGTGTGAACTTGACATTTTTTATAGAGTGCCTGAAAACTTTTAAATTTCCTGCTGAAATGTTGGATTGGATTAGGAGAAGTACTATGAAATCTCAGTTTTGTATTGCTATAAATGGGAGGTTGTCTAAAACTTTTGTGGGCAAGAGAGGTGTGAAACAAAGGGATCACATTTCTCCATTATTATTTGTGTTAAGTATGGAATATCTTTCTAGAATGCATTTAAAGGAATACAAAAGCAGATGTATAGACTACCACAAAAGATGTTGTAGGGTTGGTATACATTCATTACTGTTTTCTGACGATCTTCTTATATTATGTGCTGCAAATAGTAAGTCTATAGAGGGGGTAAAGAAATTCTTACAGGACTTCATGGAAGTGTCAAGACTTGCTGTTAGTGAACAAAGTCATGTGTTTACTTTTCTAAAATGGATGAAGGTGAAAAACATTTATTGGCTTATATGTTGAATTTTCAAAGAGGGGTGTTTCTTATGCAATATTTAGGCATGCCTTTGTCTCAAGCTAGGTGGAACAAGAAAGACTGTGATAAGTTGCTTGACAAGATAAGAAAGAGGTTGAAAGGCTAGTATTCAGAGAGGCTGTCTTATGCAGGAAAAGTGGAGTTAGTCAATACTGTTTTGTTAAGTATTGATGGATATTGGGCTAGCATCATAAGTATACCTGAAAGTGTACATGAGAGAATTGTGAAATTGTGCACACATTTCTTATGGGGTAGAGAAGAAGGTGGTAGAGGATATAATCTAGCAGCATGTGCTTCTTTATGTAGGAGCAAGAGCTCAGGTGGGATGGGATTGAGGGGCTCATCTATCTGGAATAGTGTTGCAATTTGCAAACAGGTTTGGGACATGAGTTCAAAGAAAGATATACTATGGGTGAAGTGGATTCAAGCTTATTATTTGAAGAAGACAGAGTTGGAGGATTATAGATGCACAGAAGCTATTAGCTAGTCATAGAAGAGCATATGTAAAATAAAAGGAAAGTATATGAAGGAACTGCTGAACTATGCAGATGGCAAAGGGAAGTTCAAAGTCAAGAAAATTTAAGATGTCTTAAAGGGTTGCAACTCAAAGTATACTTATGTCAAGGTTATATGGCATAAGAAAATCCTCCCTAACTATAGAATTTTCATTTGGATGCTGCTGGAAGGATGTTTTCCCACTTTAGATAGGCCGATCAATCATGGTGTTTTGGGAAATCATCCATTGTGCTGTTTGTGCAGTAAAATAGATGAAAGTGCCGGTCATTTATTTTTCTGAGTGCTCTTATACAATGAAAGTCTGGAGTTTGCTGAACTTGAAGAAGGCTGGGAATATCAGAACTTGAAGAAGATCTTAATGATAGGATCTTAATGATGGCAGCAAGGAGGAAGAAGGTCTGGAATCTGATGCTCCTGACAACAACATTGTACAGGATTTGGAACGAAAGAAACAAGAGAATTTTTTCATAGATGAGAAGTTGAAGGCTGACACTATAGCTATTCAGATTGAAGAGGAATGCATCTTGAAAAGATCGGCAAAATGGAAAGAAAAATTAGAAGAGGAAACGGGAAAGAAATGGTGCTGATGTATAGATTTGGGCTGACTTGTACATTTAATTAGGCTATATTGTTTGGGCTAGGGTGATGCCTAAAATTAGTTGGTTTTTTATCTTAATATATTTCATTTCATCAAATCAAAAAATTATTTTAAAATTTACAATGAAATTTATAAAAATACAGTGTATAAGGTTAAAAATACATTGAATTGTCCGTAAATTTATGAACATGCCGCATGTCAGGAGACCCACTCAAATTCTAGTATTCGAAGGAAAAAAAACATTGATATTACTTTTAGAACAACATACTAAAAAACTAACACCTCAATCAAAATGAAGGTAAACTAAAATTAAAATATTAAAACATTACTAAGCAGTGTCAAAATGTATAAAATGTAAAAACTTAACATGTAAACACAATTTTTTTTATTAAAGATAAAAATTTAACTTTAAAACACATTATTTTAATAGAATAGAAAACATCAAAAGATTTTATTGGAACATCACAAAGTTTGGTAGTAAAGGACTCGCGCATTGCGCAGAAATGGGGAGAAAATTGACCCACGAATTTCTCCAACCTGAATTCCTAGCCCGCAAAATTATTCTGATCCGAAATCATTAAATTCCCAATTATTTGGGCCCAACACCCAGAAAATGATATCTGCAATAGATCGCTCCTTACTCCCCCATACATTATGTATATTCTTTTTAAAACTCTATCCTTTTTAAATACTTGTAAATTACCTATTTTAGCCTTCATCAAAAGTTAGATGTAGATGAATCAAAGCTCTCTACATATGCACAATGTAGAATATAAGTTAATTTCAAATATGTTTATGATTTGAAACGGTTAATTATGGGGATATTTGGTAATTAAACCTTTTATATTATATATTTGGCCAAATACTTACATTTTTAGTGATATTTACAGTATGATATGAAATAATCACATTTACACAAAGACACTAAGAGAGTGGGCAATAGTGATTTCTTAATGATAAAAAACCACAAAGAAATCATACAAGCCCACAATGATGGTTTCTTGGGTGGTTTTTTAATGAGTGATTTTTTTAGCAAGAAATTAACCACACAATTTGTAATTTGTTTTGTGTTTGTAATAACTAGTCAGACTAGATCAATATTTTGGTTTTCAATTTGTAATTATTGGTCAGACTAGATCAATATTTTATTATTTAAGTATATATTGTAATTTTTCTAATCGTAATTATTGATATTTGCCAATGTATTTAAAAAGAATGAAAGATATATAAGATGGTAAAGTAATCCTCTATTATCGAATTGTCCCCCAATCTCGACTCAAAACCGCCAAATTGAGTCCACGTTGACTCGAAACAACATCCTAACTGAAACGGTCAATGTAGAAGTATGTATCAAACTTGACATTTCTTTTCTTTCCAAGTTGCAGCCTCGTTAAAGACATATACCAACCATACAAAATTCGATCCAGTTACACTTTCATGATTAACACTAATACAACTTAAAAATGAAAAAAAGAAGAAGATAGCACCCTGCTAAAAATTCGGTCTGCCTCCATTAAATAAAAGGTCCTTTGCAAAAATAGGACATTTTATATTAAGGAATGTAGATATTACTTGTAATTGTACTTATATTCTATTACTTTTTCCTACCTTGTATAGGTATTCTGTATCACTATATAGTGTACCCCGAGATCCTAAAACCCCAAAAAAAAATTTCGCTGATTTCCTGAGCTCCAGCCATCACACATCAGCCGTACGTTGACCTAACGCGCTGCCGTCCCTGCCGCTGTTGTTGCTAGTCGTTGCTCACCGACCACCGCACCGCCACCAGTTACCATAATCTATTCTTTCATTCTTTCATCCGTGAATTTGTTGTTGCTCAAGCACCGATCCCGCTTCCCATGCACCGTCAACATTTTCTCCACGCAGCATCGCGTCCTTCCGATCTGCCACTTGTTGTTGCACCTGCTGATCCTACCAATTTGATACTATATCTGATCATGGAAGTGATCCCGTACAGGCATGTATCGCTGCTGAATTTGTGGCTGCTAAGCTTCAGGACATGAATGGCTATGAGGTAATTGCAACCTTACTGAAACAGCCGCAGCTGCAATCAGGCCCTAAGATAATTGTACGTGTTGGTCATTTTTCGACTGACCCTTACTTCATTGTCTCTTTTGACGGACTTGGTTTGGTTATTGCACCCACCATCCTGAAGGATCAAGAGAATTACCTTGGTCTGATGGAATTTTTTGTGCTATGCTTGCTAAGCATAAGATTGGATTCATTAATGGATCCAGTACTAAAACTCGGGATGATCATCCTGATGTTGTTGAGTGGCTTGTTGTTAATGCTACTCTTATTTGTTGGATCTTGTAAACCCTGGATCCGGCATTGTGATCTTCTACGAGTTCTTTTGCCACAGTTAAGGAATTGCAGGATGAACTTAAGGGTCATTTTACTCTTGGTGATGGTGTGAAAATTATGCAGATATGGAAAGATATTCAAAACTGTAGGCAAAATGGTCAGACTATCACCGATTACTTTGGCAAACTGAAGAAGCTATTTGGAGATTACAATTCCGTCCAGCCTCCTTTAAGGATTTGATTTATCAATTCATCTCTGGTTTCGATGAAGGCTAGCACACCTTGCGACCATATATCTTGAGTTTTGATCCACTGCCATCAGTCAATCATGTGTATGCGCTTATGGACCATAAGGAGAATCCCCGAGCTGCCATCTGTTCTCGAGAGTCTTCTTCTGATTCCTTGGTATATACCGCTAGACGCCCACCACCTACGAGTTCTTCGACAGTTATTTCTATAGCTGATCGCAAGAATCTTGTCTGTACACATTGTCATCGCAAGGGTCACGAAAAAGCTTCCTGTTTCCAGATCACAGGCATTCCAGAATGGTTCAAGGAGTTGAGGGAGAAAGCCAACGCTGCCAAGTTTCTCGGCCAACCGCCACCTTAGCCCCTCCACTTCTGCCGCCATTTGCCGGTGCTTCCGTGTCGTCGCTAGGGCTTGCGATAGCGACATCCAACGGTATAGTCCCTACCCGTGCTGACTTTGTCCCTGCTTTGTCTGATAACCAATAGAGCACGACCATGCATTTATTTAAACATTTTAACTCTCTTTCTGACCATAGATCAGGTAAGTATACTATGCCTTAGATTCTTGATTCGAGAGCCTCATATCATATGACTGGTGACAAGAGTCTCTTACTGATATTACTACTACTATTGATACTATGAATGTTATACTACATGATGGATCTGTGTCATCTACTACACAATATGGTTCTATTTTCTTTGGTGATGTCACCCTTAATCATGTGCTATACATACCTGTTTTGCGATGCAACTTATTATCTTGTTTTAGATTGTTATATGCATTAAATTGTCTAGCTTTGTTTACTGGAAATTTTTGCATATTACAAAAAATCAGTACGAGAATTGTGATTGGCGTGGGTGAAGAGCAAGGGGGGGGGGGTTACTGGCTTCGTCTGCTAGATACTCGTGTTCGTCCTCCTATCCTGCAGTCTTTTTCGACAGTTGCTTCTGTGTCTTCTTCTGATTCATGGCATCAGCGTCTTGGACATTCTTCCTCTACGATGTTGTTTTCTATTTCTTCTATTGATTTTAGCACAAATAAGACTTATGTTCCTTTCTCTGTATGTTATAGGACAAAACAGACTAGACATAGTTTTTTCTTTGAGTTCTTCAAAAGCTACTGCATTATTTTAATTAATACATTGTAATGTTTAGCATCCTTATAGAACACCGTCTTCTAGTGGTACATTTATTTTTTAATAATAATTGATAATTATTCATGAGCTATTGGGGTTTATTTGTTAGTATCTAAGTCAGATGTAGCTTCTAGATTTAAGGAGTTTTAGGCCTTATTCAAGAACCAGTTCGGCCGATCTGTACTGCGTGTCCAGGCTGACAACGATACTGAATTTTTGCCCATACGATCCTACTTTACTGAATCTGGGATCATATTTCAGACATCTATGGTTGATACACCACAACAAAATGGCCGTGTTGAACGTAAGCATCGCCACTTGCTAAATGTGGCACATGTCTTGCATTTTCAAGCTAATCTACCAGTTGACTTTTGGGGAGAATGTGTTCTTACTACTTCTTACCTGATTAACGAGGCACCGATGAAACATCTCAATGGTTGTACTTCCTTTGAGATGCTCTATGGACGAGCTCAAAATTGCACACCTTTAAAGGTTTTTGGATGCCTGTGTTTTGCTGCTTACATTCCCAGATATCGTGACAAGTTTGCACTAAGAAGTCGACGATGTTTGTTTCTTGGTTATCCTACCGGAAAGAAAGGCTATCACATTTATGACCTGGAGTCCCGTACTTTCTTCAACAGTCGGGATGCCAATTTTTATGAAGACTAATTCCCTTATGAGGAAGCTCCGACATTGGCCTTATCAGTGGATCCTGGTGGCGCCACCACCTCACCACCAACACCACCTCCGCCGCCTCCAGAGCCATTATTGTCACCCACTGCTGCGCCCATACCGGTGGCTGCTGCTTCGACTTTGCAGCCTGATTCGGCGACTGGCCCAAATCGCTGGCCCGCTTTGCAGGTTTGTCCAGACGATGCACACCCCGATGTCCGCGCACCGCCAGCACCAGGCTTACCTTCTGCTCTGGCGCTTAACGTGACATCTCTGGCATCGAATAGTTTCGTCCACCACCTTCATTTGCCCGCTTCGGCGCCTGCTTCTCCGATTAATTCGGCATCACCTCCAGCTGCCGAGTTGCCTCCTCTTTGATAGAGTGTCCACAATCTCCGACCTTATCCATACCTAGAAGCCTATGATTGTGCTGATTATGTTTGTGCTCTTACTACTAAAGACCCCCCCCCTCCCCTACTACTACGATCACTCATGCGCCATCACTATCCTCAGGTGTTCTCTATCCTCTTACTGACTATGTAATGATAAATTTTCTAGTGCGCATAGATCTTTGGGTGCTGTAACTTTTAGTGCAGATCCCACTACCTATTCTGAGGCATCAAAGCATGCTTATTGGCGAGATGCTATGACTAAAGAGCTTACTGCACTTCAGCACAATTAGACTTGGACAATAACTTCTCTACCTCCGGACAAGAAAACAATTGGTTGCAAATGGGTTTTCCGTACGAAGTTCAAATCTGATGGTACCATTTAGCATCATAAGGCGTGCCTAGTGGTTCTCGAGAATCGCCAGGTTGAAGGGATTGACTATACTGAGCCATTTGCTCCGGTTACGAAGATGGGTTCAGTTCGTCAATTCTTGTCTGTAGCAGTTATTCGTGGTTGGGAACTGCATCATATGGATGTGCATAATGATTTCCTACCTGGTGATCTGCAAGAAGAGGTTTTCACGCTTCCTCCACCAGGCTATCTTGTGCCATCTGGACAAGTATGTCGCCTTCAAAAATCTCTTTATGGTGTTCGCCAAGCTCCACGAAATTGGTTTGCGAAACTAGCTCAGGCTTTACATTCATTTGGCTTTGTTCAGAGTAAATCATATTACTCTTTATTTTCTTTTTTTTGTGGTTCGGTATCTTTGCATGTACTGCTTTATGTGGATGATTTGGTTATTGCTGGTAGTTCTTCATCCCTCATTTCTGAATTCAAGAAATGCTTGAGCTCTTCTTTTCACATGAAAGATCTTGGTTTGCTTAAGTATTTCATGGGTATAGAGATTGCTAGAAGACCGGAGGGGATGTTTCTTTCACAACGGAAATATGCCCTGGACATTTTATTTGATGCATATTTATCTACATCTAAATCAACTGACTTTTCGATGGAGCAACAACACGATCTGGCGCGTGTTGAGGGTCTGCTTTACCATGATTCTGAGCAG